>OX346262.1:16159824-17359824 GCA_947049275.1 Epinotia bilunana
GTGGCACTCTTTAGGGGAGGCCTATGTCCAGCAGCGGGCGTCTCTTGGCTGATATGATGATGATGATGATGATGATGATGATGATGATATTTTAAAAATATATCTATTTTGATGAATACTAAGTATTCATCAAAATAGATATATTTTTAGTATAAGTACTGTATATAGTGGATTTGACGAAATTATAGTTTAACATCATAATAATAGGAAAATGCACCCACTCGCAACTGTAGCAGCTCAGTAATCATTTTAAAATGGCGAGGACAGTATTAACTATTAGCTTACTACAAGTTACCAGCAAATAAATTTTCATCACAAAACAATTACTTATTTAATTGGGCCATATTCTTTGCATAAGTAATTATTGTACTGTTAATTGATAACACAATGGGTTAAGAAGTGTGAACTTCCGTGATTTCTTGATTCACTACACATAGTCCATTGTTTGACAAAGGTATAAAACTCCTTTTAAAATTGTGCAAGAAACTCTATTGCATATGTTGCAATAGAGTTCATTGTCAATCATTTCCTAGAGCATATAGATCATTAACTAATTTTACACTGGGAAAGCTGTGGTCAAGTCTTTTGCTGGTTATTCTACTAATATTATAAATGCGAAAGTTTAGATGTTTGGATGTTTGTTACTCAATCACGCTTAAACGGCTGATCCGAATTGAATTAAATTTTACACGAAGATAGTTTATAGCCTGGATTAAAATATAGGATAGATTTATCCCGAGCCCACGCAGACGAAGTCGCGGGCGGAGCTAGTAGGAAATAAATATACTCAAGAGCTAAATTTAATACTTAATGACTTAGAAAAGTTGAAAAACCCCCAACATTTTTTCTTAGTTCTTCCGGAAGTGTTATAATTACCTAATGTAAATGTTACTCTTCAGATCTTGTATTCTAACTGAAAAATGTCTACATTAATTTTTAGTTGCATGGTTAATATTCTTTCTTTTTTTTTGTTAACACTATCAAATATTAATGAACCTCCAGGTCTTTAGCATTATGTCTATTGGTACTCTATGTGTACCCCTTATATATTTGTTTATGCGACTGTTTGTGTTTCTAAATAAATAAAAAATAAATAAAAACATTTATTTTATTACTTTAGGCACAGTACAACAACATATAGGGTACATAGTTATCTTGGGAAGTTTGTACATCGATAACAACCGCGCACGACACTTAAATGTACTCATTAATTCATTTTAATTTCAAAGTTCATTATCTCAACACTTACGGCTTAACCAATTTTGTTAAAACCTAGCTAAAAACTTGGCATAACGATCACGTCAGCTTTCGGGCATAAAAAACACATTAAAATCGGTCCTTTAGGAGCTACAATGCTGCAGACAGACACACAGAGATGTCAAACTTATAACGCCCCTCTCTTTGCGTCGGGGCTTAAAAATAAATGTAAATAGCCGTTATTAGTGGGCTTCAAATCGCAATACTTCTGTACACGTCGACTACAAAGAGATTGATACGGCCAAAGTTACAAAAATATGTATACACGGCCCACGGGGTATGTGTTAAGGCAATAAAGTCGTGTATTCATATTTTTGTAACTTTGGCCGTACTGATCTCTTTGTAGTAGACTGTACTTCATTTGATTTCTTGAAAAAAGATGATAGATGAAATTTAAATAATTTTATTTGCTTTCTAGATATTCACAAACGAAAGGAAATCCTACACTCGGCAGGAACTCGCTCACCACAGACGAAAAGGAGACCTAGATGACACCTCACACAGGTAACATCAGTGCCCACCCACTGAGAACTAGGGCCCAGCGGAATTTCATCTTGCTCATATTTGGGGCAGCCCAACCGGGGAAGTACCTCCACCTTACAGAGGACCGCACACCACTAATTGCTCTCTAGTTATGTGGTGTTGTGTTCCTGGTGGTGACTAGGGTCGCCAGGGCTCCCGAGGATGTGCTGTGTTCAGAATGAGGGACACGTTCGTCTCCAGCTATCAACATAACAAATCCTCATATCAATAAAGGGTCGGCAATGTGTCTGTTGTACTAGCTGGCCTACTGGCCACTTTGTTATTCTAGCTGGCTGGCTAAAACTACAATAATTGTCCATACAATATTAAGGATTAGGAAGGAGCGTTATTCAAGAAAAGCATTTTTTGCATGGCTATAAAATTATTCAATAAGCTGCCAATGTCTATACAGATGTTACCTACCAATAAATTCCGGAACACGATACGAAAACTACTAAAAAATAAATGCTATTATGACATCAATGAATATTTAAATGACAATAAACTAATTTAATGTATTGTGAACAGTTATTGGTATCCATCAACTTTGACATTATACTCCTCATTGTAATTTTAGAAAATGTAAATTATGAATTAAGTACCTATAAATATTGTATTTGTGTGTTGATATCTACAACCTGTTTCTACTTCTGACTGCTTAATTTAAGACGCTGAAATATAAATATTTGTATGTCTTGTATGGCAAAAAGTGGAGTACTTTAAGTAAGGCAATGCCTGTAACACCCGTTTATCATCACCTGCTTTTCGACAAATAGAGTTATGATTATGAGTATGATAAACCATACTGAAGCTTAGTATATGCTGACGTTGCATTTATACAGCATAATATATAGCCCAGACTTTTTTTTTAATGCAACGACGGTGGCAAACAAGCGTACGGCCTGCCTGATGGTAAACAGACACCGCAGCCTATAGACGCATGCAACTCCAAAGGAGTAACATGGGCGTTGCCGACCCTTGATATGTTTGAGAATTCGCCGTGTTGAAAGCTGAAGGAACAAATTCCCTCGCTCTCAACAGTCTCAACACAACGCATCCTCGGGAGCTCTGGCGACCTTGCTCGCCTCCGGGAACACAACACTACTACAGAGCAAGTAGTAGTGTTATTATGGCCGTGATATTCTGCAAGGCGGAAGGTACTTCCCCAGTTGGGCTGCTCCAAATTCGAGCGGGATGACATTTCGCTGTGCCCTACCTCACATAAACTCTTCCTTATTCAGGTCTCTATTACTATCACTCGCTCTTACACATTCTTTTGGAAAATAAAGAGATGTAACCTAAACATGAAGACTGTTCTTGTTCTAAGAGATCACAGACTGTCGGAAGCGTGACCCATAAGACACGTCACCGACGGTGTATAAGCGTCACCTAGCTTCGGCGTCGCCGGTCCCTTACGTGACGCGTTAATGTTATTATAATAATTAGTTGTTAGTTAATCCGTAAAAAGATGGACTGTAAGGACTACTGGAACGTGATTCTCATTTACATGATTTTTACTAAACGGGACTTAATCGCGTATAATTAACGTATTTATTTTTATCAGCTCACATTTTGATACGCGTTCCTCTTTGTAAATTAATAACTTAGAAAAGTTAAGAACCCCCGCCATTCTCATTTCAAAGTTTAATTTCTCAAAACTGGCTGAACCGATTTTGTAAAAACGTAACTAAGAACCATCTCGATCACGTGAGCTGTCGGACAAAAAAAACGCATTAAAATCGGTCCAGTCGTTTAGGTGCTACGATGCCACAGAGAGACACAGACACATCAAAACTTATAACACCTTTTTGCGTCGGTGGTTAAACAATAATAATTTTCGAAGCACTAAGATCTTATAGGCACTTCTATTGTAATTCGTGAATATGGTATTATATGAATTTGAATGTACGTATGTAAAAATAACCATACATTATTTTAATTGTTTATGCAGATGGTATCTCAGATTAAAACAATAGCAGTTGTCACCAATATTTTATTGCCAGTATGTTAGTACACTACTGTGTCGTCAGATGTCCGGATATCTGTTGATATATAATATCTAGTTCTAAGAGAGAGCCTAGGCCTAATTTATTACCAGTAGGAAGTCATGTAGAAAAGGCCATATTTATTTTTCTAAAGGTGAATAAACTATAATACATACCTTCCAACAACGGGTATGATACCCGTGACATGGTTTGAGGTGGTGGTTGTAGGCGAGCCGTAAGGTGGCCGGTTTTCAATCTTCAGGTCGTGGGTTCGAATAAATTCATATTTGTGGAATTTTTAAAAAAATGGCAGGTTAAGGTTAATTAAAGTGATGCTTAAAAGTCCGCAGTAAGCTCGGCCGAATTTCACCTTCCCATACAAACGGAGTTTGGTTCTCATTTTAAAACTACGTGTTGTGTGACGAAACTTTGCATATACAATGACATGAGCTTACAGCGGACTCATAAGTCGCGTCTAATCTGTCGGTTTTGTTACTAAATGTAAACTAGTGGCAATTTCAATGTGAATACAGTCTCATTCGACATGCACAAACACAACTGGAATTTCAACCGTATAACATTAAGATGTACAATTTATAGGGGTGTAGACACCAAACAAAATAATCAATAACAATGAATGTTTTCGTAAAAGGATTAAAAATATTATCAAATGGAGAAAAATGTAAAGCATGGGGTCCAAAATTTTAAGAGTATATTCTCTCCCCTTTCTGCAAAACGCACCTTCATATGAAACGATTGTCATTTCATATGACGCTCGAGTGTTGTGACGCCACGATACCCGAGCGTTTTCTCTTTCTAACAAGCAATATTAAAATAGCTTCGTAATTTTTTGAAATATCTGAATAGGCTTTTCATCACTTTGCATACTTTTTGTCTTCTTTCTTTCGGAGTAATAATAAATGTTGAGTCTACAACCCTATTGTTTACAGAGGCCACCCCCTCTGTGAGTTCTGCGAGGAGCGGTTCATGGACGCCGACGAGCTGTACCGGCACCTCCGCAAGGAGCACCTGTTCTGCCACCTGTGCGACGCGGACGGCCGGAACCTGTACTACGCGTCGCACGCCGCGCTGGCGCACCACTTCCGCACGGACCACTTCCTGTGCGAGGAGGGCGAGTGCGAGGGCCAGCATCTCACCGCCGTCTTCAGGAGCGAGATCGATCTCAAAGGTATGTGGTCTCTCTAAGCAGGGCACAACTAGCCGCAACTTTAATCCGAGATGGATTGAGGTTTACGTAGTAAACAATGACATGTTGGATTGTATTCGTCACATGGAAAAAGGATATCCGTATCGGGGAATCGCGATGCAGAACAGCTCCAATAGACAGGCCTTCTTCCTTGTCGTATCCTCATGGCTGAGGGACGTGACGGTTGTGGGCGCTCTTCGCCGTCACTCTCCAAGCTGCTATCGGTCCTGGGCTTGATGCATGCTGGCCTGAAGTGTGGCTCCAGCCACAGATGTCACCGTGTCCGCCCAACGCATAGGCATCCGTCCTCTGCTCTGCTCCTCTTCCCTGCCATGCGGCCAGTGATAATTAGCTTTCCCAGGCTTTGCGGTCCGGACCTGACCAGATGGCCAAAGAAGCAGAGGACACGTTGGGTACAGATGGCGGAGAGCCTCGTTGGCGGAGAGCCGAGCGCGTCGAGAACAGACGCATTTGTGCGGCGTTCAGTCCATGATATCCGGAGCATTCTGCTTCAGAACCACATCTCGAATGCATCATCCTTCGACGAGTATAGTTTTATTGTTGTTAACGAGACGCATAGGTAGAAGTAATTTTAATATAAACGCACTTTAAAATATATATACGTTGTTTTATTTCCAATCGTGACAGACACCAGTGACAACAACGTGTTTTTTTGGTATCATAGAGTTTACACAAAACCTCTTTCAACATCCTCCCTTTTTGATAAACGTTATAGATTTAATCCAAGACTGCCACAGATTAATGCCAGTCTTGGCTTAGATACTAACCATTCAGCTTTCTAAGGTCTTTTCATGGCTTCTTTGTATGTCTTAGGTTCCTCAGAATCATTAACAACAGCAGACATAATAAAGTCATCATATATAACTGGAGTGTGTATTGTCGATCTATCGCGGAGGGTTCTTGTTAAAGGAATTTCCTCATGGTCTTCATTAGTATCGGGAGTAGCACACTTCGTCGAGATCTTCTTCTTGACCATTTCGTATTTGAGGCATTTCGGAAGATACTTCATCATCTCGTTCTATATCCTGAATATCCTCCCTTGCATCAAAGATTGGATGATTTTCTTGGCGTTCAGGAAAGTTTATTTATTTATTTATTATTCGGAGAACCAACAGCTAACAATTCAAAATAATAATATAAGCTAGTTATATAACTTAAGTAACAGAAAGCCAATTAAAGGTAGCAACAGGTTAACATACAATTTTTATCTCTATTTCAGTCGTCGGACTTCGATCGTCTGCTTCTGGATCATCTGATGCTTATCCAAAAGATTTGATTATCGATGGGCTTTCTGGTACTAACTCGGGTTGGTTAGATAATAGTAGGAGATCTTAGGGCCCGTTTTCTAAGGGGACCTTGCATTTTTGAGACAAAGCAAACCGTTTGGAACAGGTGTTCCTGAGGGTGATCTGAGCTGATTTAGCCCGGTTGCCACGAGGTTCCCCCCAGCAGGTGGGCAGGGGAGGGGGGGAAAAGTGCCTCCGGCGCGCCTCACTCTAAACTTTATATCTGCATACATCTAACAAGTATATCAAGTTTGGTGTCTTTTTCGTATAATTCGAGGATGAAGAATTCATTTTTGAGACTAAATTTTCACTCACTTATCCAAAAAATACGAGAAATTCAAAATTAGAAAAAATCTTTGCCTTTTTTTTTCGAAAATCCTCTACTGAATTAAAACTATTAGGATTAGCTCTAGAAAAAAAATACCTGTGAATAGCCCAGTTATCCTACTATATAAAATAATAAACTTGTCATCCATGTATGCCTTATAATTGTAATTAAAAAAAAATGTTTTGTGTCGCACCGTGGACCGCGCCAAAGTCGGTATTTAGTTTAATGCGTAGGCATTTAGTTTAAGCACGCATTCACTTTAAAACGTTATTCTACACTAGTGTTTAGTGTATAAATCAAGGAAAAACTAAAATATTTTGCAATTTCGGTCCAGTTTTCTAGATACACCAACTGCATAAATAATTGTATCTTGCTTTGTAATCCCACAAAAATATATAGGATTACCAAGTTACATTTGCAGTGAATGGGACAAAAAAGCAAGCTTGGGACTGCATTCATAATTTGTATGTATTGATAACACAATAACCTACAAAGAGAAGTTAGATCCCATAAAATACATTCCATGTAAAAAAGAGGCTTATTCTCGAAACTCTTCCACCGTAAAAAGTTGTGAGATATTTCGAAGAGCCAAGTCTCAGGCATTCTTATTAATCTTTATTTGCTAACTCAATATAATTTTGTGACTTGGCAATCACACAATACTACATAGTTTTAGGTATGCAAAAATCCATAAATGCAGTAAAGTTGTGTGATTGCCAAGTCACAAAATGTCACAAATAAACTTGGTCGTCGATAATATTAATTATAGAGATGCCCAAAGTATCCATTTAGAGAGCGCTCCCTATGCGAGACCCAGGTCCGAAGGCCCTAGGGCGAGCCCGACGGGCACTCACTATCCTCAGGTGTCTTGCAAGCGAGACCTGAGGCCAAAGTCCCGATGGTGAGCGGCGAGGCAAGCGAGGCCGAAGGCCGAGCTTTTCATTGGAATTAAATGCCTAAAGAAACCCCTAAGAGAGCGGTCTCAATGCGAGCCCGAGGCCGAGCCTTCACGGATACTCGTTATCTCCGAGTAACTTGCAAGCGAAACCTGAGGGCAAAAGTCCTGAAGGTAAACAGGTAGGCAAGCGGAGCCTAAGGCTGAGCTTTTTGTAGGAATGAAAGGCCCTAAACATGCTTTTAGAGAGCGGTCGCTATGCGAGCTCTTGGGCTGAAGGCCTGTGGGTGAGCCCCCACGGACAACTGGGAACTCCTCGAATCTATGAGACGATCTTGACTAGAAAGTAAAAAGACCCCCATTCAAACTTTTAGCTAAGCTTAAGTGCATTGTAATAAGGTTCTATATAAACACAGGATGGTCAGTTAACAGTGTTGTCGTTTGTACGTAGGCGGGATGATGAACTGGCCTTAGCTATTTAAAAAGTTTGAATTTAAAAATAAACTAGCGTAATTTAAGCTTCGTGTCTCTGGCTATCTGTGTTCGAAATTTGAATTTGATGGCTTAAATATTTTATCGATTTTCAAACTCAAATATACGAGCTTTTATGGTCCAGGTTTCTGGGCATTTTCAATAAAACGTGTACCCAATTATCGTGAGTTGTTAAATAAAAATTAACTCGGTGACAGTTTTGTGACGACAATTAAGCATTCAGTTTGTAAGAATATTCACTTTTTCTGTTTAATTTATAAATGATACGCATATACACATTAATTAAATGTGATAAAAGTTCATTTTTACATCATTTGTATGCTTAAAACTGACACCGAGTTAATTTTTATTTAACAACTCACGCTAATTGGGTACACATTTTATTGAAAATGCCCTTCTGATGCGTACAGGAAGATCGAGAAGAAACCGCATCAGTTTTATTTTAGTTTTGCGGTTTATGCCTTTGTTCCCCCATATCTTCTCGAGTCGTTTTACCGCAGTTATGGCCATATGAGATCTTCTGACCACCTCTTGGTCGCAGTCGCTGTCGTCACTTATTTGAGAACCCAAGTATACAAATTTATTGTCAACCTCAAGATCGTGCAACTCATTGGCTCTCAATATGGTACCAGTATGATCAACGAACACGCCCCAGTCCAAGTTGGCTCAGTTTGGGTTGCACAGGGAGGTGCCACAACGCTTCGGGAGCTCAAATGCCTCTCGGACACTGAAACTGCGCGTCATTGCTTTAACTACCTTTTGACGACCGCTTTAGCCTAGTTGGTACTTGGTATTGGTAGTGACCCTGCCTACGAAGCAAGAGATCCCGGGATCGAATCCTGGTAAGGGCATTTATTTGTGTGATGAGCACGAATATTTGTTCCTGAGTCATGGATGTTTTCTATGTATTTAAGTATTTATTTATCTATATAAGTATGTTTATCGCACGGAATAAAGAATCCATTGGAAGTGGCATTCAACCGATTTTCATAGAGAACCACTGTCGCCGCACGCACACAACCACACTTCAATAATACACGAACACACAATTGCAATACGCTTTCGATTTGTTAAAACGTACTGTGCCAATATGTTGTTAACGGTAGCTAATTTTATATGCAAAATCTACTTTAACTATTATTTCTTACGTGTACTTGCTTCGGCAGTACATATACTAAAATTGGAACGATACAGAGAAGATTAGCATGGCCCCTGCGCAAGGATGACACGCAAAATCGTGAAGCGTTCCACATTTTTATCTCCACCATCAATATTCTCCAATGGAATGCGCAAAGCCTTCGACCAAAGAGAACAGAGCTTGAAGCACTCTTAAACCAGGAAAAAGTTCATATACTCTTAATCAGTGAGACTTGGCTTGATTCCGACAGCCCATTTAAAATAAATGGATATAACATATTCCGAAGAGATCGCGCTGATGGATACGGTGGCGTAGCCATAATGACTCATTGGTCTTTGAAGGCCCATAGAAGGGAAATCAGCACTCGTAATGAACGCATTGCGCTGGTGAATGTTGGAGTGGAGAACTGTGAACATCTCAAGAATATTGTGTCAGTATATTGCGCACCTAATATAAGTACTACGATGGAAGACTGGAATAGTATCTTTACGCTAACCAAACAAAAATCACTGATTGCAGGAGACTTTAATGCGCATCACTCCAACTGGTCTTCTAAGACAGATACTAGAGGCGTCCAGGTATTCGAGTCTGCCATAGAAAACGATTGTGTGTCTCTCAACGATGGTAGCCCAACTCGTATAAGCCTAGCGAATGGAATACAGAAGACGGCACCTGATGTGTCATTTTGTTCGGTGGATATCGCGCTAAGGTTTGAATGGAAAGTCATGAATGAAAACCTGGGCAGTGACCATATGATAGTTAAGATGACAACAGGAATCGTATTTTCCAAGAACATCGGACGTCGTCGAATGTTCAAACAGGCTGATTGGTCTGGATATAGAAACAGAATAAAAGATAAACTATCCGGTTTTTATTTACCAAATGATCATCAAATGGCATATGACAGTTTTATAGCTATAGTGGATGAAGCAGCGGACCAATTTATACCATTCACTAAAATTTCTACAGCCCCTTTGAACCCCAGTAAGTTTTCTCCTAAACCATATTGGACGCAGGATTTGTCAAGATGTGTGGCAGAACGACGACTAGCTTTAGCACAGTTCAGGAAAAATCCTATACCTAGTAACCTGGAACTCCTTCAGAGCAAGGTGAGCATAGCTAGAACGGCAATTCAACGGCAGCAACAGAAGTCTTGGCAAAATTTTTGTGACGATATTGATACGGTGACCTCTTCAAGAGATATGTGGAAGAGAATGAGATAGATCAAAGGCTACAAATCAGCGAGACCATGTGTAGACAGGAGCAAATTAGAAGCCTTACTGAGTGGATTAGCACCGGACTTCACATCACCCAAGAAACCGACATTTCATTCAAACAGCAGAGTCTTAAGCTCCCCAGTTACGGTTCAGGAACTAAATAATTGTGTAAAACGCTCAGATACGGCTCCTGGAGCGGACAATGTTTCATACTCTATGATTAATAATTTACCGGAAAAGGGAAAAAAGACACTGGTCGCTCTATACAATAGATTTTTAGAATATAGCTTTGTACCTGCTCAGTGGCGATTAGCAAATATTGTTCCAGTACCGAAGCCGAGATATGAGAATCACAACTTTACAGAGATTCGACCGATTGCTCTGTTATCATGTTTCTGTAAGGTGTTTCATACCATCATCACTCGCCGACTGGAATGGTACTTGGAGAGAAATGACTGTTTTTCTGGAGAGACTGTAGGTTTTAGAAAATCAAGATCATGCTTAGACAATTTAGCCAGAATAGTAACGCGCATACAGATAGGTTTTACTATAGGAGCGCCCACTGTAGGATGTTTCATAGACATAAATAGTGCTTACAACAAAGTCAATGTAACCAGCCTTCTGTCTATCCTAGACGATCTTGAAGCCGGAACCAGCTTGTGCAACTATTTGTGGGAATTTTTGCGCGAAAGGATTTTATCGGTCCAAACTGGTGAAGAAACTCTTACTCGCACCACGGGAATGGGCATAGCACAAGGAGACCCGTTATCTCCGACCCTTTTTAATGTTGCAACTAGCAAAATATGTCATAACATAAAACACACACATTCCATTCATAAGATGCGACCGCTTGAAACCGAAAAGTCGCATGTACTGCAAAATGTGTATGATGATACGACTATTTGGCTGTAACGGACTAGGGATGTGGGTATGGTATGAGTTTGACTATCGATATTTTTATGATATTCATACGGTAAATATTAAGCTAAGACTTATTTACAAATTGTTTCTAATAAAATCTTGTTTATGATATAATAAGTAGTAGGTAACATTTATACTAAATTACTTTTGTTATAAATTTAGTAGCAATTAAACACAGATTTCTAATAAACAAAGAATATAATTTGTTTAATTTAATACAAGCACATCTCAAATAATATATAGAATTATTTTAACAGCAATCTACACTGCCGACATTGTGCGAGTGCGGTCTAGTGAGAATTTACCGTCAAATGTGTTCGTTGTGCGGGATAACAGGAAACTAAATGTCAGTAGTTCGCCGTGCGTATTGCGAATTGAATTAATTGTTCGTAATTACGCTACATACAATACTCTGCGTGGGAATTGAATCTTCATGAATGAAGCGATTTCCTTTTGCGAAACTCAAATATGAGTTGCATCAAAATGTTTCGAACAAATGGTGTTGAATCGTTGCGGAAACCAATCCTTCCTCCCCGTGGCATTAATGCATTTTTACTTAGTATTTGTATCTTTAGGAAAACTATAAGATTATAATAGTTATTTTCAGATACATACGAGTATTACCAGAGCCCGGAATTCTTTTGAGCTGTCATAGGGACTTCTCGTTTATCGACTTCCGATTATACATTATGTATATCAATAAATACAGAATACAATACAATATGTAAAATATGATTACGAGTAGACGTAACAACACGCAGTCTTATCGCGAATGAGCGATCTCTTTGAGATAACCTTTGGATACCAACTTTTAGGAAATTATAAATATAAATTAAAATAATAATATTTTATTCTTTCTTATAAATAATAAGAATGGTCTTTGTCCTGATTAAAAGGCAAAGGTAAGCAATCCATAAATAATAAAAATTAAAAAGCAATAAAAGGAATAGGCAATAAATAATAAAATATTATTATTTTAATTTATATTTATAAATAACACTACAATACTTCTGATTATACAATAATACATATGTATAAACGGAAGTCGATAAACGAGAAGTCCCTATGACAGCTCAAAAGTGCTACGAGAATTCCGGGCTCTGCATATTACTCATAAAAAAATACAATCTTTTTCATTTTGGTTTATCGATAACAAGTATCGACCTTAGCCACAGCATTTGAGTAGCGAACCGTCGGGAAATTTGCTGCGCATTCACGATCTGAGTAGCGAAATAATACACAGGATTATGAACTTTATTGTTAGAGAAATAGAATTGATATTTCCTTGACTACAGGCGCAAATTGTGTCTATGAAATTGTTTTTTTTTTTATACGTATTCTAAAATATTACTTAACGATGATAAGAAATACTTCCATGAGACAAGTTTTTTATGTGCTTGTATTGGAGCAGCTTTCAATAACGCAATACGGCATTTTCCTAAAATAAACAAATATTCACTCATGTCATACGCTGCGTGCGGTCGCTAGGTGACTGACAATAATCTGTGCAAGAAGTATGCTTATTATTGCTCATGTTCGGCGACACGGGAACGCCCACTCACCACTTCCAATGGATTCTTTATTCCGTGGTTTATCGTCGTCTAGTACCCATAGTCTAGTACTCAATTTAGAGTTAAGTAGATATAAGCACTAGTCTATGTACATACTAACTAACTTAGATTAAGACTTACTAACATTATATGGATATTGCAATAATCCGAAATAAAAATATATTTAATTTAATTTTTTTTTTAATAGTACAAGTTTTGCTTAGTTTGGGCCTAGGTCGATTTGTGTAAGATTGTCCCCTAATATTTATTACTATAGTGACTAGCGGTGCATCCGCAAGTTTTCGCATTAGTCTCCATTTTTTACAATTGCACAGTCAGTTATCAGCGACAGCGTTTTACTACCCGGCAATTAATGGTACTACGGTTGATATCGTACTGATACATTAGCACACTAATGATAATGTTGGTTACTCTTACTTTATCAGAATGTGTTTGCGCTCATCAATATTTTATACTATCGCTGAACAATTAACTGGATCGTGAACCTTATTACAACGAAATAAGACCAGCTACTAATAGTCTTATAACTTAAAGCTCCCTCAGAGCCTTAAAGACTCGAACCGTTAAGGTTAAGGCTAACCTTTTATTGTAATAAGAAGACTCGCTTTAACCCCGACTCGAGGTTTCCTTAACTCACAACCCATGGTCAGCGCCGCGTGTTCCCGACTTTACACTGAAATCAGGTTAATTTGCTGAGTAGAAAAAGTTAGACATTTAGTTTTATTATAGTCCGAATGTATTGTCATTGTCAACCATCATGTCACAGTAAAACTGGAACGGTCAGCCTCTGAGGACGACAACGTTCACGGAGGTCCAGAGTTTGATCAGGAGACTGCAGGTCAAGAAGGCCCCCGGCTCGGACGGCATTTCGAACCGGGCCTTGAAGGCACTTCCGGACGCATTGATCCACTTTCTGGTAGACCTGTTCAACGCGGCGCTGGTCAACTGTCACTTCCCGGCGGCCTGGAAGGTGGCCCATGTCATTGGCATCCCGAAACCAGGCAAGCCAATGACAGCGCCGGTCAGTTACAGGCCCATTAGCCTATTGTGCACGCTGGGGAAGTTATACGAGCGGGTTGTTCAAGCCCGCTTGTGGGACTTCCTCAGTGAGCACAATATTTATATTGACGAGCAGTTTGGGTTTAGGCCTGGACACTCCTGCACCCATCAAGTGCATCGGCTGGTGGAGCATGTCTTGTACTGGTTCGCTGCCACACGGAGGTCGGTCGCCACTGGCGCTGTGTTCTTTGACATTGCCAAGGCATTTGACAAAGTGTGGCATTGCGGGCTGGTGCATAAGCTGTTCGACATGCAGATGCCGGACAGGCTGGTGCACCTGTTTGGGGACATTCTGGCAAACAGGGCATTCCAATATCGCGTGGAGGGCACCCTCTCGGCGCGTCATCCCATTCGGGCGGGCGTGCCGCAGGGTGCAGTACTATCTTCCTTTTTGTTTGCTCTGTATATCAACGACCTGCCAAGGATAGACCGTGTCCACTACGCGCTTTTCGAGGACGACACGGCTATATACACGTCTTCGACCCATCCAGATAGATTGCGAGCTGTCCTCCAGCGCGCGATCGACTCTCTCGGGAGTTGGTGCCGCGTCTAGAAAGTGGAGTTAAATCCGGAGAAGAGTGCCGCGGTGGTCTTCTCTCAGAGGTCAGGATACGATGCTCTGACCGCGCGGCATGGGGTGCTGTCCCTGTCTCGGAGGGTCATACCGTGAGTTACCCACGTGCGGTACCTCGGGGTTCTCCTGGACAGGCGACTGACTTTCGCCAAACACCTTAGTGTCGTGCGGGACAGGGCGTCTTTTTATCTAAGCAGATTGTTCCACCTCCTTAGGCCATCCAGCAGCTTGTCTATAAGGAACAAACTACTGTCGAAGTCGAAAAATAACTTGCTTCGTCTGGGAATCGAACCGACTTAAAGGTAAAAAAAAAAATCCTTTTTATGATGCCAATCGAAAGAAGAGATAAAAAAATTATTTCATTTCATTTCATTTATTCATTGCTTTGTGTGTACAATTTAAGGTCTTAAAACAGTAATAAGTTCTAACACAACCCTGTGAGGGCATTGCAATATCATAACATCATAATTCATACATTTATAACATAATAATGGGACTAGTATAAGTATCATAATTTCATAATTTAGTACATTACAGACAATAAATTATGATAAAATTACCAGGAAATAATAAAATTTCAAAATCATAATGCAAACAATAATTAAAATAAAGTTAAATTTAAAAAAATAAAATTTATCATAATATAATAATAATTAATTATTAAGGTATTTGGTACTGAAATCTCACTGTATTATAATAATAATTTATTTGAATTATCATTTCTTAATGGCCATTATTTTTGCGATGTAAATATTCATTTATTGTGTAAAAAGCATTTGCAACTAAAAATTGTTTTATGGTATTAATACATTTTTTATTGTTAGGCTCATTTTTTATATGATCAGGTAGCTTATTATAGATCTTTACTGTCATGGAATAAGGTCCATGTTTGTGTAACGCTAGATTTGATGTTGTTTGTAATAAGTTATTTTTTGAACGAGATTCATAACGACGGGGTACGTCGCCAATTTTAGAATAGAAGTCTGGGTGAGCTTTAACAAACTTACACGATTCTAGTATATATATGCCAGGCAAGGTTAATATTTTAAGGTTTCTAAAGTAATCCTTGCAGCTATCAGTCTGTTTTATGTTTGTTATTATGCGGATACACTTTTTCTGTAATATAAGTAGGTCTTGCGCGGAAGTACTGTTCCCCCATAGTATAACGCCATAACTAAGCCATTATTTCTTCTTAAGTGACATAGTATCTTAAAAGAAAGGAAGCAAGTTATTTTTAGAAAATCTTTGCATGCAGTATTACTGACTCTTAGAAATAACATAATGTCTCCTTTCAGCAAAATATCCTATCTACGATATTTAAGGTACTTTCCATTGATGTCCCATAGGCTTGGGACGCCCTGTATAGCTCTCGTTTGTTTGTTCATATCCATTGGTTGTTCCTTCCTTTGGTGTTAGGTTTGTTATGTTTTGTTATGTGTTAGATTTTAAGGTATTATAGCTATAGGTAATTAGTTAAGGTTAGAAAGATAGGTAGGAAAAAAAATAAAAAAGTAAAACTGGAAGGGCTGTTTATGCAACGGATGAAAAAGTCATAAGTAGTATAATGACATGTGTAATGAGAAATGAGTGACTGGAATATATTGTTGTAGGAGACAGAAAGTAAAGGTCGACTCGTGAGTTATTGCCGTATTTGTTTGTGTAGCCCACAAGGCGACCGTGCACGGGCGCAACATGCCGCGCGGCGCGGCGCGCCAGGCGCGCACGCTGGAGTTGCAGTTCAACATCACGCCGCACCCGCAGGGGCAGCGGGCGCCCAGGTACTTACTACTTAGCCTGAGGGCCTGGAGGCCTACACAGCCCACAAGGCGACCGTGCACGGGCGCAACATGCCGCGCGGCGCGGCGCGCCAGGCGCGCACGCTGGAGCTGCAGTTCAACATCACGCCGCACCCGCAGGGGCAGCGGGCGCCCAGGTACTTACTACTTAGCCTGAGGGCCTGGAGGCCTACACAGCCCACAAGGCGACAGTACACGGGCGCAACATGCCGCGCGGCGCGGCGCGCCAGGCGCGCACGCTGGAGTTGCAGTTCAACATCACGCCGCACCCGCAGGGGCAGCGGGCGCCCAGGTACTTACTACTTAGCCTGAGGGCCTGGAGGCCTACACAGCCCACAAGGCGACCGTGCACGGGCGCAACATGCCGCGCGGCGCGGCGCGCCAGGCGCGCACGCTGGAGCTGCAGTTCAACATCACGCCGCACCCGCAGGGGCAGCGGGCGCCCAGGTACTTACTACTTAGCCTGAGGGCCTGGAGGCCTACACAGCCCACAAGGCGACCGTGCACGGGCGCAACATGCCGCGCGGCGCGGCGCGCCAGGCGCGCACGCTGGAGCTGCAGTTCAACATCACGCCGCACCCGCAGGGGCAGCGGGCGCCCAGGTACTTACTACTTAGCCTGAGGGCCTGGAGGCCTACACAGCCCACAAGGCGACCGTGCACGGGCGCAACATGCCGCGCGGCGCGGCGCGCCAGGCGCGCACGCTGGAGTTGCAGTTCAACATCACGCCGCACCCGCAGGGGCAGCGGGCGCCCAGGTACTTACTACTTAGCCTGAGGGCCTGGAGGCCTACACAGCCCACAAGGCGACCGTGCACGGGCGCAACATGCCGCGCGGCGCGGCGCGCCAGGCGCGCACGCTGGAGCTGCAGTTCAACATCACGCCGCACCCGCAGGGGCAGCGGGCGCCCAGGTACTTACTACTTAGCCTGAGGGCCTGGAGGCCTACACAGCCCACAAGGCGACCGTGCACGGGCGCAACATGCCGCGCGGCGCGGCGCGCCAGGCGCGCACGCTGGAGTTGCAGTTCAACATCACGCCGCACCCGCAGGGGCAGCGGGCGCCCAGGTACTTACTACTTAGCCTGAGGGCCTGGAGGCCTACACAGCCCACAAGGCGACCGTGCACGGGCGCAACATGCCGCGCGGCGCGGCGCGCCAGGCGCGCACGCTGGAGCTGCAGTTCAACATCACGCCGCACCCGCAGGGGCAGCGGGCGCCCAGGTACTTACTACTTAGCCTGAGGGCCTGGAGGCCTACACAGCCCACAAGGCGACCGTGCACGGGCGCAACATGCCGCGCGGCGCGGCGCGCCAGGCGCGCACGCTGGAGCTGCAGTTCAACATCACGCCGCACCCGCAGGGGCAGCGGGCGCCCAGGTACTTACTACTTAGCCTGAGGGCCTGGAGGCCTACACAGCCCACAAGGCGACCGTGCACGGGCGCAACATGCCGCGCGGCGCGGCGCGCCAGGCGCGCACGCTGGAGTTGCAGTTCAACATCACGCCGCACCCGCAGGGGCAGCGGGCGCCCAGGTACTTACTACTTAGCCTGAGGGCCTGGAGGCCTACACAGCCCACAAGGCGACCGTGCACGGGCGCAACATGCCGCGCGGCGCGGCGCGCCAGGCGCGCACGCTGGAGCTGCAGTTCAACATCACGCCGCACCCGCAGGGGCAGCGGGCGCCCAGGTACTTACTACTTAGCCTGAGGGCCTGGAGGCCTACACAGCCCACAAGGCGACCGTGCACGGGCGCAACATGCCGCGCGGCGCGGCGCGCCAGGCGCGCACGCTGGAGTTGCAGTTCAACATCACGCCGCACCCGCAGGGGCAGCGGGCGCCCAGGTACTTACTACTTAGCCTGAGGGCCTGGAGGCCTACACAGCCCACAAGGCGACCGTGCACGGGCGCAAAATGCCGCGCGGCGCGGCGCGCCAGGCGCGCACGCTGGAGCTGCAGTTCAACATCACGCCGCACCCGCAGGGGCAGCGGGCGCCCAGGTACTTACTACTTAGCCTGAGGGCCTGGAGGCCTACACAGCCCACAAGGCGACAGTACACGGGCGCAACATGCCGCGCGGCGCGGCGCGCCAGGCGCGCACGCTGGAGTTGCAGTTCAACATCACGCCGCACCCGCAGGGGCAGCGGGCGCCCAGGTACTTACTACTTAGCCTGAGGGCCTGGAGGCCTACACAGCCCACAAGGCGACCGTGCACGGGCGCAACATGCCGCGCGGCGCGGCGCGCCAGGCGCGCACGCTGGAGCTGCAGTTTAACATCACGCCGCACCCGCAGGGGCAGCGGGCGCCCAGGTACTTACTACTTAGCCTGAGGGCCTGGAGGCCTATTATCGACCCGATCAAGTCCTCAAAAAAAAATGGCTGATGTTGAACGAAACCAATTTTCGCAGTCTCCAAATTTCACATTCTAGTCCCAGCAATCGAGATGCAACGAAGTCGGTAGCGCTCAAGATGGTATTACAATTAAATTAGATCCGTTAGTGGCGTAATGGCGGAACATATTGACAGATTACAAATACTGACAGTAATCTTTGACTTAGAACTGTCAAGTCAGAACAGTTTGTATGCGTTCCTTCCCAAGAAATTTGCCGTCTTCGTAAGCTCCATATTCTTCATCTCGTATTACTATATCCGTCTGTATAACACACTCAGAAGCCCATCCTTTTCTTCCCGGCCTTTGTAGTAATGTACATTTTTTTTTTCGTAAGGGACCGAGATCGCGACAATGAGCGGTCGATAACCCCGCCGCCGGTCCCTGCGCCGGCGCAGCGCATCGACACGCGCAGCGACCAGCAGTTCCCGCGCCTGTCCGCCGCGCCGCAGACGCCCAACCTCGTGCTGGCCCAGGGACACAAGGCCTACAAAGGTAGGTGCAGACAGATAAACAATCGTGCTCCGTTATGACTGTACGGCGGCAGCAATGCGCTACACAATTTCTACCGCTGCGCTCCTTTTAAAGCCACAGCGCACGGGCGGCACGCGGACTGATGTAGCGCCGGCTACCCTTACTTGCACTTAAGTTTACTGTAACGACGCGTGTGTGTATGAGCGCGTCGCATCGGACGTCTGTACGGAGTTGTTTGCCAGCTGGTAGCCCTATGAACCTGGTAAAGGCCGCGGGAGTCCGCTGGATGAAGGCGGCGCAGGACTGGTCATTGTGGCACTCTTTGGGGGAGGCCTATGTCCAGCAGTGGACGTGTTTCGGCTGAAAGGATGATGTAGCCATAGGGCTATGTACTGTGGTGTCGTGTTGCAGGAGCCGAGGGCTTGACGCGCAACGACCGCAACTTCCCCGCGCTGGGCAACGAGCCCGCGCCCGCGCCCGCGCCCGCGTCCGCGCCCGTGGCCGCCACCATCCTGCGCAACTGTGAGTCCTTATTATTTATGAGCTAGCTAGGCAGACAGCGGTGTCATCGGCATTCTTCTCCGTTCATCTCCGTCCACTTGACTTCCTCGTAATTCTGAGTACAAGGGATATATTCAACTGCTTCGACTGTGTATGCCAGGTGCCCAAATCGCCTTTTTCTATCACAAAGAAGAAATCAGATTAGAAGGCAAAAAAGTAGCATCATATTTATTTTTAACCATGGTTTCTTTTTCGTATGTGAAAAACCATGCGGACGTGTTAATGGTATCTATACATTCTCTTCCCAGATTGATTATTTAATCCTTTTATCACTCAGCCAAACCCAGCGTATCAATCCAGCTGCATAGTCAGCCGACGTCTGCCCACAACTTCCGCTTAACGCAGACGAGCAGCAACCGCGCGGTGTTCCCTGCGCGTAGCCGTAGCCCCGACGACGATTTCCCCACGCTGCCGAGCGGCATGCGCGACGACCATCCAAGCGTCGGCGCCGCTTCATACCAACCGCCCAAGGTAGCTAGTACTGCTCGTGCGCCATTAAAAAATAGTTAATCCCTGGAATGATAATTTTTAACGGAAAGTGTATTGTGACATTTGGGATCCCGTGATCATTTTTATATATAAATCATAATGAACGCTTGAATCACTGCCGAAAGCCTTGACTTACATTCGCGTGATGTTTTTGTTTTGATCTTGAAGTCTCGAAAAGTTGGACGATTGTTATCTCGGAATTCGAAATTAGCACAATTTAAGAATATCCTTAGTTTTATATCCTGAGTTCAGTCGGCGGGCATAATGTTTACTCTGTTAAATAAACTTTTATAATTACTATACAAGCTCGTTCACCCTCAGGTCGGCATGATAAACAGCCAAGAGATGGAAGCGCTAAAGAGGAACACGTCCAACCCGCAACCGAAGAAAGCCCCACTGAGTGGCGAGGCGTTCCCCGCGCTGTCGGCGAGCTCGGCGCCCGCCGCGCCGCCGCAGTGGATCAAGCTCGCCCGCGCGCCCGCCGCGCCCGCCCCGCCCGCCCCGCCCGCCCGGACCAAGCCCGCCTTCAACCCCGCCGCCGACTTCCCCGGCCTCCCGCCCGGCGCCAAGCAGAAACACAAGAAACCGCAGCCGCCGCCGCAGCCCGCCGCGCCCGCCCCGCGCCCGCCGCCGCCCGGCCCGCCCAGCCCGCCCAGCCCCGAACACAAACTCACCAAGAAGGAGAAGAGAAAGCAGAACAACGCGAGGAAGGAGAACGTGTACGACATCGACCTGTCCCTCGTCAACGGCATCGAGGACCTGCGGTACGTCGACGCGGCCACGCTGGCGGCCTCGGTGAGCGCGCCCAACCAGGACCGCAAACTCAAGACCGTCGACACGGTCCCGGTCGAGGAGAGGGAGCGGAACGGGGGCAACGGGGACTTTTCGCTGGCGGCCAAGGAGTTCCCGTCGCTGGGCAAGTCGAGCGGAGTCACGCCCGTGAACAAGTTCGCGCTGCCGATGACGACGGTCCTGCAGAGCAAGAAGAGGGCCCCGAACGGCGTCCCGCCGGGCTTCAAGCCGCGGCCGCCGTGCGACGGGATGACCTTCACCAACTCGTCCGGGCAGACGTTCCCGGCGCCCGTGCACGAGTACGTCCCGCCGGCCAACTTCGAGAACCGGAACCGCGCGCTCGTGAGCAAGTTCGTGGCCGCGCTCGGCGACGCGGAGGCCGTCGACGACTTCAAGGTCGCCTCTCGCGCGTTCAGGGACAGTTTGATCGGGGCGGAGGAGTTTTACGCGCACTGCTCGGCCGCGCTCGGGCCGCAGCTGGACGGCGTGTTCGCGGAGCTGGTGGCGCTGCTGCCGGACATCGCGAAGCAGCAGGAGCTGGCGCTGGGCCGCCGCGTGGAGCTGCACACGTGCGCGGCCTGCGGCCAGCTGCTGGCGCGCGCCGACCGCGCGGCGCACGACGCCAAGCACTGGCCCCCGCTCGGTCGTTAGCTCCGCTAAACTCAATATTCACCTAAACTGCCGAACACGCTTCTGGTCCGTTTTAATCAGAAATTGATTTACATGTTGGTTGTAGCTTTTTTCATTTAGCGAGTTCATTCTGTAGACGTACCGCGCAACTGAGGTGTAAGAGTGAATAGGTTGTTGACACGAATTTTGTTATTACTCCAAATTAAAGACCAAAAACTATGCCTAATGATGGCAATCCAATCCAATTATAAAAATACTACCAAGTTACAACCGTTGAAATGTTGCTAGTTAGAGAAAAAGGAAACTGGGGACTTTAAACAGGAGTCAACATCCCAATTAAATATTAAGAGAAATCTCAGTTGAGTAGTAGGCCTATTATGGTCTTTCGTTGTTTTTTTAAACCCAGCCGTTTGTTTTCAAAAATATTTTTAGTTAAAAAATTATACACCGAATAATAAATATATGGGAATATATGCTGTATAACTTTTGTTATATTTTTATCTGTGCGCGGTCGAGAGAAATATTATATAATATAATATTATAATATATTTTCACTGAGTGTGACTCGTATCTTATAAAATAGATAGGTACCGAAACTCTGTAGGATACGGTATAAAGTAAATGTGTAATAAATGTGATATCTTTGACATAAATACTGTAATTGTACTTTGGGGTCTTGTTGCTGTTTATTATACGAGCTTATGTACATAGTGTAGGGATCATAAAATGAAAATAACTGTCACGATGTTGTTCTGAAACCATATTTTATAAATCAAAGTGATACAAGTGTACCAAGCAACCTTTAGGAAATACATATTTCTTGATGTGCAATTTTGATTAAGAAATTCAATTTGTGCGGAGTTTGTTTTAAATGATAGATTTTAAACCATGATGTTAGCTTTAACTTGCATGGACATTTCAGATGTAGTAGAATATGCCTGTAGTTTGACATTCATGGTAACACTCAAATTGGCGCGCTCAATTTGACAATAGTAAAAGTTACATTTCTGACAGATCCTATTTATTTCTCAACATGCAAGCTCAATGCTTTCGTATTCAAATTTTAGTTAAGGGTGCTGTAAATTTTAGATGAATATATTTAAATTTAGGTATGACGATTTTTTTGCGGTCTCAAATAGGTATTTCTTTGTACAGATATAATAATAATACTATGCGAAAATAATGGTTTTGTAGCGGAAATCATTCTTTCGATTACAGGTATGCTTATGTAGTTCACTATTATTCTACGCCGTTGAAACATAATAAATTGGTTTTATTATGTATTATTAATTGATAATATTGATTATTCCAATCAATTGTGTTTTTTGCTCAGTAGGAAATTATGAAATGGAAGCAGTGGTTAGTAGAACATAATAATATTGCTCAAATGCATATTAGCCTGAACCAAAAAACCAGTAACTAATAATATCGAACTTTCATATCTAAAGGCACAGTCAGCATCATATAGATCAGGGGTCGGCAACCTTTTAGCAACCAAAAGCCATTTATCGTCGCTAACGAAATTGACGCGGGCCGCACTTCATATTTTGTGACTTTAACAATTTCAAAATTCTGAATATAACGACCTTTACATAAAAATCAGCAAGGGTGGCTCGCGGGCCGCAATTAAGGGCCTGGCGGGCCGCCGGTTGCCGACCCCTGGTATAGATAGTAGCAGTCAAAGTAGCCAAATATATCGTAACACATTATCCTACAGTAATAAATATGTGCCGCAACATATTTACAATAGCCGCTACTTTGGCTGCTTTTATCCATATCAGCTGACTGTACAGTCTTAATTGGTATACATTTCGAAAGGCCCCCACCACACTCGTTGACATGGAGATGCTGCTGCTGTTACTGTAATTATGCAATCAAAATGATGTGTAAAAATTTAACTTCACTTTTTATCTTGGTGCGAAAATTTGTTGACCGCCGTCGTAAAATTGCGGCGAAAGTTTATTGTTCTCACTTGTTTTGCTAATTAGCGCTAACTACGGGTTGAGAATATTGGCGATACTCTTAATAAAATGTTTGTTATCACCATAATGTAAACACATACATTAACCTACCGGTTTAAAAGTTTAGAATGAATTGACGAACAAGCCTTCTATAATGATCTGTTAAGTTTTCTCATCAGAAAATGTACTGTAACGGTTTGTAAAGAATGTTGGTTTAGTGCAAATAAAACATAACTGTGTGTGCTGAATTAACCGAAGCTGACTCTCATCAAAGTTTGCCAATTTGTTCAATAAGCATGCTTACTTAGACAGCATCGCAACTGACTAACAAAGTAAAATTGTTTTAAGAGTAAGTAAGCTCGGCCGAATGTCACCTTCCCATACAAACGGAGTTTCGTTCTCATTTTAAAACGATTGTGACGAAACTTTGCATATACATTGGCATGAGGTATATTCTATGTCTGTTATTAGTTTATATGGTTCCAGTTTATAAAACAAACAAAATACAGCAAAAACAAGTTTTGTATGAAAATTTAAATTCGCTGTATTTTTTTACTATTGGTATCTAAAGCTACATAAACTAATTAGCTAATTACAGACCTAGATATACCACATGTTATTGTACTTGCAAAGTTTCGTTACAATCTAACAAGTGGTTTTAAAATGAGAGCGTAACTACGTTTGTATGGAAATCGAGCTTACTGCGGTTTCTTAAAAACTAAAATTTTATTATATTTTTGTACTATTCGAGTCAAACATACTGTAGTTCGTGTAAAATATTTTTGTTAAATAATTTTATTGGTTTTATTAAGCTTTCGAATTGTACGGACAATATAAAATTGAGATTAAAATAAAGAAACATTGTTCTCTAAATATGCTGCAGTTTCCATTTTCAAATGCCTATTCCTGTGACATGTTGAAATGTTTGATATATAACAAGACACATTATGTCAACCCATTTTAGGCACTTGTCCCACCGCCGGCGAGTAAGCGAGTGTTACTACGTGCTACTCGAAAGAATTACTATGAGAGTTACTTTACTCTTTGGAGTAGTCGCTACTCGCCGGCGGTGGGACGAGTGCCATAACCTCTCTGATACTTGGTGGTTCCACCAGGGTTGTGCTAAGCTGTTTCCATAGAAGTGACACCTAGCTGTCAGTAGGCGATGTGTTAAACATGAAAACATCACACCTCTGGTTGATTCTCACCCCGCACGGATTTTATCAGCCATTGTGACATCTGCTTGTACCTGGCGCCGGCGTTGAATACCTACCTCCCTTTCTTACGCAGCAAACATGCCTACATAATGTTTTTTGCGTGATTCCTTAAAACTAGAACTACTCCCTAAATAGGTTAAATCCTGTGCTGTGCTATAGGATAAGCAGTGCTCCTCCCCCTAAACATGTTTGTAAAAAATGATTCGAGAGCGTTTCTCAAAAAAATGCCACTACATTTTTTCGGAGACTATTATGTTTTTCTACTCAAAATTACGACTTTCCATCCCGATAGGAGAAAAAAGTGTCCCAAAACATCCATACATTTTTGAACTTTCCTATTGTGTTACCACCATACAAAGTATAAGGTAAATGGTAACACAATAAGAAAAATATCTTTTGGACAGTTTTTTGTCCTACCAAGGTCGAAACAGCTCCTGATTCTGAGTGGAAATAACATAAAATTCCTAGAAAAATGCACAATTAATAATAGTGGCATATTTTTTGAGAAATGCTCATGAATTAATGTTTATAAAAAAAGGCAACGCAAATAAAACGAATACATAATTTATACAGATACATATATTCTGTCGTCTATAAGGCTATAAACAACCCAATAAAATGCGTATAAAAAAAACCCCTACTTGTCACTTTTGCCCCAGCCCAAGAATCCCTTAACCAGGCCCGTGATCCCGGCGCCTTGCTTCTTGCTGTCGGCCGCGCCCGTCTTGTCGTCCAGGTTGGGGAACTCGATGAAGTTGCAGGCCAGGTCGAAGAACAGTGGCTTGCAAGGGATCGCCTCCATAGGCGGTGGCATCTTGAAAATGTTAGGATTCTTGGTCAACACCTGACTGTCCTCGCGGTATTCGTCCAAGCGCTCCACTAAAGGCTTCTTATCCTTATAAGGCTTGCCGCTAGACGTCAGTTTGTCTTCCTCCTCGTCGTCGTCTTCCAGCAAGGAGTCGGCGTGGACTTCGAACTTGCAGCTCTCGATGTCTTTCTTCAGGGTCTCCAGCTTCTGCAGCAGCTGTTTGTCGTCGACTTTGCTAGCGATGGAATCGACGGTGTAGGTGCTGCAACGTTCGAGCATAGCCAGGGCTTCTCTGAAGCGCCGAAGCCCCGTTAACACCTGCGCGATGTAGTAGCATCGGAAGGCTTTGTACGCCTTCACCTGGAGTTCTATCTCCTGTTGGTACGCCGCGTCGTTTTCGAAGCCGGGCAGCTGCTGGAGCTCCGTGAAGTTCTGCAGAATGATCTCGTAAAGCCGCGTCAAGTCTTGAGGGCGGACTTTCTTGCCGTCGATCTGAGTGTTGTTCTTGCGGGCGGTCTCCGCCTGCTGAACGAGAAGGTTGTTCCGCTCGAGGGTGCGTACGAGACGGAGATACATCAAGTAGGAGAGGAGGTAGTAGATGCCGGATTGGGTGCCCTCGGAGGTCTTCAGTTTGGGGTCGTTTTTGATTTCGTCCTTTATCGCGGAGATGGCGTCCTTGACGTCCATGAGGATGTTCTCGAGGATCTCGATCTTGGCCTCGGTGGTGGGCGCGGCGGCGGCGGACTTGTCCAGGTCCTGCAGCGTGATGAGGAAGAGGCGCGCCTTCTCCGGGCGCACCGTGACGCGCCGCCCGCGCCACTCCACCTCGTGCATCACGCCCGAGCGGGACTCCCTGCGATACAAACACCACGATCACAAACAGACAAATATTAGGAAATAGCCGCGGCAGACTCGATATTACAATTTTTCAACCCAGACTTGGGCTATAACAAATTATAAGAAATTGGCACGAAACACGAAAGATGAGAAGCGGAGAACATTCCAAAGCCGAATGATCTGGACAGTGAAGGAATTACTCCTAAATCCAGTGTGATGAGGGGGGACTACGAGATTCAGCCTTCGGGACTGGCGTAGAGTACCACCACGCCCCTATCTATGGCGAATTGTCACCTGTCACTGACAATTCGCCATATATTGCCTGTTCTAGAAGCGAAGGTGGTTGCTACGTTACTTGTGGAACCAGCAATGTACTGAGAATTGTCGTTGTAAGGTGACAATTGTCCAGTTTGGTGAAATAGGGGCCTGGTCGAGCGGTAATCAATTTAAATTTAGAACTAAGATATCTAAGCGCAGCAGGGTCGAATTATATCTCGAACTCGTAACGACCTACGTTTACGAATGGAGAGCCATTTAAGCTGACGGCGGAAAGCTGATATGTGGTCATATTTACGAAGTCTGAAAATAAATCTGATAGAGTTATTAAGTAGACGTTCTAGTCTGTTCTGGAAACTGTCGTAGCACTCATCACCATAATGGATAATAGGCAGAATGAGAGCTCGAATTAGGAGAACTTTAGTGCAGATAGGAAGAAAATGTTTTAAACGGTAAAGCACTCTTATCTAAGTGTGTTAGTCACTCTGCGGCAATCGTCAAGACACTTGAGGTTCCCACGTTAGCCCGCTGTCAAAGATCAGCCTCAGGTTTTTCACTTGCGACGCCAGGGGTATTTGAACATTCTCGTAGATGATCGGTTAGAGACGTCGGCCAAGGCAAGTAGGCGAGGGCTACCGAGCCCCTCCCAAAAGAGCGGGCCAAGCAGACATACGTTTCTAGTCATCGTTTACAAATATTAAACCTTATATTATACAACTAAAGGTCCATTTTCCTCGTTACTTACTTGGCCTGCGCCATCAGCGTGTCCAAGTTCTCGATGAGCCCCTGCCCGCGCATAGCGACGAGGTCACCCGCCGCCGACTGGTCGCCGATGTTGTACGCGCAGTAGCGCAGGCTCGGCTTTAGTTCTTCTGCCTGTCGGTGTTATAGAAATTTAACTTGTGCTCATGGGTGTAGTGATAGTCCGGTCAAAGGTCATTAGGTATGTTTAACAGAACGGGACTTATTCCCAATTTCATGTTTGCCTTTCAAAATAAAATGACTCCTTCTGTCAAATATTTCGGATGGAACTGCTGGTCCTTCCGTATCGTTTAGGCTATGTATTGTGGAATAGCGCGTCTTCCATACTATACATATAGCCCACGCAAATATTTTAAGACTACACACATTTCATATAGTGAAAATACCGCATTTGTTCGCCACTGGTGTCGAGTTACTGATACTGATCTCTATAACACTAATAGAGACGCAGCCAGGCTGTACACTTGTACAGTATCGCACCACGACTAGTCTCATCACTGAATGATGGTACTTACGTACAGGAAACCCCATGTCTAACAAAACCGACGATTGAGGCATCCCGGTCGCACGCGCTCGCCGCATAGCACGTGCTTTTTCGCTCCTAACGTGATCGGGTATATCGTCCCCTCAGAGGTGTGCGAGAGCGGAAGTTACGCCGAAGCGGCAAGAGCAACAGGGCCGGTGTCACCTTCTGCTTGTAGACGAGCCGCTCCTCCTCGGCCAGCGCGGCGCACAGCTTGTCGAGCACGAGCCGCGCGCGCTGCAGGCTGGCGGCCGCGCCCGGCCACTGCTGCAGCTCCAGCAGCAGCACGCCGCTCAGCCACGCCGCGTACGCGCCGGCCTCGAGCTGCGTGCGGGCGTCACATACGCCGCTCTGTCAAACATACTAAACTTGTCAACGTACGGAAGCTTAGCTCAACATCATAGCGAACCAAAGTGGCATTGAACCACGTTCAGTCACTAAATTTAAACGGGTCTCCCCTCTTACGGTCAACAAAGCTACTATTGTGGAAGAAAAGGCAAGCATCACTAAATTATCAATCCTATCATCCTCATTGATAGATTTAAATAAATTAAGAAAAAACACAACTATGTTAAATATACTACGAGACGGACCCCACAACACGGCCACCGGAGCAAAGGTAGACCAGAAAGGAGATGATGAGGTTGGCGCCCTTGGCTAGTTGGCAGTATGGCAGCAGCAGTAATAGAACTTTGTGGAGGAAAAGGAGGGAGGCGGTTTAGGTGTCCCAGCAATGGGACACCTAAACCGACTATTAAAAAAAAAATTATACAGTTCAGAACCTGGTGGAAACCGAAATCTGTCGGTTTTCTTATTCATTACCTCACACAGTTGTAGCAACGTCTGCGAGTGCGCATAGGCCTTCTTCAGCCTCGACACGAGGTGAAACTTCTTGCGGGGCTCCGTGTTGGCCTCCTGGCGGAGCTGCATGGCGTGCGCCCAGGCGCGCTCGGCCTGCAGCAGCGGCACGCACAGCAGTCGGGGCTCCGCCTTCGGCCCCGACACGTGGGCCGTCGTCACGTCGCGCCGACGGTAGTGCCGTCGGTCACCCTGTGCGAATGATTTACATTCACAACCTCTGTAGCCTAGTTGGTAGTGACCCTGCCTACGAAGCTCCCGAGGTGGGTCCCGGAAGAGGATCGATAGAGGATCGGAAGAGGTCCCGGGTTCGAATCCCGGTAAGGGCATTTATTTGTGTGATGAGCATGAATATTTGTTCCGAAGTCATGGATGTTTTCTATGTATTTATGTATTTGTTTATGTATATAAGTATGTATATCGTCGTCTAAACTTTGCTTAGTTTGGGAGTAGGTCGATTTATGTGAGATTGTCCCCAAATATTTATTTATTCACTTTGTTCCTCAAATTTATTTGAAATCATTCTTTATAGGCAGTAATATCTGCTATCGAAATCTAAATTTCAAATGAAAGGGAAAAATTGTTAATTGTGTAATTAATTTTAATTCATCATCACAGTCTGAGAGACGGTTCTTCAGCTATTGCGGCGCTAAAAATTTACTTATTTTACTAAATGATCTCAAGATATTTAATAGTGTTAGAAATTGTTCTGCTCATTCTCAACATCATTTAGAGCATTCTAGGACTTTCTGCTGGGTACAGACTATAAGGGCCGCTTCAGACCGGAATGGCAGCGGCCGGCAGCGGCGCGGCAAGCACTTTCAGTGTCAAATAATTTTAAACTTTATCTACATACTAAAAAGTCCAGTACCGCTTGAGAAGCTCGAAAAGGCTTCGCGGCCAAGCGCGTCTTGGCGTACTGGACTTTTTAGTATGTAGATAAAGTCATTAAGTCAATAATGTTGTATGTGGTAAATGATACGTACTTGCGGTATTTTGAGCACTTTCCTAAGGCGGCGGATGCGGCGCGAGCAGTAGCCGCGGTAGCGCTGGTAGTCGCCGTGCCGCAGCCCGTGCTGCTGCTGCGCATCCTTCGTCAGCCGGAAGACTGTGCTGGTTACGGATATCATTCCAAACTCAAAACCTACATCACACTACAAACTCTAGCCCCGCAATGACGTTTAAACCCACTGTACTCATAGTGGAAATTAGAGAAGACTTTGTTGTTTTAAAATCGGACGAATCAAAGCAAATGCAACTCACAGAGCGCACATAGGCGAAAAAACTCATCCTCAAGAGTTTGAATCATGTCACCTGTAGTGGCATTTAATACGAGACTAACCATGTAACTATTAGTACTATTTTAAACCAGTCTCATGAAAGTTTAAATTCGATGTACAACTCGGTTCCAATTTATAATGGACACTATTCCAGAAACAATAGAAATAATACTGCCCATCAATGCATTAACCTCTTACAATAAATGATCAGTGGAATGAATTTGCAAAAAAAATACATATGTATATCAATTACCTAGGAATGTATTGAGTTCAACAATAGGAAATTTAAAAAAACAACAATCATTGTCACTGTCATTGCATAGGTAGTTCTTACATTAGTTGTTAGCCCTATGCAAATAAACTACTCACTGAAACTCAATTTTCAGTGCTATATGGTACCTCGAAGGTTAAATCGACCTACAACAATTTATGTATTTTAATTGGATTTAATGCTAGGAACTATTTCCAATATGTGAGGTATATTGGTTAGTTTACAAAAATAAAAATTTAATTAGAGTTCGCTAAGTTAAACGCTCTTAGTAATCAGTATTCTAAGATAAGTACACATATCAGTTTCCATTTGGGCTCACATTACTAAAAATTGCTGGTTTTAGTGAAAAAGGATACTTTCTAAAGTAAGAAGGGTTGGTGGTTTTGCTTCCTCCTTTTCAGTTTCTTCAGGACCTGTGGCCTTGGCATCTCCAGCGTCTCCTTCTAAAACTACCATAATTGATTCTATGGAATAATCAAGTTTGTCTACAGAATTTCACTTGCACTTTTTGGTGATATTTTTCTGTGTTCGTACTCGCGGTACTCGTATCACCATCACCCCATTCGCACACGCAACGTCATACGTCAGATGGAAACGTCAATTGACAGTTGGATGCGTTCAAAGATCAGTTTAACTACAGAAGTATTCAATTTACGTGTTTCCACTCCGTTACAATCATTTAAATATGTGGAATATTGGAATGCTTTCCTCCTAAATAGCTGGTTAGTCTCATAGTCTGTGACTTTTATTAGGATCGATTTATGGCTATCAGTAAAAGTGGACATATTATAACCAAAACCAACAAAAATGCAATTAAGTGTTGTATAAATATTTCAGTCAACAAATAGAACAGCCAAGTCAGTGTAAACAAAAGTTGTTGAAAACATTCAAACAAGGTTAGTTAGAAGAGACTGCTTAAAGGGATAAGCTCGCCTTTGCACTTCTTTTTGTCATGTTTTATGTACAATAAATCAATTACCAATCCATGAAAATATCAGTAAAAAAGATTATACTCTCAGCTATATTGCTACGGACATGTTGACTGACAATCCTATACATTCTCATCTTATCTTACTAAATGATTGTACTAGACCTTGCAGATTAGAGAGTTCTACACAAAGAAGTAGGGTCTCCTTGGGAGAGGATGTAATGGGAAGTAAAACAACAACTGAAAATAAAATGATTGATTGTTATACAATTAACAACATACTATGACTTAATATTAAAGTTTGCAACTAACACTCCATTCTTGGCACTTCCTACTTTGAACCACCTCCCAGATTTGTGTTCTTGTCCAATGGCCGCATATAACTGTGTCCCATCACTAGTAAAATGCATGGAATTCACAAAACCATTGATTTCTATACTAATCATGGGTGACACTTTCCTGTATGCATCACTCACTTTCCATAATCTAATATAGTTATCGTAAGAACCTGATGCAAACACATCAGAGTTCAACAGTGTGGCTAGACTAGTTATCCATCGCGCTACATTATTTTCAGATCCGTGGGCTTCTGTAACAGTGCATAATGGTTTCTTCTTCAACACACTCCAAACACACAAGGAGCCATTGTCACTACCAGAAATGAAATGCTCCTCATCTAGTAGTTTAACTTCATCCAAGCTACCCTCTGGCCCATTGAATATTAACTGTGATTCTTCTACAATTTTCCATATTCGAACAGATGCATCTCGCCCACCGGCTGATATTGCTCTCTCTCTTGTCAGTGCATCAATAGATGTAATGGAGGATTGATGACCAAACAAGGTCTCAACATACGCCATTTCATCCAATGACCAAATTTTTATAGACCTGTCTTTGCTTGCTGAATATAGTTCGTGAGTACTTTTCCTAAATACAAGACCCGTTATTTTATCCTTGTGCCCTCTAAACGTGTGAATATGCTTCAATGTAGCGGGATCCCATATTTGAACATCTTTGGATCCATCTGATGATGCAAGGTATTTGGAATCTGAAGATAGAGCTAGTGCTGAAACACTTCCATTGATGTACTTGGAATGTGTTTTGAAGGTTAAGCTGCCGAGTTTCCGCTTTTCCTTGATGCCCCACTTGACGACGGCGCCGCACTTGCTGCCGGTGAAGGCAAGCTGCCCGTCACCGCTAACACACACGCACGTAAGCGGGAGCTTGTGTTCCCGCGCACGAATCAGTCTAACATCACTCGCAGTACACGCCGCGTACTTGTCCGCGACCTCCACACGTAGTTTGCCTTTCTGTTCCAAGTAGTCCCGCTGTAAACGCTTCCCAATCGCATCCTCGTCCACCTCTTTAAGCTCCTCACGTTTTGCTTCTTCCTTCTCGATTTCTTCAAGATACTTCTTTGCGAGCCGCAATTTCTTCTGCTCGGCTGTTTCATGATCACTTTCGGATTCCTCTGCGTCGGAAAACTTCTTTAAATCCAAATCACTGCCGGAGGAATCGTGGCCGTTTTCGAGGTTAGAAACATCTTGTCTTTTTGGTTTAACTTTCTTTATTTTGTCTCCTTTACGTTTTTGAACTTGTCTTGATTTGCCTTTTAAAAAGAAAGAGGAAGACATATTTTGGACCTGGCTTATTCCAGCACCAATTTTTTATTGAAAAATTCCTAATCTAATGCAGGGAACCCACACGCGTGGCGATGACGACCGACGACGTTGCTTTGACATTTGATTTGTCACATTTTGACAATCAGTCGGTTTTTTTTTTAATGAATCAGTCGGTTCTAAACTGTCAAAATTCTTTGGTGAGCTTGTTTCAGGTAACGAACAAAACGCCGCACTTGTGTAATAGCCTGACCAACTGTGTCAGTCGTAGAGTAGAAGAAGCAAGTGTTAGAAAGAGTTCTGGGACTCTCAGATATTCTCAGTGACGCGTATGATTAGCCAGGCTGTAGAAATCTCCTATATATTCTACACTGCCCTCAAAACCAGGCTAGGCATGTTATAGATTCATTTCTGAAAGTTTTTAGGTAAAACTTATTATATCGTAAAACCAGTACTTTGCCTATAGCCGCCGCGTGATTACAGCCCGTTCGGACAGCTGCAGGCTACACGCCGTCCGGCAAGCTAAGTCACACTGGATGGTACTGGATCTCCTTTGACCTTTCTCTGCAGCACGTCTAGCACACGACGGCCGCGACATACTCTCGATTTTTATCGCACTATACCTCTTCTTCTAAGTGTTCTTATAAGAGAGAGACGGATAGTGCGAGAAAAATCGAGAGAGCTCGCGCGCCGTCGTGTGCTAGCCGTGCTGGACTGTCATGCTAGCTCGTGGGGTTGCGTGCGCCTTATGACTTATGGACGAAAATGCAGTTCGATCGAACCTGGTATTAATATATGAGACCATGAAAAGCGCAAAAATATCTAATTTTTATAGAAGTGAGTAGCTGTGTAGATATCAAATTATTGCAGGTGACTGTACTGTAGCACTTTATCAATAAATAATATGATTTTATTACAATTCTTACAAACATAAAGCGTTTTTCCAAATGCCACTTTAATTACTGTGGTCTTGTTGTATTTAATTTAGATAGAAAGGGTAATTTCAATTCAAGGGTAAATTTGTCAGAACAAATGATAATTTAAATAATGACAAAATAAAATAATATAACATATTACGAGTATCAGTATCAGTATCAGTCACGGAGCAGACATCACCCACTATCAGCATCGATGGACACCCAGTACCGAAAGTAAGCCAGTTTAAATACCTGGGCTCGATCCTGTCCGCGGACGCAAATGTGGACATGGACGTGACACATAGGGTAAACGTAGCTTGGATGAGGTGGAGGGCGCTCACGGGTGTGCTCTGCGACCGCTCTAAGACCAAAGGCAAGGTCTACAAAACAGCTGTGAGACCTGCTATGGTGTACGGTGCCGAATGCTGGGCGATTAAACAAGCGCATGAACAAAAACTCCATGTCAATGAGATGAAGATGCTGAGATGGGCGGCCGGTGTGACGAGACTCGATAAAGTGCGTAACGAACACATCAGAGGAAGCTACAAGGTCGCCCCCATCGCTGAGAAGGTCAAGGAATCTCGCATGAGATGGTACGGGCATGTTATGAGACGCGACGAAGGCCATGTCGTGAAGAAAGCCCTCGCATTACCGGACAACAAGAGAGCAGAGGTCGCCCGCTTGCTACGTGGTGGTCCACCATATCAAAGGACTTGAAACAAGCCCAGTTGAACATAGAGACAACCCAGGATCGCCCAACCTGGCGCATGAGAACGAGGAGGGCCGACCCCAAATAATGGGAAGAGGCACAGAAAGAAGAAGAATATTACGAGTATCAGTACAATTAAAACAACATGAATCTTATAATACATTTTAATTCTTAGACAATGACTTCTGAATCTTTCAACTAATATTTCCAAACACATGAAATCACAATATTGTATTGTTCTCTACGTTCCAATTCTTACAATAATTAATTAATTCTACTCTTATCCAACAATAGTGTTAGCACCTCTCAACTGTAGATACCCTGCCGTGATATCCATTGGCAAACTTCTCACCGTTGCAAACTCCTCTGCATTGCTGTAAAACAGTTTTGAATGACGGTCCATGTATGGGGCAGGGAGGCCCGAGATGTCAGAGTACTTCTTAGTTGGTTTAAATGTTGGTGGTGCATTGATTGAATAATCTGTGAACAGTGAGAATATTAGAGTAGGTACTATCGACAACACAGCTAACTGACCATCGGTGCACCTTAAGTGCATTGTAGTAAGATTCTATATAAACACAGGATGGTCAGTTAACAGTGTTGTCGTTTGTACTAGCTTATTATAGGAAAAATGCTATCCTAAATGAAGGATTCTAATACTAGAATAGTCAAAACTGATGATAAGAGAATACTTACAAAGCACAATATCATTTGGCCAGGGTAAACTTCGTTCAGCTGCTAGTATTTGTTTTAGTGACCTCCACATGCGTTTTTTGCATCCACTTTTGGCTATAAATTTGTTTTCTGTTTTAAAACTGTATACTTTGTCTGCATCAGCCGTCATGGTTTTAGGAGTAGAAGTTATAGACACTATACACCTACAGTATAAGATTACAATAAAATAAAAACAATATCTTCGATTAGTTTCGTGATTATACTCAAAGAATATAATGATTATACTTTTCTATTCATAGTACTCCTTGATACTTTTGTTTTGTTGTTTTGTTGTGACCAAAGAGTATAATTTGAGTATAATAAGTATATTGTTGTGACAGATACAATGATACCAGCTCGAAGCCTCACAGATCTTAATATAATCAATGGTAACATTTAAAGCTAACCGGAAACGAAAGAACTCTTAAAATCGTATTGGGCAAGGAAATAGAACAAACTATTAGCGTTTTTTAACTGAGCTTGAAAAGCTTTTGGCCACATGTGTTTGACATTAACGTCAAGTTTAGTTAGGTTAGAATTCCTTTGAACTTTTGTATACAGTGAAATGTGTTGATTTTACGGACCAACATGGATTTAGTCAATGAAATTCTCGAAAGAGAACAGAAAAAGGCGGAGAAATACAAGCCAATTACCGTAGAAAAGCATTTAGATTTGGAATTAGACATCGGAACACTCCTTGCGTTTGATTCAAATGACTTGGACACAAAAAAAATAAAGTAAGTAGAAAAGCTTTTTTAATCTTCATCTCATATTATTATACTTTATATGGGTCCGCACTGCAAATAATCTTTAAGATTACCCGACCAGCAGAAGGGTGCCTATGTCGCTAAAAGACCTGTGTACAGGTGTTCACTTCGTATATATTATATGTTCAAACTTACTTGCTGAGTAGGTTTGGCATCTACAATAGTAAAAAAGTTGAGAAAAATACCACTAACTTGCTGCTTATGCATTAATTAAGCTTACAAGCAAGTTGAACAATCTATCAAATACTTACAGCTCAAACAAAAGCAGAGATGACTACCTACTATCATTATCCCGCGACAACACACAACTGTTACTTAACAAGATCTGGGAGCTGCCCACGGAGAGGGTGGAGGAGGCCATAGTGGTGAAGCTGCCAGAGCCTACTACAGCGCTGCCGAGGGCCAAGCCTGTGCCCAAATCCAGGCCGATGACCAAGTGGCAGGAGTTTGCCAAAGCTAAGGGCATTACTAAGAAGAAGAAGGATAAGCTGGAATGGGATGAAACATTACAAAAATGGGTGCCACTTTATGGGTAAGAACTTTTTGGTTTATGGATTAATATACAGCAATTATGTACATAAAAGGTTTTCTGATGGTTTGAAGTTTCCTCTACTACTTTTTAATCATAATACCATACAAAACGAAAGGACCTGGACTCAAACTATCTCTACAGCTTTCATCTAAATCGGTTCAGCGGTTCACGCATGAAGAGGTAACAGACAGACAGACACACTTTCACTTTTATAATATTAGTATGGATTCTATGGATTTACTAAATGTGAATAATAAGCTCCCTTTCAATAATTACCCACATAATGTTTTTAACTTCTATTAATCTTTAGTTAAAAAAATATATACTTTAGGTGTACACCATCAGTAATCAATCAGTTGTGATGTTACAGATTCAGAAAGGCTGCTGCAGAAAAAGAGAAGGACTGGTTAATAGAGGTGCCCCAGAACCTGGACCCCATGACAGACATGTACCAGAAGAAGGCGGAAGCCAAGTCCGAGAAGGTGGCTAAGAATGAACTGCAAAGGCTGAAGAACATAGCCCGAGCCAGGAAGGTCAAAATTCCAAGAGTGGGACTTCCAGTCACTTCTGATAAAGCTTCTGCTACTCAGGTAAGAGTTACATACTTGATTTTTATTAACAGAATTAATAATTCATTGATCTTGAATTCATTTTGGATCCTACTATAATTAACCTGTGGAACGCTCCAGGCAACCTAAATGCGTGTATTTAGTAGTCAGACCGCAGCTTAAGTAATATTGCTATGACTTATGGTTATGGTCTTATAAACTTAAAAAAAATACTTCATTCCTTGATACCTTGCAAAGTTTCGTCACAATCCAACACGTAGTTTTAAAATAAAATGAGAGCGTAACTACGTTTGTATGGGAAGGTGAAATTCGGCCGAGCTTACTGCTGACCCTTAAGACATCATTTCTTTTCAGTCAGATTTCCTAATCCTGACTTAACCCTTCGGATGCTTTGACGCGGATATTGCTGAAGGATTATAAATTTTTGAGTCAATTTTCAATAGCACTGACACTGATCAGACATATGAAGGGTTTCGAAACTATTTTTAAACCTGGCAGGGCAGACTAAAAAAACATACTATTCATCCATTTCCAGTTGGCAACAGCAGCAACAGTAGCGCGCGCGTCAACAGCGTCCCTCGGCAAGTTCCAAGACCGACTGCCCAAAGAGAAGGATGCGCGAGGGAAAGGCGTTCACGAACTCATCCCCGGCAAGGACCGCAAGCGCAAGCCACCTGTGCCCACGGCGCAGGCCGAGCGGGAGAGCAACCTCAGCCTGTTGGATAGCATACTGAACAAGCGGCCCAAGATCGACATGGACAAGGCGGTGGCGAAACATATTGCTAATGAGCAAACACAGTAAGTTTCAATATTAAGTGTCAATATTTTAATTTAATAGGACTCACCATAAATTACAGCAGTGATTGTGGCGGCTATTTATTACCTCTCATTTGCGTTCAGTCTTTAGTTTGCGCTTTAGTGATCTGACCAATGACTTATGGCCCATTCATCCACCTTATTTAGGTGCATACGAATTTGAGACGCTCAGCCTCGCGAGGTAATCAGTTGCACACGTACATGCTCGGGTGAGGGTGCGCGCTCGCGGCCGCCGCCACTCGCACGGCTAACTCATTTGCTCAAATTAGTGGCCCCTAGCGTACAATCAAGTTAGATCGTGTCGTTCTGTTCGCACCACGCTTGGATACACGTACTCCGAGGAGCCTTTTAGCGCCGTCAAGAGACCGACTCTGGATGCCTCACCACTTAGTGCGTTAGGCGCCTGAGAATTCGAGTAAATAGCTGAGACGTGCGGTGCCTCAACTACGAGGCGAGAATCCGTACGTACGTCTAGATTCAACTAGGATTTCACTCATGTCTATACTAATGAATGAACTTATTTGTTGTTTACCCATTTTGTTGTTTTTAACTAGGAGATCAGAAGAAAAGAAGACCGCCAAACCGAAGGGCAAGCCGCGCAAAGGCAAAACGGGCAACGCCACCAACTTCGCCGCCAAGAAGCCCAAGGCAGGCAGGGGCCAGAGGAACCCAGGCAAGAAGGCCGGCGCCGGCGGAAGGAAGAGGAGGTAGTAGCTCGAGGTACTGTTACAACAGTTTGTTTAAGTATGTTTATTCATTAAAGTATTTAAGGGTATTCTTCTGATTGTCTTATTTGTAAACATTTAATTTTACCTGTAGATTGTACTTTCCTATCACTAGTAGATTTTTTATGTGTATCAATATGAATCCTCACTTCAATAAAAACAGTGCATAACAAAACCAGTACAGAGACAAACACCAGGCGATGGGGTTTCATTCACATAAGAGCGATACATACCTGATTCTACCTTTTTAGGTATTTAAACAAGATTAGCTTTTAAACGAAGTGAAATTCATTGAAAAAAAACCGAATTCAATGTAGCCATGATATGCCTGAACGAACTCTGTCGATTGGACAGGGAAGCCCGGTGTTTAGTGTTGGAGGCCAAGATCCACTTGGGGTGGTTGCGCCACCCCAAGTGGATATAAAGATTAAAACCCCCATTATAAAGATTAAAAACGACATATTTAGAATAGCATTTAGGCAGCTAAGTAAGTTGTATAGACCGCCTAAAATAAGAAACGTTAGATTGAAAAATAAATATTGTATTGGACAACATAATTACATGGTTAAGAGCGTGCAAACATTTCGTTACAACTCGACAAAGTCGCGATCGCCTGCGAGCAACCCTCACTACGATGCATCCCCGACTCACTGGGGACTCTGAGCAATCAAGCAAAACGGTTCACTGATGTTTACTGTGTGCGTGCGGTTCGAGTGCTGCCGTGCTGTTGGACCGACCCTTCTTGATCATTGTTATATAAAAATCATTATATGGAAATAAAAATCAGTTTTAGTTGTAGAGTTTTAAATGTTTTATTTTATTAAACTTACGCACTTATTTACTTACCATAAAACTAGTGCCTATGCCAAATCTTGGGATTAGGTATCGAAGCGGAGCCTGAGTTCCTTTAGGGCACAACCGGGAATAACGCTAGGGGATGATGATGACGCACTTATTTTCTTATGTCATACGGTATAGTTTTGAGACTCGACTGACTCTAACAGTGTTTATATTACAAACGCAAGCCGTAAGAATATTGGTCCGAGTAAATCCGAGCCACTCGTGTAGTTTAAAATGTTCAAATTATTATACCTATAGACGATCTTTTAGTGAATCCATTTTATTGTTGATCTAAAATAAAATAATCATGTTATTTTCTAAAATAAATAAATTAATCCTATCTATATTTTAAGTTTCTCCTAGGTAAGTATGTCCCTAATTGACATTGACCTACTTTTCTCCCATCAACCATTTCATTTCTTTCAATATTAATTTTGACTCCATCTTCTCCTTCCAAAACCAGTCATCTTTATTCATTTTTGCAGTCTTACAGCTGGAACTCTTCTTCTGCCCACACCGAACTGGCATTACATATGGCAACATATATTCCAAAAGAGCTCTTTTTGGAGTTCCTTGATTGTCTTGTGCAATATCCTTTGTTTTTGCAGTATCACATATCATCATCATCATCATATCAGCCGAAAGACGTCCACTCCTGGCGAAGAATTTGGTCCTCACCCATATTCGACGGTTTTTCTCATTTTTTTCTGTCTGAAAATAAAGTTCATCTTTACCACAAAAAGTAATTACCAAAAACATTGATTTCCCTTGAAAAGTACATTTTCTAAGTTTCATAACCGTAGGTTTAAATATAACGTTTTCCCACTCAAACTTCCAACCCCTTTTTCAGCATTCTATGGGTGGAATTTTCTAAAACAGTGAAACTTGATATGTTCTTTTATATCTTTTGAAGAGTATATTCCCAGTTATATGATCGTAAGTTTATAAAACAAAGTTTTTTTTAATTCAGAATTCCACCCCCCTTCTCATCCCCTATAAATTTAGCCTTACCCGTAGTACAAATCATAAAAGAAACTTCTATGCCAAATTTCAGCTTTCTATGTGTAAAGGTTTGGGCGCGGCGCGCGCCGCAGGCTAATATGATGATGATGACGAATTTTATAAAACGATTACTAACTCGAAAATATTTCATACAATCGTTACATAACCCCTAGGCAAGTGCGGTATAAACATAAATAATATGAATAATATTGGTGACTTAACTATTAACTTGTCTGGCCGTACGTAGTATTATTGGATTTTTTCATCCCAAATAATTTTCGTTTATTACCCATTTCTATAAAAAGTTATATCACTAGTACTTTGTGAAACAATAAAATAAATAAACTTACTTAACATGTAAAATTACTTACCAAGTATTAATCAGTAGCGGTTGCACTACAGCTGGTCAGGCGCGTGTCGGGTACGCTCGGTCACCGACCTTTGGGCAGCGACGAGAGCGATACGTCCGTTCTTTGGGAAGGCCGGGCGCGTAATTAATTGAACAACGTTTTCGCGCGCGGCTATATAGTGGTTTTAAAAAAATGGGCTAAATTAACTGGGTCACCCATAAGCGTAAAAAAAAATCACGTAATATTAAACAAGTCCTGCAGTTTTATAATAAAATGTTTGATTTCCAAAATATCATCAAATACGTGAAAAAAAAATGTTTAAACTAACCGAATTAGACATTATGTAGTGCTATTTTTTAATAGGAAAAACCAATATTCTAGAACTAGTGCGATTGTTACGTACTAAAAGACTATATATTCCATTGTAAAAGGCAAACATCGATACATTTTTGAAAGTTTAAAATGGAAATATTCTACCTGAAAGATGGCTCTGACGCGTATTATTGCAAAACACTCCGACGAAAACCTGGTTGTTTTAAATAACCGTTTATATAAATAGAATTATAGCAATGGTATGGTCTAGAATAAGAGTTTATCTATACAAAACAGTAGTTTACTTTAACAATGCAATCATTTGAACGAAACCATGGCCTTTGAAAAAGCCTTACGTTAGCTAAAATACGAACTTTTTGTTTGCACGCTCTTAAATAAGAATGACCTATTAATAAACCTGACAAAAACTAACTTAATGCACCTCCGAGGCTCCGACAACGAACACAAAACATTGACATGGATGTAAACTACCGAGGCACACAAATTGACGTAGAAGTAGAAGTAACAAAATTTTTAGGGCTAATGATAGATAGCCAGCTTAAATGGAAATATCATATTGAATATGTGGGTAAAAAGTTGTGTAAAGCGGCCTACGCACTTTTTAGACTATCAACGACGGTAAATCGAGAAGCTATATTCGTTAATATAGGTTCTCGATTTACCGTCGTAACCTTCGTTTAAGGCCGTTGCCTATTATGGTCTGGTAGCCTCGGTATTAAGGTATGGAATTATATTCTGGGGTAACTCGGTTGATAAGGATATAGCTTTCAAATTGCAGAGACGTTGTATAAGAGCAATGTGTGGACTAAAATTTAGAAATGACTGTGCCCCCTCCTTTAAATCGCTTAAAATACTAACACTGCCATCCTTATACATACTTGAAGTTGCTATATTTGTCAAGTCCAACCCCAACTTATTCATGAGCGTCTCACAAGGCCGGAGACTTCCAACACGGCAGCAATACAAATTAAAATCTCTGGAATGTTGCAATACGGCGCTGATGAGAAAAAGTATGAATGAAGCAGATAAAATTATATCACTTGACATACGTAACTTCAAAAAACAGTTGACATTATTCCTTATTGGCAAATGCTATTATTCAATAAATGACTTTTTTAATGATAATGATGGCTAGTAGTGCTAGTGTAGCTACTTTGTTGATTATTATTGTATTGACGCTTTACTTTAGTTACATAAGTGAATGACTTGCTTATTGCATAGCTGCATGCAATGATTTTTGTACACCTGCATTGCGGGTAAAACATAGTGCTCTAATATATCTGTTCATGTAACATCTTTCACTGTAACCTATGTTTAACAAAATAAATATTCTGATTCTGATTCTGACTGAAATTAGCGCTGTCATTTGATTATGACAGCTGCTCATAGAATAGCAGTGTTTTAGCGACACCTAAATAAAATTAGGAAGTTTAGAGGCCACTAGAATCGGGTCCATTATTGGTATAAATAAAATGCAGTCAATATGTTAAATATTTATTCCTTCAACAATGAACGTTGGACTAAATACGAGTTCATCAACATTACATACATACAGACACCGCCAATCTACCTTCGAAGAGGAACAGAGAGGCTTTACCCACACTAATATGCCATGAATGAGAGGGGAGACCGAGGTAAATTGACAACAATAGTACGTTACTTATAAGTCCGAAACCAAACAATGTGGCAAACGGGCAACTACAGATAAACTTTGATGTAGCTGACGTTACATTGTTATTGCGTCAATTGAGCTCCGTGTCCCCTTTAGCTTTTAAGTAACAGAGTTTAAATCTATACAATAAGTTTCAATTCCATCAGTGGATACTACTTATAGCAGACGCTTAATAGTAATGCAAAGACCACTGCTTAGCAACTTTTAATCAATATCGCATCTCTATAGATTTACGATTGATTTTGATGCTATTTTTTAAGATCGATTCGAGTTAAGGAACAGCATTATGTGCAGCCAAATAATCCGCGTCCAAAATATCTCTTTCTCTAATAAAACCAAACATGAAGAGAGAGAGAGAGGTATTGTACGCGGATTATTTGGCTGTACATTAACCGGACCCTTTTGTATTGGTCTACGGAAACGTTGGCACTCTTTATAATATAATAGTCTCTGGTAACATAAACATCTTCAAGAACAACAATACGAAAATCTTCCTATAACATTTTAGTTGGACGGCGATTCTAACATTACTTATAGTAACTTTGGCACTAGTTTTGTTGTGCTCTCGTAGACACAACGTTTTTAAATATTTATACAAAGATCAGAGCAAATTTAAGAGTACAAATCAAGGTTACAAAAACCACACACAGATCGAATGAAAGTAGTCAAGTTTCCGGTTGGTTTTTGACTAATGGACAACAGTATCTACATTACATTGCTTTTATTGATCTTCTAGATCTTTGTATGAATACTTTAAACTGTAATCAATATCGAAACAATACAAGTCACACCTATATTATAAATACATGAATACACATGGCATGCCTAATTGATTTGGCGTTAGTGTGGTAAAGCCCTCACAGGCGCCTAGTGATAGAGGAGAAGGTATAATACTGTATATCGAGCTACACTACACAAGCACGGACTAAAGCTATACTGGAAGCGTCTACCTCAAACTTCTACGTTATTGCTACGTTCACGTCACAACGATGCCTGTTCGGATGCAATGTTGTAAACATGTCTGCTCGATTGCGCAGATATTCTTCGAGTATGTACGTCTAAGCAGCTACTATTAAATGAGAACTTCTTTCGTTCGTCTATCTCTGTCGCACTTATTCAAGCGACCGAGAGGAGGATCGCGCCGCTCTGTTTCTTTGGACACACTATTTATTGTATTTTTAAACAGGCGTCTTTATATTCACACTTAGAGGAACTGACATATTTCAACATTGATGTGAGATCATTAACATTCTTAATTAGTGAAATTAGTACTCTGTAGTGTAAAAATATATCTCATTCTTACATAATATTCCTTTGGGTATTTATACAATTCTTTATTAATACATTTGTGTTCTATTATCCGCAACAGGCATCGTTTAACAACTACCCTTACACAATAATATTGCTATTGCACTAAAGCTATAATTAATTAGAATACAATTTGTCACAAAATAGAATTTCTGGTACAATAATATTCTTATTACATTTTAGGATGAATTATGATGCTATGTAGAATGAGGGTTGCCAGGCATGACGAAATCGGATAGAAAAGAGTAGTGAATCACAAAAATGCAACTGAATTATCGATAAGGAACAGTTATTGTTATTGTCAATGGAAACTTTTGATTTGATTATGACCTAAGATTATGTGCTTTACGGCTTTATTACGGCAATACCGTTTGGTCGAATCTGGCCTTTGCAATGCACTGTTAATCGTCAACGAAAAAAATTCGTCCCTGCGGCCAGAGAGACCAGTAGTTATGTCACAGCGACCTCATAAGTTAGAAGGTTCTGTTGCTACTTGTCCCAAACCTTCAGTCCCCGGGAACGGCAATAGAAATACTTTCCCAGGGTGGACACAAGTGGGAATTAGCCTCTTCCTTTTACATTTCCACTTATTGCCTCAAGGAAACAATTATGTTCGTCCCCAGTTATCCCCAGTGCTAACTACCACAAATGCGCATAGCGCAAATGTATTCATACGCGCTTCAAACCAGAGTTAGATAGTGCCAGAGCATCTAGCAGTACCTTACCTGGAAACCCGTAGTCTGGGGAGTCCGCAGTAAGCTCGGCCGAATTTCACCTTCCCATAATAACGTAGTTACGCTCTCATTTTAAAACTACGTGTTGGCTTGTGACGAAACTTTGCATATACAATGAAATGAGGTATATCTATGTCTGTAATTAGTTTATATGGTTCCAGATTATCAAACAAACGAAATACAGCAAAAACAAGGTTTGTATGAGAAACTAAAATCACTGTTTTTATTTTACTATGGTATCTGAAGCTACTTAAACTAATTACAGACATAAATATACCTCATGTCATTGCATATGCAAAGTTTCGTTACAATCCGACACGTAGTTTTAAAATGAGAGCGTAACTACGTTTGCATGGAGAATCGAGCTTACTGTGGACTCTTAAGGTGAATCTTACAACATACTGATATTGTTAGTGACACTGAAGTGATATCATACACAGAACACATAGTTAAAGCAATGACGCGTAGTTTCTGTGTCCGAGAGGCAACCGGATGGCTCGCGGTATTTGAGCTCCCGAAGCGTTGTGGAACCGCCCTATGCAACCCGAACTGAGCCAACTTGGACTGGAGCGGAAATTGCAGGGGAGGGAAAAAAAATAGTCGTAGCCAGGTATTCGATTTAGACCGGCATTTCATTATATAAACAGCATACACACTTTTAGGAAACTGCTGTTTCAATGCGACAAACAAAATATTTTTTTCTATTTCCTCCCCATCGGGGATCGGGTTGCACATGGCGGTTCCACAACACTTCGGGAGCTCAAATACCGCGAGCCATCCGGTTGCCTCTTGGACACTGCAACGCGTCATTGCTCTGAATAATAATTATTCTATTAGCCTCACTGTTTTGTGGAATGCTCAAACCATCTACCAGGTAGGGTTTTGTAAATGTATTGGGCCTTTTGTTCGGTGGGCCATTCAGTAACTATATTAGTTGTATCAGCAAGTACCTGTGTTTTCTTTCAATGACTATTCAGTCTATCAAAGAGAACACGGGACTTCATCATCAAGATCAGGATCTTGATCATTCGATCAAGTCACGCGGTTCTTTTGTTTACCTTTAGTTAAGTAACCAAATATAAACTTGTTGGAAAGCTCCAGCGTTCAATATCATATCCTTAAATTCCTTTTCAGTATCTAACATATCGATAGACTATATAATTATATAACAAAGCTGTATAAATGATCACTACTAAACATATTTACTAGCATACATTTGAAACGGTCTGATGTCGAAAATTGGGCTTGAAATAACAGATTTCAGAATTTTCAGACTCAAGACAGAGATCAAGAAAAACGAAAGCACATCATTTAGGTAGGTACATACATTGTTTCCATGTAGTATTTCTACCACGTATATTTTCTTATAAATAATTATATGTAAAGACAACATATTTATAAGGTATAGGTAGGTGTTATTCTTGACTGAACAATAAACTTACATTTATAAAAATAAAATGTCTATAAAATAATTCATTCTTGGCACCTACAAAGTGGAAAGAATTTCAACTTTTTTAAGTTGTTAATTATCGTTTTTTTTTTTTATTAGTCATTTCATTCCTAACAGCCCGCATTTTGATTAATTGAACAAAACATGGACAGACCACTAACACCACTCCGAAATATTATTTATTAGCTATCTATCGCAAATTCGGTCATTTCCTACTCCCGTGGGCTACCTTCAGAGTACTTCCGACGCGAAATGAAATATACTCTCTTTAATCCATTCGCTGCCACTCACTTCAACTCAACATGCCGCCGACTAGACTTAAGACTTGCGTCGCATTTTTTTGTGTGACGGCGAAAGGGTTTTAAACTGCTTCCGATGCAGTGCTAGTAAACTCTATAAAAAAGTCCATTCCTAACACGATAAGTTATATCGCAAGTAAGTACTACTTACACTTGAAAAGTTCATGAGCTCAAGCAAATATTGAAACATTAATTCAGGGCCAAAACATCTATATCCCCGATTATAAAGCTCACTTTAACTGAACATTGGATAAATACAATAATGGATCTAAATCTATTCAATTCATGAGCCTTGTAAATGGCTCAACTTTTTCTTGTTATTATTCTGTTCCGGTCAGCCAGGAGACAACAGTGACAGAGTTTCTTAGCAAAAATACAAAAAATTGGAGTCCTATCGTCCTTAGGACATGCCCCACCAACACCATGGAATGGGTTTACCGATGCAACAAAAACACGTGTTTACTGGATTTAAACTCCATAAAATCATAGTTTAAAAAAGAGCCCCAGGCGACGTAACTTAATTGCGGCAACCAGCAGCGAAAAACAGTTGATTGGCCCTAATATATTGATTACTTTCAATTTTTAACAAACTGTTGCGGAAAGGTGATCGCGTCGTCCCTCATGATATCGGAACGAATTTCCAACACCCACCGCCCTCTTAATATCTGTGAATAATTTACGGCTATCTAGAACCCTGTATACGTCAATGAGGTTTGTGCTTGTAGAATTAAACTTTCAAAACGTGTATAAGTTAAGATTCTTCACAAACAAGTACAGAACAACCATATATTATACACAACCGGTAATGCTATACGATTATATAATAAAATATGAGTAAAAAAACAACTTGGATACAGTCTTATGTCTACGCTACTCGTACTTGAAGGGAAGGAGATCAAAGAAGGAATACAAAATGCCCTCGCTACTCTCGCTAGTGCAACTATTATTATGATCGTACTTAAATAATTAAGAGATTTGCCTAAAGGCTGGAAAGTAGTTAAGTAGTTAACCCTGACCAATTTCTTTTATTATGAGATTTATGAGACCTATTGTTTGAATAGTAATCATCATCATCATCATTTTCAGCCTTTAATCGCCCACTGCTGAGCATAAGCCACTCTTCGAGTACGCCACTTATCCCGGTCCCGTGCTAGTCTCATCCAGAGATGACCCGCGCTCTTGTTTACGTCGTCAACCCATCGTGCCGGTGGACGACCGACGCTTCTTTTTCCTTCTTTTTCTTTTTTTTGAATAGTAATAGATTATATAAAACATAAGAACGGTTAATAATAAATACTATAATTATTTATTTCGGGTCAACAGACAAACCCATACATTTGACTAACAAACAAGGATGTCTAAAGTATGTTAGTTCATCATAAGTCATGAATTACACACTTTCTTCACTAAATCATTCGTTTCGGAAGACCAAGGTCGAACCAAGGATCTCCACTGTGGCAAATAATACATAGTATTTACTTGTTTAAAAGTGTAATAAAAGTACAAATTGAACCTATTTCATTGCTTTTGAGCGTAATTAGTAGCCAGGACATACAAATATATTGATTAAGTATGTATACCTCACAGGGCTTAGGCCCTCGTCTACAGATTCCCAATTTTACAGATTCTCAAGTTTACAGATTCCCAATTCTACAGATTCTCATGTTTACAGATTCCCGATTCTACAGATTCTCATGTTTAGAGATTCCCAATTCTACAAATTCTCATGTTTACAGATTCCCAATTGTACAGATTCTCAAGTTTACAGATTCACAATTCTAGGGCAGGTCCATGTAGGTACGACGACGAGCGAAGCGAGGAGGAGTGTTAGGTGTAGGTACTGCGACCCTGCGTCCGCGAGCCGAGCGAACGAAGCGAGCGTGCCGCGGTAGCGGCCGGCGAAGCGCCAGAACCGATTTTTAGGGTTCCGTAGTCAACAAGGAACCCTTATAGTTTCGCCATGTCCGTTCATCTGTCCGTAGGAATTTATGTGTAGGTACTAAAGTTGAAAATATTATCTGAAATGCACGTAACCAGTAGAATTCAGAATCTGTAGAATTGGAAATCTGTAGAATTTAGAATCTGTAGAATTGGAAATCTGCAGAATTGAGAATCATAGAATTGGGAATCTGAAGAATTGGGAATCTGTAGAATTGGGAAGCTGTGAAATTGGGAATATGTAGAGAAGGGAATGTGTAATGGAAATCTGTAGAATTGGAACAATTCCCTCACAGTCTACATTTCTTATGCAAGTATGATTTATAATAGTAATAAGCGATGCACTACACAGGGCCAACTACTTCTCAGTTTCTCATTTAAATTCGATTCGATAACGATAACATAATGAGATATTTAATTATAATATAACGCTACATAGTACAATTAATACATTATATTATAACATGATTATAATTTACAAAGCAACCTTTGGCTAAAGAGACGCGTTCAGACCGCTTGTATACCTATCCTCATAAATTGCGATTCCTATCACAGGTTAGCACGAGATTATAAATCGTATAACAGATATATAGCGAAAATATGAATATGTATCATTTTAACTTTTCATTAGCGGTGGCATATTCAAGGTGGCAGTTTGGGTCCTTGTACTTACCAAAATAAATACGTGAACCCAATTTGAGGAAATAGTTATTGGTATATTTCACCAAACCGAGCCATACGGATGTATGACAAATTTTAATATCAACAAATTTATCTTTTAAATGGATATTTAAAAGATAAATTTGTTGATATTAAAATTCATCAAATTGTATGTCCAGGCCTGATTACCTAGCAAGATCATGCTTATTTCCGACATAAAACATTCATCCCTTACTAGATGAGAGTGCAGGGGGACGAATGCTACGAACATTAACATTAGCTAGGCTAGTCTATTAGTCAGATCAATGTAAATATGCCATAAAGCCATTATATGTATGCTTCGTCATTCAATTCTTTTCCACGCTGCTGTGGCTGCATTTTTTGCAAAGTGTATACACCCCGGATGCGGCATCATGCTTGCCTTTATAATGACACACAATATGCACTAACTTAAGGTTGTCCCGAGTGAAAATCTGCAAATAGTACCTGTCTGATTCCACCGAGCCGACGCTGGCAAGCTCGCAGAGAACGCAGGTGACTTGCCCACTGTACACTGCTTCTATAGCCTTGAGGATGTGTGGTATGATGCTGCGGGAGAGTTCTATCTTGTGGTCCAGATTCCAGGTTTGGAATATGATGCGTTCTTCCCGGCTCCTGTAGGGGTTGATGACGTGGTCGGCATCATAGATGCACGTGGAGGTGTTCCAGAGTCCCCCGCATTGGAAAAGTCCCCGATTGTTGCACATGCGGTTCTTCTCGGCCTTCCGATTGAAGTAGTCCTCGTTGTATCGGTTCGTCTCGAGCAACTTACGCAGGTCTTCGATGAACTGGTCGACTAGCTTCTTGCCGCGGGTGTGCTTGGAGTGCGTGTAGAGCTCGGAGGCCTGCAAGGCGGACTTGGTCTTGTAGAAGTAGCCGCGCATACGTTCTTTGACGCGTTTGCACATTGACTGCTCTTTGGTCTTTTCTGAAGGCTCCAGTCCTGGAAAAATTAGACGCGCGTCAATAGGGGTGTAGACACTAAATAAAATAATCGATAATGATGTAGTTTCTTGAAAAAGGATTAAAAATGTAGTAAAATGGAGAAAAAGCAACGCATGACGTTAAATAATCACTAAGTTATAAGTGTCCAGAGTTTTAACAGGGGTTAATGTTCTGTCCTTTTCCGCAAAATGTACCTTCATAAGAAACGATTCTCATTTACTGTGACGCTCGAGAAGCGTGACGTCAAGATCTTCTAGCGTTTTCCCTCTCTAAAAAGCAACATTAAAAGGGTTGTAGCTTCGTAATTTTTTTGAGGTATTTGAATGGGATTTTCGTAATTAAGCATATATTTTTTTGCCTTATTTCTTTTGAAGTCATAATACATTTTGAGTCTACACCCCTATTGGAGATTTTATTACATTAGGAGTTATTTGTTCAACGGGTTGGGAATAGGAATGTACTTCTGGAACTCTATTTCGTGGGTAATGACACACTCCTGCTGCTGCTGCTGCTGCTTGTGATAACAAATTCCTGCTCTATCAACCCCTATTTGCCTCCTTTCGTCGTGTTAGTAGATAGATTCAATATGGGTATTGCTGAAATACGGTGCCGTAACCACCGAAAACTGTACAGGCGTATTGTTTTAAAAGCGGGGCGGGGTAATATAGAGTGAGCGCGCTAAAGAGCTGACCCGCGAACCATGAGCAGAGCAGAAAAGAGCATGGTGCTCGCTTCGTCAGCCGTCGTTCTTCTGGTACACGTGGAACTTTGACGTGTGGTATAGCGGAGCAATGCTAGTGAACCGAGCTTCAAAGCACGTGGGATGCTGTGCGCTCTCGCTGGGCATGTCGCGCGTCGTCGGCCAACGTTCGCCTGGAACACCTGGAGCTTTGACGTGTGGTACAACGGAGCAATGCTACTGAACCGACCTTCGAACCACGAGGGGTGCTGCGCACGCTCGCTGAGCATGGTGCTCGCATCGTCGGCCTCCGCGATGTACTTCTGGAACACCTTGAACTTCTCCTTGATGTTGGTGGTCAGGAACTCCTTGGCGGCCAGCCCAGTGTCTATGTAGTCCTTCTTGGTTGACCGGATTAGGCTGTAGTAGTGGTCAAAGTCTGGAAATTACGTACAGTCTACTATGATTGAGTCCGCCTAACATTAGGCGGGCCATGCTTTGAGGCGTATACTAACAGGGAGCCAGGGCGCCATGTAAACGATTTTTCAATAAAGACGAACGTAAACACGCTTCTGTTTTTAGCGTACACCCTAAAAATATGGCCTGTTGCTGTCCTATCCCATCCTATTAAACACGCGATATATGTAAATATATTTGTAGTTAAGTACTCTGAAGTCGTTACAGTCTAGAGGACATGAGCTGGCTGAAATCCAGGTGACCCAACTGACTTTCCAACTTACTTCCATATCTTCACACTTGTCACAAAACTACCCACTTTGTCCATAATGTTCATACACAACATTCTCAAAAAAGGCTCTAAAAATTTGGAAGAAATTTCCAATATGGTGTTTTACAGGGGTGAAAAATCTCTCATATCTGGGAAAATATCTAACATTAAACTTATGTTTGTACAATGTATTTACTACAGCTGCAACAGTGATACATCATTGGAAGTTTAATCTCAGGTTAAAGGTCCCAATATCCCTGAGGCCTACAAACAAAATTGTCTGTTAATTGTTGTGTTGTTGTTTCCCCATGTGGTGTCAGGTAGAATAGCACCAACCCCTTTCTTCTTGTGGGTGTCGTAAGTCGACTAAGGGAACAGGGTTGCAGTGTGTTGTGGGTGATGGGCTAGAAACCTGTCATGTAATATCACATTTTGGTAATCTTTTATACCCACATTTAGACACTGGGACACAAGTTTCACGTGCTCTGCCTACCCTTTTTAGGGATAGAGGTGTGAATGTATGTATGTAAAAATGTTGTCTATCAAAACTGTTCTTAGACATATTAGTTTTAGTAAATTTTATTTTATTTATTTATTGTAAATGTTGACCAGAAAAAGGAACTCGGTAACTTCTATGTGCAAGTCATGACGCCTATTTGTAGAACAAAATATATGAATATTGTTTACTTGTGATGTACCAAATAAATTTCTACTCTATTCCACCTGTTTCATTAGACCGCCTATGTAAGTTTAGGATGACATGTTCGAAACATCGAAGCAAATTCAATTTAATGAAAGGTACGGGACATAATGGCGTCCAATCCCTACAATTCGAGTTTATATTCCATAAAACATACCAGTTACCATTTGTTCCTTGTCCTTGAGCAGTATAAAGAGGGTCTGCGGCGGCAGGGTGTGCAGATAGTCGTCGTCGGCCACCTGCGTGCCGTCCTCCGCCACGAACAGGCGGCACTCCGCGCATCTGGCATTGAACTACAAACCAACTGAATTAGGTCAAGGCAAACCGATATGGGCCAAGGCTACGTATTTCAAGGATAAATAATGCAAACTATGAATGAAACCCCAGACGAAAGAATATAGACTGAAATAGACTCGAGCAGCGGTTTAGATACGATACGACATAAACAAAGAATAACACTTACACCGAGCTTTTTGCATGATTTTTCAATTAATTCTTGAAGATTTTCGGCGGCGACGCCGATTTTCTTCTCCCTTTTCACGTCGGCGACTTTGTATCCTTTTTTCATGGTAAATTAACGTAGATTTAAGCTAAATTAAAAAAAATATTAATAGTAACTTATACAAAGAAAATTACATATGCTTATCGCTTAGTACGACCCGCGCAATACTCAACACGACACAGGCACACACCACACACACAGTCACACACAGCGCACAGCACAATACTGAACTGACAGTCCTTTTTTCGGGTTCCGTCCGGGTTAACAATGACGAACGAATGACAGATAAAGGTGACATTTGATACTAATATTGCAATATAAAAAAATATATTCCCAAAATTTTTCAAGGTAGTGATAAAGACGGTTTTAGTAATAATTATTTGGGAAGACAGTTAATTGAGCGAAAATAGTCCTTATTTTAACAATAATTACCGGCTTAATTCGATTACAAAGTGCATGTTGACTTACAAACGAACGCTATACCTATATATACATCATACGTTGCCTCAAATGGCTAAAACGATAACTTGAAGATAACAAAATACGTATTGTTTTTCAGTAATATGTGGTACTTTTTTGTAATATTAGTTATATTATCAAAATATTCGCTTAAGTGTATAAATTAGCTTGGTATATCTTGTGGGTTTTGGATATTTTCAAACCATGAGGATAGTGCTTTGATCGACTTTTAACTCACATGATAAGTTGATAAATGATAACCCTTTTGCCGACACCTACTTTACTAACGTTTGTTAGAATTACCCAACCATGAAGAGAGGAGCTTTGATTGTCATTGAAGGATTGGACCGAACGGGGAAGTCTACACAGTGCAAAACATTAGGTAGCTATTGCTATCTTTATGTTTAAATTTATTCAATATTATTACCATGATTCTCTTTTTTTTGAGAATAACTGTTGAAGTTGATGACTGGTGATGTTTCTGCCCCTTCAACGAAAATCAGGTAAAGTCAAGTCTTTATTTTAACAGTGGAAAATCTGCAGAAGAAACAAATCAAAGCAGAGTACACAAACTTCCCAGCAAGACATACAGACATTGGAAAAGTTATAAATAATTATCTCATGTCAAAGGTAAAGCTTAAGTTTAATATGCACAGATGCAGTATCTGTTCATTGATTATGATATTGAGGTATGGTCAGCATGGTTAGTACAAGGCCGCGCGCGAGCTATCTCGGGGTCAGTTAGACTATTCATCTCTTTCTAACTGCTCTAATTAAAGAGAGGCGGATAGTATATCTAACCGCGAGACAGCACAAGCCAAGCTAGGGAGTTTTTTTTTAAATACGGTACTAAAGTATAGGACTTTAGTAGTTTTTGGATGAAAAATTGTTTTAATTGTTTATTTGTGATGATTATTTCAGAATGAGCTGTCGGATGAAGCTATCCACCTGTTATTCTCAGCCAACCGCTGGGAAAGAGCTTTGGAGATCACCAAAACTCTGGAGGAAGGCACTACCATCATTGTAGACAGATATAGTTACTCTGGAGTGGCATTTTCAGCTGCTAAAGGTGCCAATGATAAAAATTTAACAGCCTGTTGAGGCATCAGGTTGAAGAGCCTGATACAAATTATGGTTCAATCATTTGCTTTTGTAATAGTTAATTGTTAAACCTGTGCGTAAGTTTCATTATTTACCCACAAACAACATGCAGGCAAATGATAGCCTAGAAACACAGATATGTCTTAAATTAAAGGGATGTAATAACACTCATTTTAATACCAATCCAATTGATTGTATGACACATGTGCAAAAATCCCAGCAGCCTTTGTAAAAAAACTATGTGGGGACAATTCAATTTTAATGATAAATTGTAAAACCTTGTCTTTTTGGCAGGTCTTGATATGAACTTCTGCAAAGCTTCAGACGGAGGCTTGCCCAAGCCGGACCAGGTTTTTTTCCTCACCATGCCTATTGAGAGCATTGAGCAAAGGAATGGCTTTGGAAATGAAAGGTGATCTTTAAGTTATACTTTACTAAAGCCCATCTGCAGAAAATAAATAATTTCCGATGGATATGTAGAGACAGTAGAGCTGAGTCAATGTCCAAAATAGTTTCAGTAGTAGCTCTGACTACCTGTGTCCCACCATAATAGTATGGTGGCAAAATCGCAAAGAGTCGTCTCCTTCACGATTTTCGTGGAATCTCTTCTATATACCTAAAACTGGTATGGATGTGTTCCTTGTTGTCTCCAGAGTACGAATCTACCGGTTTTAGTTAAGGGAGAGGGGAACGGACATAGCTGTGACGTCACAAAGATGGCGGCCTACGGTCATCGATTTTTGTTCAAATCTCGGGTTCTATTTTACTGATTGCTTCGTGTGAGGTGTCATTTGAAAGCATATTTAACGTACTATAATTTAGTCTTCGGAGGCTATGATGTACAATCAACAGTTTTTAAATTATTAGAAAAAATATGATTTTTTTACCGCGCACGTTTGCATGAGTACTGATAAAACACGCTTGTAACTCAATAAATAATAACTTTAGCGCAATTAAAGTTATTAAACAAAATGATAGGTCATTTTATAAGCTTTCCCAAAACATAGATTTTGTTGGTGTACATTAATAAATAACGAAGTAATAACAAATTTTGTTAATTACGTACCGATTAACTATCACCACGCTCGCCTCTGCTAGCGATCGTTGTCGTCCCGTCGCGCCTTTAGAAACTCTTTTTTTTTGTTTTCTGAGTAATTATACGAGTCAGACGGTCATGATACGCACCTAAAGCAGTAAAATAAAGGTCACCTGAGGAACTTTCTAGCCCGAGCCGAAGGCGAGGCGAGTGCTCTGAAGCCTTTGTTTTTCACTCCCCCCCATTCACAATTTTACGCCTTCTTTTGGCTGTCAAGTGAGATTGTTATTACCATTTTACGACTGGGTGATGTAAAAGTAGACTAGTTTCTAGTATTACATTGAGAATCCTACTATAATATTATAAATGCGAAAGTTTGGATGTTTAGATGTTTTGATGTTTGTTATTCAATCAGGCTAAAATCGCTCAACCGATTTAGATGAAATTTTGCACGAAGATAGTTTATGGCTATAAATACGGATATAGATACGGATTAAAATATAGGATAGTTTTATCCCGAATCCACGCAGTCGCGGGCGGAAGCTAGTAAATAATAAAATAATGAACGCAAGCAGCTTTATTAGACAACTAGCTTCCGCCCGCAACTTGGTATGCCCGGGATAAAAACGATCCAGGCTATAAAATATATTCTTGCAAAATTTCATCCAAATCAGTTAAGTTAAACGGCTCAACGTGGTTGAGTAACAAACGTCCAAACATCTAAACATCAAACATCCAAACTTTCGCATTTATAATATTAGTAGGATCAGTAGGACTAGGGGCTGTGTTGTACTTTGACTTGTATTTCCCTAATCTGACTTGTTTCGGTTAAGTATTTACTCACAAAAGAGAAGTAAAAAACTGCTATGGGAAGCGAAAAGCGGGAGAGAGATTTGTAACTGAAACGATGCACGGACCGAGTGTGTGTCCATTTGGTGAGTGTGTGAGTGTTGTTTCTAAAAGAGCGGGGGGAGTGTGTGGCCGCGTTGGCTTGCCCTACGAGTCTTCGGCCCTCGGGCATCGGCCCTAAACGGAGCTCGGCCTTCGGCCTCGCATGCCTTGCCGCTCACCTTGGGCCTATGGCCTTCAGGTTCGCTTGTAAAAAAGTCGGGGGTAGGGTGTCCGAGAGCGCGCCCTGTAGGGGCGACCTTCGTCCCTAGCTCGGCCTGCCGCCTCGCGTGCCATGCCCTCAGGCTCGCTTGTAACACATTCAAGAGTAGAGTATTCGAGAGCGCACTCTGAAGGGACGCTCCGGGCCTTTGGCCCTCGGACTCACGTAGAGAGCGCGCTCTGAAGGGATGCTTGGGGCCTTCGGCCCTCAGATGCGCTTATAAGATACTCAGGAGTAATAAAGTGTTCGCGTGGGCCCGCCCTTCGAGCCTTTGGCCAGTGCTTGCGTGGAGAGCCCGCTCTCAAGGGACGCTTCGGGCCTTCGGCCCTACGCAGAGCTCGGCCTTCGGCTCTACGCAAAACTCAGCCTGCAGCCTCGCGTGCCTTGCCGCTCACCGCTCGCTTGCAACACACTCAGGAGTAGAGTAAATATCCGAGAGCGCACTCTGGAGGGACGCTTTGGGCCTTTGGCCGTCGGGCTTATGTAGAGAACGTGCTCTGAAGGGACGATTCGGGTCTGGCCTTCAGATTCGCTTGTAAGACTCTTAGGAGTAATAAAGTGTCCACGTGGGCCCGCCCTTCGGGCCTTTGGCCCTCTTGTTTGCGTGGAGAGCCATCTCTGAAGGTACGCTTCGGGCTTTCAGCCCTCAGCTTAGCTTGTAATACACTTGGGAGTAGTAATGTGCGCGTAGGCTCGCTCTTCGGGTCTTCAGCCTTCGGGCTCGCGTGAAGAGCACGCTCTGAGGGGACGCACGCACACGCTCAGATTCGCTTGTGGTTCAGAACTCTCAGAAGTAAAGTATCTGAGAGCGCGCTTTGGAGGGACGCTCCGGGCCTTTGGCCCTACGCGGAGCCCGGTCTGCGGCCTCGCGAGCCTCGCCACTCACCTTCAGGCCTTGTTTTTCTGTTCGAACTTGTTGCCTGCAAAACTGCAACGACTTGCAGTTCCATGGTTCACAACATGTATCAGTCGAAAAACCGTATTTACGGATAGATATTTATCTACACGCATGTCCAGAGAAAAAAATGTGTTTACCTATCACCACGTGCAAATGTTTCCAAATTCAATCGCAATTTGCCCTAGAATTAAATGTAATATGCGCGGGCGTGGGGTACGGCAAGGGTGGCCTTGTCGCCAGGTTGGGTCCTAGTCCTCGGGCTGGATTTTGGCGAAAGCTTGCGGCCCACAGTCAGCGAAATTAGGAATTTAAAATGCGTTTTTATTGAAACATATTTACAGAACAATTTATGTTCACCTAGCTGATAAATAGGCGTCCTGGGCGTAAAAGAACTCAATTTGCCGATTGTAAATACTAATCGACGCATACAAATACACAGTTAAACACAATATATATTCATTCGATTACAGTACCTTTCATTTGGGAACACCAAAAATGTACTATCAAAGTATTTCAATCATACAAAGCCTGCCGGTTGGCACGGACTTGCGTTACGGAATTGGCCATAAATTACATGTTTACTATTGAACGGCGACAAATTGCATATTTTTGGCAAGCTAATAAAATGATATTTTTTATAATGACATTAATCACGCTAAAGCAAAAAAAAAAGGTAAAAAAAAAAAAAAAAACCAAATGGTTGGTTGTACGTTATAAAGTTCAAAAAACAATTATAGTACGTATAATATGCTTTCAAATGACACCTCACGCAAAGCAATCAGTAAATAGAACCCGAGATTTCGACAAAAATCGATGACCATGGGCCGCCATCTTTATGACGTCACAGCTATGTCCGTCCCCCTCTCCCGTAACTAAAACCGGTAGATTCGTACTCTGGAGACAACAAGGAACACATCCATACCAGTTTTAGGTATATAGAAGTCGTGTCCACGACTTTTGTCAAAATTGGCCATTTTCCGCCGTACTATAACCAAAAATCCTGATTTAGCAAATAATCTTATTTGTTTCTAGGTATGAAGTAATAAGTTTTCAAAAGAAGGTAGCAGAAATGTATCACCAATTAAAAGAAGATGACTGGGAATTGCTAGATGCAAGAAGGTAATTAAGTAATTTGTTGACTAGATTTTTCATCTTATATCGTGAGGATTTCTTAAAAAAATTGCCACTAGCAGTAAATTTTTTACGACATTTTTTCTGCATCTTTATTATTTCTACTCACGAAGAGTCACGATCTCCTTCCATCCCTATAGGAGAAAAAAAGTGACCCAAAATTTCCATACATATTTAGGGTTCCGCAATCAACAAGGAACCCTTATAGTTTCGCCATGTCCGTTTCGCCGTCCGTCCGTCCATCTTCGGCTTAGCTCTTACTAGAAAACTGTAATTCGGCATGGGTATCAATCACGCCGACAAACAAAAGAATAAAATCTTAAGGGGCTCCACGCTTTTTAGATAGTTTTAACGAGTTTTGAGTTGATATTCCTCCGTCAAAACTATAGATATATTTATGGCACAAATATCTATCGGTTCTTCAATCCTTTATTTATCTACATTTGCACGAGAGTTTTTTTCAAAATAATTACTTAAAAAAGCTCTGTTTTCGTTATTAGTATGTCGTTTATGCACCTTTATATATGAAATCTACATATAACTGTTCTTTATTGACGTCTCTAACAACCCACGAGAGATTTTTATTTGAACTCATTTTCACAAAAGTTACGTCCAAAAAACTGGTTTTTTGGCCTGAAATTGCCAAAGTTTGGTGCCATATATCCCGAAAACTGTGACTTTTGAAGTAAATATGGGATACTATTTCGGTAGACCTCGTTGTTTTTAATACGATAAGCCATAAAAAACACGAAAAACCCGAAAGTTACAGATCGAAGGACATTGGGAGCTAGGAGCCCCTTACATTATTTTTTCTGCGCTGCCTTCCCTATATCTAAAGTGGGGATGTAATTTATTTTGGGTGTGGGTTTTCTAAAACCATTTTTTAAATTAAGCGAGATATTGGGCTTTAAGAGTCCGCAGTAAGCTCGATTCTCCATCGATTTGCGGTTTTTCAAAAAAATAGGGCTTGTACGGCTACCTCTATTATATTTGTATACAGGGCGTCCCATGCCTATGGGGCATCAAGGGAAAGTACCTTAAATATTGTAGATAGGATATTTTGCTGAAAGAAGACATTATACGTTATTTCTAAGAGTCAGTAATACTGCATTCAAAGATTTTCTAAAAATAACTTGCTTCGTCTGGGAATCGAACCGACTTAAAGGAGAAAAAAAATCCGTTTTTTTATGATGCCAATCGAAAGAATAGACAAAAAATAATATTTCTTCTTAAGGAACATAGTATCTTAAAAGAAAGGAATAACGTCATATACATAGGATTATTAACGGTATTTAAGGTACTTTCCTTTGAAGTCCCATAGCCAAAGGCTTGGGACGCCTTGTATATATCACGTCCAGAAGTAATTTATTTATGTAATCTACAATCAGAAGAATAACAACTTATTAGAAATCATGTAAACATACTTAAAAATCCTAAAAGCTGCATACCGCTCTTACAATGCAGGTACGCCGCGCGACACAAAACATTTTTTTTAACAGTTATAAACGAAAAATATTTAACAAGTTTACTATAGAAAGATGTATACATTATTTGAACTGAGCTCATGAACGGCCATTGTACTGAGCTCATGAATAGCCTTTGTTGGCGGTCAGCGCGTGCCAATATTGCAAAAAAATGTTACCGCCACGTAAAATGTTCATTGAATAAAGAGCTCTATCTTCTTTTACAGTAGATTTCCAATTAGCTACGAGATAAAATACCACACACAGCGCCTTGGACCTGACTCGCTGGGAGCAGGTTTTTTCTATCTTTTAGTCCGTTTTGAATCTATTGAATAAGACGATAGAGTTCATTAAGGTGCTGGACCTAAGATCTACTATCAGCGGAAATATCAAAAAATCCTAGAAAATATTACAATTAATAAAGAGGCATCTTTTTTGAGAAACGCTCAGGTGGTAAGAGTAATGCTTTAAATAGCAGGCGTTTGTCACTGAGGGTGAGGGCTCTTGTGCAAGGGAGTTCAATAGTTACGAGTATACAATGTAATGGCTTTACAATTCGGTTTTCAGATCAATTGAAGAAATACAAAAGGAGATACTGGAAAAAGCAATGCATGTTATAGAAAATGCAGCTGGCCAGCCTATAGGCAAATTGTGGCACCGTTCCTGATGACACGCTTTTTTAACATATTAGTATATAAGTAAAATATCTAATTGTAGTTCGCTTACCCACGAAGGACCTCGCCCACTTACCAACACTGGTCGAAACAAACTCATTAAAATCAGAAGTCAAAACTTTATAGTATTTTTTGAACCCTGTTTTAGACTAAACTTTATTTTGATAATGATGATATTGATGATTCACATTTTATGATAGTTTTTTCTATGGTTTTTTTGTGGACAAGTTTACTTGCTCTACAAGCTGCAAAGATTATTTATTTGTCTCGCCTAAACTTTGATTATTACAGCTTAGATATAAAAGTTTTTGATTCTCATTGTATTGCATAAAATATAAACAGGAAAAAGAAACGAAAGAACTCCTGTGACATTATTTCAGACTTTCACTGTCACTCACTACTTGAAGGCCGAATCCCTTCTTCTCTAAAGATTTGAGTGACCCATTTCATTGTATTATAACAAATGTTACGTTGAATTGTATTTGTAGTGGTGGTTGGTTCCGTATTTCAACATCTAACAACAAAGATTCTCGATGAAACTCATTATTGAGGGGTTCAGAATAATCATGGTTGATTTTCATACGTTATGAAATTGCAAATACCTAAACCCTTGACCTTTTAAACCGGTCAAGAAGCACAGGATGTCTTGTTCCTAATAGCAAGACTTGTTGTGAAGTAGTTATTGCATTTCGCGGAGGCGAGTGGGTGCGTTCCTTTTATTATACGAGTGGAGTAAACTTCTCCCTATTTTTAAAAGATTCTGAGATTCATTTTTAAATATCATTTGTTACTATAACTTGTTTCTATTGTGTATATGTATGTTAAATAGTTTAAGTTTACCAGCGCCTTGGCATACGCTGTAATGCTGTTAAATTGTATATCTAAATAAATTATGACGTTAAAGTCTAATTTTTTCAGATCCACTCGTCTTCGTAAGTGTAAAAGTAGTATACTTTGTAATTGTTTTAGCTCGCGGACATTTAAATTGTTTACTGGAATAAGCGACATATACAGTTATTTTGACAATACGGTTCATTTAAATTGGTAGGGCCCGCACGTGGTGTGCGATTTTAGTGAGTACTTTCACTTTATCTAAACTAAATGTGCATATTAAGGGAAATTAATTGATATTTTTATCTTAACACTTCAGAATGTTGTAAATGCATCTGTATCTATATGTACTTATATTATAAAGAGTAAAGTCTGTGAGATTGTTGCTTTTCATTGTTGTATCCAATGAAAAAATCTTACAGCAACACATAAAATGGACGTTCATGATTGACATAGGCTATATTGTATCCCGCGGCTTCGTCTGGGTTCTCTGTAATCCGCAGGCAGTCGTGCTGGCAGCTATTATGAAATAAAATAATAAATACAACAACAATAACAGACTGGTTTATTTACTCTGAACACTCTGCAGTAGCAGTTTAGCTCCCTCTGTCTTCTGGTGCTTGAGCAGGTCCACATGTGGCTTGAGTTTCTTCTTGAGTTTGCTGGCCACCTCGGGCTGGTTGCTCTCGATCAGCTTTAGAAGGAAGAAGCAACCTCGGTTTGTGGGCAGCCACACCTTGGCCTGGAAACACCATTTTCATCAGTAAACTTAAATCGTGAAGCATTCTTTAAGTGATTCTGATGTTAGTTTCCGAATACTACAGAGGGTGCAGGATCCTATTACTTCTGTCTGTCACACACTGGGTTGTATCTTTCGAACGCTTTTGTTCCCAAAGAAAAAAAAATGTTTTTATACGAAATCCTTAGTCCGTCTGGTTAATGGGGAGTTTAAATGAATGGAAAATTAAGGTTAACTAAAGTGATGTTTAAGTCACATCTAACCTGTCGGTTTTGTTACTCAACGTAGGTATGCGATTGACATTGACTGTCGGTTTTGTTACTATGCGTAACTGTCCTTTTAAGGGACATACATTAATGGATATGCCCTATACCTTAGGGGTAATATCAGTAGTTGGGCCAACACCGCACCGACACTCCCACGCTTGGCTGGCTAGTGGCTAGTACTGACCGTGTCGTCGTCGAGTCGCGCCGCGACGGCCGCGGCCAGCGTGCCGGCCTGCCTGCCCTGGTCGAGCGCGGCCAGCTTCTTCAGGCACATGTGCATGCCCGCGTCCTCTATCGCAAGCTTGTCGCCGACCGTCCAGTCGGGGCGGCATATCGCGCCCGCTAGCGCTGACACGAGCTCTTCCTTGGGCTCTGGAAAAACGTTAAGCTATTAAAAGTTTGTCAAGTCATGACACCATACTGCTAGGGTTTTCTAAGTTGCGCCCTAAAGAAGCCCGAGGTCCGCTTTGGCACCTAATCCCAAGATTTGGCGTAAGCACTAGTTTTACGAAAGCCACTGCCATCTGAGCATCCAACCTTTTAGAGGAATGCTACACTAGACCGGTTTCCTCGCGATGTTTTCCTCCACCGAAAAGCGACTGTTAAATATCAAATGATATTTCGTAACATAAGATTATAATCCAATGTTATCGGCCGAACTCGACTCTCGCGTACCTCAGAGATGCTGATACACCCGATCGCGCTAGGAACGAAAAAGCACTTCTAGCTGTCAAACATCGGTATTGTTACACATAGGACATGTACAATACCTAAGTCAGTACTATTTGTTGTGACGGTACCTATAGACAGCACGGCCACAGCCAACAGCATAACTCCCTTGTCGCTGAGCCAGAAGCCCGGGTCGGCCTCTATGTCCGCAGCGAGTGCGGGCAACACGGCGTCGCGCAGCTCGCTTGTGCGGAGCGCCGCGTCCTTCTTGGAGGTCCCGCTCTTGAAGCCTTCCTCTAGGAACTTGATCAGGCTTGGGTGGAACGCGCCGGGGTCCTTAGGCTTCACTAGCCAGTGGAGGACCTGGGAATCCAACGTCCTGTTTGAATAACTGACCGACGCTGTGGCTACCAATATTGTGTAATTTAATCGCATCTGCAGCACATGGCGATCCTGCCATTCATTGAACCTGGAATCTTTTACTAGATATTGTACTTCGGAGTTTAGATGAATGACCACTTCAACCTTAGTAGCCCATTTCACGAAGTTACGAGTTACAATCTTACAAATATAAATTGCCAACACTGAGGCACTAAAACAATAACAACTGCCTTGCTCGTTTAGTCTAGTAAAATTATACATACAGGGTGTAACAATAAAGTATGAAATAAATCAAATTAATAAACATAAATAATTTTATTTATTTCATACTTTGTTTTAAATTTAATATTTCATATGAATTTTTGGAACGAATAAAAACAAAACGCAAACTCGATTACAAAACTTACAGATTAGACAAAGACATGTAAGGTTCAAACTCTTCCTAATTATCCTGTCTATCACCTCCTAAGTTACACCGTTATCCCGGCCACCCTATACCTAGACCTTCGTGAAATGAGCCCCAGGTATTTTATAACACTCACCATGTTCCCCCAGTGGTCCTTGGCGAGGTCCCGGACGTGCGGCTCCAGCGCCGACACTATCGCCTTCCGGACCAGCACCGTGTCGTCCACCGAGTCGAAGATGGCCAGCAGCAGCCGGTAACCAGTCTTGTGCTTGCTCAGTGCCAGTGCATGTTCTTTCACTACTTTCAATATTGCCTGTCAAAGGAAAAAAGTGATATTTGCGTGTTGGGGAATGGAAGAAGACATGCATCGCCGACCCATCGCAATCATCATTAAGGCTGGCGTCCACTAGGCTCGCCGAGCCGAGTCGAATCGAATCGAAATAATTCGCCTTCATATATACATTAACTATGAAAGCGAGTCGGTCGACGCAGAGCCGCGGCGCGCCGAATCAAATCGACCGGCCACATCGCTCGTCGGGCGAATTTACGAAAGTGCGTCGATTCAACGCGGCTCGACTCGACGCGATTCGCCTGTAGTGGACGCCAGGACGAGCGGCTCGGCCGTACACGGCTCGCCCCCTAACGTGCGCGCTCAGTGTAGGTAGACGTGGTTCGGCGAGCCACGGCCACTATAAATATCGAACTCGCACACAAAATTTCACGAGAATCTGTTGAGAGATGCAACCTACAGAGGGGATAGCCACATCGTAAGCATTATTGCCCTGTAAATATCGAACTCGCTTACAAAATTTCACGAGAATCTGTTGAGAGACGCGACCTATAGAGGGGACAGCCGGACATACGAAAGCATTATTGTCTTATAAATATCGGACACGCTCGCAAAATTTCACGAGAATCTGTTGAGAGATGCCGAAAGAACTAATGACCGGTAGTTTAAAAATAATAATAATAACGGAGTCGATTCGCCGTGTCGATAGTTTAAGTTAAATGACAGCGCATCCGCAGATACTCGACGACATTTCGCTCACATCGATCCAATCCATCAATATTAACCCTTTCACCGCCACAGTCGGCCATAGCCGACAAACATTTTTTCATGATTTACCTATTGAAAAACAGCCCATTTTTATGGTGGCGTTATTTCTTTACCCATTTTAATTTTACCCCCGTGGCGTCAGTGGCACAGCGTATTGCTTCGCCGTCGGGCGGTGAAAAGGTTAATACCTCATTTAATATAATAGCGATAACTTCCTATCCAACCGGTAATATTGCTATTTTAACTATCATCATCATCTTCCTATCGTGTCCCGGTTGTACCCTAAAGAATCCCCGGCTCCGCTTTGGCACCTTATCCCAATATTTGGCGTAGTCATTAGTTTTACGAAAGTGTCTGTCATTCGTTCCCAGGGGGAAAACTAGACCTTGTCACAGAGTAAATAATAGTACTATGTACAGAAGGTTCTCCATTTACAAATCCCCTGTTTAGGTATGCCGAACGAGCCTAAACGTGGTCATCCCTTTCTATCGCATGACACGTGCTGCGATAGAACGCTAAGATAGCTAGCAACGCTAACATACCGCCTGGGGCCAGCACATACTAGAATCGCCGCAACAAAATCACGAAGTGAGCCGCCCCTGGCCTTGTGATTAGTTTCCCTTTACCGAAAAGCTGCTGTTAAATATAAAATTATACTTTGTTGCATTCATCGAACTGCTGGCATATTATCGATTCAAATAACACAGCCCGATCTGCCGCACTTTTTGCGGTCGATTGTACCAAGTTAGTTTCGTGTAAACACGTGCTGCCCGAGTCAAGATCGGCGACCCGGTCGGCCTTTAACGCCTGCTGTTGCGTTACCTTCTTATCCTTGTTGGTGCCCTGCCACACGGCGAGGCTGGCCGCGTTGGCGCCCGGCAGCGAGTTGCTGAGCGGCACGATGAGCGGGCCCAGCGTCGCCACCAGCTCGACGCGCTCCTCGGCGCTGCACTCCCGGATATAGTCGTACAGCACCGAGTGGAGTAATCTGTCAACACGTTGTCATCAGCAACCTATATTACATCCTACCATCCATGTAATAGAAGAGCCGTGTGTGTGGTTATGAGTAATATTTATGTGCAGTCTCCAACCGCCTGTTATACAACAGGTTTTCAACTCAAATAAGCTTATTTACTTTTTTTAAATATCCTTGCATGAGAATTACCGAGGACGCTGTAGTCCCCATGCTGGCTAGTGCAAGTCGGGGACTTGACAAACACCTTTCAATTTATTCACAGATGTTGCTTTGAAATTATTGGATCATGAGTTCATGAGCGCTACTCTGCATAAGTGTTATACCTGGACATCTTCATTAATAAAGTAGGACTTGCTAATACTTAAATATTAATATTGTTCATGCAATAAAATAAATTAGAAATGAACATCATCAAGGCCTGAGTGGCTGGCTGTTCTGCAATTCTTTATATATTGTGTGAGAATTAACTCATATAGGTATTCTCAGAATTCGCCAAGTATGGTTACTGCTATTCTAAAAATGTCGATGTTAGTTGAAACAATAAGGATCCTTTCACCAGAACAACAATATTTCAACTGTTTCTTTACCAGTCCACAAAAGAGTAAAAAACCGGACAAGTGCGAGTCGGATTTCGCCCACCAAGGGTTCCATACAAAATTACAAATGTATAGTTTTCTGGTTGTACTTGTTGTTGTATAAGAAGATATTGCTTGCCAAATTTCATAGTTCTAGCTCAACGGAAAGTACCCTATTTTTTTTGCGGCATAAACGGCCGTATCTTTTTTTACGTTCATTTAGAAGTTTGTTTTTTTCGCAGCTTCAAGGGATAGACTTGAGTATATGGCTTTAATTGCAACTCGATACCTCCACGCGTTCCCGAGATAAAGGGTCTTGACAGACAGACAGGCAGACAACAAAGTGATCCTACAAGGGTTACAAAATACATACTCTCCATCATGAAGATTCTTGTCCAAAATCTTCTGAATATTTGCTTTGCAAGACTGCAGTATGGCTGATTTCATCTCTGGGCTGTCCTTGTATGTGTCACGCAGGGTGTGCACCTTGTTATCCTTAGTCTGAAAATAATTCCAAGAAACTATACATTCACAAAACCATAATAGATGGTGAATTTGATATAACATACACATATTGTAATTACCAGTGTGCGGTGAAAATTTTTGAGGGATTGATGGTACAATAAAAGTTATGGATTGTTTTTTTAATAACTACAAGAAAACTTACATTTTTATATATATCGCCATAAAACTCCTGTTGCATGTGTTGTTTTTCCTTCTTAGATGCAAACTCACCATATGCAAAGTCCAACACTGGTGCACTAATGGTGTGCGTAGCCAGTGAGACAATGTGTCCAAAGAACTTATTAATAACTTTATGGCGTATGCTATCACTCCCATATTTCAATATTCGTTTTACTGAATGATGACCATACTTTGACTGAACCATAGGCACCATGAGATCAAGCAGTTCTTCAGTTATTTCGTTCCTAATGTCCTCTGGGCTGTGCTTCAACAACACCTGAATGACCCTGCTCAAGTCGTGGGTCAAAGCTATAGCTTTGTATTGCCCTTTCACTAAGGAGTGAAGTTCCTTACAGGAGCTTAGGCGGAATTCGGGTTTGACAACTTTCCTAAAAAATCAAAATTACTTTTTAAGAAGTATTATATAGCAGCACACTCCTAAAATCCATTATAAAATTATCCAAAAGCTAAAGTCGTAAGTACAAAATCAAAGAAAAACATTACAAACGGGGTTTGTAAAAATATACATAGAAAGCATCCATGACTCATAAACCAAACTACAATTGAGAATAGTGCACATTATTATAATGGTAAATGTTTTACTTGTCCTGAATCCAATGTAAACTTGCTTCTAATGCCCGTTTGGTACTCACCTCTGAATCTGAGCGGCAAGCAACTTGGCCTTGTTAGCAATCTCAAACACCTCCGCAGTAGTCTTGGCCTTGCGCCTCACGAGCCGCAGCTGCTTCTTCTCCTTCCTCATTTCCGACCATTGTGGCTTTTCACCACTTTTCTGATCTTTCCCCAACTTATTTTTATCTGTTCCCTTTGAGAAATTCCCCTTGCCTTTACCAAACTTATTAAATTTGTCACCTTTCTCTGGTTTCCCTTTATTGAAAACTTTCTTAGGCGTATTCTTAAAATCCTTTTTCACTTGTGCATTGTGAGGTTTTCTAGGTTTCTTGTCTTTACCAATTTCAAAATCCTTTTTCACATGTGCATTGTGTGGTTTTTTAGGCTTCTTGTCTTTACCATTTTCAGACTTCTTTTCCGTGGTAGTCTCAGAAAACTGAACTTTCTTCTTTTTGGGAGAAGGTGTGTCGCCTTCGCCGATTTTTCTTTTCATTTTCTGCATCTGAATTGAGTTTGTTTATAAATGGTTTTTAGGTTAAAAATGCAGAAAGGTCACGTTTGTTATGTGTGTCTTTTAGAAACTTACCGTAAACAAAATGTATTATATATTAATTACGACAGGTTCACTTTAATAGTTTATTTGTAACTGCGAATACGGTTAATAAAATCACATGTGAGCCCTGGCCCGTACGTATCCGTATCACTCAACACCTCAACCCTCAACAATCTGTCACTCTTTGCTGTCACTGTCACTCACCACTCACGTTCTTGAAGTTTTCTGTTTTCACGTTCAATCTGTCACTGAACAAGTGAACATATTTGGCTGAATGCGCCGAGCGCGATGCCATAAAAAAAAAAAAAGTGAACATATTTCAGCGGCGCTACCACGAACTTCGAAAGTCGAAGTTCGTAATACAAGCATCCCTGTCACTCGAGTAAGGGAGTGCGATAGAGATGGAAATACCCGAATTTCGACTTTCGAAGTTCGTGGTAGCGCCGCAGTCTTCGATTGCATCTAACATAATTTATAAAAAATATCTACTTACATCCTAGAAAATTGAGGACAAAAATATTTTATTGTAGATTAAAAACACTTCATTATGAAATAGTCGTTAAATAAAAATCTCATACTAAAAAAAATAACTGGATCCCTATATCAATGAATCGAAAAATTATATTATGCGCGAAACAGAACGAAAAATTATAATTGGTGTTGGAATAGCCACTTTGACAATACGAATTATGATGGTATTTTTGGTAAATTGGTAATATTTAATAAACATACATACGTTTAAAGTTTCTATCTAAAATCACTGACCCAAGGAAATGTTTTAATGAAATGTGGTATGAACAGTTTTTTCCAATCATCATCAATTCATCATTGACATCATAAGCAAAGTACAAGTGAGGTACTATACTACCTACTTATGTAAAATACCTGCAGTTATATAGTAACTTGCTTGAATTGAACTTGTCTTGTTCATGTTCATCACTGTTGCTGCGCGCACGATGTGTTGTGATTGTTTATTTTGCCCTATTATTGGATTTGAATAATGGTTGATATAAATAAATACCTTGAAAGTCAACTGGCACTTGCTAAACAAAGATGTGACATTAAAACGAGTTCTAAAAAGTCTTCGGTGTCGGAGAAAAGTAAGGTCGCCGCTGAATTAATATCAAAGAAACAGGACAAAACTTTGGTAAATAAAAAAAATTCTAATTCAAAACATGAACGAAAGGAGAATGTAGAGCTAACACATGGGCCAGTTCCCAGCACGTCTGCGGCGCGGCCCGCTGCACGGGACTCCGACGAAGGCAGTGACTATTTACCTTCTGGCGACGAGGAAGGAGCAGAAGTACCCAACATTAACATAACTACATTCCCGTCGACGTCGCGTAGCAGACAAAACTTGAAGAAAATAATAGATGATGGGGACACACAGCTGTACAATGAAAGGTTAGATAACTGGAAGAAAAATCTTGCAGCTGCTCAAGCTGGGAAGTATGAAGAGGATTCCATGTCTGCAGATATCCACTATGTTCTAGATGGAAACAAAGATGTAAATAAATTACATGAACTTCAAAATGGTCTCAATGTCCCCACTTACATATGGAAACAACTTTATAAATATCAAAAGACCGGGGTTAAGTGGCTGTGGGAACTTCATCAAGTTCAGTCCGGAGGCTTGCTTGGGGATGAAATGGGCCTAGGAAAAACTGTACAGATAATAGCATTCCTAGCTGGTCTTTCCAAGACCCAGCTAGGCAGCTGGGGTGGATTAGGCCCATCTATTATTGTTGCACCAGCTACAGTTATTTACCAATGGGTGACTCACTTTCACTACTGGTGCCCGTACTTAAGAGTTGCTGTACTGCACCACTCAGGATCTCACTCTGGAACCCACAACAAGCTTATCAGGAATCTTCATGATTCTCATGGCATTTTGCTCATAACATATGCTGGTGTTGTTAAATACAGCAAAGACCTGATGGCCAGACAGTGGCATTACATGATATTAGATGAAGGCCACAAAATTAGAAACCCGGATACTCAAGTCAGTAAACTTGTTAAGCAGTTTCAAACACCTCACAAGATACTAATCACTGGATCTCCTATGCAAAACAGCTTGCAAGAACTGTGGTCTTTATTTGACTTTATGAGGCAGGGGCTTTTGGGAACACATAATGCATTTATGGAACATTTTGCTCAACCAATCACTCAAGGAGGATATGCAAATGCTACTGAATTCCAAGAAGCAACAGCTATGGAAATTGCCAAAGCCTTGAAAAATATGATCACTCCATACATGTTGCGCAGAACCAAGGCTGAAGTACAGGAACATATAAAACTGCCAGAGAAAAATGAACAAGTACTTTTCTGTGCACTCAGCCAAGAACAAAGGGACCTGTATATGGGTTATCTGATGAGTTCAACTGTTAGAAGTATTCTGGACAAAGAAAGCAGATATGGGGATCCACTTAGAGCCAGAGTATTAGTTGCTTTATCAACACTGAGGAAAATCTGTAACCATCCTGATTTATACTTGTATGAAGCACAAGACGAATGTGAACAAATTGATGAACTATCTTTTGGTTCTTGGAAAAGGTCTGGAAAGATGACAGTAGTGCATTCTCTTTTGAAGATATGGCAGAAGCAAGGTCACAGAGCCTTGATATTTTCACAATCTAGAGCTATGTTATGTATACTAGAACAGTATTTGCAAAATCATGATTATAAGTACTTAAAAATGGATGGCACAGTAAGTGTTGGCATTAGACAAAATTTAATTACAACTTTCAACGAAAATCCAGAATATCTTGTGTTTCTGGCAACAACACGAGTTGGAGGTCTAGGAGTAAATCTGACTGGGGCTGATAGAGTCATTATTTATGATCCAGATTGGAATCCAGCCACAGACAGTCAAGCTAAAGAAAGAGCTTGGAGGATTGGTCAGCTGAGGAAAGTAACAGTGTATAGACTTTTGTCAGGAGGCACAATTGAAGAAAAGATATATCAAAGGCAAATATTCAAACATTTTTTGAGCAATAAAATACTAATTGATCCAAACCAGAAAAATGTTTTAACTACTAGTACATTACAGGGTCTTTTCACTTTTGAGGAACTGAATTATGAAGGTGATACTGAAACTGCAGCTCTTTTTAAACATACGAAAGTTAATGTGAGTAATAGGAATAAAGATAAAAACAATCAAGTGCCCCTCAGTGGCAGAGTGTCACTGTCAAAAAAGAAATTGGAAGAAATGAGAAGAAGAGCAAGGGAGATAAGCAGAAAAATAGCAAGTAATGTCAAACCTAAAATACCAGAAGATAAAGAAGATCCTCGAGAAATATACAAGAAAAAAAGAGACCTCATTTTGAATCCTCCTGTAATCCATCCACCAGAAATTAATTTGATTGATGATAAGGTGACCAATGTTCCGTTTGACATTGTTTTATCTGAGATAGACATTGTAAACATGCACTCAAAGAAAGATTATGAAGAAAAATTACTGAAAGAGGCACTTAAGAAAAATGAAACGGAATTAGAAGAGGGAGAACTATCTGGTGAAGGAGATGATATTATAAAAAATGTAGATGATATGAACAATTCAGACAACCCAGAAATTGTTGGTGGTGATGAAGATATTGAACTTACAATAGAATCAACAAAATCACCAAAAAATTTACCTGAATGTAATATTAATGATAAGCATTTAAGTACTGTTAAATCAAACCCCACGGAAATTGTACCTTCTATATTAGATAACAAAACGGAAATTTCCGACAAACATCACAAGTTAAAACGTAAAAGAAAACATTCTTCAGAGATTTCTGAACCAGAAATAGAGAACTTGATAGCCATCAAAAAGGTCAAAAATAAAAGAAAAAAGCAAGAAAAGGAAAAACATCACAATGATGATGATTATGTGTTAAGCAAGTTGTTTGCAAAAGCCGGGGTTAAAAATGCATTACAGCATGATGTTGTTGTAGGGCTGGCTGAAAAAGAAAAGAGGCACAGGTTAAAAGAAGAAGCTACCAAAAAAGCGAAACATGCTATTAGAGCAATAAAGTTCTCTTCAAGATAAGCAGTATAGATTTTAGCGATGTTTTGATATTTTTGTATTGTTACACAATATCCAAGCAATTATTTCTACGACTACGAGTCTACGACAGTTCCCTGTTACTTACTTCGCAGGTTTTATGCAGAATGAATTAAAGAAGTCTCAGCAGTTGTTGTTAAGAAAATAAATGCTTGGATACACTTAATGTTTCCACTCCCTTTGTGCTCGATTTAGCATTTAAGTATGAATAAAAATTAATACCACAATTAATTCTTCTTTCACTGTAAGCCACTTCTGTTCTGTTATTTTTTACTAAACTTATTTATCTACCTCTCTGAGGTCTCCCGATGTTTCGGATGTGTCGCAACGTAACATCCATGGTCACGGGACAACTGGCTTGAGCGGGTATCACCTTCTTGCTGCGCGGGATTTCCGAACTACCCGCACTTGGTCTTTATTAACCACTTGTACACTAGGGTTGTCACCCGGCCGACACACAACACCAATAATAAGGTCGTGGGACATCTAAAATCACAAAGGATGTTGTCCCCTTTCAATCACCAGCACGGTTAGCACAAAACGGCGCACGAGCTCTCTCGCAATATCCGTCTCATTGTATGTTTTCTAATAAGAAAGAGACTTATCAGTCTCTCCCTATCGCGCGAGATTGGCTAAGCTAAGCTCGTTGGGCTAAGCGTGCTGGTGTTTACAAGATTGACTGCAGCTGGAAGTTCCTACATAGGGGAGACCAAGCGAACCATCACGGCTGTCATAAATCGGCATGTGAACAAATCTGCGATAGGCGAGCATTTGCTTGGATCAGGACCAAACCATTAGATTGAGCTCCAAAAACCGAAAGACCGATAGGAAAAACGTGAAGTCGTAGAAATCAGAAAACATCGTAATTTCAAGCGGAATGAAGGTTTTAAGATTTCATCGTCCGTTATGGTATCAAACAACATCGTCCGTTATCTCAGGACATAATCAGTGTTGTGAGTAGGCCGGGTGACAACGCGTGGTTACCCTAATAGCATTTTAAGTTGGCCCCACGTTGGGCCATTGATCACCGAGTTGGCCCAACGAAATGCCAACGAAAATGCTGCTAGGGTAACTGGTTAATAAAGACCAAATGCGGGTAGTTCGGAAAATCCGCGCAACAAGATGTTGATACTCGCTCAAGCCAGTTGTCCCGTGACCATGGATGTTGCGACACATCAATTCTTAGTACTCTTTGCGACGCATCTGAAACGTCGGGAGACCTCAAAGAAGAACATAAATATTACAAGTATTTTTTCTCATCAAAATTTTAAGCTGGTAAACTCATGTCTTCCAATTTGCTATTCATGGGTAATCGAGTGGGCGGAAACTAGCAACACTTGCAATTTAATGTCAGAACTGAACTGGCTCTACTGGAATATTTTGAGATATTTTTATATATGAATATGAAAATTATATAAATTCATGCAAATCAACAAGTTTTCGTATGATTAAAATAAGTGGAGTTGCAATTGACATGTAAATAGTGAAATTAGTGCCGTAATAAGGTAGATTAAGCGTCTACCTGCACAAGACGCTAGGCTGTGTATTCGCAATTTAACGTAAGATTAGGCTAATTTACTTTAGTTTCATTATTGAAAAAGCAAGCAATATGTCTGGCGGAAGAAAAAAACCACCCGGCTTCAGCTTCAAGAAGGAGGAGGAAGTGCCAGTGTAAGTATACATTTCCTACTCGTGCTCAAAAACTACTGAAGTATACTCATTTTGATTTATCAGTTACGTATAGTGTTATAGATGTAATTGTATTGATTTGGTTATGTTTATGCATTTTAGTACGCCTCCTCGTAATTTGGACAAGCAGACGACTATCACGGTTGACGATAAGACTTTTACCGTGCATGCGGATGATCTGGTCAAGATCTGCGACCTGGGCCGCGGCGCGTATGGCATCGTCGAGAAAATGTTGCACCGGCCCAGCAACACCACCATGGCTGTCAAGGTAATACCCCCAAGGTCATAAAGTTAGGTTTTCCTTTTTTGTTTACCTCTCATTTGATTTTTCTTCTATTAATCACAGGCCAGTATGATAATTGGAAATCTTTCAGTGTAAACCATTTGAATACTACCTCTGCCTTTGTTTAAAATTGATTTGTAGTAATGTTCTTCTTTTCAAAGTTGGAACAGAACTATTTCGTTCAAAATGAACTAAGCTCCACACTAATATATAGTATATTTCAGAGTAAATAAAGGCATGTGTGTGTATCTAAGCCTGTTTGCCAGTGGGGCTCAGCTTGCACCAGCAGGTTTTTTTTAATTACTAGGATTTTGAGTCAGTGACCAGCATCCTGGAGTGGGAACCAGAACCTTTTGGGGAGGGTCCTGGCTCCCCCCCCCATAACCACATAATTAAGGATGTAAAATAACACCAAAAGTAATAATCCCTTATGTACATAATATGATGATTTCACTAGGCATAGGCTATGACAATATTACATTCCAGCAACTTGTAGATAAACACCTCTAAAATAATTTGGTTATTATCTCCAGTTAAGGAATAATTTGGCTGAATATATGTATATGCTGACTATATGCCGAATGTTGAATGATACTGAATAATTATCGAATATTTGTTGGATTTCTAAAAATAAGTGAGATACCTAAAATGAATACCAGTTAATTTATAATTAGAAAGCTTGGAAAGAGACCAATAATCCTCACATGCAAGGCAACTTGCAAATAGCTATGCTGATATTTGGTCCCTGGTTTCTTGGAAGAACTTATTTGTATGATGCTGCATACATAGGTTGCAGCTATATGTCTGTTATAGAAATACACAGAATTATTGGAAGATTTTTGTTACTCTTGTAGTTTTTGAGATATTTGGGTCATTCTTTTTTTTACCAACAATGATTTTTGACTATCTTTTTTATCTGTGTGATAAAAAAAAAATGCATATCTTTCTTCATTAGGAGTAACTAAAGTTTCCTGTCTGGCCAATGCACAGGTTTTAAACAAAATTATGTGACAAAGTGGACTCTTTCAGTGGGGACCACATTTTGGTTTACTACTTTGTCACAGCATTCTACGAAAACAAAGAAATAAAATAATGCACACATCTAATGGTGCCTCATGTTCAAATTGATAACTTAGTGATTCTAAATGGATAGTAAAACATCAAATTATTGTAATACAGTTAATTTCTAAAATATAATTAAAATCGTAAAAGATATGACCCTTGAAAGTTAGGATAAATATGATTTTTTTTATGGTCCAAGAGTAAATTTAAATTTACCAATATAGAATACTTACGCTTTTATAGAAACAAAATTGTATGACAACTATGTTAAGTACATAGTTGTCATACAATTTTGTTGCGCAGTATTTTGCAACCCAAACAACAATTTACCTGATTTTCCAAACAACGATACATGTACTTTATACTAACAAATGTCGTTGTGACGTCATACCTATCTGTCAATCTTTGTCTACATTTTTTGGGTATTTATGTTCTTTAATTGTAGTTGCTCCCATACAAACATTTGTTCCTCTCCAAAAAGTGGTTCGAATGCCATCATGAAAAAAATTAAGTCACCATGCCTATTCTTTTGGTTTTTTGGAATTCTTTCCTATAGTTTTTAGTTCCTGACCAACTCAAGCCTAGCAGGAACATTCATTATCATAGGAAACCATATTGTTGGGATATTGATATTGCTTTGTATATATATATATGTGTTTCAACATTGATTGGCATTCCTTACAGCAGTGTCAAATAAGTCTTTGCCCTAGACATATTGTTCTTGACATTACTCGGTATGTAACATGATCTTGGCATAAGCATCTTTGTATTTTTTATAAAAGTTGTTTTCTAGCACAAGTTATGTTATGTTCATGGCCTACCAGTTGTTTAAAAAGTATTTTGTTCCTCCAGCGGATCACGGCAACATTCAACACACAGTCGCCGGATCTGAAGCGGCTGCTGATGGACCTGGACGTGTCGATGCGCGCGAGCGCCTGCCCCTACACCGTGCACTTTTATGGCGCCATGTTCCGCGAGGGCGACGTCTGGATCTGCATGGAGGTCATGGACATGAGCCTCGACAAGTTCTACGCCAAGGTCTACAAGAACGACCGCACCATACCTGAGAACATACTCGGCAAAATCGCCTTCTCTGTCGTCAGCGCGCTGCACTACCTGCACTCCAAACTCAAGGTCATCCACAGAGACGTGAAGCCTTCCAATATATTGATCAACAGAAAAGGCGAGGTCAAAATGTGTGACTTCGGTATATCCGGTTACTTGGTCGATTCTGTGGCAAAGACTATCGACGCGGGCTGTAAACCCTACATGGCCCCGGAGCGGATTGATCCGTCGGGCAACCCTGGCCAATACGACATCCGCAGCGACGTCTGGTCTCTAGGTATATCTATGATAGAAATAGCTACTGGTAAGTTCCCTTACAACACCTGGGGCACGCCATTTGAACAGTTAAAACAAGTGGTGAAAGACGACCCACCCAGTCTTCCAAGCGGCCAGTTCTCGGCAGACTTCGTGGACGTGATCACGCAGTGCCTGAAGAAGGACTACAAGCTGAGGCCCAACTACGACGCGCTGCTGGCGCACCCCTTCTGCCAAGAGCACAGTCAGAAGGAGACAGACGTCTGCTCCTTCGTCATAGACATATTAGACTTACCAGAAGACTCCTAGTACTGGCGAAAATATTTTCTTACCTCTAAGTACAAGTGTTTAGTTACTAACATTAGCATAAGAAAGGAGAATGCAATTAAAAATTGTTATTAACAAATGTATGTGTAACTAGTGTTGATTTGTATTAATCATGTAATTGTTAGTGTAGTATGTTAACGAGGACCTCAGAAGTGGCCTGAACAAACCAATTGGCGAAGATGACTGCTGTGTATAATGTACATCACAAATTACTTAGTCTAAATAAACGACGTATTTGTTTCAGTGGTTTTGTTTAATTCAATAAAACCTTTTTTTTTTCTGGAAATATTTATTATAATATTGTGTATGCTTATCAAAAACAGAGTACAGTACGATTACTGTTAGTTAACCACTGACAGATGGATTGCCTTCATTTAATTTTCAACTTTAATTTCATACAGATAAAGCATTTTTCAGAATACTGTTACCCACATCTACCGATTTAGTGATAACTATTTTATTTGTATAAGATTAAAGTTGAAAATTAAATGAAGGCAATCCATCTGTCAGTGGTTAACTAACAGTAATCGTACTGTACTGTAAAACAGTAAGTACAAAATAGAGCTCAATATAAATAATTACGTAAGTACAATGTCACTTTTCCTTAAATTAAAATGGTTAGTTTTGGCCGTCAAAGCCTCGTCATGATCCGGGTCAGCACCAACCGGCCACGTCAGGTACTGCCACCGAACTAGTGGATGGCCGCCTTCGTATTGACCCGAGCAAAAGCACGTAAAACTTTCAAAAATATTAGTAAAATTGACTAGAAGGGCGAGTTCATGCCCAGTTTTGTCCCGAAGTCCAGTCGGGCTCGTCTCTGATTGCGCACGTCGGCCCTGCAAGCAAACCAGAAACATTTGCCTCATGGACTACGAAAGAAAAACCTCTTAAAACTTTCGCAGTTCTTTTACGAAATGTTCTGAATAGATTTAAACAGTTCTGAAACATAGTCCCGCTGACAATGATCATCCACCTCTCACAGGATGTAGGTAACATAGTCGGTACATCTCGATATAGCATAAGAACCTTAGCCTAACAGTACGCACTTGATCTCCTGCCACTTGATGAGCTCGTTGAGCGCGAACACGGCGAGCAGTGAGCCCCCGTAGCCGACGGCGAGCCGCCACGGCACGCGGTACCGCAGCGCGCACAGCTCCCAGGTCTCGCAGGAGCCGTAGCTGTGCCTCAGCATGAGAAGGCTCACTAGTGCTTGGAACAGTATTCTGAAATGTCATGCATTGGTATACATTTTTTACTATACACATACGCTTGGAAATTTGAACTGGCTTGAAGATGAACAGGCCTTTAAGGCTTCGCCACTTCGCGATGCCGGCGGGGCGTGAGCGCAGCGCGTCACCGGCGTGCCTTGATGTAACGACATAAGGCATACATTCGCACTCTCAGCGCCACGTGGGCCGCCGGCCGCCCACGAAAATTCGAATGAAGCAGGCCACTTTGAATTTTGAGGCAGGCCAAGTGGGCGGCCGACGGAGTACATTTTTTGTTTTGCAGTATGCCATGCATGATTTTAGTGAATTTTACCAGCAGGCCATGTGGGCTGCCGGCGGGACCCAAAAGAGTTTTAGGTAAATGCGCGCAACGCTCGATTCCGAGTAATTTTTATAGCAAGCCACGTGGGCGGCCGGCGGGACACCGTGTTAACCAGAGATGGGTATTAATTGATTAATTTTTAATCGACTAATTAATCGATTAAACAATCAATCGTCACAAAATTAATCGAGATTAATTGAATCAAGATTAAATTAATCGTCGCAGAGTTCGATTGATATAGATCAATCGTCATATGAATCGACTAAATTTCACACATTTAAAAATTGGAAAACGGCACGTTACAAAAATTCAATAGGTCTTGTCATGTATTATTGAGCATATTGCCAATCATTTTACTCGAGCAGCCTGTGGGTTAACTATACGAAGCGAGCCTATAATGCATAAAAAGTGCAGTACAACAATGCATTCAGAATGCTGTTGGGCTTGCCTAGTAGATGTAGTGCATCTGGCATGTCCTGCGAAGCTAGAACGGACGGTTTTCCGGCAATCATACGCAAGAAAATAGTATCTCTACTAGGTCGAGTGAGAAGCAGTCCCAACAGTATTCTGAATGTTATTGCTGACAAATATGATAGCCCATTCTCGCTCACTGGATTGGCCGAATAAAAGGGGTTGCAACGAGGCCGTATTAAATAGGTATAGGTAGTAGTATTACAATCAAATGTCTCCATAAGCACTAACCTTTAGCTTTAAGTTTAATTTATTTGTATCGTTTTCTTTTGTTACTAACAACTATGAAGTCCGTTCTTCGAAATAAAGATGTTTTATTTATTTTTTATTATTATTTGTATTTATTATACACTTGGAAATCATTCTAGTAGGTATTCTGTGTGATATAAATATAAACTTTTTCCAGTAACAGAATATGGTTTTTACAGTGCAGCGTGGGCGGCCGGCGGGACACGGACAAATTGTACCAGCGGTCCAGGTGTCAGCGCTTGCGTGCCTTGAAAGGCTTTTATAGCAGGCCACGTGGGCGGCCGGCGGGACACGGACAAATTTTACCAGCGGTCCAGGTGCAGCGCTTGCGTGCCTTGAAGGGCTTTTATAGCAGGCCACGTGGGCGGCCGGCGGGACACGGACAAATTTTACCAGCGGTCCAGGTGCAGCGCTTGCGTGCCTTGAAGGGCTTTTATAGCAGGCCACGTGGGCGGCCGGCGGGACACGGACAAATTTTACCAGCGGTCCAGGTGCAGCGCTTGCGTGCCTTGAAGGGCTTTTATAGCAGGCCACGTGGGCGGCCGGCGCGACACGGCCAAATTTTACCAGCGGTTCAGGTGTCAGCGCTTGCGTGCCTTGAAAGGCTTTTATAGCAGGCCAGGCCCGCCAGTAAATGATGCAAAAAATCGTCTGCGGCTTGCTGCTCTGGAAATCTTGTGGGCAGCCGGCGGCCCATGTGGCCTGCTGGTGCAGAAATTTAGTATATTCTATGGCGCTGAGTGTTAAAAACACAATAAATACTCTGTAAAAGTTCAAAGTTACATTTCAAAGCTCTGTTGCACACACGTTCTATTTAACATCTTGGAATCTCTTTTGCATCCATACAAACACGCGAGCCATAGATCAATCGATACTGTATCGCGTTTGTAAGTTTGTAGTTGTTAAGTCGCTATCTGTACCCGCACTTATCTAAACCTGGCTAATTAGAAAGGGACAAAATGTGCATTATTGTTTATAAACGTTAGTATTGTCTAGAAAAGGCGGACTTACAGCACGAGAACCGCTACGGACCACACCTTGTTGCTCCAGAAGCAACGCTGCCAAATGGAAGATTGTCGATGTATGAAAGACAGTGATATCACGACTGCGAACAAACAGAAAAAAGATGATGATATGTTTCCAGGTCACATTTTGACTGTAGAACCGAATGGTACAGAAATTCTGGTCAAAAATGTTTATTTTCCTGTTAAGGGCCTACGCACACCGCGTTTTTTAAACGCGCCGTTGACGCGCGTTTGTATCAAATCGACCAAACGCATTGCGCGTCCAATTTTTAACAGAAGCTTATGTCGATATTTCAATAAGGGAATTACCTGCATGCAGTAAAACGAAAAACTCACTTAAATGCAGAGTGACCAACGCGAGCGTGATGTGCTGCGCCAGATAGAACCCGTCGTAGAAGTCGTCGCCCCAGCCGTGCCAGCTGCGCCGCGTCAGGTCGCGCGCCTCCGTGTAGTTCCCCGTATTAACCGGGTACACGAGCCAGCAGTCGGTCGCGTTCGTGGCTTGGGATATTTCCACATGGGAATTACTTTGTTATAGAAAGACAAACTCACTTAAATGCAGAGTGACCAACGCGAGCGTGATGTGCTGCGCCAGATAGAACCCGTCGTAGAAGTCGTCGCCCCAGCCGTGCCAGCTGCGCCGCGTCAGGTCGCGCGCCTCCGTGTAGTTCCCCGTATTAACCGGGTACACGAGCCAGCAGTCGGTCGCGTTCGTGGCTTGGGATATTTCCACATGGGAATTACTTTGTTATAGAAAGACAAACTCACTTAAATGCAGAGTGACCAACGCGAGCGTGATGTGCTGCGCCAGATAGAACCCGTCGTAGAAGTCGTCGCCCCAGCCGTGCCAGCTGCGCCGCGTCAGGTCGCGCGCCTCCGTGTAGTTCCCCGTATTAACCGGGTACACGAGCCAGCAGTCGGTCGCGTTCGTGGCTTGGGATATTTCCACATGGGAATTACTTTGTTATAGAAAGACAAACTCACTTAAATGCAGAGTGACCAACGCGAGCGTGATGTGCTGCGCCAGATAGAACCCGTCGTAGAAGTCGTCGCCCCAGCCGTGCCAGCTGCGCCGCGTCAGATCGCGCGCCTCCGTGTAGTTCCCCGTATTAACCGGGTACACGAGCCAGCAGTCGGTCGCGTTCGTGGCTTGGGATATTTCCACATGGGAATTACTTTGTTATAGAAAGACAAACTCACTTAAATGCAGAGTGACCAACGCGAGCGTGATGTGCTGCGCCAGATAGAACCCGTCGTAGAAGTCGTCGCCCCAGCCGTGCCAGCTGCGCCGCGTCAGATCGCGCGCCTCCGTGTAGTTCCCCGTATTAACCGGGTACACGAGCCAGCAGTCGGTCGCGTTCGTGGCTTGGGATATTTCCACATGGGAATTACTTTGTTATAGAAAGACAAACTCACTTAAATGCAGAGTGACCAACGCGAGCGTGATGTGCTGCGCCAGATAGAACCCGTCGTAGAAGTCGTCGCCCCAGCCGTGCCAGCTGCGCCGCGTCAGGTCGCGCGCCTCCGTGTAGTTCCCCGTATTAACCGGGTACACGAGCCAGCAGTCGGTCGCGTTCGTGGCTTGGGATATTTCCACATGGGAATTACTTTGTTATAGAAAGACAAACTCACTTAAATGCAGAGTGACCAACGCGAGCGTGATGTGCTGCGCCAGATAGAACCCGTCGTAGAAGTCGTCGCCCCAGCCGTGCCAGCTGCGCCGCGTCAGGTCGCGCGCCTCCGTGTAGTTCCCCGTATTAACCGGGTACACGAGCCAGCAGTCGGTCGCGTTCGTGGCTTGGGATATTTCCACATGGGAATTACTTTGTTATAGAAAGACAAACTCACTTAAATGCAGAGTGACCAACGCGAGCGTGATGTGCTGCGCCAGATAGAACCCGTCGTAGAAGTCGTCGCCCCAGCCGTGCCAGCTGCGCCGCGTCAGGTCGCGCGCCTCCGTGTAGTTCCCCGTATTAACCGGGTACACGAGCCAGCAGTCGGTCGCGTTCGTGGCTTGGGATATTTCCACATGGGAATTACTTTGTTATAGAAAGACAAACTCACTTAAATGCAGAGTGACCAACGCGAGCGTGATGTGCTGCGCCAGATAGAACCCGTCGTAGAAGTCGTCGCCCCAGCCGTGCCAGCTGCGCCGCGTCAGGTCGCGCGCCTCCGTGTAGTTCCCCGTATTAACCGGGTACACGAGCCAGCAGTCGGTCGCGTTCGTGGCTTGGGATATTTCCACATGGGAATTACTTTGTTATAGAAAGACAAACTCACTTAAATGCAGAGTGACCAACGCGAGCGTGATGTGCTGCGCCAGATAGAACCCGTCGTAGAAGTCGTCGCCCCAGCCGTGCCAGCTGCGCCGCGTCAGATCGCGCGCCTCCGTGTAGTTCCCCGTATTAACCGGGTACACGAGCCAGCAGTCGGTCGCGTTCGTGGCTTGGGATATTTCCACATGGGAATTACTTTGTTATAGAAAGACAAACTCACTTAAATGCAGAGTGACCAACGCGAGCGTGATGTGCTGCGCCAGATAGAACCCGTCGTAGAAGTCGTCGCCCCAGCCGTGCCAGCTGCGCCGCGTCAGATCGCGCGCCTCCGTGTAGTTCCCCGTATTAACCGGGTACACGAGCCAGCAGTCGGTCGCGTTCGTGGCTTGGGATATTTCCACATGGGAATTACTTTGTTATAGAAAGACAAACTCACTTAAATGCAGAGTGACCAACGCGAGCGTGATGTGCTGCGCCAGATAGAACCCGTCGTAGAAGTCGTCGCCCCAGCCGTGCCAGCTGCGCCGCGTCAGATCGCGCGCCTCCGTGTAGTTCCCCGTATTAACCGGGTACACGAGCCAGCAGTCGGTCGCGTTCGTGGCTTGGGATATTTCCACATGGGAATTACTTTGTTATAGAAAGACAAACTCACTTAAATGCAGAGTGACCAACGCGAGCGTGATGTGCTGCGCCAGATAGAACCCGTCGTAGAAGTCGTCGCCCCAGCCGTGCCAGCTGCGCCGCGTCAGGTCGCGCGCCTCCGTGTAGTTCCCCGTATTAACCGGGTACACGAGCCAGCAGTCGGTCGCGTTCGTGGCTTGGGATATTTGCTCGCAGAACGATCTGTGGGATTTTGATAATTGTAAGGCTTCGTGTTCCCAACTATGTAGACGCCCGAGCGGCTTTGCCCGTGTATTGCAAAGAACGCGAGATAAAATATAGCCATACTCAAACAAAAAGTCCATTTTATACACAGGTGAAAGTTACACGCCAAGCCCCAACAAGAACTATAAATAGTTTTGTTTTTCTAAAATATGTACTTTTTATACAAGCCGTTTTGCTAATGGCGCAATCGTCATAACACAGGAAGGCAAGTTATCCATACTGTGCGTAGTGGGGTCATACCTTAGCGTGAATCCGTAGAGCACGAGTATAGAGATGGCGGAGGGCAGGAATTTGCACGCATAACACCAGAATACAAACAGGATCATCTGTGGACAGATTGAGTTGTTATAATTACGACTGAACTACGGAATTGGATGTTAGAAGGAAGTGTGTAAGTGATCGATGGTTTAATCTCTCATTTAAAAGCGAACACTTAAAAATAAAAAAATAAATTACAAAAAAAAAATCATTAATGAGACAGGTGCATTGGTTAGTAAACAATGAAATCATATTACTAGTGTTAGTATGTCATAAAAAGAGAGACTTAACGAAACAATGCCCGCGGGTGAGCATGGGGCCATTTTCACGCTCCGAAAACAAGCTCAGAATGCTGTTGGGGCTGCCGCGCAGGCGAAGCATCAGTGAGGCGCACCTCTTTCGCATTATCGCCGCGAAGCTGTCAGTTAGTGCCTCTTTCACTTTAGAGCCTAACGCCAAACTGTAGTGAGGGCACACGGCACACCTGATGGAAAGTTCCTACCTATTTTCCATTAGTACTTAATCATAACAAACTGTAACATAATACCTCGACCTCGGCATAGCCGCATGCACATGCCTGGACTTTGTAGCTTGATAGCAGTTTCCACTCACGGGAACACAAGGAAATGCAATAGTATATAAGACATATATAGCGACGAACGGTAATATAAAAACAGGAATATATAGGTAATACTAGGCGCGCTGCACGACGGCGGCTGCCCAGCAGCGAGGCCGCGCCGCTGCTCAGCGCCGCACCACCCGCGCTCAGCGCTAGTGGCAGGAACATGTATAGGGAGCCCACCTGTAGCACGACTGTCACCCTCACCTGCGTGTGCGCCGCAAGTTGCGGGCGCGTGGCGGCGCGCTGCATGACGGCGGCGTCGACGGGCGCGAAGGCGAGCGCGCTGCCCAGCAGCGAGGCCGCGCCGCTGCTCAGCGCCGCACCGCCCGCGCTCAGCGCTAGTGGCAGGAACATGTATAGGGAGCCCACCTGTAGCACGACTGTCACCCTCACCTGCGTGTGCGCCGCAAGTTGCGGGCGCGTGGCGGCGCGCTGCATGACGGCGGCGTCGACGGGCGCGAAGGCGAGCGCGCTGCCCAGCAGCGAGGCCGCGCCGCTGCTCAGCGCCGCACCGCCCGCGCTCAGCGCTAGTGGCAGGAACGTGTATAGGGAGCCCACCTGTAGCACGACTGTCACCCTCACCTGCGTGTGCGCCGCAAGTTGCGGGCGCGTGGCGGCGCGCTGCATGACGGCGGCGTCGACGGGCGCGAAGGCGAGCGCGCTGCCCAGCAGCGAGGCCGCGCCGCTGCTCAGCGCCGCACCGCCCGCGCTCAGCGCTAGTGGCAGGAACGTGTATAGGGAGCCCACCTGTAGCACGACTGTCACCCTCACCTGCGTGTGCGCCGCAAGTTGCGGGCGCGTGGCGGCGCGCTGCATGACGGCGGCGTCGACGGGCGCGAAGGCGAGCGCGCTGCCCAGCAGCGAGGCCGCGCCGCTGCTCAGCGCCGCACCGCCCGCGCTCAGCGCTAGTGGCAGGAACGTGTATAGGGAGCCCACCTGTAGCACGACTGTCACCCTCACCTGCGTGTGCGCCGCAAGTTGCGGGCGCGTGGCGGCGCGCTGCATGACGGCGGCGTCGACGCGCGCGTAGGCGAGCGCGCTGCCCAGCAGCGAGGCCGCGCCGCTGCTCAGCGCCGCACCGCCCGCGCTCAGCGCTAGTGGCAGGAACGTGTATAGGGAGCCCACCTGTAGCACGACTGTCACCCTCACCTGCGTGTGCGCCGCAAGTTGCGGGCGCGTGGCGGCGCGCTGCATGACGGCGGCGTCGACGGGCGCGAAGGCGAGCGCGCTGCCCAGCAGCGAGGCCGCGCCGCTGCTCAGCGCCGCACCGCCCGCGCTCAGCGCTAGTGGCAGGAACGTGTATAGGGAGCCCACCTGTAGCACGACTGTCACCCTCACCTGCGTGTGCGCCGCAAGTTGCGGGCGCGTGGCGGCGCGCTGCATGACGGCGGCGTCGACGGGCGCGAAGGCGAGCGCGCTGCCCAGCAGCGAGGCCACGCCGCTGCTCAGCGCCGCACCGCCCGCGCTCAGCGCTAGTGGCAGGAACGTGTATAGGGAGCCCACCTGTAGCACGACTGTCACCCTCACCTGCGTGTGCGCCGCAAGTTGCGGGCGCGTGGCGGCGCGCTGCATGACGGCGGCGTCGACGGGCGCGAAGGCGAGCGCGCTGCCCAGCAGCGAGGCCGCGCCGCTGCTCAGCGCCGCACCGCCCGCGCTCAGCGCTAGTGGCAGGAACGTGTATAGGGAGCCCACCTGTAGCACGACTGTCACCCTCACCTGCGTGTGCGCCGCAAGTTGCGGGCGCGTGGCGGCGCGCTGCATGACGGCGGCGTCGACGGGCGCGAAGGCGAGCGCGCTGCCCAGCAGCGAGGCCGCGCCGCTGCTCAGCGCCGCACCGCCCGCGCTCAGCGCTAGCGGCAGGAACATGTATAGGGAGCCCACCTAAAACGGCCTTACGGTACAGTTACATCATACAAACGCCTTTCAAAATATATCTCTTGTTCTACAACATGAGCTCAGTTTAAAAAACTACAAGTTACATTCAAATAATTAAGCTTAAATCAGTAACACCGTGTGGCAAAGTTTGATTGATCAAAAAACCTCATTGTTGTATGGTAAAATCATTACATACTTAGTCGGTTCATAAGTTCTGTCACAAATGTTTTGCCGCATAGTAAATAAAACGAAGGATGTTTTTATTTAATCCTATATATGGTTTGATAGCTCATTAAATACTGATAAATAAGAGCGGTTACTGGATTTAAATGCTTAAAGCCATATTACACAAATGCTAGTTTCTTCAGAGATTTTGCACGTTTTTAGCCAATCAAAAACACGGACGTGATTCACTTTATCTTTTTTCCATGATTCTTAAAACCTTTCAAACTTACGTGAGATTTTAGTCACAACCCTCCCTGAACCCTGTTACCTCCATTTTGAAGCATGAGATAAGTAAGTCTGGGTAAAACTAATTTTCATATTAACATTTTACGTAGTGTACTTGTTGCCCACAAGATCAAATTTACGCGTTTTTCTGAAAACGTAAAAAGTACGTAGAGTTCTCGATGGGAGCAGTTGGAATTGAAAGCTAACAGAAAATCAAATGCTAGTTGCTAAGCATGGTCTAAAATCGAGGTTTCAGAATAAATAAATAAAACCTGACAGATGACCAACGTCACACTGTTTTTTTATAAAATTTGTTGTAAGTGGTATTTTTGTCAGTTGCAGCGTGTTTTGAGTTCAAAATTGTCTCAAGTTACAAGGTTTTTTTGTCATATTGAGATAATTGTACAAAATGTATTGAATTGCAATTTGATTCGTATAAAATAAGCTTTTTAATCATGTATAATACGAATAAGAAAAAAATTATTGCCGAGTTTTATCTATCAAAAACCTTGTGACAGAACTTAAGGACCGACTAAGTATATCTAAACTAACAACACCATGGTTTTTCCCGGAAATATTCCCAATTTGTACGGCGGATATTCCCAGCTAATATAATATTCTTAGAAACGACACCAGAGTGGCTACTGCGAAATGCCAACTTCGTTCGTCGTTCGTGTATCCCTCCTTCCTCCCTGTTGCTCGAATTATGCAAGCGCCATACTCTACGATAGTCAGAAACGAACGAACGAAGTATGCGTTTCGCGGTATCCGCTCTGTAGTTATAGTGCAGGGAGAACTCACCTGTAGAACGGATATGAAGCAGACTGCGCACATCCAGAACTGCGTGGAGTTCCAGAGAGAAGTGGTGAAGTGACGCGACATTGTGATCAGGGTGAATAGCGACACATCCGCGTCGCGGGTCATCTGTTGCACCAAGTCGATATATAAATATAACATTTTTCAAGTCGTCTGCTGCAAAATAGTAGATCGCAGATAACAAGCTACTTTAACTGAGAAGACTTTTGATCGATATTGATCCTTTTCATCAATCATTGTTAAGTCTCAAATTGTTAGTAAAATGTAAGTTATTTTCTTAGTTCTTCCAGGAGTATTATAATTACCTAATGTAAATGTTACTTTTCAGATCTCTTTGTATTCTAACCAAAACATGTCTACATTAATTTTTAGTTGCATGATTAAGATTCTTTTTTTTGTTAACACAATTATCATAATATTAATGAACCTCCAGGTCTTTAGCATTAGGTATGTCTGTTAGTACTCTATGTGTACCCCTTATCTTTTTGTTTATGCGACTGTTTGTGTTTCTAAATAAGTTAAAAAAAAAGACTATCAGAGCCGCAGGCGAGAGTCGATCTAAAGTTGAGGACAAAGTCGTGGCGTCGCGCAGGGGCGACACGCCAGGCCAATGCAACGCCTTATAATTTAGGCACTAGAGCATACAAGGCCATTTCATGCAACCTACACACAACAAAAAGACGAACTTTCTTATTCATAAGCGTTTTTTCAAAGCACGTTTATAAAGCAATACGACTTTAGGGTATATGCAAATAGGTAGATAGCGTATTTTTTTGGGAATAATCAAGAGCAGTTCAAAGTGCAAGAAAAATCTAATCAGGAATATAACTGAGCCACAATTCCAACAGGGTCAATCGTCTACCTACACTACGGACAAGAAGGATTTCTAGAAGTCTAGGGTTTACAAAGAAGAAACAGTCCTAAAAATATAAAAATAAAACTCATTTTTTATACCAATATATTCAAAACAAATATAGTCTTACCACCAAGCTAGTAATGACACCCACCTGTTGACTGCAGTACTTGTTGAATGGCTGATTTTGCCATTTGTTTAGTAACTTTAGGGGCAGCGTGCAAAATAAGAAACATCTTAAAGCAACCTGATAGCTAGGGTTACGCATTTCAGGGTACATTTATTAGGTAAGCTAGGTACAGTGGTAACAAGAGACATATCTAAGGACAGACTTAACATAAGAGACATATCATTATCCAATTTTGAGCAAGCTGGGAGTGTTGCTGAAACATCAACAAACATCAGTTCCACATATGTATTAACTATTTAAAGCAAGAATGTGATACAAACGGCTGCAGAAAATGTTGAACATACTAGAACCTTGAATCTGTCACAGTAGTTTTAAAAACTTCATTCGTTGCTTTAAATATACAAAACTCGGTGTCCAGTTGATCCCGATATCTCACATATCCAAACCTGCACGTGATAGCTAGTAAAAGTTCCCACTTAAGTTATTTTCGCTGGGTAGTTCAATGCTTATTTGGAAGACATTCTTTAATAGAGTAACAGTGTTGAAGCACAGTACTTACCGACAACGAGCAGGGTACGGAGTTGAGGGCGCGCGCCAGGTCGATGGGCCCGATGCAGTCTTCGGGGACCTGATACGGTGGCATCTTCTGACACAGCACTGGGTATAACGGCTCCACGGCGATGCTGCAATCGTCAGACACATTAAAAAGAATGCACGGTTAGAATCGTCAGTTTGACAAACAAAACAACAGGAAGGCGAGGTACCTAACCAGTCACTCGGTGAACACAGCCAACCAGAAGTGTCTGTTTCGTTACCTGGCATCAGCTTGCATAAAGATCTCCATATTGAGGCAGTTGGCTGCAGAACCCATCACGCAGACCACCTCGCCGTAGTCCTGTAACAAACATTTGTTTTTACCAATGTCAAAATTCTTTTCCTCCAAGTGCCATGTCTACTACAGGGGTCGGACTGAAGATCTTGTGCTCACGTCGAACCAAGTACGAAAATTCTTAAGCTACGAGCGCCTTCTTCGTGGTGGTCTCTTTCCTTGGGTCTTCCCTTGTACAATGAACTGCAGCAGTTCATATTTCTTATTATGTACAAATCAAGTATACGGCCCATTGCAGGTTGCATTATTTGATGGTCTATAGAACCTCAACTTCCTTGTATATCTGCAGAACTTTTATGATCTATCCTTGTCCATGATATTTTTATAATTCTTCAGTATACCAACATTTCAAAACCTTCTAAGCAATTGCATAATGCCGAACTCACGATGAGATGATGATAGAGATCTTAACCGAACGGTTGCAGAGGAGACGGCTCAGCTTCTTAAAACCATTACGTGCTCCGTGCCCGTTTGGTCCGGCATTTGATTTCTACACTGTGATCACTTTGATCATAACGGTCCACATTACGAGTATATCCCGTGAATCTCGACCTTATCCCAAAGGACTAAAGCGTACATTCACCTGCATGATCTGTATCATCATTTGCACGGAGCGCGCAGTGCAGTCCGTGAACAAAGACACGAGCAGCGGCACGTTGTCCACTTGCTCTATGTGGGGACGGATTGCGTCGATACCGCGAGGGAGTTTCGCCTGGAACAATGCATGTAATCAGTACCATTTTGTGAATCTCGTTGTAATGGCGTGATTTCTACAGTTGGTTGCTATTGTTGCTGATTATGTCGCTTGCGTGCCCACGAGTTAAGGCTGTGCATTGGAAATTATCGCGTGCTTTGAAACGCCGTTCTGACTAGATTAAGAAACAATAAGGTCTGATTTTCGGATATATGATCATTGATTGTTTATCTGATTTTATCGATACATGATTGCTTAAAATTACCTCGATAGAAAAAAAAACAAATTTGGGTCTGTATTTTTCTTTTTTACTCAGCCTACTCAAACGATACATTATTTTCCCACACAATCAAGTTAATACTATAGTATTTTATCTCATCTAAAATCTCACTTTAGGAAATTTAAAGAATACTTCTGTAAGTTAGGTATTTATCGAAATTTGTTCAAAAAAGCCATTCACGAAGTGTTACATCTCTTTTCCTCGAGCGCGGAAGGCATCAGCGTGTCTCTGTCTAGAGGGCGTGTTCGACACAAATCAAGGCATCGCCTTAAGGATAACGAGTAGGTACAAAACTTCCAAACAAGTAATTTGCCTTCGCTTGCTAGCTCAGTGAAATAAGTACCACTAAAAGTTAGAAAAATACATTTCTTTACACTGCTAAAACACAAGGGGTACTTGCTATCAGAGACATGATCCAATAGATTAAGAGATGTCGTGGTTTTCAGAGCCCATAGACGCTGTCTATCTTTGAATCGCTGACCGCTCGCTACCTATAATCTCAACATGCGAACTTATTCATGAGATTGACTAGTTTACAGGATATATCGTGAAAAGAGGCGTAAGTGGAACTCCATGCTTGTCTAGGTACACATGCTCACACAATTGCTAATGTATATTGATCTTGACTTGACGTATTATTGTGTGTGTAAACTAGAAATGTCAAGGGTACTTATTTAAGTATATACATCTCACCCGATTGCTCATTTCGAAGTTGACGGGCGCCGAGTGGTCGGTGGAGTCGGTGAGGCAGGAGAGGGAGCGGCATGCGTCGGCCGGCGAGCCGCCCTCGTCGTCGAGGAGGGAGCCGCCGATGGGTGCGATGTCGCTACACTGCGGCGTTGGAGATGCCAAGGGGTTGTGTGTATATACATTTTACCCGATTGCTCATGTCGAAGTTGACGGGCGCCGAGTGGTCGGTGGAGTCGGTGAGGCAGGAGAGGGAGCGGCATGCGTCGGCCGGCGAGCCGCCCTCGTCGTCGAGGAGGGAGCCGCCGATCGGTGCGATGTCGCTATACTGCGGCGTTGGAGATGCCAAGGGGTTTTGTGTATATACATCTTACCCGATTGCTCATGTCGAAGTTGACGGGCGCCGAGTGGTCGGTGGAGTCGGTGAGGCAGGAGAGGGAGCGGCATGCGTCGGCCGGCGAGCCGCCCTCGTCGTCGAGGAGGGAGTCCGCCGAAGGGTGCGATGTTGCTATACTGCTGCGTTGGAACTGCCATGGAAATTATTTCGAGGTTTGGGATGTGACTATTGATTAAGGTCATGTAAGGTTTATAATGATTTGATGTGAAAATAATCGATCAGTTGCTTGCTTCTCTGGGCTGCACAAAGTTAAAAGATTTACATTGGTGCTTCACGAAAAATTGTCTCTTCCAGAAAAAATAGACAAAGGACCCGAAATCTCCTTGTTGTTTTTAGATAAGTATTTACTCCTAATTATTTACAGATCGATTATTTTGGTAAAACTATATACAATGACAAATATACATTCCGATGACAGAAAATTTTACTTCGTGGCTTCAAAAACACTAAAATCTCACACATTGTGCGCCACATCTCCGCAATTTTTAAGCAGGTCTCACAATCTGTAGGTAGAGAAAGTTATGGACTTAAAGCTTTGTAAAGAAAGGTTTAAAATCGTATGTATAGATATGTCCTGGGACTTAAGCCTGTTGGGTTCTGGTGCAAAACTGTTATAGTGTTTTAGACACCACATACCTTCAGCCCAGTGTGGGTGGTGATGGAATGCCTGGCCTTTTTGATTTCGCTGTCGAATTTGACGGTGCTATGGTCCAGGTTTATGGCTCCCGGAGCCGACATTGATAGTGCTTTCGACGCCGCCATATTATTGCTAATAACATTGGTATGTGTTAGGTAATAGAATAAATTCATTGGTAGACTAAGTATTGAAAAAAAAAGGTCAGATAAGTTATGATTGCCTTTTTTGGTACAAACAGAATTGGATATCGGTACAATTAGTGAACCTTAGTTTTATAGTTTAGTAACGTTGAAAACGAGATAAGTAAAGAGTTTTTCTATAAGTAAGTACAGCAGACGTCCAAATATTTTTTGTACATATGACTGTGCAATAATATCCAATACTGACTGAATCGACGTAGATTATAAATATATATATAATATAATACAACAGTACAATACATTACACAGTAAAATCACAGGCTCTGAATGTAGGTAGTTTAAGTACTTAGCATATCCTTAGTTAAGTGGGGTGTGTTAGCCCATTTGTGGCCGGCATAACATTGCTTGATTAGTTCATTTAGATATTGAGATATTTAAATAAAGGTATTCAGCTAATGCATCGAATATTTCGTAATGTGATACAAAAGGCCCAATGAATGAGCTGTTAATAAACTTCAGTTGAATAACAACATACACACAGTGTATTGTACATTTCATAGCTAGTGATTATACGCATATACGTTTAAGTTATACACATTATTATCTAATAAACGTATAGATAGGGAATTTATGGTTATTTTTCTTATTGTTAGTCATGTAGGTTTAATTTAGGATCAATTTTAGTATAGGTATTTTTATACATATATATCAATAATAAACTTTATTATATAGCAGTTAGTCTTTATTAGTTAACAATATGAGTGTCGTATTGTTAATTGTGTTAAAACACCATATAAGGTTTGGCAAATAAATGTTGCATGCGTCAATAGTCAGTCTAAATTTCTTCTACTGAAGGGGAAATTTGAGGGGCAACAATATAGAAGAGCAAGTTGGGGATTGAATACACAATACACACTAAGGGTGGGTTGCACCAAATTACAATTTCACCGTTAAATATGGTGCCGGTAGCTGTCATCCGATAGAAACTTGACAAACGTTCTATTTATAACGATTACAGACGGTTTGGTGCAACCCGCCCTAAATGAGTCAAAATTACTCAATACGTTTTAAAAATATTTACTTAAAGGATTGCGTTCTAATTTCAAACATGTTTATCCTAATCAACTAATTTAGTGGAAAATAAATATTAGTCATGCCGTGCACACTACACTGCGAAACGTTTTAGATACAAATGTAGAAAAACTATGGCAAGAAAAACACTAGGTACATACAGATAAAGCATTTTTCAGAATACTGTTACCCACATCTACCGATTTAGTAATAACCATTTTATTTGTATAAGATTAAAGTTGAAAATTAAATGAAGGCAATCCATCTGTCAGTGGTAAACTAACAGTAATCGTACTGTAATCTACTTTAGTCTGATGCAGATCAAAAAAAAATCGGAACAAGTCTAGAAATAAAAATAACCAAAAACTAGAAAGAAGACATTACGATTTTCACTTACATATACGATACATTATTCGTGTTTCTAGTTAAAACAGCATCAAACTAAACTTTTAAAAACATTAATTGATCATATATCATATATCATAAAAACAAGTACTTTAATACTAAACACGAGTAACGTAAAGCGAAAGAGATAATTAGACAAAAACATGTTGACGATTGAGGGCATGGTGCGTTTACGATCACGAATTAAGTGAGGTAGAATACTTGGGTCAGAAGGGTAAAACTTTCTCAACTGGAATGTTACCGCAATTATTACTTTAGAGAAGGACCATCCCAAGTGGCAAATCCAGAACTTAGGTTGGGGATTTTGTTCTGGGGGGGCTTGACCTCTGATGCGTTATCTTGACTTTGTCACGTTACCGTATGGTGTACATACATCTTTCGGGCACTTATGACGACCACGGTTATGTTTTTATCACGCTTGCATACTTGAGTGAATGACAAAAATATTTGATCTACAACGGTACAGGATATACACGCTACCATCATATTCTTGTTCAACGAAATGTCCGCGAACATGGGCATAGCCAGGTGCGGGCAGACGAGCGGTCGCTTCCTAACAGGATAAACTTAAGAGCACAGTCGTAGGGTGGAATCAAAGATTCTTCCTTGCACCGAAGAGTTTCAATGAACTAATGTCTGGCAAGTTGACAACGCCCTTGCTGCAGTGCAAAAAAGAAGGTCACCTAGCTGTCAATCGTCAACATCAGATCCCCATATCGTACAACCAAATAATCTGCCTCTCTCTTACCCTCTGCCTTGTGTAAAAAGATCGGAGATATAGTACACGCCGATGATTTGTCTGTAGATAATAGGTATCCGTCAGTATGATTAACAAACCTATTATAAAAGCCGAGCCTGACCGCGTCACAAGTGTCGACGGCCCGGTGGAGCGGCCGCGGCCGCGCGAGCGTCTGCCAGGACGGCGGCGACGCGGCCCGGCTGCAACACCCACCCGTCAACTCTCCCCACCCGGCAGCCATGATCCAGGGACCAACCCGCTTTCTACTAGTTACGCTACACCTTATAACTTATTGCTCAAATTCATCATCAAATTTTACGTTTAAGGATCGTTATTTATTTCTGTGTAAAGTTATATCGCTCGATATTCCAAGCATTTACTGATGCAAGATCGAGTTATCTTAAATTTTGTTTTCTAACCACCGTATTTTTTCTTAAAATTTGAATTGATATAAAAACAATTAATAGGATGCTATAAGTAAGTAAAAGCATTTCCCCCACGACAAAAAAAATGAACATGAAATGTTATTCGAACCGAACACAAAGGGGCCTTTCTTAAGTTTTTAATCTGTACGGACTGCTAAAGAACTATTTAAAAAAAAAGATCTTAAAATTATTATTTTGCCGTGCGATTGGTCCGAAAATCAGGCTGTAGGAAAAAACTCACTGAAAACGTGTAAAAATCGACTTGACACCAGGCAAGGTATCGTCGAGGGTTATTATCAGTTGCATTCCTGCCTGCATCGTCAAGTAAGCAAGAAATCACTAAACATTTGCATCGTCAAGTAAGCAAGAAATCACTAAACATTATTTATTAACAGATCAGCAGAAAAATATTTTTGTCCACTAAGGAGATATACAGTTTCGTGAATAAAACTAATTCCTACGAGATATTTGTCTCGCTTTAACGCTCATATTAAATATAACGAGTTAAAGCAAGACAGATACATTAGTTAAAGCATTCGGAGCAACATATAGATTGTTTGACATATTATGCAAAAAATAGAAGAGTGGCGGCAAATGTGTTAATCGATAAAATCAATTTTGAACCAGCCCCAAGCCCCACGTTTAATTCTTTATAGTCTTGCCACATATCAAAGCCAAATAAATCCAGTATAAAACAACAACATTGATTAATATATACAATCAGAACGCACTCAAAAACTAGCACACTTAGAAAGTATAACTGCTAGTAAATTGAACTTAAAGAAGAGGGACAGTAACGACTAATTTTGTCTGTCTCTGTATGTTGCATGAGGTGGCAGTTATTCATTGAAAGCCCGTGTTTGTTAGAGCACAAACGTGATTACATGTTAATATATTTAATCTCAAGTCTCCTGATACTTACGAACGAGATACACCAATGAAAGCATAACGCTGTTCTTTTGGTGCGTCCCAGAACGAATGAATTTCTAATTTTACGAACCTACATGTGTCATGAGTGAGGAAGGATTGTCTCACATTTTTGAACTGATTTTCTACATACCGAGATAGAGTAGGTAAATTAATTATAAGAAAGTTGATACTGCGCTAAAGTATTTTTAATGGCATCACATAAATAGAGAACATCAGTTCATAAACGAGACACTGTCCACTGGAGTCCGATGTTTTCTCCCTAGAACAGTCCTTGAGATTTAATCGCTTTATTACTCCTTCCCTGACTACGACCTACATCCAAAGGTGAAAACAAAATGTCGTATCGGTTGAAACTAAAACACGCTCAACGAGACGAGACTTAGTATTTAATGAAGGAACTATGCATGAAAAGGACAGCATTGATCTCGACTCTTGAGCTTTATTTTAGTTTTAAACCTCTGATTTGAATAGCGCGATACAGAACTCTGATCCAGAGCGCGCCATCTGTCGTCAGAACGAGGAATTACTTGAGTATTCCGTTCATAGAGGAAATTATTATTACTGAGATATAGTCATCAGCTTCCTCCATGTACTAGCGCCATATATTGACCAATGCTGGAGTAAACAAATCTAATCTGTGCTTTATGCCCTAAGGTTGTCAGTAATGCAATATTACTATCATAATTCATGATATTTCCGAATTGTGTTTTTATTATGTATTTATTCATAAATAAAAGAAGAATTTAAAATCAGATCTCATCTTAATAATACTAATTCAAATTTTAGAAATCCATCTGTCGAGCTACGTTCACACTAAAACATGCAAGTTTTAATGTATGGGATCTGAGGCTCTAGTATAAGTTTTACCGAAACAAAACGTTACGACCGCGTTTGCGTTTAGCTGTCAAATCCCATACAAATTGAGGGTAAAACGCAAACGCGATCGTGAAGTTTTGTTTTGGTAAAACTTATACTAGAGCCTCTGTTAAGTACCGAGTGAAATGCCCCTGAATCCGTAATGTAACTAGTTATGATACGCGCCACATAAGTTTGAGTCACTGAAGTTAGCCTCAAGTCGCCTCCCCCTCCCGCACACCCGTCGAGCCCCTCTGACACCTTTACGACGTAGCTAACATCAGAGGCTCAAACTTATGCAACGCGTATTGTATGCTGATCCCACTAAATCTGTTGCCCGAATGGTTACCCTGTAACAGGTGCATAAAGTCTACTTTACCTGGGCACCTCGCCGCTGATGAGCGAGACGTGACAGTTCCACCCGGACTCGAGGCCCATCTTCTCGCTGAAGACGCGGGAGCGCAGCTCGTTCTCCTTGCTGAAGTGCACGAACCTGATGCAGGCGCGCTCGAGCCGCTCGATCAGCTCCACCATGTCGGACTGGGCTTGGTATTGCATCGTTACCATGCCTATGAATACCTGCCAAATAGCAACATAGTAGTCAGACACTAGTATAAGTATTAAAAAGACAGCCGATCGCCATTGTTCCTTTAAAATGAGGAGCCTGCTGTTGCTATAGTCTACGAGATTTGGGACTGGTCTTTTGAGACATTGCGACACCCATATAACGTAAATTGGCACTGCTCATCGAAATAATAATAAAAAGTTTAAATAGCTTACGAGTTACAAAACAAAGTTCAATCTCCATGCACGCTCTTTTTAGGACTTGCGAACAATTACGTCCTACGACTTTTTTAAAAAATTTCGTGTTACACTGCTTTAATCGTTTGGAGTCTGTCATTTTAGAAATAAATCGGTATGAATCAAATAATTGTGAATAGGAAAATAACAATGTATTATTTCATTACTGTCACGATAATACGAAATAAAATCACATCGATCCACGAATCGATCGAAACCGAAATATTTTATGAATTAACTTAGGAATAAGTTAAATAATATAGACTCTTGGATCCCACAGTCAAACTGTACAACCACCATCAATCGTAATCGGATATTATGACAATCGATTTACTCTAGCCACATTACTCTTTACGTCATATTGGAACTGTCAAAAGACCAGTCGCAAATCTTACGAGACTGTAGCTTCAGTATAGAGCTAGAGAGATCTTAGCAGTATTAGTTTCGAATGTCACTCAGACCTCTGCTGAACACATTGGCGCCATCTTTTAGGAGTTCATAGATGGCGTTATTGTTTTAAGCAGAGGTCTAAATGTCATACGAAATTAATGGTACAGAGACCTCTCTATAGTAACACAGGTTACGGCAGGCTCATTTCTTTAACAGGAACGCTACATTCTTTAGTCATTCGCACGATTTATAATAATTATCATACTAATCTCTGGTAGTAACGTAAAAGTGAATGTGAACTTTACTACTCATTTGAGCGCCGCAGAGGTTTTATTTATTGGCACTATCGCCAAAACAGTTAACTGACCATCCGTGCACGTTATATGCATTGTGATAAGGTTCAATATAAATACAGGATGGTCAGTTAACTGTGTTGGTATTTGTACAATAATGAAATGTAAGATAAGATTTCAGTTTGTAATTTCAATACCGCTGATATTCCATAGACAATTGCCAAACTTTAGTGGTCATTTTGTCGTTCGCGTCGCGTTTAAGTTCGTTTGAATTAAGGTGGAACATCACTGGTTCCTGTCGAGCTGTTGCTAACAGATGTCGCGATATATAATTTCGATAGTTGCTCATCGTTTTACGCAAAACCGTGACGAGTACCAACATGTGTTTCAAACTGCGGAAGCCGAAGAGCTTGCTACGTATGAATCGCAATCAATCTGCACTAAACAGTGTTTATTTTTAAAATGTAGTCCGAAAATATGCATAAAAGTGCTTTTTCGTGAATTTACGCAGACTAACGTAGCTAAATGTCACTTCGGAGTCTGTCATTGTCAAACATTTTGCATAAATCAAACTAGAGGGCGCAAAACTAAATCCCTAGTAGCGCCTCTATTAGGAAACAGTTACACTAAATGTACTTGTGTCAGGCACTCTAGAATGCTGAATGAATGCATCTGAGTTTTTCACTCGCTACTTAATGTCATACGGTAGCTCAATATGAATCTCTTTTTCTTAAATCTGTCTGTAACGCCATTATTGAACCGGGTTCAAATCCCGACGAACGTACTTCATTTTCGTTTTTCTTTTTGGATTTCCAAACCAATATGACCGTCTCAAGTAACTTATATTTACTTGTAATAAGCAAAAAAACATTTTACATGTTTAAAATTTCTTGATAAGCATGTTTGTATCTAGATTTTCCAACAAAAAAACCCCTATATTTTTGGCGGACCTATTCTTACATGTTACATACTACATGCATACTAATCCATACTAATATTATAAATGGGAAAGTGTGTGTGTGTTTGTTTGTCCGACGGAAACCAAACTGAGCGACGAATTGACGTGATTTTTTTAGTGGAGATAGTTGAAGGGATGGAGAGTGATATAGATAGGCTACTTTTTGTCTCTTTTTAACCCCCCACTTCCCTAAAATGGGGGGTAAAAGTTTGTATGGAGCTACGATATAAACGAGTTCCACGCGGACGGAGTCGCGGCCAGAAGCTTGTATATACTATTTTGGAAAGGTATATCATTTAAATACAAAGGCATCTTTGTACTATCATCATCTAATTAGAAAATCAAGAGTATCCGTAGGTTTACAGTTGACAAATCAAAGTACTACCTACCTGTATCTATTCTATTCCCTATTCCACATGAGATTAGACAAATCGTGCGTAAATCTTCATGTCATTTGAATGAAAACCATTTTGATAAACAAAAACATAAACATTGTTTTATTTGAAACACATTAAATAATCGAAATAATACTAGTAAGTACAATATTGTTAAAGGAAGATAGAAGAAGTATTTTTCCGTAAAAAATCCAATGTTATACGGAATAAGGTAATTATACTTAGTATATTAGTACTTGGATTTGTTATATAACCATATTGACTTGCGGGACTACATAATTACAAAAAGGCTACGCATTATTCACAAAATGTTTTGTATTCGCCCGTGACTCGCGTTGAAAATAATTTGACCTCAAAATTGATAATAATTTTGCGCCACCGGACGATTTTGGTAAGCGTTTGTATATCAAAACTGTTAGTGGCCAGTCTCTCGAGTCCCGACTTAGACCGCGTCAGAAAGAGAGAAATATATCATTTGACAGTATGGTACTGTTTTCGATGAGCGTCAAAATTCAAAATTCGAATTCAAGTTTTTCACGCGTTTATATATGCGTGCTTGATGCTTTCACTCATTCATTACTTATGTTCGAAGGTTGAGATTTGCTTACAAAATTATTGAATGTCTTGTTTAGGTAAATATGAGAAGAAACTTATCTGTCGAACCCACGACCGCCTTTTGACAGTCGCATGCCTGAACCACTATGCTACCGGAACGATTATTGAAAAGTGTTATTTTTTTGTTTGTTTGTATGTAGGGTATAATCTCCGAAACCACTTATCCGATTATAAAAGACTAGTGACCCGCCCCGGCTTTGCACGGCACGGGTGCAATGCTGACCGCTGCCGCTATGTCCCTGTATTTTAAATCTGTAATATCTTCGAAAATAATCATTTAAATTACATGTTGTAAAGGGCATATTGATCTATATTAAATGCACAATGTATTTAAGTATGATTTAAGGTACCTAATTGGAGGAGGATTAATGCTGTATTGCTTAAAATTCCTTCGTAAATAAGCCATTATTTCTCGTAAAAAGTGATGGATAAAAAATGGTTATTGTGGGTTATCCCTAAGAGATAGACATATACCATCGCGGACTTTTTTGTAGACCTTTTTAAGGTGTACAATACTGTAGTATATTGTTTTGATCTATCTCGTAGGTTTCAGTCAGCGTTTGCAATGGAAGCGCAAATAAATGTATTTATTTACGGCATCACATTAGATACCTCTAAAATGATAAGTGTTTCTCTACTATATTATGCACGTATTATACATATAAACTTTCCTCTTTAATCAATCTATCTATTAAAAAAAACCGCATCAAAACCCGTTGCGTAGTTTTAAAGATCGAGGCATACATAGGGACAGACAGACAGCAGGACGCGACTTTGTTTTAAGTAAGTATAGTATGTGATGATCTTTCACTGGTGATGGATGAATGAACTTACTGGTTGGACATACTAAGGCATAGTATACATTTTATACGCTAAAAACGAACTCAGATTTTTTTGACAGATTTTGACCGTGTACTAAATTAAATGCAGTTTTTATTCTTTCTAAAATCGGTCTGGTGACTCCTAAGACCCCGTATCTTATAGTTTCGGACTGAATGTCACTCTGTATAGTCATCGAATCAGCTCACAACATTTCAGGAGAATCGGTTGAGAAATACGACATGTAGAGGAGAAGTCTAGACAGCCGGATATACGAAAGAATATTTTCCCAAGCTGAAATGAAAAACTTCGTTCGTCTCGCTCGCTCGTTCAATTAAGTATATGGATATTGTTATCGATTCAGTTTTTAACAATTAGCCAACAATCTATTTTTTTAAAGGCAGACTGATTTCAGCATGGACTGATTTCGGTTACGGTTATACCGGTATGGGACCGGATTCCATTACGATAGCGTTATATTCTAAAGGTTAGCCGCGCCACCAACATAACGGTACCGGTTCCGGAACCGTGTAGAAATGCATATACGTTACCGGTATTTTTTTTTATTATACTGATACTTTTATAATTCCTTTTCCAAACCGGTATAATTATGATACCGTTATTTTTTTCTTAGGCTTTTCTTCTCGTCCATGAGAGGTCTGTGCCCAGCAGTGGAACTTAATATAGGCTGATTTATTATAATGCCAATTTACATGAAGTCATTATTATAATCGTCAAAAACGAAATAGATATAGTACTTATGTATAAGGCCTTCCTCTGCCTCTCTTGCCTTCAATTTTACCCTCAAGGATGTTTAGGAAGAAACTGTCGTGCCGTATCAGGTGGCCCACCATCTTGCCTCTCCTATTTCTAATACATCCTAGCAAACATCTTTTCTCATCTACAATCCTTAAAACCTCTTCGTTCGTCTTCCTCTTCTTTTCTTTAGGCCAAGGCTAACATATTTTAGCCAAATAAAAGTTAAAGCTGATGTCGCGTGGTATGAGGAAGCCAAGAGGCTGGCAATGAACAGAGAAGGGTGGCGGTTACTCCACCGACAAGAGCAAGGCTTTTAAGTGATGATGATGATGATAAGGCCTTCAATATCAGATGCATTAAACAGTAACAATTTAATTTAATAATAATCTGGTTTTTTTTTACGTTTTCGCAAAATTTTGGTTCATCTCCTGCATTACTTGGATTTACATTATTGGAAGTTTTGCAGCGTTAGTTTGTTTGTTAAAAAGTACATTAGTATTGGTATAATATGAAATTAAACACTCAAATCCAAAAGCAAATCCAACCTTTTTACTTAAAAAAGCTATGGGGCTGTTTGCGACTACTGCTTTTATTTGTTCAGGGAGTCATGGTGTACTTAAAAACTGACTATACAATAGAATTAGTGCGTATGTGAAACCCAAATATATCTTCCCTCCCTGAACCGATAGTAGTAAGAGTAAATGAATAATATTTTTTTAACAATAATGTTAAAAACCAAAAGTTTAGTAAGGTTTTATGTCATTAAAAGTTTTTGTAATCGGTTAACAACCCTAAAAACTACGTTTTTTTGTGAAAAAGAGAACGAACATACCAGTAAAAAAATCAACAAATTTATTATTAACTACATTTCCCATTTACGGTGTTCTGCGTTCATTCATAGAAGTTACCCATTTTAGCGGAAGCCTATTTTACCTTCTAACAGATCAAACCGTGCTCCTACCACCAGCATCATTAGAGTGGAAAAGTGATTATCCTTCAGTAGAAAAATTATGTAGGACAGACAATAACCACTAAACTGATTCAAATAAATGTAAACTTAACTAGATTATGCGTTTCTTTTTTTACAAATGCATGAAAATTTCATATTTTTTATTAAAAACCAGCATCCGCCCGTGATTTCGTCTGCATGGACCCGGGATAAAAACTATCCTTTATTTTAATCTAGGCTCCTCCTAAGGCCCAGCATACAATACAAAATGGCATTGAAATTGGAAATTCAGCTCTATTCCAGTTGAATATAATTAATTCCTTCGACAGCATAAGTCCTATCAAGCCCATGGGCTTTAGGCAGTTAAACTGTCTTCGTGCAAAATTTCATCCAAATCAGTTGAGCCGTTTAAGCGTAATTGAGTTACAAACATCTAAACATTCAAACATCTATATATACAAACATTCAAACTTTTGCATTTATAATATTTGTAGGATTAATGTTTTTTTTTAAATACCGGTAATCCAGTATTTCAATACTGGTCCTTTTCAATTCCGGTATTAGAATAATGGAAAAACCGGTCCTGGAATCCCATGGCGGTTTGCATTTCCTATATGTACGTTAATAAAATTAAAGTAAATTAAATACATATGTCGGTTTTCTCCGGACCATTTCGATACCTGCTGCATATTTTGCTGCATACTTTACTACCATAAAAGAACGGTGACGGTTATTTTTTTCCGGTACCGTAAACGCTTTCATAAAAGTTGTAAAAGTAACCGATATTTCGCCTTCGGCGAGGAGCGAACTAGACCCGCTTAAGAACTAAAAAAATCAGTATCGAAATAATACCTGTTTGGAACCGGTATTCAAGGGTATCACTAGTCATTAAACTCTCATTTTTGGTACAAGCTTTTATTGCCGACTGTACTTTTTTGTATACCATCATCAACTTCTCATTGAGACGATTCTAACGAGCCCAAAATCAATGGGGTTACGTCGGTTAAGTACTGAATTCACCTTCTGTCTCCATCATCAGATCAGCTCGATGGTCCAATAATATTGAATTGTCATCCAAACTATACTTATACCCAAAATTTCAGCTCAATCGGTCACCGGGAAGTGGGTCAAATTTAACTTGCAAGATTTAATTACAGACAGACAAACAGACGAGACAGGTGAAAGTAGATAAAAGCTTGTAAAAATACCGGTAACCGATATTTCTAACTGGTCACGGGGAACCGTTGTGATGTCGCGACGCGGCTAAACTTTACAATATAACAGTACCGTACCCAATGAATGGAATACCGGTTTCGTACCTGCCTAATAGCCACCGGCCGTAACTGACATCAGTCCCTGCACCGAAGAATGCCTACGAGTATATAATTCTACCCTCACAACATTATAAAGAAGACAATTTGTGACTCAGTTCATTTACATGCCCGGTAATCTAATCTCCGGTAGTTGAACAGTCGATTCCTGAATAGGCTGCAGTAGTTATTAAAAAAAAATTAAGCTGTTTATTGCATAAACAAAAGCTTAATTCTACGTTACATCTATAGTTGCAATCTTTTACATTTAAGATTTTATAAACTATGATGTGAAGGGGGAAGCCCCCCCATAAGATAAGACTATGTTTTTATATGTTCTATATTTATATACTATGTTAAGTTATTTATTATACCTATCTTATGTGTATTGTGTTTACTTTACTGTTTATTTTACTGTCAATAGATGTGTAGTCGACTAAAGCGAATATTTAAATTTAACAGGTTCACCCTAAATGCATAATTGTCCGTTACATTTAATGCTACATTAAGTAAAATTCACTCAATCGAAACTTATAAACCCAAGTTGCAAATTCATTTGATCAAATCCTATATGCAGGTATACGGTCGGTGGCACAGATTACGTTTCCATATTGTATCTTACTCCTATCTAATAAGACGCAAAATGTATGTATAATTATCGTTGCGTGGACTAGGTTATTGTTCATGGAAATCTTAATAAATCACGAACAAAGAGCAAAGCATTGAACTTCATACATTGTTGTTTGAAATTCGTTCTATCAAAAAACAAATGACATGTCTCTGACGTCATTACCAAAATGAGCAGCGAAGCAAGATAAAATGAATGCTGTCTCTTTCAGCAGAAAATTAAAATGTTTACACGATGGTGTCACCGTCTGGTGAGTATAATTTCTACTATTCACTCCGCTGTCTAACTAATCTTCATTTGATATCAAAGACATCCTTTGAAGGTTTTTGGTAACGAGCTGTCATGTGCCGCAGCCATTTTCTTTACACGGACAGTGTAAAACTCACTCACACATACAAGGCTCGAGTAAAATTTGATGAATTTTAAATGGCTATATATTGAATATTACTGGTTTTTACGTGTACTTATTCAAACTGCGGGAGAAGAGGGTCATATATTATCTAAATATTACAATTTTAAGTTCCTGACATCAATAGATTAGCCGTCTAGTCCGAACGAAAATTGTATGGAATTGGCCAGAATCGTTGCACCTTAAGGTGCGAGTACCTGATTGCATTGCATGTCGAAATAGCCATCAGCGTCGCTGACGTCGTCATCGGTTACTTCGTTGAATAACAAGGAGTCTGCAAAAATATAAATTAATGAATACATTAATTAATGAAACGACGCCACGCGAGACGTCAAATTCTCTCCTTTTTTATAAGTTTAATGTGTCTGTCTGTGTATCTGTATGTGGTATCGTAGCTCCCAAACGGATGAACCGATTTTCGTATAGTTTTTTTTGTCATAGATAATTTTATCCCGAGTGTACTTAGCCATGTTTCATGAAAATCTGTTCAGCCGTTTTTGAGATATTGGACTTTGAAATGAAAATGTCGGGGGTTTTTCAACTTTTCTAAGTAGTAGTTATTCAGTTAAGTGAGACAGGATATGCGGAGAAGTGCGCGGTGTGACTTGGCATTGGCAGCAAGTTGTGCTGGCCCCGCTGAATCATGTAGGTGACTTATTACTAGATGATAATAACTAAATTAAAAATAATACATACATACATACATTCATACATTCACGCCTTTATTCCCAAAAGGGTTAGGCAGAGCACATGAAACGTATGTTCCAGCGCCACTTTTAGCATAAATGTGGGTATAAAAGATCGACGAAATGTGATATTGCAGTGTAGGTTGCTAGCCCATCGCCCACAACACACTTCAACCCTGGTCCCTTAGTCGACTTTTACGACACCCACGGGAAGAAAGGGGGTGGTGAAATTCTAACCCGACACCACACGGGGCCAAAATTAAGTTATATCTAAAACAAGTCCTCGAGGCATTGCACCGAGGATGCTGGCGGCATTTCCTCGCTGAATTGCAATGCTGATGCGTTGCGCGAGAAAGCCGCCAGCTCCTTTGCCATCATCTCTGACAATGCCAGGCGGCTCAAGAAGAGCAGACACATTAATGGTGGCAAGAGACAGGCGGGTTATGATTTATGTCATTAAGTGTCGCATGTCTTGAAAAGCAGCCTGCACTTTTTTGACAACATAGTCTATAGTTTTTACTTGGTAATAAATGACCTAACAAAATGTTGATAAAAGATTCACGATTCACGGCATAAGAATGGCAAAAGCGTCAATGACGAGAGGGAATTTTCCCTGAGAATTTACACTTACGCTCTAGCCGCCACGATACAAGAAAATATGCTAATGAAGTTTTAATCAACTGTAAATATGACATTAGATTTTGTCTTGTTTGAAATTCGAACGAAACAACGCTACGTTCCAATTAAGAACGATACAAAATCCGCTGAAGTGGAAGATATCCTTTAAGGTCACAGCTCATTAGAGCCACCCGGCGCCCGACCCGCACCGTCTCGCCTCGAGCGGTTTGGATTTGTACGGGCATGCGCTCACTACATCAACTCCGTAGTTAGTACATTTACGAGGCGAGGCGGTGGGGGTCGGGCGCCGGGTGACTTTTGGGCGGTTAGAGGATATTATATTAGTACTAGTTAGTGATAGAACCCCCACCGGTGGAATGGAAGTGTAGCGCGGGCGCGTCGGCCCACTGCTGGGAGAGCGGCGCGTACAGCTGCCGACTGTCCGCCGGCAGCTCCAGGTACATGCGCGACAGGGACGGCGATATGCCGCGGGTCAGCGGTCTGGTGGGGAAAAACGAGACGATACTATAATCTTATTACCATTGGATTATTACATAAACATTGATTGAATTTCTTTGAATGAATAAGCTCAGTTTAAAATCCACCGACTATACCAACTTGTAAGCGAACGCAGTGCAGTAGGCCGTGAGCGAGTTGCGCTGGTAGAAGTCGATGATCTTCTTGCGGTCGGAAGGCGAGATTTGCGTCAAGTCGTGTCCATTCCAATAGTCCACGCATGAGTCCAGGATGATATCTGCCGTGCCCTAGAGACAATCACAAACGTCACTGATATGAATCAGGTAGCGAATGAAAAAGTTGATTTCATTAAAACTTCGCCAAAATCCTTCATGGTGTAAAGCCTTGGCCATTCGAAATTTACGGTAGGTTTTAGGTTATAGCGACGCCACACCCCGCACACGTTGCCCAGCTGCCTTCTTCTATCTAAGTAAGAAATAGAAGCAGGCTTCCAAAGACAATTGAAGACTGTCGCTGTCTTCGTGGACTTGAAGCGGCTTATGATAGTGTGACGCCAGGGGCTGTGATATTTAAGCTGACGACAGCTGTGCCTCATACATGGATTACTGACCTAATAAATAACATGCTTAGGAATCGCAAGTTTGTTGATTACAGTGCTCAGATGCAGCGCGCGCCGGCTCGTGTCCGCTCGCTGCTCACACGAGGTTGTGTCGACTGACCTGTGTGAGCATCTGCAGCTGGTTGGCCTGGTCCTTCACCACGACGGCGAGCATGTGCGGGAGCGGCACCTTGACGCGCGTGCTCAGCTGCAGCGCGCGCCGGCTCGTGTCCGCTCGCTGCTCACACGAGGTTGTGTCGACTGACCTGTGTGAGCATCTGCAGCTGGTTGGCCTGGTCCTTCACCACGACGGCGAGCATGTGCGGGAGCGGCACCTTGACGCGCGTGCTCAGCTGCAGCGCGCGCCGGCTCGTGTCCGCTCGCTGCTCACACGAGGTTGTGTCGACTGACCTGTGTGAGCATCTGCAGCTGGTTGGCCTGGTCCTTCACCACGACGGCGAGCATGTGCGGGAGCGGCACCTTGACGCGCGTGCTCAGCTGCAGCGCGCGCCGGCTCGTGTCCGCTCGCTGCTCACACGAGGTTGTGTCGACTGACCTGTGTGAGCATCTGCAGCTGGTTGGCCTGGTCCTTCACCACGACGGCGAGCATGTGCGGGAGCGGCACCTTGACGCGCGTGCTCAGCTGCAGCGCGCGCCGGCTCGTGTCCGCTCGCTGCTCACACGAGGTTGTGTCGACTGACCTGTGTGAGCATCTGCAGCTGGTTGGCCTGGTCCTTCACCACGACGGCGAGCATGTGCGGGAGCGGCACCTTGACGCGCGTGCTCAGCTGCAGCGCGCGCCGGCTCGTGTCCGCTCGCTGCTCACACGAGGTTGTGTCGACTGACCTGTGTGAGCATCTGCAGCTGGTTGGCCTGGTCCTTCACCACGACGGCGAGCATGTGCGGGAGCGGCACCTTGACGCGCGTGCTCAGCTGCAGCGCGCGCCGGCTCGTGTCCGCTCGCTGCTCACACGAGGTTGTGTCGACTGACCTGTGTGAGCATCTGCAGCTGGTTGGCCTGGTCCTTCACCACGACGGCGAGCATGTGCGGGAGCGGCACCTTGACGCGCGTGCTCAGCTGCAGCGCGCGCCGTCTCGTGTCCGCTCGCTGCTCACACGAGGTTGTGTCGACTGACCTGTGTGAGCATCTGCAGCTGGTTGGCCTGGTCCTTCACCACGACGGCGAGCATGTGCGGGAGCGGCACCTTGACGCGCGTGCTCAGCTGCAGCGCGCGCCGGCTCGTGTCCGCTCGCTGCTCACACGAGGTTGTGTCGACTGACCTGTGTGAGCATCTGCAGCTGGTTGGCCTGGTCCTTCACCACGACGGCGAGCATGTGCGGGAGCGGCACCTTGACGCGCGTGCTCAGCTGCAGCGCGCGCCGGCTCGTGTCCGCTCGCTGCTCACACGAGGTTGTGTCGACTGACCTGTGTGAGCATCTGCAGCTGGTTGGCCTGGTCCTTCACCACGACGGCGAGCATGTGCGGGAGCGGCACCTTGACGCGCGTGCTCAGCTGCAGCGCGCGCCGGCTCGTGTCCGCTCGCTGCTCACACGAGGTTGTGTCGACTGACCTGTGTGAGCATCTGCAGCTGGTTGGCCTGGTCCTTCACCACGACGGCGAGCATGTGCGGGAGCGGCACCTTGACGCGCGTGCTCAGGTGCAGCGCGCGCCGGCTCGTGTCCGCTCGCTGCTCACACGAGGTTGTGTCGACTGACCTGTGTGAGCATCTGCAGCTGGTTGGCCTGGTCCTTCACCACGACGGCGAGCATGTGCGGGAGCGGCACCTTGACGCGCGTGCTCAGCTGCAGCGCGCGCCGGCTCGTGTCCGCTCGCTGCTCACACGAGGTTGTGTCGACTGACCTGTGTGAGCATCTGCAGCTGGTTGGCCTGGTCCTTCACCACGACGGCGAGCATGTGCGGGAGCGGCACCTTGACGCGCGTGCTCAGCTGCAGCGCGCGCCGGCTCGTGTCCGCTCGCTGCTCACACGAGGTTGTGTCGACTGACCTGTGTGAGCATCTGCAGCTGGTTGGCCTGGTCCTTCACCACGACGGCGAGCATGTGCGGGAGCGGCACCTTGACGCGCGTGCTCAGCTGCAGCGCGCGCCGGCTCGTGTCCGCTCGCTGCTCACACGAGGTTGTGTCGACTGACCTGTGTGAGCATCTGCAGCTGGTTGGCCTGGTCCTTCACCACGACGGCGAGCATGTGCGGGAGCGGCACCTTGACGCGCGTGCTCAGCTGCAGCGCGCGCCGGCTCGTGTCCGCTCGCTGCTCACACGAGGTTGTGTCGACTGACCTGTGTGAGCATCTGCAGCTGGTTGGCCTGATCCTTCACCACGACGGCGAGCATGTGCGGGAGCGGCACCTTGACGCGCGTGCTCAGCTGCAGCGCGCGCCGTCTCGTGTCCGCTCGCTGCTCACACGAGGTTGTGTCGACTGACCTGTGTGAGCATCTGCAGCTGGTTGGCCTGGTCCTTCACCAGGACGGCGAGCATGTGCGGGAGCGGCACCTTGACGCGCGTGCTCAGCTGCAGCGCGCGCCGGCTCGTGTCCGCTCGCTGCTCACACGAGGTTGTGTCGACTGACCTGTGTGAGCATCTGCAGCTGGTTGGCCTGGTCCTTCACCACGACGGCGAGCATGTGCGGGAGCGGCACCTTGACGCGCGTGCTCAGCTGCAGCGCGCGCCGGCTCGTGTCCGCTCGCTGCTCACACGAGGTTGTGTCGACTGACCTGTGTGAGCATCTGCAGCTGGTTGGCCTGGTCCTTCACCACGACGGCGAGCATGTGCGGGAGCGGCACCTTGACGCGCGTGCTCAGCTGCAGCGCGCGCCGGCTCGTGTCCGCTCGCTGCTCACACGAGGTTGTGTCGACTGACCTGTGTGAGCATCTGCAGCTGGTTGGCCTGGTCCTTCACCACGACGGCGAGCATGTGCGGGAGCGGCACCTTGACGCGCGTGCTCAGCTGCAGCGCGCGCCGACTCATGTCCGCTCGCTGCTCACACGAGGTTGTGTCGACTGACCTGTGTGAGCATCTGCAGCTGGTTGGCCTGGTCCTTCACCACGACGGCGAGCATGTGCGGGAGCGGCACCTTGACGCGCGTGCTCAGCTGCAGCGCGCGCCGGCTCGTGTCCGCTCGCTGCTCACACGAGGTTGTGTCGACTGACCTGTGTGAGCATCTGCAGCTGGTTGGCCTGGTCCTTCACCACGACGGCGAGCATGTGCGGGAGCGGCACCTTGACGCGCGTGCTCAGCTGCAGCGCGCGCCGGCTCGTGTCCGCTCGCTGCTCACACGAGGTTGTGTCGACTGACCTGTGTGAGCATCTGCAGCTGGTTGGCCTGGTCCTTCACCACGACGGCGAGCATGTGCGGGAGCGGCACCTTGACGCGCGTGCTCAGCTGCAGCGCGCGCCGGCTCGTGTCCGCTCGCTGCTCACACGAGGTTGTGTCGACTGACCTGTGTGAGCATCTGCAGCTGGTTGGCCTGGTCCTTCACCACGACGGCGAGCATGTGCGGGAGCGGCACCTTGACGCGCGTGCTCAGCTGCAGCGCGCGCCGGCTCGTGTCCGCTCGCTGCTCACACGAGGTTGTGTCGACTGACCTGTGTGAGCATCTGCAGCTGGTTGGCCTGGTCCTTCACCACGACGGCGAGCATGTGCGGGAGCGGCACCTTGACGCGCGTGCTCAGCTGCAGCGCGCGCCGGCTCGTGTCCGCTCGCTGCTCACACGAGGTTGTGTCGACTGACCTGTGTGAGCATCTGCAGCTGGTTGGCCTGGTCCTTCACCACGACGGCGAGCATGTGCGGGAGCGGCACCTTGACGCGCGTGCTCAGCTGCAGCGCGCGCCGGCTCGTGTCCGCTCGCTGCTCACACGAGGTTGTGTCGACTGACCTGTGTGAGCATCTGCAGCTGGTTGGCCTGATCCTTCACCACGACGGCGAGCATGTGCGGGAGCGGCACCTTGACGCGCGTGCTCAGCTGCAGCGCGCGCCGTCTCGTGTCCGCTCGCTGCTCACACGAGGTTGTGTCGACTGACCTGTGTGAGCATCTGCAGCTGGTTGGCCTGGTCCTTCACCAGGACGGCGAGCATGTGCGGGAGCGGCACCTTGACGCGCGTGCTCAGCTGCAGCGCGCGCCGGCTCGTGTCCGCTCGCTGCTCACACGAGGTTGTGTCGACTGACCTGTGTGAGCATCTGCAGCTGGTTGGCCTGGTCCTTCACCACGACGGCGAGCATGTGCGGGAGCGGCACCTTGACGCGCGTGCTCAGCTGCAGCGCGCGCCGGCTCGTGTCCGCTCGCTGCTCACACGAGGTTGTGTCGACTGACCTGTGTGAGCATCTGCAGCTGGTTGGCCTGATCCTTCACCACGACGGCGAGCATGTGCGGGAGCGGCACCTTGACGCGCGTGCTCAGCTGCAGCGCGCGCCGTCTCGTGTCCGCTCGCTGCTCACACGAGGTTGTGTCGACTGACCTGTGTGAGCATCTGCAGCTGGTTGGCCTGGTCCTTCACCAGGACGGCGAGCATGTGCGGGAGCGGCACCTTGACGCGCGTGCTCAGCTGCAGCGCGCGCCGGCTCGTGTCCGCTCGCTGCTCACACGAGGTTGTGTCGACTGACCTGTGTGAGCATCTGCAGCTGGTTGGCCTGGTCCTTCACCAGGACGGCGAGCATGTGCGGGAGCGGCACCTTGACGCGCGTGCTCAGCTGCAGCGCGCGCCGGCTCGTGTCCGCTCGCTGCTCACACGAGGTTGTGTCGACTGACCTGTGTGAGCATCTGCAGCTGGTTGGCCTGGTCCTTCACCACGACGGCGAGCATGTGCGGGAGCGGCACCTTGACGCGCGTGCTCAGCTGCAGCGCGCGCCGGCTCGTGTCCGCTCGCTGCTCACACGAGGTTGTGTCGACTGACCTGTGTGAGCATCTGCAGCTGGTTGGCCTGATCCTTCACCACGACGGCGAGCATGTGCGGGAGCGGCACCTTGACGCGCGTGCTCAGCTGCAGCGCGCGCCGTCTCGTGTCCGCTCGCTGCTCACACGAGGTTGTGTCGACTGACCTGTGTGAGCATCTGCAGCTGGTTGGCCTGGTCCTTCACCAGGACGGCGAGCATGTGCGGGAGCGGCACCTTGACGCGCGTGCTCAGCTGCAGCGCGCGCCGGCTCGTGTCCGCTCGCTGCTCACACGAGGTTGTGTCGACTGACCTGTGTGAGCATCTGCAGCTGGTTGGCCTGATCCTTCACCACGACGGCGAGCATGTGCGGGAGCGGCACCTTGACGCGCGTGCTCAGCTGCAGCGCGCGCCGTCTCGTGTCCGCTCGCTGCTCACACGAGGTTGTGTCGACTGACCTGTGTGAGCATCTGCAGCTGGTTGGCCTGGTCCTTCACCAGGACGGCGAGCATGTGCGGGAGCGGCACCTTGACGCGCGTGCTCAGCTGCAGCGCGCGCCGGCTCGTGTCCGCTCGCTGCTCACACGAGGTTGTGTCGACTGACCTGTGTGAGCATCTGCAGCTGGTTGGCCTGGTCCTTCACCACGACGGCGAGCATGTGCGGGAGCGGCACCTTGACGCGCGTGCTCAGCTGCAGCGCGCGCCGGCTCGTGTCCGCTCGCTGCTCACACGAGGTTGTGTCGACTGACCTGTGTGAGCATCTGCAGCTGGTTGGCCTGGTCCTTCACCACGACGGCGAGCATGTGCGGGAGCGGCACCTTGACGCGCGTGCTCAGGTGCAGCGCGCGCCGGCTCGTGTCCGCTCGCTGCTCACACGAGGTTGTGTCGACTGACCTGTGTGAGCATCTGCAGCTGGTTGGCCTGGTCCTTCACCACAACGGCGAGCATGTGCGGGAGCGGCACCTTGACGCGCGTGCTCAGCTGCAGCGCGCGCCGGCTCGTGTCCGCTCGCTGCTCACACGAGGTTGTGTCGACTGACCTGTGTGAGCATCTGCAGCTGGTTGGCCTGGTCCTTCACCACGACGGCGAGCATGTGCGGGAGCGGCACCTTGACGCGCGTGCTCAGCTGCAGCGCGCGCCGGCTCGTGTCCGCTCGCTGCTCACACGAGGTTGTGTCGACTGACCTGTGTGAGCATCTGCAGCTGGTTGGCCTGGTCCTTCACCACGACGGCGAGCATGTGCGGGAGCGGCACCTTGACGCGCGTGCTCAGCTGCAGCGCGCGCCGGCTCGTGTCCGCTCGCTGCTCACACGAGGTTGTGTCGACTGACCTGTGTGAGCATCTGCAGCTGGTTGGCCTGGTCCTTCACCACGACGGCGAGCATGTGCGGGAGCGGCACCTTGACGCGCGTGCTCAGCTGCAGCGCGCGCCGGCTCGTGTCCGCTCGCTGCTCACACGAGGTTGTGTCGACTGACCTGTGTGAGCATCTGCAGCTGGTTGGCCTGGTCCTTCACCACGACGGCGAGCATGTGCGGGAGCGGCACCTTGACGCGCGTGCTCAGCTGCAGCGCGCGCCGGCTCGTGTCCGCTCGCTGCTCACACGAGGTTGTGTCGACTGACCTGTGTGAGCATCTGCAGCTGGTTGGCCTGGTCCTTCACCACGACGGCGAGCATGTGCGGGAGCGGCACCTTGACGCGCGTGCTAAGCTGCAGCGCGCGCCGGCTCGTGTCCGCTCGCTGCTCACACGAGGTTGTGTCGACTGACCTGTGTGAGCATCTGCAGCTGGTTGGCCTGGTCCTTCACCACGACGGCGAGCATGTGCGGGAGCGGCACCTTGACGCGCGTGCTCAGCTGCAGCGCGCGCCGGCTCGTGTCCGCTCGCTGCTCACACGAGGTTGTGTCGACTGACCTGTGTGAGCATCTGCAGCTGGTTGGCCTGGTCCTTCACCACGACGGCGAGCATGTGCGGGAGCGGCACCTTGACGCGCGTGCTCAGCTGCAGCGCGCGCCGGCTCGTGTCCGCTCGCTGCTCACACGAGGTTGTGTCGACTGACCTGTGTGAGCATCTGCAGCTGGTTGGCCTGGTCCTTCACCACGACGGCGAGCATGTGCGGGAGCGGCACCTTGACGCGCGTGCTCAGCTGCAGCGCGCGCCGGCTCGTGTCCGCTCGCTGCTCACACGAGGTTGTGTCGACTGACCTGTGTGAGCATCTGCAGCTGGTTGGCCTGGTCCTTCACCACGACGGCGAGCATGTGCGGGAGCGGCACCTTGACGCGCGTGCTCAGCTGCAGCGCGCGCCGTCTCGTGTCCGCTCGCTGCTCACACGAGGTTGTGTCGACTGACCTGTGTGAGCATCTGCAGCTGGTTGGCCTGATCCTTCACCACGACGGCGAGCATGTGCGGGAGCGGCACCTTGACGCGCGTGCTCAGCTGCAGCGCGCGCCGGCTCGTGTCCGCTCGCTGCTCACACGAGGTTGTGTCGACTGACCTGTGTGAGCATCTGCAGCTGGTTGGCCTGATCCTTCACCACGACGGCGAGCATGTGCGGGAGCGGCACCTTGACGCGCGTGCTCAGCTGCAGCGCGCGCACGAAGCGCGTCTCGCGCCGGATCGTATCCGCTTGCTGTGGAATTAAGCTGTAGGGTAAATGGCCAGTAACTGGCCACCCTTCAATAACTGGCCCCCTTTTACTAAAATTTAACTCTGTTCCCCTACAAACAGAAATCAATGTGACCAGTTATTGAAGGGTGGCCAGTAATTAACACCTTATCTATACACACACTATACACACCTTATAAACTATTTTGTATTTATGTCATGTAAAGTGAGTTGTTAATAATGATCTTAATCCTTATACTAAAAATGAATTCTATTATAGGTGAATAGAGTTCAGTTTTAGTATGAGGTGGCCAGGTATTGAACGGTGGCTAGTTGGCGATTTTCCCTACTTATAAAAACCGTAAACAGGTTCGGTGACAATTTGTCTCTATTTTAGCTTTAATTGCTAGTGTATAAAGATGCAATTAAATAACCATTTGAAGACGAGTGCCGAGGACTAAAAAGAAAAAGATAAGACTAGCTTTAAGTTCCAGTATAATTAAGTTTTATAGACTCAATTTAGATTATCAATCACGACATTTTCGAGCAGTACTTTGAAACATGACAAGTCAACATGAGTGAAGTAAAATAAGTTTCTGATAAGCTTTCACGTCTTTTCATTTTAGAGACATATTTTCACGGTCGTCTGATTTTCCTCGAAACGACTCGAACAATGTTAGTACCTAAATGAATATTTTAGAAACCAAAATATCCTCCCCTATGGTACTCCAAAAGTAACTAGCTTTCGATAGCCTATTCATTGCCTATTTTAAAAGCTTTTATTTAACTTGCAATGTATGTAATTTGTTCGGGTGGAATAATTGGACTCAATTTTGAAGTAGATATCTTCAACCGATTGAGGTGAAATTTTGTATACACGTTTACTTTGGATAACAATGCACGATAAGGTACGTTACGTCATTCTAAATCCAATATGGCGGATCATCCAAGATGGCGGAATAGTTATTTTTAATGCACTTCTACAATATGGGTATCAAATGAAAGGGCTCGTTGAGAGCAACTTGAAAATTAATGTGACGTCATTCTAAATCCAATATGGCGGACCATCCAAGATGGCGGAATAGTTATTTTTAATGCACTTCTACAATATGGGTATCAAATGAAAGGGCTCGTTGAGAGCAACTCGAAAAATAATGTGACGTCATTCATTTTTTTTTTTTCGAAATTAACCTGCAAACGACCTTGCAACAATGATGCGTTGAATGAGACGAACAGACTAAGAAACCTAGCCAGCGATAACTAAAATTCATCATTGTGTATAAATGGGATGGCCAGGGTCGAGCCATCCGTAAAGCGCTTATCAGGTGTTCAAGTCTAGCTATTTCAAAAGAAGCTACACTCTTAAATAAAACTACTGCTTTGGTTTTTTCTACCAATAAAAAAATACTGAACCATTAAAAAAACTGCTTCTTTGGTTTTTTTACCGTTCAAACTGTCCAAGCAGATTTGGAATCGACGACTTCATAAAAGCATTAGCTAAATCCAAACATTCAGTAGACTCACCAAATGCCGGAATATGGGTAAGCACTCCTGAATGGTATAGGTATTCTCCACAGCTTCAGTGAATCCAATTTGGTTGGCCAGTTCGCAGAGACAGCGGCGATTTGTGACAGGGACTAGATCCTCGCTGCAAGAACATGTTTTATTTAAGTTCATTGTAAGTAAATTGCATACCAGAATAAATATAATATTACAAAATAACTGAACTCAGTATTGAAAAGGTAATAGTAGGTAGGCTTGTTCACTATGGACAACATTCCTATAGGTCTATAGTTGGAATAATCAAGATGGCTGCCTTGTTTAAAAATCGGACGAATATTTGTTTAAGTTATCGGGGAATATACCTGTTCGCGCACACATGTTAATAAAGGGCGTGGCAGGATAAGCTAAGTGAATCTGCCCTCAGCGAGTTACGGCTTGTATTTTTTTTTGATGATGTGACTTTGTGTTGGTAACAAATGCAAAATTTGAGCCCCCAGAAGTTCATAGATAAAAAAAAACGAAATATGTTGTTTTTTCTTTTTTTTTCTAGCCAGCCGATTTTGACGTGCGTTCACGTATAATGTGCATATAGTAAAGACAATTATATGACATCAATTATAGGTTATATTGCAATACAAAAAAGAAAAACAATACATTTACGTTTTTCAAAAAAATAAAAAATACTTTCTCGTCAGCGACACGTCCAAATTTTTCACCAAAGCTGGCCTCAAAAAGTTACAAAATACATTCATTTTACTTAATTTTATCTGTGGTACAACAAGGTATTTTTTTTTATTGAATACATCACTATTTTCTACACCCGCTCTAGTCCTAGCGAGCGATACACCCCGAAATTCAGTAAAAAGCTGCAAATAGTGTTAAATGCATGAAAATTGAAGGGACATTGGGATTGAAGGTGACAGTTTTGCCAAATAAGTACATCAAACTTTGAGCTGACAACAATTTGAATCCAAAACTCATCGCGGCTTAGTAATACCTGTACTGCGCCTCACACGTAAGATGCGCGCAGAAGTGCGCGTAAGTGTGGCGCGGAGCGGGCGCGCACGTGTTGAGCAGCGCGGCCAGCCCCAGCGGCTTGAGCCGCGCCAAGTGTTGGCGCCAACGTTGGTCGTCGAACTCCACGCAGAACGGCGCGTTCTGATCGTGTGTCAGGTCGAGCACCTGAAAACAACGGTGGGTTCGTTTTTAGGGTTCTTTACCCAAAGGGTAAAACGGGACCCTTACTAAGACTCCGCTGTCCGTCCGCCTGTCTGTCTGTCTGTCACCAGGCTGTATCTCATGAACCGTGATAGTGAGACAGTTGAAATTTTCACAGATGATGTATTTCTGTTGCCACTATAACAACACATACTAAGACATCGGCCAAGTGCGAGTCGGAACTCTGTAATTAGTGTCCCGTTCATTCAGTTATTTTAAATGATTCATACTTTATCTTCTGATTTTGAAGCTAACTACTACTAACTAAACTGCTTGATTTATTGAATGGAGTTCAACAAAAAATATATTTCTATTATTGCAAAAACTCCACAATCGTATGTGTTCGTTTGTTGCTGCACGACTGGGAATTATTTTCGGGGCTTATAAGAAAAAAATCGACAGAAACTGCTCCTGCACTGGCGACAAATCGGTGTAAAAACTATCATATATTTTTAATTCACCATTTACAAAATGAACACAAGTCCAGTGTCCAACGTCACCGTCGGTTCCCGGGAGCTTCTCGGAAAATGACTTGTAAACGGTCAATCAAGTGCAGAGCGTGCATTATTAAAAGCACGTCGCGCGGACGGTAGCTTGAATTTTCTGAAAGTATCCTGTGAAATGCAGTTACGCGTTCGTCTTCAATATATTCATTTCCCAGTACATACGAGAAACGAGTAATTATAATGTTTTAGGTCCTCGCCGTTTTTTTAGGTATCGGGTTAAAAAATTTCGCAGCAAGCTCTCAAACTTGAATGGTATAAGGCAACAATACGATTCACCACTACAGCTCGGTATTCCAATTTTAAATCAAATAAAGAACCTCGTACTTTGATGATATTTTGTTTCTAGATTTAAACCAAATAGAGTCAACAATATGTAGAACTGTTAAAATATAGAACACCAAAAGCTGCATGTAGTGTTGAAATCTGAAGTCATTATTAAGCATAGTATTATTTGTGTGTTTTAGTAACCCAAACAAAACCGCATAGAAGAAGATGCAATAGGGGTTTTTTTTTAGTTCTCAACTGAATCGTTGTATTACAAAATCCAAAATATTCATCGATATTGATGCGTCATCATTATATCAGCCGAAAGACGTCCACTGCAGGACATAGGCCTCCCCCAAAGAGTGCCACAATGACCAGTCCTGCGCCACCCGCATCCAGCGGACTCCCGCGACCTTTGCCAGGCCCCGTATCATGGTCTGCCTTATCACGCGATAAGTGACGAGTTAGAGCGTCCGTCACTGGCTGACACCGTTCGATAGAACGAGACGACGCTCTTATCTTGTCCCACCCACCCACTTACTTACACAGTAAAGTTAAGTAAAGTGTAACTTTACTTAACTTTACTGTGTTGTGTTGATAACTTCAAATTTGTCGAATCCGCGAGCGATAACCTCAGACCAAGAAAAAAGATAGACAGAGCATTACGAAAAACCTAATGAAGCCGGTTTTCAACCAAGCCAAATAAATTTAGCGCACGCTCACGCGCACTTATACAAACAAAAAAATTGCACAAAACTGAATATGGGAACACTAAAAAATGTGATAACTATGAAGCCTCGATTTGGTTTATTAACCTTTGGTCTATGTATCAGCTTTAAATATGGAACACTAAAAACAAACATTCATAAAGTACGGAGTACTTTATTTTCATTGCTATAGATTATGACAACAATAAATCTTATTTTTACTAGATGCAAATTATTCGTCGGATTCCTTCGGAAATACGGAAATATAAACTATTCACAATCTATCTCTAAACTACCACACACCTCTAGTATATATTGACTCCCAGATCGGCAACCACTACACCTAATCGAAGGTCAGATTTTAACTGGATCGTGGGTAATTGATGAAAACACCAGACCTGCGTTGTCTAATTACTTGACATCGGGTATTTTTAGGTCGATACAAATCGGAAACAGGAAACCACACGAAATACAATGCTGTGTTTTCATTATATCAATATTCATTTATCAGATTACGAAGTGCAATGTACGTCACCAGGCACGGCTATACTGAAGAACCAGCGTAAAATGAGACGCTATACCGATTTTATTTACTTTCATTTGTAAATATAATTTAAACTATTAAAGCTAGCGTCATGTTGATAATTTTCCCGCCGTCTACACATAATTTCCGTTATGCATGTGTATTTCCAATTATTAGTTGGCTATAGTTTTTGAAATAGAGCTGGGGACAGCACTGTATGAAAGAAAGTTACTTTGGCCATATTTTACACTAGTAAGAGCTATAGTAAAAAAAAACTCAAAATGTGTATACTGTCTCAAAAGGACGATGCCCATTTCTGCCCCACCTGTTATTAAAATAGACAGAGACATCATTAAGTAGGCAGCCTTAATTAATTCGACTTTGATTTTTGGGATAATTGTAGGATTAATTAAAGCTGGGGTTTATTATTCACTGATAAAATGTGATTAATCCATTTCCGATTTACAAATAATGGTGACATATTTAAACATATTGCTCCTAGCGTTGAGTAGCAGGCAACTTTATCTGTCAGATATGCTATGTAGTGCTGTCTCCAAATATTCGCCTGGGCTGTTTTAACACGACCAGAAACAATTAACAAGTAGGCATGCTTAATTATTTTGAGTTAGATTTTTGGGATAACTGTAGGATTCATTAAACCATGCGTTTATTATTCACTGATAAAACGTAATTAATACGTTTCCGGTTTACAATGATGGTGACATACTTAAACATATTGCTCCTAGCGGTGAGTAGCAGGCAACTTTATATGTCAGTTATGCCATGTAATGCTGCCTCCACATATTCGCTTGTGCACGCTTGCAATTCAAGTAAAAAGGAATATTAGAGAATAAAAAAAAAAAAATCTGTCTGGCAACGAAATCGCAAATTATTACTTTGCTAAGATGTTGATATTTATTTACATAGCCAAGATATATAACACCTTCGTAATAGCAGTGAGCAAGAAAGCGTTTAAGTCAGCCGTAAAATATTTGTCCTCCTCTAGCAAGTGGTTAAGTGCGAGAGGGACGGATGCTTTATGTCGGACATAAATGCGATCATGCACAACCAAATTATTCTCAAAGGCATCTAATGCCTACACCAACCGTTGTTATATAGCTCAACAGTGACTTTTCATGGACTAGTCTCAGCTTAGACTATATACCAATATAGATCAGTAGGTAGATCACATACGCTTGCCACATGGGAGATGGAAAGGCCCTATGCGACAGCAAATTACGTCTCTGTCCGTCACAATAACCTCGATTTGTATAAGACCAGCTCGTTCGGTCGAGGTATTATTATTTGCGTGTTATGTCCAGAGTATAGTTCAAGGGCCTCAGACACTGTGATTTAAGTAGTCAAGGAAATGCAAACACATAGGTACCTTTTTGCATTCGCGATAGTAATAATAATACCCTCTGAGACAGCAGTACTACCACGTAGTTCAACTGGTAGTACAAATGATAGGTACACCGGGTCACTAATACTACTACTAAAAATTCAAGAAACTGACTCATCGAAATTCACCATGAAGTGTGAACACACTTAGTAGAACTATTTGGCTTTAATAAAAGTCTTAGGTATCTTCAAATGCCCGAAGGACAAACAGAGCAGAAATAGGTAGGTGCGGGGCTCCGTCAAAGCTGTCGAAATACCAGGAAACATTAATAGGTGGTTCTGGTTATGAAAATGGAAAAAAGTCAAGGTTCTCCTATTAAAGTATGGTCTCCTGGTATTTTGACAGTTTCGACGAAGCCCCGCAGAGCTGGGCTCCTATTTTTGGTCTGTTTGCCCTCCGGGCATCTGAAGATACCTAACGGACCTAACCTGCCCCACCTTTGAAGTGGAGATATTGAAGAAATATGGATATTTATTGAACCCTGCTTTTTCAAATAAAAAGAGTATCGCAATGAACGCAACAGACTACAGTTGTACTACCGGTCCTACATTATGGTCACTAGTACTACTGGTAGTATACTAGTGACCCTAAGGTGTATCATTTGTATTACCCGTTGTACCACGTGGTTGTAATTCTGTCTCAGAAGGTAATAATAAAGCTTAAAAAGGCAAATGTATCAGCCTATATAGGTACGTACATGACCCAAAGTATTAACGAGAACCTAATTGTATCGATTTCTATACTAGCTGGATAAACCCGATTATGTCGAAGGTCTCACTTTTAGCTTACCATTGTATTTCTGACGGGCGGCCGGATGCTTCTGCTACAATAACCTTCAGTCTAAGGCTCGGATCAGTGTCAATCGAACACACTGAGAGCTTTAATAAATACACATGAGTTTAGAGAAATCATGGGGTGGTTGCCATATCTACACTCTGAACCAACGATACGCTAGGTATACGTAAGACCCAGAAATGGAGAACATCCTGGGCTAGGTGGATTGCACAACTCCTGGCTTTCGATGCTCATAAAAAGGTCTAAGATTTGCTTTCAGTAAGCCTTCGAACTCTATTTCCTGCCATCTTTCTCAACCCTCTGAACGCCACATACATTAGGCATAAAAATGCCACATAGGCCCGATTATACCATGAAAGGACGTTGTCCACTGCCACCATCACCGGGACACAACGAGAAGGAACAACCCATATACACCAGTGCGATGCGAAACGATGATAGCAGAATTTTGCATTCCCATTGGTTGATCTCGTCCCCACAACACTGCTTCGCAACAGTGGCCCCACGTGGTGGATATTCAACAATCTTAGAATATAACTTCCCTACTTTATTCTCCTATGGTTAAATTCACACTTAGGTTAACTAGATCATTCGCACAGTGTGTGAACATTTAGAATAGGGTCTGTATTTCCCTCTCGCTTATTGCACTTACACATTCTTATGACTATACTACCGTTAGTAGTCTAGCCTGCCTATAGGTACTATATAAGACGTGATACCTATAATAAAATAAGAACGAGCGTAAAAAGTTCAAAAAACTGTATCCCGCCTACGGAAACCTTAAACGCTACGGTGGAACACACGGAAAATCAAACTTGGACCGCTAACAACATACTCCTATTAGCTACCCAATGATTATTTACCGCTTTTACAATGAGAACAACCTCACCCGTGCTAAAAAAACAACTATGTATAACGATTTGGTTAGTGGATTGGACAACTTTCCTATGAAACAGCAATTTTTTTCGCACGGGCGAGGTTGGTCCTCTATTAAAAGTTGTAAAGAATCATGCATAGATTCACTTTTATATATTGTATCACGTAAAAAAATGTTACTCGTTTATACCTAAATCTGCCGAACCCGTATGATGTTCCCCTAGAACTGTTTTTCAGGCAACCCAAGCCGAAACTTATTAGTAAATACGTAAGAAGTAAAACGACCTCTGTTTTTGGGTGAAGGCGAGCGTATTAGTCGGCCTGCAGTATCTTAGGCACCTTTGTCGGTTGGCTACAGTGGTTGTCAGTTAGCTAGGTGCGCATCGTATTCAAGACGATGCCAGTGGTACGGTGCACTAAGGTTACCTTTACCTCACTCCACAGTTGCGCTCTCAAACATTCACTTTTAAGGCTCGAATCGAAGAAGAGATCGGCTGCGGGGTTTTCCGGGTTTTACATAAGATTTCCAAAGAAAGTATACGCTTATGTTTAATAATATAAATAACGAAAAGTATAAAATGATTCAGTAAGTTGTGAGGTAAATACCTTAGCAACTTCATAGTTGGGTAGAGGGGAATGTTGGCAACCTTTATTTTTCCAATTTATTGTATGTGTGTTCTTTCTGTAAATGCTCGTTTTTTTCGGAGAGATATATAGGAATGTCACCTTTCTTGTATCAAAGCAATACATCTGGGGAAGTTCCTAACAAATGAGCGAAGCTATAATAACAATATGGTAATGGATCCGGAGACTGACATTTCTAGGAATAAAAATTAAATTAATTTGTGAAACTCATATATAGATCACTTTAATATATGCACAGTAAATATTTGAATTCTGAATGCCACTTCTTGCTCTGTAGGTGTTTGGTGTTGTGTTCCTGGTGGCGCGTAGAGGCTGCGGAGGTCCAACCGATGCGGTATGATTAGGCGAGAGCGAGGGGCCTGCCAACACTACGAATTCTCAAATCAATATAGGGCCGGCGACACGTCTGTGATTCTTGTGGTGTCATCAGTCAGTTCCATGGGCTATGGTGTCTGTATCGAAGGAGCATGCTCGTTTGTAAAAATAATAACAAAGGGAGAACATGGGTCAAAAATAACTATTTATTTTATTTTACAGCATTGGTACAGTACGATTACTGTTAGTTAAGACCTGACAGATGGATTGCCTTCATTTAATTTTCAACTTTAATTTCATATAGATAAAGCATTTTTCAGAATACTGTTACCCACATCTACCGATTTAGTAATAACTATTTTATTTGTAACAGTAATCGTACTGTACGCTATTAAGCAAGGCAACCCATTTGCGATCTCTCAATCTCGGTATATGATATTTTAAATTCAGCCTAGCTAGCATGATCGTGATAATTAATGTTGGACAACCAGCACCTGTCCCCTACTAACAATTAAGTAAGTACGTGAGGGATTATGTCTGATAAAAACGCGATCATGCAAACGACGCTGATGAATATGTTAGGTTATATTTATAATATCGAATCAAAGACCTAACTTAACCCAACCGTGAGCCCGTGCGAGAGCACCTGCTAGTTGACTGAACTATTTAAGTATTGATACCTTATATGTATTACTAAATAAGTTTAAAAAAACTAGTATAAATTAAAATCATATCATCGAAGTTAACTATAACATTATTATAGTGTAGTGAGTGGTGGTAGTCACGGTTGTAGCAGCGCACATTATCGAAGATATTAGAAAGCTCGCGGGTTACTGGATTACACTTTCTGGATAACATCTTTCTGAGATTCATAAAAAATAAATATTATACACTAGCTTCCGTCCGCATGGAACTCGTTTATATTGTCGTCTCATACAAACTTCCCCCCCCCCCCCCCCCTCCCATTTCACTAAACCAATAATCAGATAAGTAATTAAAAATACAGTCCGAATAGAGAAAAAGTTATAAGTGTCCAAAGCTTTAAGAGGGGGTATGGAGAGGGCAAAAATATGCCTATATCTTCTATTTACGCAATGTATTACCACCTAAATGAGGTACGTCTTGATCAGTCGCTTCGCGTCTATTTCATACTGCATTCAGCTGTCTTGTTCGTACAACACCTCACCACCAGTATACATAGACTGATGCCATTCCATATTTTTAGTTTCTCAAATCTCGTCCGGTTGAGAGTTTCTTGGTCCTTGTCATTCTTGTATTACTAATAGATATCCCACCAGGTAACGTCACTAAAATGGTGAAAAATAGAATTATGAGTCAAAAAAATCATAGATATTTATACAATTTCTATACCAATAATAAGAAATAGAATGTCTTAAATAATTAAAATATCCCACGCTCTAAATTGCTTTTCCCAGCTTTTTTTTGCTTTATTCAGATGCGAATGAGACATTACGAATGGGATCTTCTAAAAAAGAAGCAATAATGATTTAATTGCAAGTCTTTCAATATGTGCAAGACAAATATTATATACTTATACGAAACAGGGAACATCATGGGGACACTTAATATGTTTTTAGTCAGAGTCATCTTACCATCATACGTCTGCTAATTTAACTTTCGATAGCATAATGATACTGAAAAAGAGCCTGTTTATTTTTTATAGCCTGCGCAGTCCCGCCGGCCTGCGCGGCCCCGCCGGCCTACCTATGGAAAAGAACGCAGCCTAATCCGAAATGTCAGACCAGAACGTCCATACTATACACGTTTGAAAGAATTAATGCACTTATACCAAAGACCAGAAGTGAAAGCCATAGAATAAAAACTTTATCCCTGCTCGATTGCTAAAATATGAATTGGAAGAAATCTTTCATATGGATAAGCTCGCCTTTGTACCTAATTCTGGTTTAAATACATACTTCTTCTTCTTAGTCGCTTCACTCTTGACAGAGTGGTCGTGATTTCACTTCATCATTATAATATTAGTAGGATGTCCATCCGCGTGGGAAGTTCATTCTGCATGTTCATCAAATATTGTTTTAAATCGGTTTAGTAGTTCCGGACATTACTCTCAACATACAAACATATGTATTACAAACTTTTACGCGTGATTGAACTGACAGATAACAGAATTCGAGTACATGAGTAAACAGACAGACGGACGGCTGGTTAGACAAGCACCCCTGTGTACGCATGATAGGTTGAAAGATAAACTAAATGAGTAGACAGCACACAGACGGACGGTTGGTTAGACATGCAGCCCTGTGTACGCATGATAGGTTGAAAGATAAACTAAATGAGTAGACAGCACACAGACGGACGGTTGGTTAGACATGCAGCCCTGTGTACGCATGATAGGTTGAAAGATAAACTAAATGAGTAGACAGCACACAGACGGACGGTTGGTTAGACATGCAGCCCTGTGTACGCATGATAGGTTGAAAGATAAACTAAATGAGTAGACAGCACACAGACGGACGGTTGGTTAGACATGCAGCCCTGTGTACGCATGATAGGTTGAAAGATAAACTAAATGAGTAGACAGCACACAGACGGACGGTTGGTTAGACATGCAGCCCTGTGTACGCATGATAGGTTGAAAGATAAACTAAATGAGTAGACAGCACACAGACGGACGGTTGGTTAGACATGCAGCCCTGTGTACGCATGATAGGTTGAAAGATAAACTAAATGAGTAGACAGCACACAGACGGACGGTTGGTTAGACATGCAGCCCTGTGTACGCATGATAGGTTGAAAGATAAACTAAATGAGTAGACAGCACACAGACGGACGGTTGGTTAGACATGCAGCCCTGTGTACGCATGATAGGTTGAAAGATAAACTAAATGAGTAGACAGAAGAGAGACGGACGGGTGGTCAGACAGGTGGACCTATCTATATGAGACAGAAGGACGTTTAGTAATTTAGACGAATAAGAAGAATTTCAGAGATTTTAATTTTCAAGCGATGTCATTGTGATTTCAAGTTATTTAATGATGTAATTGTAAATAAATGTAGTTCTTAACTCAAGAAGGTAATAGAGATCTAGGACATGTTTGCATGATGCGTAAGTATTTGAATTCTTAATCCTACTAATATATCAAACTAGCTATTGCCCGCGACTTCGTTCGCGTTGGCTTCCTTTTGTTGGACTTTTACTGGAATGAAAAGTATTCTATATGTTAATCCCAGCTAGACTATTTTTGTATACTAAAATTCATCATAACCCGTTAAGCAGTTTTTGCGTAATTTAGTAACAAACGTCCATACTTTTGCACGAATTTGTAATATTAGTAGTATGTAAAGAAATATAACCGAAAATGTTATACAAGGCAGGGTTCGAACCTGCGTCTTTGTGATTTCAGGCCAACGGGTTTTGGTTACGCTACACCACTAAAACCATATTATAGCATATTTTTACCTTGTTTTTACAGCTTCCGTTACTAGTTACTGTATTTTTCTCACACCATGACTCTCAGCTTTCAGCGACTCTGATGAATACAAGTAGGAACTGGGATTAAACTAATAGCAGACCTATTAATGTACGATTCCCACCTACCGGGCCAAACCGAGGCGTTGCGGAGTACATTTTGCAAAGTGCCAAAGGAATTTATAAATACAGACTTTATATTTCATATCCGAATAGACTTCTGGCCGACGTGGACGGCTGTGCGGCTGCTGTTGCATCTGACTGGCTCTGTTTCATCCCGTTGGGATGGGGCGGCAGCCGGCTCGGCCCGGCCCGATTGGTGGGAATCGTACATAACATTTCAGAAAAATAGACAGGCTGATCATCTACCAAACCGAATCGAATAGGCAGAAAGAAAAGCGGACGCATAGACCGCACAGACGGACGGACAAGCTGTATTTAAAACAAAGGACACATTTCATTTAACAACTCTTAGCTCAAGCTGCGGAAGTTAACTTTGTCATCGCAGTAGGTATTCCCGGACGCATGGAGAGGTAGGGCACAGCGGAACGTCGTCTTGCTCATATTGGCAGCAGCCCAACAGAAGACCGCAGCTACATACTTCGTAGGTATGTGGTAGTAAGATCCCCAGAGCTCACGAGAACGCGTTATGTTGGGAGTGAGTAACCTGCATTTGTCACTAGCGTGAGCACAATTGGTCCTCATATCAATAAAGGGTAGGTGCATGTGACTCTTTTCTAGCGGCAAGAGCTATACACTACCGAGTGTACCTGCGTACGTACCTTCAGGTAGACCGTATACTAGTTTGCGACCGTCTTCGTATAAAAAATTAAGCACACGTTATTAATAATATACTACAACGATACATACCGTCATGGTAATGTTCCACTAAACAACGTTCAGTATCGCGTAATTTGAACACTCACATCCGATGTACACATGTGTGTGATCAAGTCTTCGGCATAATATTATGTAGCTAGAATGACATATGACGGCGTCAGCAGGAAGCTAAAAAAATACAATTGTAATACAAACCAAATACATATGATTGTTCACCTGCGAATAAATCCACACGCCTACACAAACTAACATAACAAGAAAAGCTTCACTGCACAATGGGACAATGGGTCATCATGGCTCATCATATAGGACGCAACTATGATGTGTAAGGGGGAGAAAGACATTCTTACATCGTATTCCAACGCATAACCGCGTCCTTTTCTGCGGCCACGATAGCGGCGGTTTCGCGCGTAGTAGTAGAAGCAAAACCAAACGATTGAAAAACAACTTAATTTTAACTCCCACTATTTATTAGACGAATACCAGTGCTTACCGTGACTCTTATATTAAGCAGTATTGTAACCATAATGACTAAAACGAATGAAATTCAATAAAAATATATTTTTCAAGATTTTATTCTACTGTTTTGTCGGCGTAATTGATTTATATACCAGCATGCCGAATTACAGTTTTCTAGTATTAAGGGTTACTGAGCTAAGCCGAAGACGGACAGACGGATAGGCGGACAGATGGACAGACGGACAGACGGATAGACGGGCAGACAGACAGACAGACGGACAGACGGACAGACATGGCAAAACTATAAGGGTTCCTTGTTGACTACGGAACCCTGAAAAACCGGCCAAGTGCGTGTCAGGCCACGCACAGTGTAGGGTTCCGTATTTGCCTTACTGTCCTTGCTACATCGACACGCGCGTGCCAACTAAACGGTGCGGTTGCGTCGGCCGAATTTGTGAGAAAGTTGGCCTTTCCATGTACACATTAAGTTAGTCGACTCGGTAGCTAGTTATGCGTACTTAGCCGCGATAATTTTCTTTTTAAATTCATTATACCTATAGTCAGCATCATGTAGTTAGGAGCAGCCAAAGTACCAAAATATATCGTAACATCGCCTTACACCTCAGGTAATAAAGACGTGTTGCGATATATTTGGCAACTCAGGCTGCTACTAACTATACGATGCTGACTCTACTACTACCACGATTTTTTTCACGTTCCCAGTAGTAGCCATTTAGCCAGCCAAAATGGTATTCAGAAATCCATGACATTTATGAACAGTTTTTTCATAAATCCAACGATACCCCACACCATGGGTTTGAACTTATTCTAATTTAGTATCAATATGCTTCGTCCTGCTGTGGTGTATAGTATTCCGAACGAGATTGATGGCACTCTGGCTGTCTGACGCTAAGTTAACTGAAATAAGTTTACCTGTTATCTCATAAATAAAGCTACTTAAGTAACAAGCTTGCTTAGTGGCAAAAAGCAGTCGTAGGCTGCTTCTTTACCTCGCAGGATACTGGTGCTCCACCTAACTTGAAGGTGTAGCCAGTATACGTCCTTCCTGTCGATCGGACAGTTTGCCCAATAAGCGTCGCAAAAGCCTTCTAAAAATCTTCTGCTGTAAACCAAGGAATAGTTTAGAGTATATAATATTTTCGCTTATTATGGGCCTCATAAGAAAGCTCAAAGTTACCCAATGGGCAATGGAGAGGGCCATGTTGGGAGTTTCTCTGCGTGATCGCATCAGAAATGAGGCTATCCACAGCAGAACCAAGGTAACCGATATAGCCCTCCGAATGGCTAAACTTAAGAGCCAGCGGGCGGGGCACATAGCACATAGAACCGATAGCCGTTGGGGCGAAAAGGTTCTCGAGTGGCGACCACGTACCGGAAGGCGCAGCGTGGGTAGGTCCCCTGCAAGATGGACTGATGACCTGGTAAAGGTTGTGGGAGTCCGCTAGATGCGGGTGGCGCAGGATGGGTCACTTTGGCACTCTTTGGGGGAGGCCTATGTGCAGCACTGGACGTCTTTCGGCTGATATGATGATGATGATGATATAATATCTTCAGGTATTGTAGAACCCTCTAGGCAGTACTTCTTGGGCTTGGGTTCTTTAGTAAGACACGTATTAAACTGACTTAAATAGCTTGTCGTAAAAGCAATATCGGGGTGACAATTCTGTGTGAGGTAGATGAGGCATCCAATTAAGTTTTGGTAGGGTTATAAGACTTACCAACATCAGCATCACCATCAATTCTCTTCTCCATACATTTTGTAACTAAAATGGAGCAGCGATAGATTGCAATTTGCTTGATTTATTTTAACACTCTAGGAATCGCATTGAATTTGCAATTCCAAATACAATTTTAGTATTCCGAGATCTTTTAGTCAATAATATTTCGACAAATCTTGCTTGCCAACGTCAAATTAGATTTATAGAAGACAATTAATTATGTCATCGACAAAGACACCCAAAATTACGAGTTCTTGACCAAAGAGTTTAGTATGCACGCAAGGCTCCGGGAGTTCCTATGAAACCTATTTTGATAAGCGTTTCGTTTAATTTTTTGTTCCAAGCGGGTAAGTAATACAAGGTATAAGAACTGACCATATCATCATCTATATTAATGGCCCTCTGTCGTTGCAGCATTCTCATATAACAGTCATAATTTTCGCATGCACGCTCTCATCCTTCGTGCTGAACGTTATTGATGCGAAAAGTGTAAAAGAGATGTTACACGGTACTGAGCTAAGCCGCAGACGGTAGACGGACATACGGACATGGAAAAACTATAAGGGTTCCTTGTTGACTACATTACCCTAATGATATCCGATACTATACTATAACGAGCTCCGGTTTGGGCGGAAAAAGTTCGACGAGATCGTTACCTTCCAACTGTACTGTGATTACAGCTTCAGTCACTCCACCCACACCTCTCTTTTATCACACTATTTCTTAATCTATCCCTCAAACTCACCCCACACATACTTCGCTTCGCTCTCATTTCCACTGCATTCACTTGACTCTGTTGTTTGTTCTGCCACACCCAACTTTCACTACCATACATAAGTGTAGGGAATGACACTCCCTTAAGCACAGCCAGACGTGTTCGTTGTGATATTTTCTGGCTGCTCATAAACGCTTTGAGTGCCCCGTTTACGCTATGACCACCATTCAGTTTCCTTTCATTATATCTCTCATGCTTTCCATCTCTAAGCGAATAAAATCCCCAGATACACGAACTCTTTCACTTGTCCGAATCTTTCGTTACCAGTAATCACAATTTCACAATCAGTCATAACTTCATCTCTTTCAAATACTTACCTTTACTTTTGTTTTACTTACGTTCACTTACGTCCACTTACTTACCTATCAAAATATTCATACATTGTGGTTACCATCCTCTGTAGCTCCTCGGTCGAAGATGCAAGTAAGTATAATACCAGATCGTCGGCATATAGAAGGCACTTAACGAATAACCTACCCATTCTCAGTCCACTGCCATCAGTCATCACCCTTCAAATCTTGCAAACAACAACTGTCAATTAATAAATTAAACAGCCACGGTAATGCTACACACACATCCCTATCTAACACCCTTCGATGCTAAACCAATTAGTGTATGACCCGTTCATAATAGAGAGATTTCAGCGCTTAAAAGAGGCGGCTCCCTATTCCATACATTGACGGCACCGACCAAAGTTGATTCCTCACCTAAGTCCTAGTTAGTTTACCTCGTTAACTGAAAAAAAAATGGTTTCTACTGTTAAACCAATCAACTGTTTAAGAGATAGGTAAAAAAGGTACATATATTTGTTAAAACCTTCCTCTAAATACCTTTTTCTTGTCATGCTCAGAAAACTGTAAATGCGACTAATTTACAACCTCTTATTCTTCTCACAGCAGACTTTTTGTACCCAACTAGTTGATATGGCTATACTTTCTAGTCGATTGTTAATACTGGACTCGTAGAGCAGGAAGGTACCACTTGCTGTAAATACATCAGAAAAGATGAGAGACAATCAAGTTTGAAGAACTGTAGGAACCATTATAATGGTTCTCATAATAACAAAAAAATATGATGATAGCCTACACCACTCCCACGATTATGAGGAATCCTACGACACCTCATAATACTTATGCAAAAATCTATGAAGCCGTTTGGACCTGTAGCCCGTGAAATAGAATTTTCTTGTCCACATACTCTCTAAAAACCTTCAAGTCAACTCTTACAAGAAGGTTGTGACTATTGGACCCTGGGTATTTCAATACAAAGTATAGAGTACCTACCGTTGCAAATCTAGCTCTGTGTCAGGTCAGCACAGTGCAGGGAATACAAGTCCAGCCGGGGGCACGGCAGTGCCCCCGACAAGTCGAGCATTGTATTTACTTTAGTCCTTGTGATATCGTTGTATGTGCGTTACAAGCGGACAAAACAAAAGTGCACATACATACATACATACATACATACATACATACATACATACATACATACATACATACATACATACATACATACATACATACATACATACTAACGTACTTACATACATACATGTTTACTTACGGTTTAATTTCAAGGTAGTACCTAGTTATAATATGTTGAATCTGCAGTTCTTCTTTCCATTAGGTATTTCTAGAAGTTCATAATACTCAACTCTTAGGTTAGCAAACAATCTGGTGTTTTTACGTGCCCTATTTTTACTACAAATAATGTAAGTTTAATTTCATATCTTAAATGCTTATTTTCTAACAGTACATGCACATGTTTAAATGGGCAATTGCTTTCGCTATTGAGAAACAATTATCAACTTTTCTTGAAATACAAAGATATACGTGAAGTCCCCAATCCGCACTAGGCCAGCGTGGGAGGAGACCTGTGTTGTGCCCAGCAGTGGGGCGAATATAGGCCGATGATGATGGTGCTGATTGGGAAACAATAGTTTTAGGCATTCCATATGTCAGATTTGATATGCATGCATATAAACATACATTTACGAGAATAAAGTTAGGTACATATTTTTCAATGAAAACAACTCTACCATCACCTAAAATCACCACATTCAGAGTTTTCACACGCAAATAAGAAGAGAATTTTCTTAATCATTCGTATCTAGAAACTATCATCCAGTAAGCTATTTCCTGAAATCCGCGTGGAACTCGGCGAGTCTTTTAAACTCACCAGATATTATTTTCGTTAGCCCTCTGTAAGACGACGAAAGTTTGGTAACTAATAAAACAATAGTAACCTTGCTTGGTTGATGCCATATTAACGGTGAACTACCTACTAGGTGACGGTTTTAAAGAGGCGCCGAAGGCACAACAGAACGTCATGTCGCTTATATTTGGGGCAGCCTAGGGCAAACTAGGAAAGTACCTCCAACTTACAAACAACCTCAGTAACAGACCGGTAATGACACCGCTGCCTAATACTCTTCACACTGCGCCTAAATGTGGCATTGTGTTCGTGGTCCCGTGGTCGTGGGTAAGATCGCCCCTGAACCCCCCGAGCCCAATAAGCATAATAAGCTAGCTATAATGGTATTTAAAAACATAACTACTATCAACCTAGTATCTATCTTTGTATGTCTCGTAGTAGGTACCGATTTAAAAAAATCTTTCAGCGGTATAATGGACTTTTCAGGTGGATAGAGGCTTTATTTTATCCCGCGGGTCTGCCTGTTTTTTTCTGAACGATTTAGATGACTTATATATTTCTGCTGTGTATAGAATACATTTCATGCATGGACACAGGCTGGGCTATCCCGCAAGCTTGCCCGCGTTTTTGTGCAATACGCTTACGAAGCTGTGCAGGCAGCTTGTAATATTATATAGAGGAAAAGTCTGAGATTGCACGTTTACCTATAAGTACGGGGTTATTCCTCTCTTGCGCTGCGTTACCTCTTTAATACAGTAAGTGCGAGGCTGCACGGGCGTATATACGTACATATTGGCTCCTTTTGTCTCCTCAATTATTTAAGTTATAGTTTTATTTTTACCTGGAAAAAACGTAATTTTATATTGACAACTTGTCTGTCTTGTCATTTAATTTTTTTACCCGTTTTTTATTGTCTTTTACCAGTCAGTACATAGACAATGGTTAGCGATGCGAATTAATGCTAAAGAATGACCAATGTTTCCGAGCGTTATGTGATTATCTCAAAAGCGCCACCTAACAGCAACTGAAATTGTCAACCTATCGCCCTCTATTGTTGAATAGCAGGAGAACAGCATAAAATAACTTGTATAATAATTAACGCAAACATTTACATTTAGGCAAGTATATTTTGCAGATACAGTGAATCAACATTATCTTTTACCTGCCATCGAGAATTATTGTGCTGAATTCAGATGAATATTGCTATGTAGTGTTCGTTTTTTTAATAAACATATATTTTTATACAAAAAAACGGTTTAGTAATGTACTTAGTACAAAATATGAACCTATTTATAAGTTCATTCAAATAAGACATCTATCAGGTACCTAGTTAACAAATCATATTCGTTTAAAAATAAGACTAACTACTCATATGCATAACATTAAATCTGAATCGTGGAGGAATATACTCGACCAAGCCAAGGTCCATTCAGGGCTACTAAACAGAGCAGAGCCTCAGATGATGATGATAATGATTCAATCACCTTTCTTTTATCGAAAATACTTCTATAAAACTATTCCAAGAAACTAATTGTTTAATGTCAATAGACACGCCTTTGAAAAAAAATGAGCAAAGTCTGTTTAGCATATGCGCCCTCCTATGTCATAACAAGGCGTATTTTTTCAATTAAAAAATATAGGAAACCTCCAGCTTTAAATCAAAAATAAGAAAGATATACCAAATCTACGTCCAAAGGACTTTTAAATAATATATACGTTAACTTTGTAATGCGCAATTTTTGGTGGGGCACGCGTCCATACTAATTTGGTCATCGTCCTTTTACGAGCTTTCGAATGATACGATGATGAATGAACACGTTCCTTAGAATCCAAAATAAAATTGCGAAACTATTATATTACCCCTCAAACTGCCCCCTTTATTGGGGTTTACACCTTTTTGACTTTATTTATGTAATTAGGCCATAAATTTATATATCTAAACCAAATTTTAGCTTCCTATGTCAAACGGTCTTCGAGAAAACTGGCTGTGACAGACGGACAGCCTCCGAGTGATCGCATTAAGTGTTCCGTTGGACCAATTTTGGTACGGAACACTAAAAACAGAATACAATAAATATTTAAGGGGGCTCCCATACAAACTTTGGACCCCCATTTCACCCCCCTGGGGGGTGAATTTTATTTATTTATGAAAACATGTAAACATGACATTGCAGGATTGCACATTGCACACACATTGCATTACACATTGCGTCATGAAACGACATATATAAAGACAAAAAATAAACACATATAATTACATTGGTATAATTGATTGCCTGTCATCCATCTCCTCACAGAAGCTCAGACATTCACCGCACACATACATCCATCGCCACGCAATTAAGCCACACCCCGGTGCTAATGCCAAGAGCGCATTGAGTTGTGAGAGAGCGCGGATCAGCGGCGAGTTCCTGCGTGAAACAGTGCGAGCTACCGGCACCGCCAATAAATCGCTTCGTCGTGCCCTGAGAGTTATCACTAGCTCCGGACAATCTGACTCACCGCGTATGATCCGACACGCAGTCAACAACAAATTGTAATTACGCCTTACCTCCAACGAATTATAACCTAAGGTTCCTAACAGGTATATTTGGTGGGATACAGACATTTTGAAAAACCCATTCTTAGTGCTCCCCTAGACCTTATAAGGAACCTACGTGCCAAATTTGGAATCTCTATAACCAGCGGTTTGGGCTGTGCGTTGATATGTCAGTCAGTCAGTCAGTTTCTTCTTTTATATATTTAGATAGATGGTACGGAAGCGAACAAGCATACGGCCAGCCTGATGGTGAGCAGACACCGTAGCCAACGGATCCTTGCGACTTGTTCTTTAATTACAATTACAAGCGCTTTGGCGACGCTTCATTTTTTTGAGGATTCGTTGTTGACAGTTAGAGACAAATGCTGTTCCCTCACTTTCGACACCGGCCACGGGAGCCATATATATATATATATATATATATAGTACCCCTACCTAGTTACCTCGACGATGGTGGACGCCAGTCTGCGTAAGTTCCTCCAGGTTGGACTGGCTCTGCCTCATAGTCCGCGAGGCTGGTTTTACTGTACACATGGATCTGGAGATACGTAGAGAGAAGAGAACAAGAACATCTTCTCCGATATCGGTTGCTATGAGACGGTCTCCCTCTAATATCGTAGATTGGAGTAAGGCTATCTTCAAATATAGAACCTCCTTCATAGTTACCTCAACGATGGTGGACGGCTGAGTCTGCTTGAGTTCCTCCAGGTTAGTCTGGCTCTGCCTCATAGAGTCTGCTAGGCTGGTCTTACTGGACGCAGTGGACGCAGGGCTGGAGTTCCGCAGGAAGAACACCTTCTCCGCTGTCGGGTTTGGCCACGAGAGGATGCCTTTCTTATCCACGCAGCAGAGGGCCTGAAATGAGGTTTTTTTCAGTTTTATTGGTCAATGAGACCTGCTTGGTAGCCTAAGGGCAGATTACATAAAAAATTATTGTCAGACGGCCGTACTCCAACGACATTTATACGAACGTAATTTTAACAGGCCCTAAGTCTTCTATGCTTTAAGTTATGAGGATTTTCGGAGGATTTTTACGGTACCAAGATGATACCAATGATGATAGGTACTCGTATGCACGGATTATGCAATCTGTGCCCCGCCCCATACTCCCATATCCCCCAACCATCTCTCTTCTGCTGTGCCTTTCTCACTCTAACAAAAAGCTACCACATAACTGCTTCGCGTTCGTGGACCATTCGTCGACCCAGCATTCCATAAAACAAAGAAAAGCGTAGAAGTCAGAAGACTTACCGATAAAGACCCCAACACATGAACAATATTCGCAGTCCGCACGACCATGTCCTCTCTCCCTAAGAATATGTTGAAGAAGGTCTTCCACAGAGACTTGAGGCTCTCAGGCTTGAGGTTGGATTCGCTGAGTGCCTGGATGAGGGGGTCGCTAGCATCCTCAGATATTGAGCAGGACTTCATGCGAACGAACTTTGTACGTGTTTCGGAGAGTAATTTAAACCTGTAATCGATTGAAAAATTGTAATTCTATGTGAACAAAAACGGCTTGTTAAGTTTTTAGTAACGGACGGCCAAAATGATGGTAATGCAAATCTATGAAATCTTTTGGGATTCTTAACCTCGGAAGGCCCAATGTGCATTACAATGTACCTACATAGAAGTTTGCATACCGGAGGGGTCACGTTTCTCTCAAAATGACTGTACACTACGTTATAATACTTATAATGGAGTTGGAACCTTTCATAAAACCAATAAAGTAGCATTTCTTTTATTTCAGTTGTTCCTCGGTCCAGTCCGTGCGGCCGGCAGCCGGTACACGTGGCGCACGAACAGTAGGATCACGAGCGAGAGCGCCATGCCTTGCATTATTTTATGTTTACATTATGGCAGCACTGACCGCGCCATCCCATAGCAGTTGAGCGCGACCCAGACGACGGGGAACACGATCTGCAGCAGCGGCAGCGACGCGGCGACGGTCTGCAGCAAGTACACCTCGGTCCAGTCCGTGACGCCCGGCAGCCGGTACACGTGGCGCACGAACGACGCCACCACCACCAGTAGGATCACGAGCGAGAGCGCCATGCCTTGCATTATTTAATGTTTACATTATGGCAGCACTGACCGCGCCATCCCATAGCAGTTGAGCGCGACCCAGACGACGGGGAACACGATCTGCAGCAGCGGCAGCGACGCGGCGACGGTCTGCAGCAAGTACACCTCGGTCCAGTCCGTGACGCCCGGCAGCCGGTAGACGTGGCGCACGAACGACGCCACCACCACCAGTAGGATCACGAGCGGGAGCGCTATGCCTTCCATTATTTTTACTGTGCACTGGAAAGTGAAGCGAGGTGTCACTTTCATGCTGAAGATTTTAAAGAGGTTGCTTTTTACAAGATGTTATTTAACTAGGTCAGTTCTTGCTGGGCACAGGTCTCTTCTCATAGATGAGAGGAACGGGCAGTAATCCCTGGCCTAGTGTGGGTTTGGGACTCCACATACTAGAATATCTTCGCAGGTTTCCTCACGATGTCTTTGTTATTACAAGCCAATTGCCGGTGTCCGATTGACCTGAAATTTGGCATAGCTGTGTGTATTCGAGGACCGAGCTGATCTAATGATGAAGACTGAACGTGGCAATAGGAACTCCTAAATTACTAATTACTAATAAGAACTAATATTATAAATGCGAAAGTTTAGATGTTTGGGTGTTGGGATGTTTGGATGTTTGTTACTCAATCACGCTTAAACGGCTGAACCGATTTGAATGAAATTTTGCACAAAGATAGTTTATAGCCTGCATTAAAATATAGGATAGTTTTTATCCCGGGTCCACGCGGACGAAGTCGCGGGCGGAAGCTAGTATAAGATAAACCCGTCGCATTTGGTCTCATTGGTACCCTCTCAACGAGTAGTAGTTGATGATGATGATTGTGCAAAAAAAAGCTGCCGTTTAAATTGTGAAAAGTAACCAACCGTTTGCCCGGTGTGCGTGCTGCCAAGCTTATTGTTTGGGTACGTATATTATCGTCGATGGTAATGGTAAGACGCGGGTACGTACCAGGTACCGTTGTTTCTCGAACACGGTGCGGGGGCGCGACGTTGCCTGCTCCAAGGCCAGCCGCAGGTTCTTCAGGAAGGGCGTCTCGCACATGCGGTACGTGCCGTTCTGGTGCGGTTCGCGGACGCGCGGCGTGCTGAAGTTCTCTTTGTACTGAACATAATGTTAGTATCAATGTATGAACATATCCATAGTTTAGAAGTCAAAGTAATACATTTTTCAAGAACCCTAACTGCTTATTTTCAAATATTACATCCACGATTAAAACAATTAAGAGGGATCCAACGACACCCGTGAAATATAATATTTCTGGTCCACATACATGTTATGCTCGAAATAAATAACTCTAACGAGGGTTGCCGTATTTTCCTTAGCTTTGTATGCAGGGGTCGAATTTATCAAGATAATTACGCTTCTTGATAATTATCGGATAATTATCAGATAATAATCCGATAATGATCACCAGTATACATAAGAACCAATGACACTCGAGTTCGCTCAACTTTGCATAATCCGTACTGAATTCTTCTTGTAAGGGGAATCCCCACGGCGCGGCACGTCACGTTGACACTTCGTGCGTTCGGATAGACGCAAGTGCGGAAATACACGTTCGAATACAGTTCACTTTCACGAGCGCAATTTTTTATTATTATCAATCGATAATTATCCATCTGTTATTATCACGATAATTATCATGATAATTATCGTGTTCATTATCATTGATAATTATCCTTTCGAACCCTGTTTGTATGTATGTAAATACGTTACACATAGAGACAAATTAGGGTAAGTCCGTACAAAGGCGAACTTGTCCCTGTAAGAGACCTATTCCAGTTAATCTTTGAGAAATTCAGTGGAGAACAAGAACTAAACTTGCATTGATGGTGTACCCCATCATGTTGTACCTGCGAGCTAGGCTGGAAGGCCTGCCCCCGCAGCAGGTTCACCACCACACCTACATGACACCACCATGTACCTGCGAGCTGGGCTGGAAGGTCTGCCTGGAGAACAGCTCGGGGTCACTCGGCCTGAGCCCGTGCAGTGGCCCGGCACCTCCTGCCCCGGCTGCAGCAGGTTCACCACCATCATGTACCTGCGAGCTGGGCTGGAAGGTCTGCCCGGAGAACAGCTCGGGGTCACTCGGCCCGAGCCCGCGGCAGTGGCCCGGCACCTCCTGCCCCGGCCGCAGCGCCACCAAGTCCCCCTCGACCAGCAGCGACCACGGCAGGTTCACCACCATACCTACATGATAATAAACAACTCCTGAAGCCCAGCGTTCACACGCAGGACCAATCCGTACGTGAGCTGGGTACACACGGAACGACCCAAATCAGAGCGGCTACCGCGAAACAGAAACGAAGTTCGCTCGTGTATCGCCCCTCTGTCGCTCGAATAAGTTAGTGCGACAGTCAGTGACCGACACGAATGAACTTAGTTTTCGTTTCGCGGTAGCAATGCAGCTTCTTGTGGATCTGAGAACCTTTTGTGTGCGACCCAAGCGAATATTACCCAGTGCATGTAAAGTATCCAAACTTACATTTCACTAACTTCGCCTCTTTATGCCTGTGTTGTGATATACCTATAGTATAGCATACATACACATACCTACAATACGCGCCTCAAAGTTTGCGTCTCTGAAGTTAGCCTCGAATCGCCTCCCGCACACCCGTCGAACCCGATAAGTAATTATGTATATTATGTATACGTAGTCATCATTTCAATTCTATGATTGTTGTGATTGATCCCAGCACGGTTATCATAAACGGCGCACGGCGAGATAGACCCGTTTCATTCCAATTAGAACACTTGGAAAACAACAGATCTAGTCGTAATAGTCTATCTCGCCGCGACACAGCTCGCGCGCCGTCTTGTGATGACCGCGCAGGTGTTTACCATCTCGGTAAGTCCACTGCAGTATGACGCACGGCGAGAATGGGGCGCACAAGTGAGGGTAGTGCCCTTCCTTCCATATTGACCTATCTATTGCATCGTCCAGTGTCTCTGCAAAAATATATTAATATATGTTTTTTTTAACCCTCTCACCGCCACAGTCGGCCATAGCCGACAACGCAAAATCGTGACTACGACGCCAAAGACGGCGCTGGCCGACAAACATTTTTTGATGAATACCTATTGAAAAACAGCCCGTTTTACAAGCTTTTATTTACTTTCACCTGTCCCGTTGTCTGTCTGTCTGTCTGTAATCAAATCTTGCAAGTTTAATTTGACCCTCTTCCCATTGACCGATTGAGCTGAAATTTTGGGTATAAGTATAGTTTGCATGACAATTCAATATTATGGTACCATTGAGCTGATCTGATGATGGAGACGGAAGGTGGCCATGGGAATTCAGTACTTAACCGACGTAACCCCGTTGAGTTTGGGCTCGTTAAAATCGTCTCAATGAGTAGTTGATGACGGTATACAGAAAAGTACAGTCGGCAATAAAAGCTTGTACCAAAAATTAAATTTTTGTCAGAAACTTGTTTATGGTGGCGTTATTTCTTTACCCATTTTAATTTTACCCCCGTGGCGTCAGTGGCACCGCGTATTGCTTCGCCGTCGGGCGGTGAAAAGGTTAAGGATGTGTGTCGTTTCACCTTGGGTCTCTCAGGGTATACTCGTATAAATAATACAACCATTAGATGCTATTAGCTCAGGCGCACAGACGTGACCTCGCTCACCGACAGCTAGCCGGCGACTGACTCGAGCTGTCGGTGCTACCCTCGCGTATATATTTGTTTTCTATACGCCACAGGATGTAATAAGGCGTTATCATTATCACTTATCAGATATTTATCATTAAAGATCAAGATGTTTTACAAATTGTATTGATAAGTATGACTTATCTGCTGCTTTTTAATCTAGATGATACCGACTACTTGATGAATTTATCAAATTAACTTTTGCCGTGGCAAAATATTACGGGTTTTTTTCTTGACGCGTAGCATAGCGTCGGTTGAGCTTAACGGAAGTTGTCAATCGGGTAGCGACAACCTTGTGACCTTGATACCTACCTATGAGATCGACTGTACCTACATATCTTTAGTTGCATATGTAGGTATAGTCACGGATTTTGATTGTTGAGCCATTTAGGGGTCACTTTATATTGGACAGTCATATCATATGTATTGATAAACCATATAACCTTCATCCCTAAATGGCTCAACAATCAAATTCCGTAACTGTACCTGTGTTGTGATCCTATTCATAAACGTCAATTGAACTTATTTTTAGCTTAAATGCAGTCAATAATTGTTTGTTTTATCTCTCGCTTTGACATTTGTCTATGTGAGATAGGGACAAAACACATTTTAGTTAACAGAGGTCTGCTAAGTTTTATGAATAAGGGCCCGGGGTTAGTATAGTTTATTTTTAATAATTCACTTCAAATTCTGTATAAGTATAAGAAATATACTAAAATTTGTGATTATCACATCACAAATTTTCACCGATTGAGATATGTTGAGAATCTCAACTTGAGATTAGTTGAGGGTTGAAATCAAGGTGAAAACATCACTGAAGATGTGTAGCTATTTATTGAAGTGAAAACTTCTTTAGCGGCGCTGTGCACTTTTTGTGATGGGGAAAAATTGTTAAACTCGCCACAGGTCACGTGACTGTAAAATTCGTAAGACGAGAGATTCGAGACAGGTCAAGTGACTGTAAGACGGACACGTGCATCGTGATCGAAAAACTGTTACAATGTCATTGAGTTTTCACTTCTGCCGGCACTCCCGGAGTGCAACCCGATCTTTTTTTTGGTAAAAGCAGCTTGACTTGTAGCCAAAGTGCCAAACACATTTGTAAAGAGTTATTGCGTAATACTCAACGTGCGTCACATGTAGCAGGACGTAACAATACGTTACCGTTAATCTGTTAATTAGGCATATTAGTGCAAGATTATTAACTCACCTAGAACTTTCTTAACTCTATGAGGTATTTCATTTGTATATAAATATTCTTCATTCAGTGCAACCAAAAAGTTAATTATCAGTACCACAAAAAGGATGAGAGCCTCTAATAGTAAATAGGCGTCAGCTTTCACATAGTCTCCAAGTATAAATGTCAAAATAAGGCAGATTATATACACCAGTGTGATTGTGTACGCTACTCCTGACAACAACACTTTTTCGGAGGAGAATGATATGATGTTTTTGATAAATCCATATCTGAAATTAAAAAAAGGTTAAGAATGATTTTGAATATAAAACAGATATGGGTAGTGGGGCAGATTGAGATAGAACAAATTGTCGTAAATGTGGACAAGTTGGACAAAAGCTCAATTTTTTTGCCGGGTTTCGCCTCTCCAACGAAGCCCACTCCCCCGTTATACCCCCCGGGCGCCGCGCCGGCGAGGACTGAGTGAAGCGGTCGGACTATAGTTATAGGTTTAATTGTTTTTAGCGATTTAGGTGTCAGCCAAATTTTGGTTTTTGAATAGCTCAGGTTTGAAGGGTCTGGTATTATAATTTTTTATTTATTTAGATATACAATTTAACAGCATTACAGCATATGCCAAGGCGCTGGTAAACTTAAACTATTTAACATACATTATACACAATAAGAAACAAGTTAGAGTAACAAATGATATTTAAAAATGAATCTCACAGAATCTTTTAAAAATAGGGAGAAGTTTACTCCACTTGTAGGCAAACAAGTCGCAATCCAGTGCATAGAGAATTACTTGAAGTGAGCTCGCTACTAAACTTAAATTCCGTGACCATAGGTACATAGTCTTAACTTTTTGATAAGAACCAACTCCTCCGGCCATATTGAATTTTATAGAGGCCATTTTGATTTTTAGTTAATTATTAATATCTCAAGTTCTAGAAATCACTTAGAATCACAAACTTGGTATACATATTCAGGGTTAAGGAATGCTACTAGATATTTTTTAGGGTTGTGTTGCCAAATAATACCAAACAGAGTCCCTCTTACTAAGCGTCCGTCTGTCTGCGTGTCAGTAATAGTCTAGATTTTTCAAATTAAAAATTTCATATCAATCTAGTTGAATTCATTCCCTGAGAAAAAATAATTAAAGATAGCCGGAGGAGTTGGTTCCTATCAAAAACTTAATATACGTAATTAGTACCTAAAAAAATATGGTGCTTTTGTCCAGCGTGTCCACATTATTACGTGACGTGAAACTGCGTCACTACTCTCATCTCACTAGGGCTAATTAACATTTTTTTTTGTTTGTTGCCTTGGTTATCTCTTCGGTCTTACATAAAGTTCTATATTTGTCAGATGCAATTGTCTGCGCATCACAAACAATATTTGAAGTGTTTATGTAATGACTTGTCATGTCATTCCAGTCATTCCTTCATTTATACGAGACTTTGTCTGAATAATATTTAATGTTTTTACTGTGTTTGTATTGTGATTGTCCTCATTAGGCATGCCCAGGCCCACACCTTTGTTCGTCGAAGCCGCACCCAGCGTTGTCGGCTTTTTGACAGAGATCAAAGGGCAGGACATACGAAAGCATTTTCGCCCTATAAATATCGAACAGCTCACAAAATTTCACGAGAATCTGTTGAGAGATGCAAACTATAGAAGGGACGGCCGAGAGCCGGACATACGGAAGCATTTTTGCTCTATAGTTAAGTATCAAACTCGCTCACAAAATTTCACGATAATCTGTTGAGATGCGACCTATAGATGGGACAGCCGGACATACGAAACCATTTTTGCCCTATAAATATTGACCTCACACAAAATTTCACAAGAATCTGTTGAGAGATTTAACCTATAGACGGAACAGCGGGACATGTGACATGCCGCGCACGTTCGCCCAATGCGTGTCCACACCGACCAAGCATATGCGGCTGAACATTCAGACAGCTCGCCCAAGCCTATCGGGCGAGCTTTTGGACTGGCTCTGGCGAGCCACACGTCCAGTGTGGACACGCCTATTAAATAGTTGCTACCATAGCCCACCTGGTTTTATTATCAGAACAAAGCTATTCAACCTTTTAATTTTTTGTATACTTAACTAGTATACAAAAGCTATTAATTACAATTTCGGTGAGCAACGACAATCTACGTTGTATGGCTATTACAAAGTGCCAAAAGATCATTCTTACTAAATTTTGAGTATAATGGCCAATATCAAATGAATGTCATTCCACACAGAAATCTATGTCATTGGTATAATCCGGGATTTGAACCCACGACCTTCTTTTTGAAAATCGCACGCCGTATCAATCGGCAACCACTGCATTTTGGTTAGGTAGTTTTTACTGTGAAACGTGTAAGTATTCTATTTTTGTACCATCACGTTTTGAAGTCAATAGCAAGTCCAACAGCTACTATGGAGAAACTGAACAACAATCGGTGTTATGTAAATACGCACCCGGACCGATTCTTCTGTTTATGCTCCTCGATAACATTGCGGATTCCATCTCGAAGACGAATGAGAGCCGCTTTAGTTGAATACCCCAAGGATTGCTGGGTATCCATATTATAAATGTACTGTCGTAATCACATATTTCATATCAGTGTCGATATAACTGTAATTGAATTAATGAATTAAGTTCTATTTTGATTTATAATAGTATGGTAATACAAATCATCTCAGCTGACTGACTGATAAAAGATAAAGAATTGAAAGATAGAGTTCCGTTCAGAAAGCGTTTTATTTAATAAATTCAGGTTCTCGTGTTTTACTGTACATATTATTTGATAAATCCTCAGTAATATTTAAAATAGTATCCATACCAGGCAAGATATATTATTGAATTTACATTGTAACTCATTTTATTTTAATCCTTTTATTTCGATAGTAAAACTATAACTGTATCAACTATTTGAACGGCATCACATTTCACGAACCTCACTTCAGACCAATTCGTTTAGAAATATGACAGAAAGTAAGATACATAAAATCCACAGATTACAGAAAAAGGCAGATAGAGCCTAATAAATTGAACGTATCCTATATACCCGATCTCTTCTTACTTTTGTCCTTAACGAGTAAGAAAGGGATAGAACCATGTTATCTGCCAGGTATCTACGTCACTGTCTCTGCTTTTTCGCTCGCACGATGTATCTCGTTCTCTCCTCGCTCGAGATTTAGTGCAGCGAAAGATATTTTGTTACAAGTTATCGGCATCGATATTTACTTATAATATATTCGTCATCTGCTCCATTCGTAAATAAATTGTATCTCCATACTCCTCCATGCATGTATACAAAATGTAATTTACGTTGTGGTAAATGCCGTAAATGTCATGTACATTTACGGCATTTACCAAAATAAAAACAAAAACAGGTACCTTAACTTAACTATAGCCGTCAAGTTTATTTTTGATCCTAGCCATGTTGCGGATTTTTAATGGAACTAATTTCTTTTATGGGCAAGGAGTACTCTTTGACAACAGACACAATTCATAGTGATATCAGAAAGCTTACTTTGAATATTTACAGCAAAAAAAGGATGCCAGATTGTTAATGTCTTGAAATTGGTTGTTGACATGACCGGTACTGACATTTTTTAGTGCGGTCGTATAGGTATTGATTGAACTGGTTAGTTGGATTGGATTTAACTAGTAATTTATTTTCTAATGAAAATATTGTAATAACAATTTAAGATAAATATAGAAAAAGGTCCTTTAGTCGAATCCCAGATCGAACGTTTTATAATTAAGGTCGGTGGTCTTGAAAGCGACACATCAGAGTCGGAGTCTTCGGAGTCACCAATCTGCAAAAAACTTAAATATGGAATACGTACTTGGAACCTGGGATCGGAAACCGGTATTTTTTGTATGGGAACGAAAACGTTATTTTTTCGTTCTTTGTGAATTATTTCATTTCTAATTGGGCAATCTAATAATACGCAGTAGTTACCTCAACACAACTGAGTCCTACATATGAAGTATAAAATAGTTCGAGATATGTGGTTATATCGACGTTTTTGCAAAATACCGGTTCCGATCCCTGCTTGGAACCAGATATGGATGAATAAGTACCTATTTATTACAAAGCATAGAATTTTAACATTACAAACAACACATTGCCAAAACACACTGTCCCGACTATACATGACGTGTGTACATTATTGCCATATATTATGAGGTTTACTGCGCCACTACCTCAGGGTTAAGTAGGGATAAGTCCTGTTTCTGAGACACAACTACCTACGTGAGGTGATCACATCTACTTGATCGGACTTTAAATGAATATTAAAATGTAAAGCCGTATTTAACAAGTATAATAATAATAATCTGGATGGTTTTAGTTATCTATTAAAATAAACAATACAAAAGTTAATGTGGTAGGTATCCGGAAGTAAAATAAACCACCAGCCCCCCTATTCTGTAACTGTTTAAGCTCACCTCAACGCTCACCCACAAATATATCTTGACACCGCGATGCGTAGTAACCAAGCGTAGGTAGAGGTCTAGTTTCGTGACGGGTGACCGGCGGGGTGAGCCGCGTTAGCGTGTAGGGAATAACAGCCCAGCTCACTCACGTCGGTATCTCTAGCCTCTGTCTCTCAAACTTACCAAACGCATCGCCTACATAAATAATCGCAGATAAAATATTGATGAATATGAACTTTAACATAGTTACAACACTTTAAACATCATCTTGACGTTGACGTCTCGGCAGTATTGTTTCTTATTTTAACACTATGGTGGGTAGAGGGCCTACCGCGAAATAAAAACGAACTCTCTGCCGCACTTGGTAGTTCAAGCGACAGAGAGGGAAATACACGAACGAAGTTCGTTTTCGTTTCGCGGTAGCCCCTCAGTAGATTTATTTATTTATTTTATTTATTATTAAGTGACAGAGACAACTATATGAAACATCGTCTTGCTTTAAACTGCGGGTCTATTGTGATAAAATGCTAGCGTATAATAATGAACAGAGCGACAATTATTAGAAATGAAACAGCACATTAACTACACAACATATGAAACTATTAATAATTGTCCTTTAGATTTTTTTAAATCAATAATGCAATAGAATAGTCTTTTATCGAACTTATTTTAAGTTAAGGCAACATTATTATCAATTGATTTGTTTTTTGACATATACTTCCGCGACTAAAGTGAAGTTGGCGATTCCGAGAATATACTAGTGTTTCTTTCTATTTTATGTAAGTACTTACTAATAGGCGTACTTAAATTCATTTTAGTCTTCTTTAATGAAGTCGTTTCAGTGCAGAACCATGGCCCGACCCGAAACTTTGGACAAGTGAGAGTGGTACGCGACAGTGTTGTGTTGTGCATTCATTGGAGCCGAGTGTTCTGCTGTGTTCACGTTCAGTCTGTGTCATCGCGCCGTGAGTGTAGGCAGTGCGCCATTTATCGTGAGATAAAAAAAACAAGGAATGCGTACATCGCTGGGCACGATTTAGTTCAAACGACTGTTTGCCGTGATGGTCTGACTAGAACAAAACATTCGTTATGGAAAGAAGAACTAGAAACAGTGGTTTACGCAAGGGCCCACACTTGAGCTCTTGGATATGGTGCATGTTTATTAAAGTTTTTTGCTTGCCGTGCATATTTTCGGAATGTCTCGGGAGCAATATTACCATGTCCATACAGCCTCCTGGGGACTTGAGGATATTATATGGGAATCCCTTGGAAATATTCTGTATCAGTGAAGGTGGGGGTGGTGCTGAAGAACTGGAGTTAGTGACGAAATCTGGACCGCCTCGAACAGAGAGAGTGAATTACACTACTATAAGATGGTATGAAGAAAAACCTGTCAAACAGACTACAGTATTTCAATGCAAGAATAAAATAACAAAGCAAGCTTGTTCCAGCAAGGTAGTTGTGGATAGTCGTCCACAACCTATTAAATTGTTTAATTGTTTATCTAAGAACCTTAATAAGCTTAATTGTTCCTGGGTAGCTTCTGATGCTCAAATGGTAGTTAACTACAGCCTAACCTTTTTGGTAAATGATAGACCAGTCAATAAATGCGAAGTCCATTCTGAATTAGACACAAATGTCAGCTGGTGTGTGTGGACATCAACCACTGAAGCAGTGTACAGGCAACAGTTGGAAATGTACATATTTAACTTGACTTCCTGCAATTTCTTTGGATGTGTCTCACAACAGTTTACCATTGACCATTTCTCAATAGTCAAGCCTGATGCACCATCATCTCTAGAAGTCCTCTACAGTGGGCCCCACAGTGTGACTTTACAGTGGAAAATACCCAACAATATGGTGGATTTGTTGAAAGGAGGGGTAGACCACCGAATTGAATATCAAGCAGCTGAGCTTGATAATTCAACAACCTTTCATAAGGTTGATGCTTCTGACTTGCCAGCAAAAAATAGTAGCTACAAGTTTGATTTGTATTTGCCATATGCACATTGGCTGTATGAGGTGAGAATTTACATAAAAACTAAGAAAGCTAAACTGGAGCAGTACTGGTCTGAATATGCATACATACTGATTAACACAACTAGTGAGTGGCCTGCCCGCCCGCCTCTGATCCCTGCTGGCTCTTTCCACCAGCAGCTTTATGTAACACACCGTCTATTAAAAATATATTGGTCCCAGTTGGAAGATGTCGAGGAAGCTGGAGCAAACTTTACTTATAGAGTGACTGTCATTCAAGGAAACAAACCAGAAACAATATATCCTGAAAACAAGAGTTTAAGTTACGTCAGCCTCAATGCAACCTTGGGTCCATTGCAGGTGATGGTATGGTCGGAAAATGATGTGGGAACTTCACGAAACCACAGCACTCTATACATACCTTCTGAGGAGGATACCAAAGCCCTCTATGTACAATCATTCACAAAGCTAGCACATGAAAATGGTACTAATGAGTTATCTTGGAAAAAGATACAACATAATATTGACAACTATACCCTGTTTTGGTGTGAGCTGAACACTACTCAAACTTGTACAGGACATATGGACTATACTACTTTATCACCAGAGACTAGTAAACATTCCATAAATTTGCCCATGTCAACTTTGTATCAATTCGCCATTTCTGCTAACAGAGGCCTCAAGAGTAGCGGCATGACATGGGCCTATTGCGACATTCCTACAAAAGGAATGGAATGGTATCAGATCCCTGTGACGTTGAGTCATGATCCAGTCCGTGGGACCACATTTGTCGACCTTAATTGGGAGGTTCAGTGTATATTCTCTGATGGCTTCCTGAAAGGATATATAATCTATTATTGCCCAGTTATTGAGACCACTACTTCTTGCTATGGTGGTAGGAATTACACTAAATATATTCATAACTCTGAGGAAAAAAGTATCAGGGTGGACAATCTCTTGCCTTACACCACTTACCAGTTTACAATTGCTCTTAACACTTCTTCCGGGGTCAGGCAACATAACAACACTGCCCGTGCAACAACATTAGAAGACACCCCAACAAAGCCCATACATGTCAAAATTAAGGATATTACATATAATTCAATCAATATCACATGGGATCCGCCAGATCACATGAACGGAAAAATGATTTTTTATAATATTACCAAGACCAGGCCTGACGGAACCACAGATTATGAGATAGAAGATACACCGGGCATGACCTATCACCAGGTAAATGGGCTACAAGGTCTATCCAATTATACATTTGGTGTGAAAGCTTGCAACTACAATGCCAAAAACCACTGCTCTAGAATAGATGCTAAAGATCATATTTTTGTTAGGACGAGAATTGGTCCTCCTGGAATAATAGGTAGTGCACCACAGTACAACAGCTCCATGGGAACCATTCATTGGTTTGCTCCAGGACCGGTTGATCTCTATCAAGTGATGATTCTAAAAGATAAAAAAGAATATGATATTCGTAACATAACAGATCTATCTTACCAAACAATATATTGTGAAGGAGATGAGATGTCCTATCAAGTAAGAGCAATCAATTTCGATAACGATCACTATCATGGAGTTTTAGGGGATGAGCGATATGTGGAACGCCCTGTGAGAAATAAAGATGCTGAAGATGAATATGTTGGTGAATGGAGTCAAATGTATAACATGCCTTGTGTCCAATCTGGGGGTCTAACTTTGACGCTCATAATACTGGGAGTGTTTCTAGTAGTTGGTGTCGGTTACGGATCATTAAAACTTTATAAGAAGATGAAGCAAATGGAAGACATAAAACCCGTGTTCCCCAACGGTTTAAGCGTCCCCGAAAAAGATTTAGCGAAGTATGGTTTCGGTGGTTGGAATCAAACGAATAAAGACGAGAAACCATCATCGGATGAAATGCTGCTTTTGCCTAATAGTAAAACTAACGTGTCTCCTGTGTCGCCAGGAGTCAAACAGAGTATTGACAATTGCGATTCAAGCGACCATACGGACAGTACCGCTCTTTCTAACAATTCTGAAGCTCCTATCGACGGACAGTCGTCAATTTCAGACACCGCGTCGGATTCTTCGCTGCGCTTAGATATCGACCAAACGAGGCGCGATGAAAATGCAATACAAGGAGATGCATCCGTTTCTGAATCTGGAAGTTCGCGTGAAAGTTCTCCTTACTTAAACGACCAAGCTTTCAAGAGGAACCCTACCAGTGGATACGTACAGTCGGTTATAAATCCGAATACCGATCCGAACCCATCACCGCTGAAGGTGCCGCCGCTGCTAGCGAAGTCACCTACGCAGCCCGCGAGCACGAGCTACGTTATGGCGGGGCTGCCGCAGCCTATCTTCACGACGGGCCTGACGCCCGCCAGCCCACCGCCTGCCGACTACGTGCGCGCCGACGACCCGCAGGCTAGGCTGATGAACTTGCCAAAGCTCGGCCCGTCGCCGACGAAACTGTTCGGCCCGGAGAGCTTGCCGACGCTACCCTTGCCCTCGCCCAAGAAGGGCGAAGACTCTAGTTACATCCAGCTGCAGTGCTTGGAGTCGCTACCCAACCTGAAGGTGCGCGAGCCAGTGCCCAAGGCGACGGCGAGCGGGTACGTGAGCCCGGGCGACGCTGTGCTGAGCAAGCACCTCAGCAACATGATGGCGGCGCGCGCGCCCGCACCTGACGTGCCCGGCACGCCCCTGCAGCTCGACCCCGACATGAGCCCTGACGCCTACTGCCGCTTTTCCTGGAGCAAGGACCCCTCTATCGATAATTTCAATTCGATACTCGTTGACTCAACATTGACCACTCCCAAAAACTGAGTCGAGATTGTAGTGACTGATTTCATAGACTGAGTGATAGAACTGTTAATATTAACCTTGAATGTGCTATAGGATTATTGAACATTGTCCGTTTAAAGAATCTAGTTGTGCTGTTTAGTGATAATTGTCGTGCCTTATTAATTTATTTTAGAAGTTTTAAAAAGGAGATTACTTAGTCGGTAAGGACAAATTCACTAGTTCTTCAATCTAATGCTAATTAACGCCTAATTATAATAGGCACTAACGATCGCTTGCGTAATTTACGAAAGAATGATTGCACAATTATCATCCATTTTGAAATGTGACGTTATTTAGCTGGATAATACGATACCGGTTTCCATTGTTGCAGATTATAGCTTAGTTGGCTTATTCAGTTAAAATGGAGGGCTTATATAAAATCAATTTGGTACCGTGCGACCTTAGTACCGAAGAGACGATAATGCAAATTGCGGACACCCTTGACAACCTGAACGGGATAGTCGAAGACGTGTTCGCGCGTCTGAATCTCAGAGTAGAGCAGAACAAGGAGAAAGCGCTCAAACTCTCCCAGAGAGTGGAATCTTCTAGAGCCAAGGTCGAGAAGTTAACCGGCATTCAGACTGCGATCAAGGTGTTCTCGAGCGCTAAATATCCTGCCTCGATCACACATGAACACTACCAATCCATATTCGACCTGAATGGATACAAGCATAAACCTCAAAAGGTTACCCTGAGCAGAAAATCTCAGGGGATGGCAAATGAAAAACAAGTACAGGTAAGGTCGCATGCCTTACTCAATTCTTATCGAATTTTCAAAAGAGCTTATTCACCATATCCCACAAATAGGTCCAGCGTCCGAAATCCGGCTTAGTCTATTAAATTATACATTTTTCTAATTATCACGCGTACTGCGAATTTAGGGAATACGACCAAAACCTTGTCAGGTGGCCGTAATAAAGTGAAGCGAAACTGGGACAATTTGTATGCATGTCTATTTGTTTTAGGAAAGACTTCACTTCTTCCACGTAAAAGTGGGCAAGCCTAAAAACCCAGAACCGAAACCTGATTTTGATTTGAAAACCGTAGTCGATACCCTATCGACCGTGGGCGAGCTGCTTGTTTTCAACACGGACGAGAGCCCTTACCTGGGCAGGAAGACCAAGCTGCCGGCCTATGTGCCGGCCGTCGCCAGTGCCCAAAACAGGAGTTTGCTGGAAGAAGCACCCTCGTCTATTATGAAGAGAGAAGTGTTAAAGAGAGAAATTGACGAATACATGTACGCGCCTGGAATGGGGATGGTAAGTTAATATTCATTCAAAGTAATTTATTCTCTTTATATTACGATTTGCGATCGCAGTACTTCCAGCGTACTCTAAGGATGCAAGAAGAAGTTTATATTAATATTAGTGATGCAACATTAATAACAACAAAGGGAACAACATCATTATCGGTACTAGCTGATACGATTGGCGACATTTGAGGATATTTTTTTTTTAAATTCGTAAATCCATTATCGTATCGTAACGTAGCCAAAAAAATATCTCTTAGCTCAATAATATGTTATAACGTTCGTGTAAAAACTTTTGTAGCGTTCCACAGGTCGTATAGTCATTAAAAGCAACCTGCATTTTTAATTCGTATCGCGGCCTCTTGCTCTGCCGTCAGTTTATATTTATAATGTCTCATCGATGTTCTACATTAAAACTACAACAGCAGATTATTTTGTAGGTCCCCGAGCTGGAAATGCCTACTGATCTACCTGACTTACCGGGCATAGCGGGCGACGTCCAATACTCTATCGTGCAAGACGGCTCCATAGCGCCTTCGGCGGTCACTTCCCCAGTGGCGCCCGTCAAAGAATTAGTGGAGCGTGTTTATCCGGACTTGCCGGACATTGCTGACTTGCCGGACATCAAAGATCTTCCGGATATAAAAGACCTCCCGGACATAAAAGACTTGCCGGAGGTGTCGGCGACGCCGGATATTCCGGATGTCCCGGTGGACTTGCCGCCACCGCCGCCCCCGCCGCCGCCACCGCCGCCCATGGAGCCGGCGAAGCCAAAGGAGTCAAGCAAAAGGTTGGTCATACTTTACAATATTCTATACATCTGGTCTCGTGGCGATAAACATTTCCCATTCGCGTTATTCTTGAAGGATGGGTGATAGCATTTCACGCGATAATCCGTTGGGCTTACTCATATTATAACTGTTGTATCATCATATCAGCCGAAAGACGTCCACTGCTGGACATAGGCCTCCCCCAAAGAGTGCCAAAGTGACCGTTTTTGGGCCACTCGCATCCAGCGGACTCCCGCGGCTTTTACCAGGTCAGCAGTCCACCTTGTATACTTTAATATATATTGTAATACTTTATTTTGGTACCTACTTATCCATATTTAACACCGAAGGAAAGACTTTGGAACGCACGCTTCTGCAAGGTTTCCAACTTTTTTGAAAGCAGCTCAAGATCTCAATATACCGAGCGAACAAAAATGTATTATTCCAAAACTTTTAGAAACATGTTCGAGAATTCAATGTAACTGTTGTATTTTATAGGTAGGTACCTCAGTATTTTGCAACCTTTTTGATGATGCGACCCCTTAGTACAAACGCCAACACAATTAACTGACCACCTGTATTTATATAGAACCTTATTACAATGCACATAAAGTGCAAGGATAGTCAGTTAGCTGTGTTGTCGATAGTACATAAGTACATATGGAAATAAAATTCGCGACCCTATTTTCCGCTCCACTTACCTCAAGAAAGAAGGATTGAAGTGTCAAGAGGCTTCGTAACAGCCCGGGGCTGGCGATGGTGACCCAAAGGTTGTAAAACAATGATAGTAAAATAGTGTATATATGAAGTCACTAGCTTCTGCCCGCGACTCCGTCCGCGTGGAACTCGTTTATATCGTAGCTCGATACAAAATTTCATCCCCCATTTCACCCCCTCAGGGGATGATTTCCAGGATAAAAACTATCCTACGTCCTTCCCCGGGATTCAAACTATCTCCATACCAAATTTCATCTCAATCGGTTAAGCGGTTTAAGCGTGAAGAGATAACAGACCGGCACACTTTCGCATTTATAATATTATATAATATATATATTAGTAATATTAGTATGGATGAACGCTGCAAGTTCAAATAACCGCACGTAGTATATTAACTCCAAAGCCGGAGACAACCACTTACTTATATTTATTTTACTGCAATGATACAAGGCAGTTAATAACCCCTGAGTTCCTAGGAACGTCGACGTGGGCTTAAATCAATCCACGGACTGGGTCAACACCCTTAAATCTATCCGGAACCGACTTGAGCCGCACTTGAGTCGATTTATACCTCGTTTATCCTGATTAATATGCCGCGCCCGCCGGCCGTAACTCTCATCCCTTAGACAACTTCAAGGAACCTCCGACTTACAGGTTGAGCCAATTACGATTCTGACATTGTCGTCTGTTATACGAGGGCTGCTACTTATGTATCCGGAATAGAAAAAATAATCAAACGTATATTACTAAATATAGTTTTATTGTTTTTCAAAATATTCTCCGTGATGATCGATGCACTTTTTGCATACGTGTAAACCAATTTTTAAAGCACTTTTGCCACTCTGATTGAGCTATCTCCAAAACGTGTTATTTGAACGCGTCGACCGCATCTTCAAGGGTCGAAAATCGTTGACCACGTAATTTATTCTTTACATTTGGAAATAAATAAAAATCATTGGGTGCCAAATCAGAGCTGTACGGTGGGTGACCCGTTAATTCTATATTTTGACCTTCCAAAAATCGAGTTGTTTCGCGTGATGTATGACAGCTGGCGTTGTCATGGTGAAAATGATTCTGAGTCGCTGGTTGTCTTTACGTATTTCTTCAAACACTTCTGGCAAACAAATGGTCGTGTACCACTCCGAATTAACCGTTTTACGATTTTCTAGTGGCACTGTAGCCACATGGCCATTCATACCAAAAAAGCAGGCGACCATTTGCTTCAAGGTGCTTTTTGCACGAGTAATTTTCGTAGGGTTCGGCTCATTTTTAAACACCCACACTGTTGATTGCTGTTTAGTTTCGGGATCATACGCATATATCCAAGATTCGTCACCTGTGTACATATTATAAACAGCTTTTGAGTCACCACGGTTATATTTTTTCAACATTTTTTTGCACCATTCGACACGAGCCTCTTTTTGATCCTTAGAGAGACAATTTATTGTGCGGTATACAACGCGAATTTTTTTTACAGCTAAATATTCATGTAATATCTTATTAATGCTCGTCATAGATATCCCCAGAATTGCCTCTATCTCGCGATACGTAACATGACGGTCATGCATTATAAGTTTCCGCACTGCTTCAATATTTTGTGGTACAACGGCCGATTTCGGGCGACCTTCCTTAACTTCGTCCGTAAGCACACTACGTCCACGATTGAACTCACTAAACCAGTGATACACAGTAGTTTTTGATGGAGCTTCATCACCAAAAGTCAAAGTTAATTGATCTATGCATTGTTGTTGCGTTAAGAAAATCGTAATAAATCATAGCACGAATATTTTCACGTGTAAGTTCCATTCTTGCAACGAGATAACATTTTAAACCCGCCAAAAACAAAAGACTAGCGTACTCAAGAAAAAAAAATATAGCGGCCAGTATTAAAAGAAAGTTCAAATTTTACCATGGAGGTCAAATACTGTGTTTATGAAAGTTGGAATCCTGGATTCCGGATACATAAGTAGCAGCCCTCGTACGCTAGCACTTGTTTACTGGAATGAACGGATATGCTTTGTATTTAGGGCATGTTTCAAAGTTTGGATAATGACAAGAATAGCTTGGTTTAACTTCCGTCGTAAAAAAAAGCGGAGCGGTAATTTAAAGACAGCTAGTATAAAGCTAGTCTTTCAGGTTACAATTTTTCCCTGCGGTGTCGCAGTGTGCTCGCGCTACGCATTTATTTCCATTAGCTTTAATTAATTTTATTAATTAGAGAGCTGAGAGTTGCTGAACAAATAACAAGCACATCTATGTATGGTTATGATCTAAATCTGACGTGCGTATGGCATGGTTAGTAAACTCGTATTTCTTTACTTGTCGCAAAATGCGTTTCTTTTGTTACTCAACTTACGAGTATTGCCGGTGTTCCCGGGAATTTCCGTTAACTTCGGCATATTGCAGAGTACTCGTACAGTCACGAACTTTAATTTGGGACCCACTTAAGGTTCACAATCCTGTCAAATTGTATAGGAATACAAAGAAAATTTTAGCAAAAAGGGTCATAAATTAAAGAACGCGACCGTACAAACGACAACACTTAACTGACCATCCTGTGTTTATAAAAAACCTTATTACAATGCACTTAAGGTGCACCGATGGTCAGTTAGCTGTGTTATCGATAGTACATTCACAGAAACAAATAAGCATAACTATTACTTGAAAAAAAAAAAAATTTTTTTACAAAATAATTGAATGTAGCATTAACAGTGGTTAAAGCTGCAAATCTGATTAAATTAAAATATTGAATATCTTGATAACAGTAAAAGCTAAGATACTACTGTCTTGGAGAAATTTACTTTATTTGATGTAACCTATGCCCCCTTGCAATTAACGGAAATTGACAAAAACACGTAGTATATAAAACTGAATTTTCGAACGAAGAACTGTTTATCCAGAGTATTGATGAGTACACAATATTTTTCTGCGACGTCACAATCTAGTAAGGCAAGTTCATCAGTGGTCAAATATATTTTCCTCTCTTGCAAAGCGCCCTGGTCGTGGGCATCTAGGATATTTGTATGTCATAAAGTTGCCGTCACTGTATCATGATCAACACATCCAACAGGGCATTTGTGTTTATTCCATTTAGCAATAGAGGTCAAAATTGTACAGCTTTAATGTTTAGCCAGTATGGCGTGTCACGGGTCAGCTGAACTAATAGTTACGGACCGACCAAAACAAAAAATGAAATCAACACATATGGCGAGCAAGCCATGGTTTACAAAAAATCAGGTAGGGATCCGATGAAGGTCATTTTGTGGAAATACGTTTATATTTTCTTTAACTTCGTACAAAAGGCAGCTCGTAGTAATAATTACATTCCACTGGGCCTATCTTAATTGGTATATTTCAGATGGCAGTCGCCTTAAGAATCTACACCAATTAGATAGCCGTGCTCCAAAGTAGCAACCGAGGATACACAACTACGTGCAACGCTATAATTAGGAGGGTGGTTTTTATGCTGTTGAGTTGCCTCCACTACTTTTTAGGGTTCCGTACCCAAAGGGTAAAAACGGGACCCTATTACTAAGGCTCCGCTGTCTGTCTGTCCGCCGGTCTGTCACCAGGCTGTATCTCATGAACCGTGATAGTTAATCCTACAAAACCGGCCAAGTGCGAGTCGGAGTGGGGCTCCTATACAGCAGACATGTTTTTTTTGCCGTTTTTATAGATAATGGTACGGAACCCTTCGTGCGCGAGTTTGAAACGCTCTTGGCCGGTTTTTTTCTTCTTAAATTTAAGAATATTAAATGCACCTATGAATGTCCATAAACTACCACCGGTTTGGAAAGAAAACCTCTGCCACAAGAAGAAACGGCGTAAAAAATCGGCGAGGTATATTTTTTTCAAAAGCGTATGCAATATTTTTATATTGCAAAATTGAAATATCACAGTAGTATAAAATTACATTGCTGCAGTAGAAAGCCTATAATTCATTTATTTTTGCGATAGAGTACAGAGGCTCTAGTATAAGTTTTAGCGAAACAAAACGTTACGACCGCGTTTGCGTTTAGCTGTCAAATCCCATACAAATTGAGGGTAAAACGCAAACGCGATCGTAACGTTTTGTTTCGCTAAAACTTATACTAGAGCCACTGGTGTAGGACTCTAGCCATGATATAATCGTTTATCTTTTAATATGGTTTTGAAATAAGTGTTTGTTTCACGACCGATTTGAATGTAGAGTTTGTAAGTTCGGTAATGTGTCTTGGAATTTTATTGTACAATTGCCCAAGAACGCCTTTTTCGCTTTTACTACACGATAATATAAGTAAAGGAGAAAAGCGCCCTAACTCCTTACAAAGGGCTACAGCACCTTGTATACCTTGCAGCCTAATAAATGCTTAAGATTACAGTCGTCCTTGGGCCTAAGAGTGACTTCTGCGCAGGCAGTCAAGGCATACGACGCACTTTGTTTTCAAGACGGTTGTTTCTAGTTAGCCGAATACGGGGAAGCCGCGCGAGGGTTTGTAAACATATACTCTATTTCGCAAACAGAGCCACTTAGCATTCATTCTTTATGCCTACATACTGTACGTACTCTACAATAGCCCGTGTATTCACTTGAATTTAATCTTTATTTAAACGAAATGATATTAAATACCAATATTACTATACTTATGAAGAATATGAATTACTCTCTTTCTCTACATAAATTGGTTTGTATTCATTTCATATCTTTTAGTTCATCGACCTTCATTACAGCCAGCACACTGTTTTGTTGTACTTGAAGGTACATTTAAAACGTCGACTTCTGCCTAGTTATTCATATTCATATTCAATTTATTCATAAAACCAATGTAGGTGTACATAGTTTAATAAGAGTTAAAAAACAAAAGTACACATTATAAATTATTTAAAATAAGATTAATTGAAATTATATTAGAGTTAATAAAAGTGCAATTAAAATAAAATAAAGAGTAAGAATAGATATAAATTTAAAAGTATATAAAATCAAATAATTAAAGCAACTCAGTCTCGTCTTTATACAACATATTCTTTAAAGGTGTAGAACGGGTGCTCGACAAGCCATATTTTTAATCGACGCTCAACGCTAGACGCTACGCTACGCGTAAAGTTCGAAATCATACAGGATACTCAAGATCGCTTTGATATGATCAAAATGGAAGCCCTTTACAATTTATTGCGATCCCGCATTTTAGTGGTATTATAATTTATTTTTTGTTGATTAGGTACTCCATATAGGTGCAATTACATTTACGTAATCCCACTAACGACACATTTATGTAGAATTAATCAGCGGGTCACATTATTCATCATTAACGTAGTCAATTTAGTAAATTGCCCATTTTCTCTGTACAGCTGTTTGATTGAAATTTCTTCACGATACATGGAAGCTCTCATAACTTCTTAGTAAAGCGAACCCACTATTATTCTAACCTATAATTATTTCCTTCGTAGGATTTTCCGAGTGCCAAAGATCATTTAAATCTTCTTGAAAACGTTTATCGTGTCATCGGACGCGGAAACAGCTTCGTGATACAATCGTTCGTTCGGTTTATAAGGGCGTATGTACATTTGAGTATCTATTGCACATTTGTCATTGATTCGCTCAATTGCACGGTAGGATTGTATTCTTTCCGCGTTCTAGAGTTTACGACTTCAAGCATTGCAAGTGACAAGCGCCACCCGTTTTCGGACAATCCAGTGCGACTAGTAAAGGAAAGACGTAACTCTGGAAGACGCGTTCCAAATTGAACCTTATGTTTGATGAGACATGCTTGATAATAAAAATAGATACATTCTTAAAATGGTCGCTGTGATCAAGCGTGCGAAGCTATTGTTTCAATTTGAATCTCGACACCAAATATAGCGTCTGACATTCGTCATATAAGGTAACTATATGACATTCGACATTGAGGCGTTCAAAACTTTGAACAGTATCTCTTCTTCTTTATGCAATGTTTTAGTTGTTATACCTAATACCTATACAGAATTCTGTACGTTATTTTATTTTTGCATGTCGCTGTCTATCTGAAGTTCTCTCTGCGGTCCGACATTTAGAAATGTTTACGGTTCTGTTTAAGAGACCTTTAGACTGCCAAAAAATATTCCCAGTAAACTGTAATCACTAGTGGCAAATAGATGTTAACAATCCAAGCCTTCATATAAAACTAAGTGCTAACAACGACATTAATTAATCGGCCTCCTGTCAATTAAAGTGGCTTACTCGAAGAGAGGCTTATGCTCATTGGGCGATTACAGGCTGTAAATGATGATGACGGTGATGTTAACTAACGATTGACACGTGATCACGACTTCTGTGAAGGGCCAATTCCGATGCGCGTTCTTGGCTTGTACCACGAATCGATCACATGAGAAAAGTATCACTCGATAAAGGGTCACTCATAAATCAGTGCGTGTTTATCGCCTATATATCGCCATGGAATCGTTAAAGTATTATTCTTCCCGCGTTTACATACTTGTGCTGTCGATAGACACAGGTGCTTTTATCGCGATTAATGCAAACTTAATCACTGGTAGCACTATACCATTTATCGCCGATATAAAGCAATCGTCCTGCCTGGCACTTTCATACTTGCCATAAACATAATGTGTATCGTCGTCGATTAACGGCAGCGTGCTAGGAGGGCTTATCAAGTGGCCGGCTTTACTTTTGCAATATTATATGTACCTATATGCAATCTGAAAATGTTCAAATGTTCAATAGTTGTGTTTAATTAGTGTAATTTGCAAAGTTGTGAACCTTAAACCGTAGCTACTCGTAGTTGGACTAAAGAGCGCGCGTGCTGTGTATCACGGTCAAGTATAACAATAAATAAATAAATATACGTGTAATAACTATAGTCTTCCATGTATTAGAACATTTTTCCTTTAAGTCTTGTTATTTACACTTAAGTTATGTTATAAGGGCCATTTACATGGTGCAACAACTCGTATGCGATTTTCATTACATTGCGGGGCTGAGAGCTAGCGAAATACGACGAATTCAGTCAAACCCTGCAATGTTATAATATAAAACTCGCTTGCGAGTTGTTGCACCATGTACCATGGCCCTTAATTACTGACAAAACGTTATATTTTGTAGGCATATATAAGTCCCCGCGTAGGTACCTACTTGTGCGTAATAGTTAAAATAAAAACCCTTATTTATTATTTAAAAACAGATAGCAAACTTGCATTTTATCCACAAGAGTGCAAAGAATATTTAAAATCCGAACGTGTTTTTAGTTACTTTTTAAACATAATAACATGTAAAGGCCAGTCCAAATCAGGTGGTGTGGACGCAAAAATAATTTTAAGTTGTTTTTCTTATGTAGTATTTTCCTCGCTTTAGTGAGGTGAAAAGATTTGTGTTACACACGGGTGCAGCTATTTTACGTCTCGTGTGTTGCAACACTTGCTACGCTCAGAATTCTATTTTTGACCACTCGCTTCGCTCAGGATTCGATTTTCGAACAACTCACTTCGCTCGAGGTTCCACCATAGAATCCATTCGCTAGCTCGTAGTTCAGTCAAGTACAAAAATATGTATCGATTTAATCCTCTCATAATTATGTACAGTCAGCAGCATATAGTTAGTAGCAGCTAAAGTAGCCACGGCACGATATATTTGGCAACGTCGGTTGCTACTAACTATATGATGCTCACTGTACCAAAACCTTAATCCGCTGACATAAGAGCTATGGGACATATTTATGAGTGAGTTGTATGCACCCATATTTTTACACTTGATAGTTCAACCCTAAGTCCATTCGCTAGCTCGTGTTTCAATTCCACACTCGCAAATACAAATTTGCACACTTGTATAACAAAAAACTATTTAATGCTAGTTGACGTGTTTTTCTCATACAAGTTGCAGTTGAAATGCAGGCCTTATGTCTCAGCCTTTTCATCTTTTTCTCTAGTCACATTATGTGCACGTTCAATAATATGCAAGTCGTTTAATATGCAAGTTTAATATATCACGAAGTAATTATAATTTTGCATACGAGTAACGTAATAAATGTAACGTCATATACTTACAATATTTATTACTCAAGAACGACTGATGATTGATGACTTGACGATATGATGTTTGTATTGTTGGATTTGTCTTCGCCCCGAATAGCAGAATAACTAATAAAACATGGAAAAAAATTGATATTTTTTAAATTTCTCATACGTGTGGCAATAGGAAGTTTATAAATATATATATGTAAATCGATGTATTGTTTGCTAGTCTGGTTTGAGTTTTTTTTTTCGATAGAAATTATGTACAGTCAGGGGTATTAATATAGTACCTGCATTAAAAAGGCCATAAATATCTGTAGGTACACGTCTTTATGACAGTGACAATAGAGTCCTGTACTGATAATTATGTTGGTACGTATATTAATACTCGTGACTGTACCTGTAAAGGAGAGTTTTATATACAAAGTTACTATTTACGCTCCTAAAACTCGATGACAGAAAATAAAAACCTAGTGCCTACCTACGAGTGGCGTAGTTGGAATATCAGACTTCAAACTTTTAATACCAAGATCCTAATATGTGCTCTAAATGGGACACAGGGCGTCCACCGTACCTACTCACAAATGGCGGGCTCTAGCGCATGATTAGATCATTTAGATTAGTGTTACTATGTAATTGATTGCGAGATTACGACCGTAGAAGCTGTGATAGCTAAATCAGATTGCACCGGTTCACACTGATTAAACCGCAAGCTGGATAATTTTATGCGTATTGGGATTTTAGCGGTGACTCAACATGTTGACAAGCAGTTTCACTTCTAGGACATAATTAAAATGACGTATTGGAAATGATGTAATAGATATAAAGCGTGTCGGATAACTCCTTCTGACAATAAGGTCAACTCGGGGTGCACGGCGGCATACGTAGCGGGCTTTTTGTTTTTTACATAATTTTTGGGTCAAACTTTGCAAGTCATCTCGACTGCAAGTATCTTGATTCATTTTGACTTCTGCGTATCGCGTCTAGATGCGGTCATTGCGCAATAAAAAGTACCGTTAACGCCAAATCTGTTTTAATGGTCTCAATCTTAGACAAAATCCCTAAGGAAAATTCTTTCGAAGGTCATGATGACTGTCGATTACAATAAATGCCATAAAGTGTAATAGTCGACGGTACTACGTAAATTTGATTTAATTTGCCAGCTGTAATTGATACTTATTTTAAGATTATAGAACACTCTTTGTGTAATGCCTCTGTTTATAGCAGTGGACATCTTTCGGCTGATATGATGATATTGATGTGAGGATGAGACCGCTTCACAATTAGTCGAATGACTATCTAGTAGAAATAAAATGATATGCTCACTAAACGATTAATTAAACTAAACGATTAACACCTTTGCCTTATGATTAAAGTACCACGTTAATAGGCTCCAGAATGACCTAATTAAGCTATTAAACAAACTCCTAACTATTCGTAAATTACTCCTTCACAAAGTTGGCCTGGAGGAAGCCGGCGGGGCCCGCTTCGGCGAACCGCTCGCTTCATTTCACTCGAGGAGAGTTTGTTTTGTTTCTATAACCGTCGGAGACTCCGGACAAAAGGAAGCCTTTTGCGGGCGCAAGCGGTACTACAAATGAAATGCAATGAAATTTATCGATAACATGGTTGCAGGTCATAGGTACAGGCGATAATTTTAATTCCTCTAAATCGTGGGATAGGCTATAATATTTGCAAATAATCACTTGGGTTTTCCGAAAAATACTTTGATTTCGCTTGTTAATGATGAATTTCTCATTAACGGGTGCTGTATGTAGTTCACGGGGTTGTATCACTTGCGATATTATAAAGTCACATGGAGCTTGCAGTATCAGACTTCATACTCAGTAGTTAAGATATTCTGCAAACCTCTTAGGCTCCTAAAAGGAATGGGCCCTTGTAAGGATCGCTCATGACTAAGAATGAAGGACTTATATTGTTACCCAGAACCAAAGGAGTTCTGAGTGCTACCGTCGACATGTAAGCTCCATAATCAAGTGTATATATAGATCTAGGAACAGTATAGGAGAAACTAGAGGGCATGGCAAAAAGATCGCACTTCCTTAGATTACATTTGTACCCCCAATTCTCAGGGACCCAAAGCGAGTCTTGGTGTCTGACACGAATTGTCGCCATTTGTTTGCCATCATTCTTTCAACCGTCCGTTTTTAGGGTTCCGTACCCCAAAAGGAAAAAACAGAACCCTTATAGGATCACTTTGTTGTCCGTCTGTCTGTCTGTCAAGACCATTTGTCTCGGGAACGCGTCCAACCAACCGCGTCGAACCATATACTCAAGTCTGCGTCCCTTGAAGCTGTGATAAAATCAAACATCTAAGTTAACGTTAAAAATAACATGCGGCCGTTTATGCCGAAAAAACGGATATTTCGACACTCTCAAGGTAATCAAAATGTATAGGGTACTTTCCGTTCACCTGGAACTACACATCGTCTTATACTACAAGTACCTACAGGGAAAGATCGGAAAACTATACATTTGTAATTAAATCATAAAAACACAATCTCTTAAACGGAAAAATGCATGCAAAAGCATGAAATTTAGAATGTTGAAGGTATGGGAATACACAAAACAGAGATGCGTGGCAATGCTCTTTCGGTGTGCGATTCCGATTCGCAAATGGAAAATGATTTATGTATTTTTGCATTTAAATTTGGTTATGTAGGCGTACAGTTGATATTGCATTACTTGCATTGCCCATATGTGATAGGTAGGTAAATACTCGTGCATAAAAGACGAAAATAAACACACGAGGCGGTTATTGTTATATTTGCGCTGTAGTGCGAATTAACACGTACCGGGTATTAATAAACCGGACGGTTTTGTGGAAATTGAAAATATACCAACAATGTATTGTGAGAAAAAGTACTTTGTGTTGGTTGTTGTTGTTGCAACACAACATGACCTCGCAATTAAGCACTAATACTAGTTCCATAAGGAACAAGCGTATGGTTTGTTCAAATATTGATATTGCGGGCATATTACACCATCCTAATTTAGACACGAGATGATCGCAGCCAGTAGGTTCGTGGAAAAGGGTTCTCTATTGTATGGGCAAAAAAAATTTCCCAAAGTGTCACTTCCCAAAAAAAAATTCCCAAATGTTCATTTGGCAAAAAATCACTAGTCAAATTATTGTTTCGCATTTTATCATTTGGCATTATCTCCTATGGCAAAATATTACTTCGCAAATTATTGTTTGGCAAAGTTTTATATAGTCATGTTTCATTTGGTCAAACGTATTATTTGGCATAACACTCGTTTTCCAAATTATTGCATGGCATACGATTTATATCCTAATTGTCTAGCGAAGTGTATTTTAGTGAGATTACATATTTTGCTAAGCGGGAAGTTTTTTTAATTAACATACAAATTATTACAAGGATTATTATATAAATTAAAATAGTTGGCTTAAACAGTTATCTATGGCAATTATTTTAACCTAACCTAAACCTAACCTAATCGCCAGCGTGTCGACGTCACCCCGCTTCGCGGGGTGCCTATTTCCGCTCTGAGGGACACAAGTGAACCCTAACCTAACCTACTTATAATACAATTGTTACGGTTGTTTGTTTTTTTACTGCGGGGGGCCTCGCCCCCGAGCCCCCTTTTTCTGGCTATCCCAATCTAGTTAAACCCCTGTAATCAGTTGTTGTTTGTTTTTTTAATGTTGTAATAAATTTTCGAACAAAGAAATTCGTTGTTTTGTTATTCTGCCATTTAAAATTCATACAAAATGAATCATTTACCAAATAATATTCCCTGAACAGTTATTCAATGAAATAATAAAAATTTGAATGATCTGGTCATGAAATAAAATTACACCAATCAATATTTTTCAAATATTTGCCAAAGTTAATCTATGAGAAGTGTGCGAAATGACAATTTGAACAAATGTTTTGTTTGGAAAACAATATTAGCCCAAACAAAGTGTTTGCTTAATAAACTATTGTCTTAATAACACTTAACGAAGCAAAATGATGCCAGATGATATTTTGACCAAATTAACAAAATGCGAAACAAAAACGTGCCATTTGTTCGTTTGGGAAATGAAACTACTGCCATAAGTTTGGTGGGAAGTGAAATTTGGCGAAAAATATTTTGCCGAAACGGCAGGATACCGTTGAAAAGAGAGGAGAGCCAGGCATCTCACCACATCTTTTGTGTGACTAGTGACCAGGGATGCCGCGGATGCGACTTTTTAGACATCCGCGGATGTGGATATTTGTAAGCTCACATCCGCGGATGCGGATGCGGATCTTGAAGAAAAGACTCGAAAACATACATACGCAACATCTTTAGGGTCACGCAGTACTCGAACACGTTGCGACTGATTTGATCACGAAAATACTGAACACGCGCGTGGGACGCTGGTATCTGGTAGCGAACTGTACTACATCCGCATCCGCAAAAACTCCGCATCAATTTTTGCGGATGCGGAGGCGGATGCGGATTTTGAAAATCATGCGGAACATCCGCGGTTGCGGATGCGGATGCGAATGTCTGCAACATCCCTGCTAGTGACACTGAATTTAGTTATTTACACTAATATTCTTGCAGGAATTCGTCTTATTTATTAAAAGTGGTCTCAAGCATAATGATGAGGTAACTAAAAAGAAATTCGTTTCTTAGTACAAAACCATAAAATATACTTTCCTCAAAAATTACTGGAAAAGTGGACGTTATTCCCTGCATATTGTGAACAGTTTATGGTCTTTCGTCTGTATAAAAAAAGCATTCCAGGCTCGCGCCACGTGTACTTACATATAAATTCCATTCGTTATCGAGTCCTTAACTTGTTTAAAAGATAAAACGGCCATATAAAAAGATGGTACAAGTTTTAAATCTTCAAATGGCCGAAATATTTTTTTCAGCCGTGACTTTTGTTTTTGTCTGAAATAAATAAGCTTGCGGATTTTGGTGGAAATAATTAATTCTGTTTAAAGAACGGCGAGAAAACATAAATATTTATTTATTTATTTATTTAATCTTTATTGCACAAAAGAATATCTTATAGTACAAAAGGCGGACTTAATGCTATGAAGCATTCTCTACCAGTCAACCTTAAGGCAAAGCAGATAAAATGTGGTGGTAATATTCACGTTCAGCCGGTATTTTTTCTTTCGCCTTTTTTGAGAAAGGCTTCATGACCCTCTGCTCGAATGGCGATTGCAACTCGCAAACTCATCTACTGACAGACCTCTACAAATATATATAGTATATTGACAGAACGAACCCTGAAACAGTAGTATTCTCCAAGTGTCCCGGCCTTTTTTGTTCGCCCTGCGCTGCGCCTGGAACGTCATATATGGCCATGGCCGCCCGGTTAATGACGCATCCAAATGAATGACTTACGCCCATCCATGGCAGCCCTGGCGGGATGACTGCATATCTCATATCTGCCTTTCAGTTAAAAACTTGTCATTAAAAGTAAAATCTTCATAGGTATAGAGAATTGGAGATATAGCTAAATTGATCTATAATCTTTTATTATAATAAAATACACAGCTTAAAATAAAATTTGAAATTCTAACTTCATACATTTTTTAACCCATTCTCTCTGGAATTTAGAATTACTCCCTTTTCAGGTGGTTGTGTTAGGTAAACATTGCTAGGTATACGACAAAGTGTCTTGGCTTGAGAATCCCACGGTAATCATTTAGGTAGGTATGTAATGTAATAGACTACGCTTAGGCTTGTCAGATAGAATGACCCTTAATCGGGAGAAAAAAATTTTTTTCGGGATTTTGGGACTGCTCGGGAAAATAAAATCAAATTAAAGGAACTATATTAAAAATATTAAAATCAACAAAATTGAAAATTATTGTTACATACAAAAAATAACATAAAATGGTTTTCTCATTAGCCATAATTAGGTCCATACTCATTCCGTTTCTGTCTTTTGTCTAAAGTTTATTCAGTAAACTGTAATAATACTCTTTATACTCTTTCACAGTATGAACATTTTTGTTTTATACAATGAAGTTGTTTTTTCGGGAGATTTTTAACTTTGTCGGGAGTCGGGAGGCCATACAAAAATTCGGGAGGATCCCGCCAAATCCCGACCATCTGGCAACCCTAACTACGCTACTAAAATGAATGCACTCTGACAAGACAACTCGAATGAATACATTAAATACCTAAATAATGCGTCGTAACAAATGTCAGTAAGGATTTCCCGCGAATATAACATGTTGGCCGACTCCCGGCTATCTTTATCTCGGTCACTCGGTGATCTTAATTTTATTTTCGTCTCTTTCTATTCTAAGCTTCGGACTAATTACCGCCAAGGCCAATTATGTTTTGGTTAAATTAACTCCACCCATGCTATTAACATTTTTAATACTGCTCGGCGATATTCATTTATAATTTATGTTGCAATTTTCCTGAATGTAGTCATTCATTTCGCCATCCACGAATCTTTCTTGTTTTATCAGATTATTTCTGTGAGCAAGTTTCCACTAGCAAATATTTGAAAGAAACCAGTTTTTGACTAAAAACTGATTATTGAATTGAAAGCGATGTATAAAGATTGTAACATTTCAAAAACAGATTATTGGGTAAGGTATCTAATGTAATGTTTTATGTTCAAAACTGTTTTTTATATAGAGGTAGGTAGTAACGTTAGCATTAAATCCAAAACCTAATTAGTGCCGCCCAATACATGTTTGCGCAAAATAGAGCCCGCTACGGTTGCCTAGATTCATAGCTGTATCGATCGCGTCTGCAGCGTACGCTGCCAAGTTAGCTCCAGTCTGCTACCTAGGCTAATAAATTCATGATTTTAAGCAACTAACTACGCAACTAACCTAGTGGGAGGCTTCTAACGCCAATAATGAAGAACTTCCATGCAAAATTTCACCCTCTCTTGATAAGAGCTAAGTTCTTACGCGTTAATTTATAATATGCATATGAGAAACTTTATGAGCAGGTTCGTTAATTATATAGAATTTTTTTGCGGAGTCAGTTATTCGAAGAAAAAAAAACTAGAGTAGCGGACAATAATAGTTTTACTTAGGGTTTTCATACATTACTTCTTGGCGTAAGGCCAAGAAGAAATGTAGGGAGCCTTAAACAAGAAACTTCATGTCTTCATTTCGTGATTAACGCATACATTTCCGAGCATGTTAAAATATTTTTCAAGTGCCTGCTCCTCAACATGCCCATGCCTGGCATGTATGGAAACCATTTCTGAAACCATTTTTCAAGTTTTTATTCTACTGTTTTGTCGGCGTAATTGATTTATAACCCATGCCGTATTACAGTTTTCTAGTAGTAAGGGCTACAGAGCTAAGCCACGGAGGGACATGGCATGGCGAAACCCATTTTGGCTACGGAACCCTAAAAAGACTGGCCCGCGAGTTCCACAGCTCACAGAGCCACTAGTATTTAGTAGATGCAGGTTTTTATGCACGCGAGGATGGCTTGCAGCTCGCATAAACTTGTGGGGAACGAAAGTCGACGCCACTTTTACTGAGAATTTGAACGCGGCGTCATGCACAGCTTCAAGGTTGGAATACTATGGCGGGATTAATATATTTCCTTATTACACAATATTAAGAATTATAAATCTCATATATTACAACATACTTTTCGAAGCAGCTGCTTGGAAACAACATGCGTGGCTTGTGACGAGTTTTCGATGGTAAGCATATGCTATAGCTGCATGAACTATCGGGTATAGGATTTATCAATGCTACATTTGAGTGGTTTAGAAATTTCCTTGTAATGTTTGGGGCAAAGATAGATTGTTTGTATTGTATGCCGCTAATTTGAGATTAGGTACCTACGTCTGTTTCCTCAAACTGGGACGTGAGCTTTCATTCAGTAATAACCACGCGTTCTCTATTCAGAGTATACCTGCATAAAATGTAAATATTTCCTTGAAATGTAAATTTCCACTACATTCAAAAATGATTTGGTGGAAATGTAAAAATATTTTTGCAAAGTCTATGTGTTTCATTCTATTGTGGTAGATGGGGTATATAAGTACATTAAGTTCATATCGAGTGGTTTACTTGTTGTAATGTGACATAGAGAAAACAAATCATACATATTACCGTTTCATACCTGTGCTAATAATTAATATATAAATGTTTCCTATTGTTTAATTAACACAGCATACGTCAATTATAGTATAGTAGTATAGTACATATAAACAGTTTTCCTCAATAGGATGGATGTAGTTTTACAATAACGTATATAATTACCGTTTTCGTTTAGTGATACTGTAAAAAAACTATATGTACTACTACCACGATTTTTTTCACATCTCCAGTAGTAGCCATTTAGCCGGCAGAGGGGTGGGGGGGGGACACATGACTCTAACAAAAATTAGGGCTTTAAAGCCCAATATCTCGCAAACGAATCACTGATTTGAAAAATGGTTTCAGGAAACCGTTTTGAACACAACAACACTTTTGAACGAGCTATTCAACGATACCCCACACCATGGGTTTAACGAGAAAAAAAATTACGTCCCCGCTTTAGGTGTAGTGTAAAAAATTTTTTTAAAGATTTTCTTGTACTGTTTTGTCGGCGTGAATGATTTATATTATACCCATGCCGAATCGCAGTTTTCTAGTAGTAATGGTTACTGAGCTAAGCCGAAGACGGACCGACTGACAGACGGACATGGCGAAACTAGAAGGGTTCCTTGTTGACTATATACGGAACCCTAAAAATGCTGGTAGGTATAGTAGGACTGGATAAGTCGACTTCCTATTTAACTCGAATTCTGTTTCTGAACCTCCATTGTGATAAAATGGTCAAAAATTGTAACAAAAGCTTTATAAATAAATGTACAACATTAGATTCTGCCCGCGACTCCGTCCGCGTGGATCTCGTTTATATCGTAGCTCTACAAACTTTCACCCCCCATTTCACCTCCCTAAAGGATAATTTCCCTTAAAAATAAATAAAACGATCTCTATACCAAATTTCATCTCAATCTGTTCAGCGGTTTAAACGTGAAGAGGTAACAGACAGGCATGCAGAGTTGCAGACAGACAGACACACTCGCATTTAAAATATTAGTATGGATTAAGATATGTTTTAACACTATCTTCACGCTCTAGATGTTCTTACTAATTACTTAATATTACATATATGTGTGTATCACTAAGGTTTTGTAGTATAGACCTCATCTGACTCGCATGTCTGGCGGTGGATCGATATTAAAGGTCAGCCAAACCTAATTTAGCTTTCGTGATATAGGTAGCTACTATAGGTAAAGGAGCTGTAATTCACAATCTACCTACCACTTCACCAGAGACGGCCCAATATAAGTCTGACTTCCGATTATGCATGATTGTTCCAAATCTAGGGGTTAAATTAGTTAGGCACAGTTTACAGACAAGAGAAAATGTTTTGTGAATAGACGGCAGCAATTGCAGTCGCGGTCGTCCTAGCTATTACGTAAACAGCTTATCGCGTACGCTGTTAACGTATCGATCGATCTGATGTTACACCACGATTTATTATTATTATTGAGTTAGTAATATTGTAAATCAAGCAGTGGCGCGCGGAAGGTTCGTGTCGGCGACTTATAAACAGTTGGTCTTGGGCCACTTTGGTCGTATCTTGATATTGGCCAGTTTACATAGACATACAGTTTACATACACTCCGGTGGGGCGTCAGTGTCTGTCGAGTACGACCGTCGACCCTACGTAAATTAGTTGTAACCCTTGCAGTGCGCACGATACAACTTACGCGCCTTAAGCTGCTACGACAAATCCGCCACTTAAGAGCTTGGCAAAGCATGACATGCCATACCACGCGTTACTTCGATTAGCAAATCGTGCTACGCCCACGGAGTTTTTTGTTATTTTCACATACTTTTACACTTGCGTAGCCGCGTAGGACAGGAAAACTGACACTTTCACACACCCGAAAAAAACTAGAAAGTGAAGATTTGTGATGCCAGCTCTGCCTAACCTCCGCGACACACGCAAATTAATAATCATTGGCGAGTATCTATAGGTCTAAGGTAAAAGTCACGAATGGCTTAATCATGGAGATGGAACTGGCCTTACCAGACCATCACTTCACTTTGAAAACTTCACTTTAATGTGAATTACATCGCGATCAGGATACATAATTTACCTCAAGTCTTTATTGGCTCGTTGCTATTCACCGTTCCCAAAAGCGGTGGGCGGCAACGCGTCGGACACCCAGAAGCGACCCGACGTTTTGGCAGGAAAGTTTCTAGTTTTCAGTAATATCAAATAATTTATTTATTTAAAATAATTTCACAGCATTACAGTTAAAAACGAAGTCCCTGCGAATTACAAATTAGATATATACCTATATTTTAATATATATTAGAAGAATTACATCTATCCATCACTTCACAGTACCTTAAGCATTCACGATACACAATTCCCTAAAGGTGAAGTCACATCTATCAGCATCGAATCGCATTCCGCTACACAAAAACGCAACTCTGTATGAAGATGCGTCCGCATCAATTCACCCTTCCGCATGCGGACGCATTTTCATACAAAATTACGTTTCTGTATTACATAATGGCCTAAGGCTGTGTAGAGCTCTGACGAAATTAGAGTTTTTGCGCGCTATGGTGCGCGCCGCGGGAGCAGCTATAGCAGTAGGCGGTTACGCGGGCGAAAGTTGAACCTTGGCAGTGAGGGTACGGGCAGACGCACCGCCTGACCCCCCAGCTCTGGGCAGTCTGAACTTCCTCGCAAGATTTTGCAAGCGCTCGATAGTAGCACACAGTTGCGACTCACCTCAAGTGAATTAAAACCTTATACGCCCAATTTTTACTCGGATATAAAAATGGGTATTATCCATATTTATCTGAATAGTAAGATTCTCATTACGTCTTGTTAGGTGGCACATTATTGCATGTGCGGCCCTGCGTATGATAGTCGCGTTTGTCGCGTGATAAAGCATACCTACATCAAGAAGCAGTGTATGCTTTGCTGCAAATATAGGTACTTTAGAATGTTGTGAGGTTTTAAACTAAGCACTTTGTATTAGCATTGCGTTCATAAGTATCTGTACCGTAGGCAGTCTGAGCTAGTTGAACTCAAGTTATTGGAAATTTATGGTTGGGTAAATTTATTAGTTTCCAATATCGCGCGCCTTCGGACTTAAGAGGTTATATCAAAGTAAATATTTCAGTCCCGGTTTTATAATCTTGTATTGAAGTCTCTCCTTCGTTTCACCTGAAACTGTAACTAATTGTGAGTAAGTAATAGAAATGTAGCTATGCTATGTTCGTTAATTATAAATTATAACATGGTAAACACAAATTTGTACTAGCATCCGATCCGACTCTCCGTGAAAAATTACAGAAAATATATTGTCATTATCACGTCATAATAGCGAGCATGACATACTACGACCACTGTATACTATGATGCGTGCTATATTAGGTACTACGAAGTACACACAAATCTGGTTTCAGAACTTTATTTCTCAAAAAGAAGATATTACAACTTCACTTAGATTATCATTACACATACAATTAACCTTTTCACCGCCAAATACGCCAAATTCACGTCATCGGAAAATCGTACCATTCGTGCCCCTGACGCCAGAGCCATAGATTTGATGTCAAGTTACAAACTTAAACTAGGTAGCTTGTCATTTGTTTTCTCTCTTGCCTGTACGCACCCGACCTGGTTGGGGAACCAGAACGGGTATGACGGACCCCCGGAAACCGCCCGGATTACCCCCACAGTGCTCTGCGCGCTGCTTTTTGGCGGAGCCACGGGAACGTCCGCGCACACTTCCGCGACTCCGCTAGCAGCTGTCCGTGACCCTGAGGTGGCAGTCGCCCCCGTGACTGACTGCCTTGGCCTAGCACTACAGTCCTCAAGGATTGTTTTAAGTGTTTGAGCACGTAAAACAATCATCGGGTCTGTACTTCTCAAGTGCGCTGACACGTTCTTATGCCACGACGATTTCACACGAGCTCGATTACTGTTCTAATATTGTTCTAAAAGGCCACGGACTGTACATACACAGGTATACTTCTTTTTTTAGGTAGGTATATTGGTGGGTAAAGATGCCATCGATCAAATCAACCTCACGCTATTGGAGTCCATGCTTTTGTTATATACTATATTGTGCGTTTCCCTTGTCCTAACAGAGAGGAAGCCCCACAGCCAGCCGTGGACGCCCACTCTAACCTCATGGCCGCCATCCGACAGGCCGGGGGCGCCGGCCGCGCTAAGCTACGCCCAGCCGACTCCTGCACACCTACTAAGGTAAGCACCGATAACTTGTTCCTCGCGGACAACCGTCTAGATTTATGCAGCCCTGGTAGGCACCGCTGATCCACCAAGCTATACCGACGTTAAAAATGGCCTCTGCAGCCTGCTATAAAATCAAGCTTGTGTGCAGGTGCAAGTGTTACAATGTTACATATCTATACATAAAAAATATGAAGACACATTTTGCAAACAGCAACATTAGTTGAGCAAGAGCACAAATAAAAACCAATATACCGTAAAATGGGGTGAGTAGGGATTGCGAGGACAGTTGGGTTATGAAGGGGGAGAGAAGGGATGACAGGAGGGTGGGGTGGTTTTTACAGGCTACTGCTACCTAAATAATGTATTCTTATTACAAATTGGAGCTATAGTAATATCCAAAATTAAAAAAAAACGATCCAACAATTTTCCAAAATCACCTTCGTATGAAATTCCACCTCACCCCAATTACGGGGTGAGGTGGGATGTCTTGTTTATCTTTAAAGTTATGAAATGTAACTACCTACAATCATAAAAAACCTAAAATACAAACGGCCGGAACATTTATTAATAACATTAAGATTGGATGAAATGTAAAAATAAAATGTTTTCGAGATTTGAATGTCAGTTTTGTCCCTACTCACCCCGTTTTACGGTACTCAACCTTGGATTTAGGCAACCCACCCAATTGTTTAAAATTGATACCCCACCGATAAGATCTGGCTCATATTTCACCAACATGAGTGTCACCAACATGGTAAACGGACAGTCGTCACTTATCGCCCGGCAACGTAGGTCGAATGGTCATGGTCAGTTGACAATTGAGTTGGTGAAATGGGGGCCAGAGGCTCTAGTATAAGTTTTTCCGAAACAAAACGTTACTACCGCGTTTGCGTTTAGCTTTCAAATCCCATACAAATTGAGTGTAAAACGCAAACGCGATCGTAACGTTTTGTTTCGGTAAAACTTATACTAGGGCCTCTGGTCTTATTAAGATTTGCCCGAGTCTATTCACAAGATCATCCGAAAAATAACCAACTCTCAAGGAACTGATAACGCACCAAAAAACAAACAAAGCCCTATAATTAAAAAGTGCTATAGACCTTGTAGTAGGGCTTGTTCCTATTAGAACCAATACTTAGTAATGGGTAAGCTACTAAAATCTTATTCCGAGCAATTTGTTACCTAGTCACGTACTAATATTTGCAAAGTTATCACCAACTGAGTCATGCGCAACTGTGTTAGACGGCAACAGATACGTCAGACTGCTTGTCTTGACTCTTGACTGTTGTACTTATGTATAAAAATCGTACTTTACACAATGAATAATAACAACTTAGAAAACTTGAAAAACCCCCGACATTTTAATGTCAAAGTTCAATATAACCGGCTGAACAGATTTTGATGAAACGTACCTAAACGTACCACCTTTCGGACAAAATAAACCGCAATAAAATCGGTCCATTCGTTTAGGAGCTACGATGCCACAGACAGACACACGTACACACGGACATGTCAAACTTATAACACCCCATTTTGCGTGGGGGGTAAAAAAAATAGCGATTCTAGTCTCCTTTTTTGGCGGTAGGCCCGCGACAATTGCCTACGACATTGCTGTCTCGGTACTTTCGATTGCGTGAGTCGGACGTTCCAGGAACTATGAAAAAATCTAGTAACACAAACTCTTTGAGGATCGTGGAATAGTCACCGATCTATCCTTACACTATCATGTCTTTATAAGGAACTTTCTTCGGCGGTAACGCATCGCGGCTGCTATTTAGGACGACCTGACGATGGATCGTGGTCGATGCGAGCCTGACGTCAGTGACTGGTATGTCTCATGTTTGGTTACTGTTGAGTGGTGGAGGATTGGTTCAGACCCCCAGCGGGTTGTAAGTGATTTTTTTTAAATCGTGATTCGTATTTTCGTTCTGTTCTCATGGGGTTTTCATATTGTTGCTTTACGATGTGTCGTCGTCGGTTTTGCTTTTTCTACGTACGTGTCACATGCTTCAGTTCTCATTGCCGAGGATACTTACGAGCACTCGAGTGTTTCCCTGTAGTCAATCCTAAGGTATTCGAATTAGACTATGTACTACTTAGACTGAGACTTGACCTTGTAATTTGAACAATATTTGTAATTTCAGTCAGTGATCCTTCGCCGAATTTTGCTATTAGTGTGAATACCATGATATTTTTTTAGCTTCTGCATTATTGTTACAGACAGTGACTTCTGTGTTATAGACAGTTCCAGTACTTGCACCAAGTTCTAGGCGCGACATAAGACTGTAAATCGTTAAGGTGACCCTACCAAAAGGTTAAGTCTGTTTGTTTGTTGATTATCAAACATAAATATCCGATACCTAATTTATTCAAACATGAAACTTTAATTTAATGTTCAAACATTCCTGCGGTCCTTTTTATACAGCAAAGAGCTGTAACCATAAGTGTGTTAGATGAAAGAAGCGCCATTCAAACGTTCGCAAAAAAAAGTTGTGAAACGCAAACATGCTACAACGAATACTCGGAACCGACGTTTTCTGCCAACGCGTCCACCTTATGCCTAATGCTACTTTGGCGCAAATCACGAGTAGACACTTGGTTACAATAAAAACTCACCAAATCTTTAAGTCTATTGCAGTTATAAGATGAACTATTAACTTATATTGCCTAACGTAACTGACAATAACACATAGCCAGAATCTGTTGAAAAAGAAGCTTAAAAAGAATTGTTCGAATTTTAGCATTTCCGCTTCTCTTTTCTATCGCGTAGACGTCATAGATGAATTTATTTTCAACGACTAAATTGTGTAGTTTCTCTATTTCGGAACTTTAACAAGTAAAATTACACAATGATAACATAAAGTTCGCTCGATATAAAATGGAACCGAAAATTCCTTTAACAGCCCTGCGCATATCTCGCCTTAAGTTACCACATAGATAACTACATAAGTGTGCCCTGAATACAGCGCTGGATCGCAGCATAGTCAACGACAAACTAAATGAAATCATTCAATGGTTTGATGGGAAAATTGTTCATAACTGTTGCAATCAGTAGTTTGCCTGCAATAGCGTAACAGTACGCGGCATCATGCGTTCAGGTCGAAGACACGTTTTTGTTTTATTACGAGCTTCTATTTACTATCACCCACTTTGCACCTCCCTGTGTTTATAATGAAGTTTTGCAAGCCTAATTTTAACAACTTCCCAGAGTTGAGTTGAAATATACACACTTTGAAGTCAATATTATTGTACCATTGAGATGGTCTTATGATGGCGAAGGAAGAAGTAGGAACTTCTAAATTACCTACACATCGTATTAGGGCTCGTTTGATGCGTCTTGTCAATATAGTAGACGACAGCGCAAAATAGTACATAACGTACATAGGGCGGGTGAATTCGTGAATGCCCCAGATCGGAGGTGTCTTTACGAATTACCGCCCGTGGTGCGTAGGTACACAATTTTACATCTTCTCATGGGTGTGAAGTGAGATTTGCCGCTGCGCCCGTGCGCGGTACAAAGTACATTGCTCATAAAAGCTTGTATCATATCCATTTTTGGAAAATGCAGAAAATTATGCGTCTTCGCGGGCGCTACAGCCTGGCCATAAATAAATAAATGATTGTGGCACAGTATCCCGCCCTAAAGTCGATAAATTCGCCACGCAAAAAAGGTAATGGATGAATCTTAATCCTAAAGGTCTCGGGTTTCGAGGAAGGGATTAATGACAACAGTGCAATTAACGTTTTACAGAGCGCTAATGAGACTCGGCCGCGAACCGCCCTGTGTGTGTGTTGCGCCCATAATTGATGCAATTGACACGTGTCTGCGTTAATAATTGATCTGTACGGTATAATGGCAAAAAAGAAACAATGTTCATATGATTGAGTAGCTACTTTGAGTTTGAGTGCACTTTCATTTTAACAGTTTTGCTGAAGATTGATCGTAATTATTGTTTTTCTGTGATTTAGAGGTTTAGGTAATTTAAGCTCGAAATGCAACTTTATGGTCGAGAGGTATTATAATTCATTTGTGTATAAGCTTAGGTTTACTAACACACTTGAACTTCAACTGTTAATACTAAACGCATCGTGTTGAAATTAAATTGGTTTTATATTTTGAGCGATCTTTGTGCCATCTTTTTTCAATCTCCGAAGAATTATTTTAACGATAATCGTCTTGTTATCTGTGAAATAATAGCTTGTCTGTGGATTATTGTGTAATCGGCTTCAAAATATTATCTTATTTATCATGAACACAAATACTGACCCTTCGCCGTAGAATATCAAGTTAGTTATTTTTCTTCTTTTGTCACAATCTCAATCAATGGAATGTCGAACTGCATTTAAAGGAATAAGTGTCCATATTAAAAACGGATTACTAAAATACCTGCAACCTTTATGCTGACTATACAGCTGCGCTTTTCTGCTTATACTGCTTCGTAGTTAGTACGAGTACTAAACGGATACCTAACTTAGCTTTATGTAATCGAAAAATTAGGACAGACTAAATATGTTGTTGCTTCGAATTTAAACTTTCGTGAGACACACAATAATTACACGGTTCAACTCACGTATTAAATGTCAATAGACACCGCCGCAAAAATACTCATCCTGAAGAACTCCCGAAGAGTTCGAAACATGCCGCCCATAGTGACATTTAATACGTGAGTTGAACTGTGTAATTATTAGCATGATGTTGCTTGGTTGTTAACTTAAAGGAAATTAATTTGCGGTTGCTCTCTTGAATTAGGTCAATCAAATATATTGATAACATAACCCATGGCCATAACTAAGACAGAAATAAATAACTCAGACGAGGCCTTATACTATTAAATTATTAAACATTTGGGGACAATCTTACACAAATCGAACTAGCCCATAGTAAGCTCAAAAAGGCTTGTGTTATGGGTACTAGTAGACGACGATATACGAGTATGTATATAGGTAATAGATATTTAAATACTTAAGTACATAGAAAACATCTAAGACTCAGAAATTAAATATTCATGCTTATCAGACAAATATTTGCTCTTATGGGGAGTCGAACCCAGCTTCGTAGGCAGCGTCACTGCCCATTAGGCCAAATGGTCGTCCCGGACTGTTGTCTCTTATAAACAGAGGTCGGCGGGGGTGAGCTGTTTTCAGTTGTCATTCAATGCTAAATGCCCCATGTGTAATTATTAACTAATGAAATGATCTTATTTAGGCTGCCTTTCTGCTATGAGCTTCGTAGCCATCAAAACAAATGAATTTTATAAGAATCTACGAAATGTGATTAATCTATTATGCACAGTTTTCCGCTTAAGTGAGAAAATAGTTTCAACTAGTATTAAAGCAAACTTTCTTTGATAATAGTAATGCATTTTCATTTTATGTTTAATCATTTCAATTTTGTCTTCTTTTAATATTTCTTTATGGATATACCTTATCCATATTAATATCTACAAGACACAAGTATGTACACGACATAATGACGTAAAAATTGCTCACCCCGCCGACCTCTGCTTATAAAGCTAACATTATGCTACATTTCCCCTGTTTTTGCCAATAGGTCCTTAATGACAAAATCATCTTTGTAGCCCTAAAAGTTAGCTGGAATTACGAATTACTTAAGGCTCTATTAGTTACATATAAACTGAAAATATTGATTTATTTTACTCTAGCCAGTTTGTGTTTAGTAATTAAATACCCAGAATAGAATGGCAAATCTACCCACTTTTATTCATAAATATTAAATAAGGAGGCAAGTTATACGATTTTCCTATAGTTTATGTCAAAATTGGTTTACAAATACTAAGCAGGTAACAAGTTCTGTATAAATGAATGAGATAACTATTATCAAATTAGTATAAAAAATACTTCAGAGAACACGAACTGGAGATGCCATCTTGATTTCCCAGTAAATGCTAATCTAGCAGTATGTAATTACATAAAACTACGGAGATGTTCGGTGTTTACTCGAAACTTGATAACGGCCTCACTGTTGCGTCGTTTTCTGATAATTTCCAAGAACGTGGTTAAGTAGAAAAAAGGCCTTGGCAAGCTGGTTTTTCTTAAAGTTTCTGTTTGTGGGTGGGTACAGATAAGTCTATTAGAGTGGCACGACGACGTGAACTTTCCATACTTACAAACGTTATTATAAATCAATCTTTTGGTATTAGGTACTGTTTAATTTTGTCAATCACTTTAGGTACGAGTACTTACCTACTACAGAAAAAACACAATTCATGAAATATCCAAGAATTTTACAGTATTTTAGCATTTTTTTTGTATGGCTTTAATATAACGTTGTCGCTTCACATTAATAGTTGGTATTATAAATTTTACTGCATATACATTATATATTTTACTGGGATATACGAAATAAATACATTATACTGCTCAAAACAAAATAAGGGCGCCACTTACATTTTTCTATTTTATTGTTAATTATTGGACATAAATTGATGTGGCTAATTAATGATGTCCTACTACATCCTTCTGAATCCAACCTCTTTCATGCTGGTGTTAAAGTCTCCATCAATCATCCTTCTAGCGTTATTCCCCGGGGTTCGCTTTGACACCTAATCCCAAGATTTGGCATAGGCACTAGTTTTACGAAAGCGACTGCCATCTGACCTTCCAACCCAGAGGGAAAACTAGACCTTATGGGATTAGACCGGTTTCCTCACGATGTTTTCCTTCACCGAAAAGCTAACGGTAAATATTCCGTATATAAGTTCCGAAAAACTCCGAGCTGATGTTAAAGTCTAATAACTGAATAAAAAACTGTTTAATACAATTTTCACGTAACGATCACCATACTTGTTGTGGCCCCTATTTTCTTTTGAGTAGTATATATATTATGTTTGAAATACATACAAACAAGAGATTACAGAATAAGAAAAACCTCAAGACTTCATTTCAGAGCAGTGGTAGGTATAAAACAGTTGCAAACTATTTTATATTAAATAATTCAAGATTGAACTTTTTCAATCTCATTAGACTCTATCCAACGTATAGAGACCAGTCTTTTGATTTATGATTATGGTCATGGCCCGAGGATTGGTTTAAAACTTAAAAATGCTTGGAAACCATTTGCAGACTTAAGTTGACTTCCATTATTTATTTGTTGTTAGATGCCTACGGTACTGTTCCAGAAAGCTTTATGAGCCAAAGACGTTTGAATAGAATTCATATTTTTTGCAGGCACGCTTGATGTGCTTATAGGGGCGAGGCCTAATTGATGAATCTTATATTTATTATCTTACGCGTTCGGTCAGCCGCGAGTAGCTGTCATGTAAAATTTATCGTCATGATAATGCCTTCCGTACCCTCGTCCCAGACTTGTTGGAAGACAGGATGCTGTTATCCTAGCGATAAATAACTATAAGCTACAGCAGTAGCGGCACTATTATTATTCGCATGATTTCTAGTTTACTCGCAAGAGATATAAATATATAGATAAATATTAGGGGAGACAATCTTACACAAATCGACCTAGTCCCAAACTAAGCAAAGCTTGTACTATGGGTACTAGACGACGATAAACATAATTATATACCTATAGATAAATAAAAACTTACATAAATAGAAAACATCCATGTCTCAGGAACAAATATTTGTGCTCATGACACAAATAAATACCCTTACCAGGATTCGAACCCAGGCCCTCTTGCTTCGTAGGCAGGGTCACTACCAACTAGGATAATTATTAAGTTTCTATAATCTGTTTATTAAATAAATAAATAACTGAATAAGATATTACCCCTAAAATAGGCATGCTGCTCTCTGGAGCATTCTGATCTGATCTTACAGGGCAGCATAGAGCTGTGGATCAAGGTCATTGCTGTGCATTGTTACATTCATTACATTGTTTCATACATATTATTACTGATCGTGATTGATAGCCAAAAGTAATGTTTCTTTTAGTTCTTCTATTGATACAACACATTCTCCGGTAGCATAAGCGTAGCGTGGACATTTCTGCTTTTATATTAGAATAGTTAGGCCTACCTTTTGTACTACAAGCTTTGTGCAATTAAAGATAACCGAAGCGCAAACATGACGTAACATTGTAAGCATCGTTACCTGACCCCAGGTATCGGCCGGCAAAAAACGCTATCACAACTCCGCTTGGGTCGCTGACACATATTTAATGGATGAACCTTAATGGCCCGGAAACTATTAGTGCTAAATAGCAGATTAACGTCCAAGTGATAACGATTCCTTACCTGCTCAACCCTGGCGAAGCAGGTGGCGCGCCGCTGCGTTCGGTCGAACAACACAATGGACTTATGTGGCATATGAAACAAGTGATCGGAAAGCGCCTTTACCCAAACAATTTTATCCTGCCGCCTACCTACCTACAACATCCTACTTTGGGTGATAGAATCAGGCTCTCCTTGCACTTAGGCAGAAAGTGAACAGAGATCACGTATAACATGCGAGCTTACGGAAGGCAATTTCTAGACCGTACTCACTTAAAGAGGTGCTCTACTTTTCCCTTGAAGCGCTGTAAATCGTCTCATAAAGCCGTCAGGTCTGACCCGCCATTGGGCTCATCCGTGATCGACGGAAACAGGAGGCGGGCAAGCTTCATTACCTAGCAATAGTTCTTACAACTATACTTATCGTGCATCTCGCTCGTAACCTCAAGTGTGTATAATTACATGCTCCGAGGAAATTGCGATAATTGACCGCTTCTAGGAAGGGCGAATAATGGCCCTTGATAACGTAACAATGATAAATGGTATCAGCATTTCCCATTGTACAAGCTGCCCACGTGGATAGTGGTATTCTGCGCGAGTTTAAAATGGCTCATGGCACTAGTAATGACTAAACAGTTGTGTTGTTTTGCCCGTCGGGTGTCTGTCGTAAACAAAGTTGTTTATTAGGTGTTATCCTTGTATGTCTAGTAGATATGTAATTAGAAATGCGATCAAAAAATGCCGCTACATTGTATAATCAATACTTAGTGGCGGACATACTATCTTAGGTAAACATAAAAGTTTTGAGGCCAAGCCATTTCTGTTTGTGACTTTTAAACATGGTAATATTACACACATTGTAAATAAACACACAAGTTTTTGTGTGTTTATTTACAATGTGTGTAATATTACAACAAACTTGGAATTACTTTACAAGTTATTAAGGTGAATAGCGATGGCCAACACAATATACCTCCATTTATGAATGTAGATAAACAAACGAAAGATAATTAGCGTGTTTTTGTATCATTTATATGCGTTTTCCTTATTTGTCTGCCTAAGAAATTAAGACATTTAGTGGAAAATCAAGAGTAGATAATTATAGTATGACTCCGTAGAGTAATCAGGTCTTCGCATTACGCATATTGTTTATTTAAGTGAATTCTCGACATCCAAAAGAAGGCATAATCTTAAATGTTGCATTTTAATGTATGTACATATATCATTTGCTCCCAATTTCCACATTACATAGCACAAGTAAGGTATTCAAATGTTGAAAAACTAGTATCTGATCTATTTTTTTTGTACACCAACTGCCTACTCAGTATCATACAGCGGCGGGAATTAATTTTATCATAAACATAGTTTTTTGGACGCGTGCCAAGAGGGGTTGTAAATAATTTTGTTTATGGTGAAAGCCGACGATGAGACCCATTTGTCCAGAACGGCGTCTGGGGAAAGCTATTAACTTATATTATATACTTAGATTTCCTACACAATAAAATGTCAAGAATATAAAGTAAGGAATGTTTTTTATCACTGAGGTTGCCAATCGCTGCCTAAGGCTATCTAGATTAGCTAAAGGACAACTATACTGGCAACGAGAATAGCGGTTAAAAATCTATTAAAAATTCCATTGTAGTTCCAGAGAAATTCTAATACCATTCGTCTGCAATCATACAAAAGGTATTTTACTCACCTAATTTTTAAAAATATTTTAATATGGAAGCGTAATCGTATTTCTCCCGTCTATTTAAAAAAATATGTTATTTGTACTGTATGGAGTTTGTTACATACCTGTATATTGTAGTTGTATTTATTATATTTGGAAAACAAAAGTAAGGTATTATAAAGTGGCGCACAATACTAGGGTGCGGGTGGTAACCCTAATGTCCATAGTGTTCTTTGTTCACTTGTTCTACGGAAGCTGTGTTCCAGGATATCGTGCCGGGGGATAATAGTCGAATTATTAAACGATCATGACTCATTACAGCTGAAGTGGGGCTTTGTTCTAACGGACCACGCTTTGTCGGTGCCTTCCTCAAAAGAGGCCAGTGAAGTACCTACTATTACGGGACAAGTGGGATAAACACTAAATTATGGGGATGGAGGAGAATTTAAATTAATCGATAGTTTAGTCACTTCAACAAAAGTGTTTCTCAAACATGCAATAAAATAAAATAAAAACTCCATCATTTTTTAATGGCTGAACGCCATGACGTCGAGTCCTTAACCTCCAATGTTGTATGAAATTCCATTACTGATTTTCGCTGCGCCCGAAACGTCATACTTCACACAGCCTATACTATGAAGAACACAACGTCAATATTTCATAGCAATTGCGTTATTTAAGAAATATGCCCCCTGGAATCCCAGAAAATATTTCATTACAATTAACACTGGCGAATATAGTTACATAATCTGAGCTCACTGCTTATGCAAGCTAGTATTAAGGTGGAAGGCAATCCCCCAATTGAACTAATCTAACTCTTCCGGTCTGACCATGAACTTGCAGGTCGTAGCCCCTTCTGAAGTTTAACGTTTTGGTAAGGTCACTGGCAAAGAAATAGAATTTTTTAGAATGTTGTGGCATATTAATATTAATCAAACTGAATAACTATTCATTTGAATCTATCTTAAGTAAAAATAATTTGACTAATAATACTTATTTATTATTAGCCTATTAATGCTGACCCCTGCAATAGGCATTGCATTGCCTGGCCCGTGGCGCGTGGGGTATGTAAGTATGTAATTATAATATTGTACTCGGTGGGCTTAGGGCAAGGGTAATATTTATAAGGCGTCATTCGCAGTACAAGTATGTATTATCGCGACTAGAAGTGGATTGTAGGTAGCCTAGTGTAGCCTTATAAATACGTCAGAGTGTATAAGAACTGACAGCTATTCCATTCCCCTACTCGTCGCGGTCGAATAATACATACAGTTGAGATTATTTGAGTTGGCCGAATTGCATCAAACTAGTCCATTCAAAAAGCTACTCTACCGTCAAAGGTAAGAAGATCCCAATTCCAATGACAGTTTTATTAAAAGTCGGCCACATTCAATAAACTCTACCATATGCGCTTTCGCCACACACGCTACTGCTTTTAAGCCGTTGTAAACACTGGGTTTTTGACGAGGAAGTGCCGCTCTACCACATGTTGATTAAATAATAACTTGTTAACCCTATCAATATGTCATATGCTCGTACAATAATGTACCTATAGCTACTATTTCGAGCAAAATCGTATTTGCGTGTGCGTAGTACGGGCTATTAGCAAAAAGTTTGATTACACTTATTAATATATGCACGGCAAATTAATATTGTCAGAAAGCTATATGTCTGTTTTCGGTAAAACGATAACCTAATCAATTTATGCAGTTCTATTTAATTGCTGCACTCATATTAGTCCCCTAGTTTAGATGTCTCACGCGTTTGTTTAACACTTTGTTACGTAAATAATTGTGGCATTGAGACCTTACTAAATGTTATTTTACCTTAGCTTAGCCACCCCGACCCAAACCCAAAGCATTAAAAATAGTGAGTTTAACATTTGTGTGAGTTGTACATGTCGCACCCCCACACAGCGGGTAATAATTCCAAACAGCTTTTATCCATTTTCCTGCCACTTTGTATCGATGGGGATAGAATTCGGTACATGTGACGCGTTGGCTAAAGGTCTCCCACACCGTATCGAATCCTACGTTGTCACGAACTGATCTTATTCTTAGACTTTAACAAAACATACCGACATTGAATTATTTGTTGTTATATTCAACCTTGTTGCACGCGAATAAGGAATAAATTTGTGTAACTATCGTAGAGCGTGTCTAATTAAGTCTTTTACGGTGCCAGTGGTTTTTATCGAGTATGTTTTTGACCGATATTGTGTCTTATCATTCGTTACGTACTTTGTATACGTTTGTGCGTAAAGCCTTTGTAAATAATAAATGAGTAGTGCAATGTTAACAACAACGCGGATTTGTATAGATAGTGCTACCTGTTATTTACGCTATACTTTTCTATATAGAATATATTTGCTATTCGTGAAATTTCTTACATGCGGCATAATTGAGTATTGTTAGGTACTGTTGGGACCACATTTAACCTAATAATTTATACAGATTACAGAATGATCATTAACCAAAGTAAATCTTAACATTACAAATGTATAATACAGTGTCTTAGATGTTTTTTGGATTATCCAAATCATGTTTAAATATCTATCGTGATTTAGTTGCAGCGAAAACCAGCATTGAAACCTTCATTAAACCTAAGGTACTTGTTTCCCATCCCAACCTAGCGATCGTAGTTCATTTATTTATTTTTTCCTAGTAGCTTCACTCGCCAGAGTGGTCGTGATCGTCGTGTTGGTTTAGTGGCAAGCTTGACAATCCGTCGCTATTCGTCTCTCAATTATATTTACTAGCACTCAAACTATTTACTTTGAATAAGATTGTTTACTAGTCGTTCTTCGTGAAGACAGCAGGCGGCCTGCTTTACAAACCGCGAGCCATTTTACACAAGAGGCACTTCTCGGATGCCGCTTTAACTTACACTATATATTAGTGGAGAAGGGTTGTTTTCCTTTAAGAGGGAAGAATATCTAGCAGCTCGCGACTGACAATAGGTACTTTTTAGGTCAATGAATTTTTCATTTCGGGAGAAAACGTTTTCCACTAACTAAATCTATCACTTTGATTTTGATGTCGATCGCTTCAGCATAATATAATCAAGATTTATAGGTACCACTTTTTTTATTTAATTATGATTTTATTGCAAATTTTGAAAAAAAGAACCCTTAAATCTAGTCTTTCATTGTGTCAATAACGTACTAAAACTCACTGAGATTGGAAAATATTTAGAAGTGGAAAAACGTTTTCCGTTTTTGTAAGGACGAGTACGTAGTATTCCAAATGTATTCTTTCCTCTGAATGGAACTAATATTTTAGTCGGGCCTCTGAAATTGTACTTAGATCTATCTTTCGTAAGTCAAAGGCCACAAACGCACCATGGGTAGACGCGCGTCTTTGGATCTAAATCTATATCACTGATCTGAGTTGTAACCTAAGGCTAAAGCTAAGAGGTATACCTCTCCAACTATTGATCTGCCTGTGTTATTCCAACCTCTGTTTATGTCAATGGCCTGACAAACAATGCTTCTGGAAAACTCGTTTATTCTTAAGCACTATAAGATGGACACTTAAAGGAGGAAGCATTCATTGACATCTCTTGAGGGTGCTTTAGGCAGTCAGCGAAGTGACTGGAGTATCCGGCTCAGATTGAATAATGACGGCTTGCAAGTGACAAATAGAAATATAAAAGCGTATTACGTCCTTGCATGCCTACACAGTTACATCTGATCTGCGAACCTAGTCGGAATCTAACGAATGTGAGTCTCATATTCTCAATCTAAGCATAAATAATAATAAAATAAAAATATGTAATCTTTCCTTTTATCCAAGGTTCCTTATTAATCAAACTGTATGAACTCCTTGGAATTATTAACGTCGAATTATATCTATTAATTTTAGAATCCATTATATTGTAATTTCGAACATGCATAGCTTATGAAATAATAATATTTGAAATAATTTAGGCATTCCTAGTTGTCAGTGCGCATAAACTCTAAAGAAACCTGCTCGTATGTTCGTAAATAAATACATATGTAAGTGTGTGTTCCGTGTGTGTGTGTCTTGTTCCTTTCTGTTTGGATCAATTTTTGGTCTAGTATTCTAATCATACGACAGAGAGAAATGGAAAATACTCCACCAACAAGAGGACACCTCTTACATTTACGATGATGATGATTCCTATTTTGATGTATTTGTTTTTCAAATTTAGAATGAAATGAAGCAATGAATCCATAGTTGTGAAACACAGTTAGATGGCGACCGAAAGGTGTCAGATATCGTAAATAGAACATCGGTCCCTGTTTATATATCTTCCTTTGACATTGAGAATTGCATTATCAATTTTACAACCGAAGTATTTAAAAAACTTGAAGAACTCACCAACTCTAGCTTTGATTTATTTCGATGTGTTTGAGTTTATTGTGTAGTACCTATACGAGTTTCCTAGAAAGAAACTGGACGAAAATAAAAAGTGACCTCATAACATCGTAACCGCAGAGACCCAGATTTGACCGCTGTAGATGCAAATATGACTGCCAAGGACGATCAATTTGATTGATTAGCGTATGAATAATTGGTACACGATGCCACAATGCAGATACGTCGTTAAAATGTTTGAAAAATATGCATGGGTTTACTGTGTTAGCTTCGGTAATGAGTTTGAATGAATTTGTTACGACCTAGTGGTAGTGGTACGATCGTAGGTTATATATTTAATTTATGTAACGCTCTTTTAACAAGTGTGCGTATTGTACATTTGTCTCTCGTCTGGCATCTGCAGGTGTCGGCTAGTGCGCACAGGCAGATTATAACATCTTTATTTATACTGCTCTTGATAAGTGAAGCGCCGTTTATCGCAGTGCCGTCATAAGTGGTATCTACGACCACAATGCAGATATTACAACGAGTATATTCACCGTTTAATAGTAAAATCCAATTGAAATAAAACAAACTGTATAGTGTAGGTTCCTTCTGTACACTCTACATTTTATGAAATCTGTGGCTTATTAGGTATTTTTTTCCAGAAAATAATAGGAATAAAATCATTTACATGTCTTACTAGCACGACTAAACTCCTTTGATAATACATTCTTCATATGAACGAAATTATACACTTGAGTTTTTATGAAACTACATAACATATACTGTTTTTGTTTGTTGCGGCACTGAACTGCGTCCACGCACCGGACCGGCGGCGGCGACGCTAATAAAATATATCTCGTCACCTCATGCCAATGATCTCTGACTGCGCGATAAAGAGGCGTAATTAAATGTTCTCTGTTCACTATCTATTAAAAGGTGATAGCGGCAGAGGTCGTTTTCGATAATTCCAAGTAATCTGATGTTAGGATCTTGAGCTTTCTAAACGGGTTTCAGCTTCTAAGTAAAACTAATATTTATAAATGATAGGATAGTATTCCTCGATTCAACCGACCGGTTGGCTTGGTGCTGTTTGTCTACGAAACCTGATCGGAGGTTCAGTCTCGAACAGTGGTAGCTTGCTCATCATACATAATTACTTGTTTGTTGATCCTGGGGTATGATCGTTTGTGTTTCTTGCGTTGTTCACGCATGCAAACTACTGGGAATTGTGGTTGGCATTATAGTATGATATACTTTTTTTTTATTTCTTTGTTTTACTTAAGTACTACAATTTGGTACGATAGTTATATATTTTGAATGTCCACTTGTCCAGTAACTTAGTCTCGGTCGGCTAGCTAATTGCAAATGCAAATGGTACCAAATGTTCAACCGACGTCAAGGCTGGTCAAACATGATTCATGAAAGAGCTCCCTTATAGAAGAGGACTTTACGAACTCTATTGGCATTGTAGCCATTTCATATGCGGCGCAACTTCGATATTCACACGATAAACAACAACTGTTCATTTTGATTAATGTGTGAGCCAAAACAGATTTAGTTTTAGATTTCTTTCAAGCTATCAATGACTTAGTCGTATTAGCCCAAACAATCGGTGCAAATAAGTTGAAGTCAAGCAAGTGGAAAGACTATATACCCGACGATTAATAAACGATTTTTTTCGAATTGCGTACAAAGCGTTAAAGTTTTATACCTTCTAAGCGTTCCTTGTTATTGCAGGCGGCGTCCGGGGGAGACCTGATGGCGGACCTGCACGCGAAGCTGTCGATGCGCCGGCGCGGCATCTCGGGCGCGGAGCGCGGCGGCACCGTGCTGCACACGCTCGCCGGCCTCATCCCCGAGCCCGGCGAGTCCTCGCCGCAGCTCTCCTCCAGCGGCGACGAGTGGGAGTGAGCCAGTGAGATCGACTCGCCTCAGTCCAATGATGTCATATGAAAAAGAGGAACAATCCGCGCCACGTAAGTTTGCGTCTCTGAAGTTTGCCTCATGTCGCCGTACACCCGATGAACCTCTCTGAATGCACCTTCGCGACGCTACTAATAGCTAACATCAGAGACGCGAAACGGACACAACTATATGGTGACGTTGGTCAACTGACCAAGTTTTGGTGTGCCACTTTCGGAGCGAGTGCAACCTAGCTACCATCTTTTTTATGTTTCGTCATTGGCTCTGTATATAGCACTGGACTGACTACTAACTACCACTATTGAGGAGCCCGTTTGGTAAGAGAGTAGCCAGGATTTTCAGACCTTCGGTTCTGCAGCGATTCGAACGAACGTTTACTATACAGCATACCTTGCTGACATTCTCGAGGTACCTGGCTAAACTCTTGCATTGTGGTGTTTAGAGAACTGAAAATAAAAGAGTCGGCTAAGACAGACTTGGTGTAAAGTCCTTGATGATATGACTGATAGGCACTTAGTTTAGTTCCACCGTCCGCTATGTAGGGACAACAAACAGGCGCTTCAAGTTTCTATGTACCTATAAGTTAGCTGTCAGTAGACTATCCAGTATTATTGCAGTGGGGTAATGTAGAACAGACATCGGAGCCACACCCTAACATTCCAAGAGATGTTAATATTGTTTCCGAAACATGTGACGTCTACAGTCAGCATCGTATAGGTAGTAGCAGCCAAATATATTAATCCAAACACATCCTTACTCTCACAGTAATAAAGACGTGTTCCTATATATTTAGCTACTTTGGCTGCTACTCACTATGATGCTAATTGTACAAACGAAGTAGGCATTTACAAAAAAAAGTTATTTTAATAGCTCTTGGACTGTAAACATGTTACATTGATATTCCTTTGCGTATGGCTAGTGGCTAGTGCGTATGGTAGCTTAGTGGTTACTCGTATGGATTGTATGTTACGTCACTACACTGGTGGGATTGTTCTCAGTTCGGGAAGGCTCGTGCACTCATCATTCGGTCCAGTAATTTAAACGCCGACTTCTTTCGTACTTCTACAAAGCTTTACCTACTATTTGAAGCGCGCGGTTCTTTATGCGATAATTCTGCAATTCCAAAGATACCTTATATGTAATCGCTGCGGTAATCGCAGGTATCTATGGAAACGCAGCGTTTATCGCATAAAATCTTATTGTGTGAATATTGCTGTTGGTTCTCTTTTAATAAATATATAAAAATAAAACAACCGCGCGCTTCAAGGCGGCGTTCATTTTGCGCAATATTTGTCACTGCGTCTCTTTTATTTTCAATATCAGGGTAAGGAGACGCCACAAATGTTTAGCACATACGGCCAAGTGAAATGCCAGTCTATTAGATATGTATATTATTTATACAGGAATAATCCGCTGATCTAACTGCATGACGGGCCCCGCCGGAACAATCTTCCTACCAATCACGTCACCAGGTGGAGTGTTGACACGTGCGCTCCCGAATTACAACATCCGAATCACGATCGTGACAAGTTCCGATGCGTTGCGTATCTTACTTATCATAAACATTCTTGCGCGTGTTGTCCTATCAAATAGTCTTTGACTTATTTCATCAGATCATCTGCCAGTTAGGCACCGATGCGTTCACAATCCTAAAGAGCGTGGTGGCAGGGCAGTAAATGTGTAAAATTGTAGTTGTTTAAGCGATAAAGTGGCGTTAGTTGGGCCTATCTCAAGTTAACCAATTTGTAACCGTTTAGGCTTACAAATCTTAGAAAACAAATAAAGCAAGCTCTTAATAAGCAATCTTGGACTTAGGGCGTGGTTAACAAGAACTTTTAGAAGCGTCATTCATTATTCGTCACTGATGTCGTCGTTTTAGTAACAGGTAAATGGTAGATCCCCAACCCGTAGAGGTATTTAAATACAAACCATTGTAAGCTTATTTAATGAAGATATAGGATTCATTTATTCTGAATATAACATTTGCCGCCACTGTTTTGTTCACTATTCATTCCGGTAGAATAGCGGTGATACGCAATTTTTGTACAAACGGGTTCGAAATAGTATTTGCGTGTAACCTCGCGGTTCCGAGGTCGCGCGTCAACTCGATAAATTCCAATTTCCACTGCGATTACGAATGAACCCCTAAGATAACCTCGTCTCAAAAAGAAACTGAATCTCATCTTCCGATGTTCTCTGCGTCGTACATAGCCATGTTCATCGCTCAACTTATTCAAGATGTAGTTGATGGATTAATTAACCGCGGGTTTTGTGTTCATTGCGCTATGAATGGTGCGGGGCCTACAAATCAATTGTACAATGATTCACGTCACTAGATTCCTAGAAGCGACTTAGAAAAGTGTGTAATAAATAACTAATAACCTACTTAATAACTTATAAATATCCCTATTTACCGAAATGGACAGGACATCCAATTCTTCGAGTTTTGTGAACTGTCTCATCAAATCATACGTGATTGCATGAATACGATGGGAACTCGGGGTGATCCAAAGATCTCCCGTTGCTTAACTTAAGATATTCTGATGCGATCTAGATTTGGTTTAGATATATCGGACGCCACGTCACTAAAAGAATTACATCGATTCTTGTAGTCTCGACACAACGATTCGAGGGTTGGGTCTTCAAACACTCTTAAGTACGATTGATGCCAAAGATGTGTGTAGACCTTTGCACCTTATTCCCTTGTAATAAAACGAAAATTTTATAACTATCTTTGAAGTCGACTATACACTCGCGTTACAAATTTAGTCGACGACACGGTGCACGGTGATGTCTGTCTAGTAAACAGTGTTTACCCACGAACGCGTCAGATATCCAGTTTGCCGTGTCAACATCGCGGCTCGTGCACTATGTTTTCCTTACAACTGATAATACCGTTTTATGAGTTATGTTTTTTTAATCGCTTGGGAAGTTATTTTGTTATCCATATGGAATTTATTAATTGTAAAAAACACGTAATTCGTTTAAAAATCTTACTCTTCCAACCCAACGGTGAAACGAAACTCATTATCGCGCTCAGTTGGTGTCCAGTTTTTTACCGAACCCTATAAAACGAGCGTTTAGGGTGCGCTCAACTGGTCTCCCGCTTAAAAGGTGGTAACGCTACAAGTTTCACATCACCGCGCCGCCTTTCCCCGGGATGTTAATGTTACTATAATGGTCGAAACTTCCCCGAAGCTTCGAGGGTAACTGATATCGGAAAAGGCTCGTTCCGGGATATTAGAATAATCACATTTCTCACTAAGGGGCTATCTCGCTTTTAATTCCGAGAAGGGCATCGGCGAACTATCGCGGCCAGTGATTACAATTGAAAAAAAATCCGCTTATTATACTGTGCAATACGTATTTTGTCCACGATTATAGTTTATATTAATGTTTTTAAGTGCCTTCGCTAATTCCGAGTAAGGGCATCGACGAGAGATCTGAGAAGCGTGTAGCACTTCATCATAATTTATACAGACATTTATCGAATTTGCGGTGATTTGCTATAATACACTTTCGTATTCGCGTTTTTATAAGTGTGCGCTAATTCGTACTTTATTTACATTTGTTACATTTTATTGAAGCGACATTTAAAAATTATGAATTGTTTTGTTCATTAAGTATGGATGCATACATGATGTTATAATAAAATTATTTGGCACGTAATGATAGATCTGATGAATTAGCCTCTTCAATTATACGTAAAAGTAATGTATAGCCCACTGCCCACTGTGAGGTATGGGTCTCAGAACTGAATGGATCGTTAAGGAATGCGATAGGCGTGCCCCTTAGTAGGTACTACCTACTAGGTTTCTTTACGCATGTATAAATATGTAATTGATTGCTTTCATAGTAATGCGGTACGGTGTTTTCACCTTATCACTTGGTCGGCCATATTGTTTTATTTTCTATAAATGGAAATTGCTTTGATATTTTATTTAAATAAGTATAGCTTCACAGAGTATTTTTACGACCTATACGAGAGCTATTCATGAAATGCGTTTTATACCCCTTTACTTAATTTTTAACAAGAAAGTGTATAGGGAATACGGATAAATTCAGAGCAGATCGGTTTTTTAAAATAAATTTCTGCCTATTCATATCTTTAAATCAACATTGGTATGACATAAGTTATATGGGACTTTATTTTGAGAATTTTGTCAGCGAATTCATTAAATTTTAATTACTTGATACGGCTCCAAAGTTATGTAAATATCGGAATAAAATTTGACGCTAAAACGGACACTCGCTGCTTTTCGGAATCCAAGGGAAACCAGTTCAATAACAGTTTCTTACGTATCCTGTTGAATTTCCGAGAAATCGATGTTAGATTGTGTTATAAACAAATGTACACATTGTGTACGGTTGCATAACATACCTTTTTATGAATATAAGACCATTGATAGTGGAGCGGTTTGGCGTATGACGCCGGGAATGGTACTATGATAATAAGGTTTGCTAATAATGTGTTTAATGACAGATTAGGATCAGAACAAAATTGTAGATTTTAAAACTCCCATTACATCTAGTCTAAAGCACAGCACGGATGCAAGATAAAACAAGAAATAATACAGAGCGATCATTCTTTAATCATTATTTCATAAACTTTGCAATTAGCTAGTGTAGCTAACATTCTCATAGACAAACTATCGCCTAGTATGATGGTTAATGCGCATAGTGTAGGTCTTATGTCGTACACGAGAATATATTATTTTGCAGGAATGGTATTCCCTGACCTAAGTAATTTTTGGCTGGTCTGTAAATGTGGCCACATGTATGTTAAATTCCAGCGCGCATTTTTTGGGCTAACCAAAATCGCACCATAGTATTCGCTTCAGAGACGATGGAACCACATAAAAACGGTTAATACCTCGACTTCGAATGTGCAGAGCCGTCGTGTACTCTACACGTGCGCTCCGGAATACCGCATACCTCCGGATTGCACCCCTACAGAGAAGACCATGTTGTTTTAACGCCACAAGCGGTCTCCAAGCCAGGCCTATTTCTGACATAATAAAAAAGTGGGGTTAATAATTAATAAATTTAAGCCGTCGCACATGTCTATAACTGATTTGGGGTTTTCAACCCTACAGTAACGCACGAAGGTGTACTTTCAATTATACGCGTTCACATGGAGGGATAAAAGGATATTACAGTTAACTTTTTTTTTACTTTGAAAACAGTTGGTGAGCTCTCCATCTTACTAGTGTAGGTAAACAGTACAGGCGAAGTATTGCAACTTCGCACGTACTATAGCAGTTAAGAAACGACGTAACACTTCCAACACAATGAATAATAATGCAACCGACGTATTGTACACGTGATTCCTTAAATACTAAACCGACTTATTATAATAACTGACAGAATCTCTCTGTATTACCAATTAGCGACGGCTTAGGCTAAAGAGCACTCCTGGCATAGCCGAAACGTGATGGGGGTAGGCTATGGGCATATTAGTCAAATCGGCGGTGCCTTCAGTATGCCCGGGCCCTGCATTTGTATTCGGGGCCGGCGCGCGCGCAACAGTTACGTTCCGACAAATAGCTGTGCAGGTTTAACACAAACGTGGATTACTAACGTGAGACTCTATTCCAAATTCTGTGCGCGAGGAAAGCTTAGTGCGTGAACTCGCTAACGTCACTTGTATGTCACTTTATAATAAATATATCGATAAGATTATCAACAAAGCAGTATGAGTATAATGACCAAGGAAGTATGATGCATTAGACAAAGTATATTTCTCGTTTGAGCAAGCGCAACCTACCCTAACCAATGGTATAATGTGGCTATGTTAAAAAACGTACGTTGAAAGTTGCCATTACATAACATACGTACCAATTGTATCTCCTCATAGAGAATACCAACACCAAGAACACAAGAACGTCAAGAACGTTAGAATAATGAGGTTAAAAGGAGGTTAAGTGTTATAGCATTATCTACTTTGCCGTCCCCATGATATTTGTGTGAAGATACGATTTTTTAGATTCGTGAGGCAGCATATTAATATTAACATGAAAACAAAACAACGAATACGTTAATTATTACAATTTACACCATATATTCATGGACTTCAAATCCGTTGTACATTTTAACAGTATGATTTATAAAACACAGAACTAAAAACGATATAAAATATATGAGCTTCATAATCTCCTTCGCTCGTTGCTAATATACCGCATTCCCGAAATACCAGATTTTGCAAAATATCGGATTATCAATATATCACACTTTGGGCTTACCATATTCCCGTTACACCAGATTATAAAGTTGAAAAGTACTCATGGAACTATGTACTTATATCGAATGTCCTATACTGCAAATTTGGTATATTGGTAATGTGATACCTAGTTCAAGAATGTGGTATTTTGCAAAATCTGGTATTTCGGTAATGCGGTATATTAGCAACGAGCGATCTCCTTTTGCCATCGTAGTATAGTCGTTTACCGGCACAAGCCTACTCTTGCCCGCAGCTGGACCTCATCATAACATAAACTACTTTTTACTGCGAATATTAAGCAGCTCTAGAGAGCCCCGTTTAACGACATCAAATAACAGGGTCACGGGGAAATTATACATTTTGTACAGATGCCTAAATGCCGTCTATCGTGAACATAAAACCATCCTCCTCAAACCGGTCCGGTGCGAAAGGGATGCATAGCTATGCGTTAGAACGAACGAACGGACGTGTACAGTCGACGACATATATTGGTACCATTTTAGGTCGATCCTCTCGATAGTGTCTTATTTGTGTCTTCGACTGTTCGTTTTCGTCCTTTCTCATGAGGCCAGATCATCCTAAATTGAACGTAATGCAGCTCTTAAATTATATGCCATTGCTTTTATTTAATAGTTATAAGATATGTCAATAACTTTACAATACACAACTACGATAAGTCCTAAGGTTCTAATTTAAACGTTGTTTGTTCATGCGCTAGGTTTTCGTGGTTGTGCATTAACTTACTCTTTAGACTATATTGCCATAGGTAAAGTCACCGGCATCAATATCTGACTGGACAAAGGACGCAATTATATCTGACTCGCCCTTAAGCCTCTACAAATAGAGTTCAGTCCGGTATTGTTGAATGCCTTGTTCAATCATATCGTATTGCAGGTGACTGTACTCTCCCTTTCTCCAAGGAAGGTATGTATTCATGTAAGCGCGGACAGTCGACTCATGAAAACGTTGAGCACACTAAGACTTGTCGTTTCAAAAAGCAGAACACTCATTTGTAATTTTTTTGTAATGACCGACTGAATATGATTATGACATAGTACAAATGTGCTCAATATTTTAATAGGCCGTACTGTAGTTTGCCCCACGTACCGCACCAACTTGACAATTGTCACCTGACACTGACAATTCGCCATACATTGCTTGTTCTAGAAGTTAAGGTGGTTGCTAGATTACTTGTGGAATCAGGTACGTACGGAGAATTGTCGTTGTCAGGTGACAATTGTCGAGTTGGTGGAATAGGGGCCAGGTGTAGTAAAATCGGTTATTTCATAAACAGTCATTGCCTCAGTAATTGTTTCTGATGCCACCGATTCTATTGTTGATCCGCTTTCGGTGTTCTTATGTTGATAGATAATTGTTCGACTTAAATTTTGAACTATGAATTCCAAATATTTTCTAAAGGGTTGGAAGTTTGGAATGAATTTAGTGATGGAAGTCTTGATGCGTCTCGTCGTCGCGTTCCGTACTTAACGATCAGCAGATGATGCGTAGAAACTTCAATAGAACAATAACTGTTGGAACGATAGATTTAAAAAAAAATTTGGATGCCGACACTGCACAACTAACCAGAGCTTATTCATGCAGGGTGCATTAAATATTTGGAGTTTTTAGACTTGTTGATATTATATTGAATTTAATATTAAAATATGTATATAAATTAGCAATAAGTATGATAATTAATTGTAAAATATAATTTGTACGTATTTTAAATAAGTTTTATTCATTAGGGATACTTGCCTTTGTAGATTTATACTATTTTGACTGTATGATTTAAATTTACTACTGTAATAGTTATTAGGTTAATCAATGCATTTCATAACTGAGTCAATGCAATATGCTGACGTAATTTATGTACAATTGTAGTCAAATAGTACTAAAATGGCGGAGTGAGCTTACAAAAATTAAGTTATTATTTTTTATTACCTACTGCAATATACGTTCGGCGAGCAGATATGGATATTGACGAAGTGCTCCAAAAGATCTACACTAGCACTAGCGCGGGTAACACTAGAATGGAATCATCTGCTGGTATAGGTAGATGTTTCGGAGATTTCGTAAGATGTATCTGCTGTTCACTGGACAAACTTCCATTCTGTAAACTTACTCCTCCATCGACTAGAGCCAGGTAGTCATTATTTATGTGCAGCAAGCATTTCGTATGAATAAGTTCGTGCTAACTTTGAATGAGACTATCCGTACAATAATTGCTTTTTAGCAGTCGGCGTTAAGCTACTCCGTTCAGTCAGTAGCTCTATAGGTACAGACAAAGACTTCTACACAATTTCTTATCACCACGATAATAGAGCAGTGGGCAGATATTATACACGCTATTAATTAACGAATTGTCTCGTAAGTGTGTATTATCTGCACTACTCCTCAATGTCGTATCAAACGCCGTCTGGTTGGAAGCAATTTAGATAGTCACTAAATTACTAGAAAATCTACTTATCTCATATGTAATAACATAATTTAAAGGTTAAATTACTCCGTCTGGTATTTTAATTTGAAGTTTGTAAATATACCTATAGTTGCCGATTTAAACGTTTTAATCATGTTAATATAGTCTTGTATACCAACGTTGTAAGAACGGTTTTAAATGTTATGTATGATATATATGTTCTATATGTCATTAATTAAAATGAGATTCTAAATATGAAGACGTTGTTTCTTTTTCCCATGCACAATATATCTCCAACAGATAAATTTGTTACAACATATAGATATGTACAGTCAGCGTCATATAGTTAGTAGCAGCCAGAGTAGCCAAATATTTCGTAACACGCCCTTATTCTTATAGTAATAAATACGTGTACCGATATATTTAGCTACCTTGGATGCTACTAACTATATGACGCTGACTGTACGGGCTGAGATTATTTAATGTGGCCTACTTTTTATAAAACTGGCATTGGAATTGGAATCTTATACCTTCGACGGTAGAGTTGCTTTTTGAATGAATTACTTTGATACAATTCGGCCAACTCAAATAATCTCAAGTATACAGCTGGTCTACCTAAATATGTTATGGAATTTGATCTCTGAACAATACTATATACTATATAGTATAATTGTATGAAAACGACAATTAAAATAAACTATTTTTAGTTGGCTGTAATGGAAGACCGTTTCGACGCAAAAACGAGCAGTAGGTTCGACCTGCCACGAACACTGCCCCATAGCGGGCGGTGCATATACGGCCTTATAGTTGTACCAAAACTTTTGAGCAAATTGGTAAACCTACGCTTGGATACTGATGCTGCCAGTAGCCAGTATGCACAATACATTGTTTCGACGAAACCTATCCATTTCTTATTTATTCCTAAAAATAAAAAACCGGCCAAGTGAGTGTCGGGCCACGCGCAGTGTACGGTTCCGTATTTGCCTGTCTGTCTTTGTTACACTGACATGCGCATGCCGGCCGAATTTATACAAAAGTTGGCCTTTCCAAGTACACATTAAGATGATCGACTATTACGCGGTAAATAGTTATGCCTCCTTAGCTTATATACAACGTGTTAATAAAATGACGCAAAACCTGAAAACTGTTTGTTCAGAATCGAGAGTAGCATGTGAAACAAGTGAAATTAAAAGATTTTCCAAAAAACCCCAACTGCTTTTTTAAAATTGTATAGCCTATGTCACTCCCACGATCAAGAGGAATCCAACGACACCTCATGTCGAAATCCGTCAAACGGTTTAGGCTGCAGGGCGTGCCAAAGAATAAGGTCACATACATAGATACATACGCTCGAAAAACATAACCCTCCTCTCCTTCGGCTCTCGGGTAAAAAATAGGAACGCGTTGTATATATACGTCACGATTTTTTTCACATTCCCAGTAGTAGCCATTTTGCCGGCAGGGGGGGAGGGGGACACTTGACTTACAAAAATATCCAACTGTAAACCACACCATGGATTTAAAGAGAAGAACAAAACATCCCCACTTTAGAACTAGGGGAGGTACACTAAAAAAAATTTTTTTCTAAGATTTTATTCTACCGTTTGGTCGGCGTGATTTATTTTTATACCCATGCCGAATTACAGCTTTCTAGTATTAAGCGTTACTTACCTGCGCTCAGCCGCAAACGGACAGACGGACATGCCGAAACTATAAGGGTCCTTGTTGACTACGGAAGTACGGAACCCTAAAAAACATCAATCACTATGAAGGAGCATGTCGGTAAACTGGAGCCTTAAGTCGTATCGGTAAAAAGCACTACGTATACTATATTTCGATCTACGAGTGTATTTCTATGGAAAAATATAATAGTCCCTTAAGAAACAGAAATAAGTGTTTCCCGGTAGTATAAATACGGATTGTGTCGTAATTGGGGGTCACCGACTTCTCCTTACGCATTCTGATTATTTATAACGACGGCACCTCGCTAGCGCGGGTTTACGTCCCAGAATAACGCCTCGGAACTTCTCAGTATCACAGCGCCGGCCGTTTCGGAATCGGAAATAAGGATTCCGGGAAACTGCCGACCTCTCGTCTCGCGCGCGACCACGCGAGCGACAGGGACACAGCACACGCGCTTTTTGTGGCCGAATGATAAATGGCTTTTGCACGGATCGCCGTAATAATGTAAGGTGCTTGAGTTATCTGGAAATGGTTAATGCGACCTTTGACACTGACTTTTATTGCAATCTCATTCTTTTCTTGGTATTGTCTTCAATTTTAAAGCTTTTCTTCCATATGAACAGGATGGAGTATAAGAGGTGCCACATGAGCGTTAAACGGGTTGGTTATCACTTTACACGGGTAATAGAAAGGATGATTGTAAGTATGAATATACACCGGGTTTGAATCAAGGCGTGTCAACTATGAGGTTCTTATAATTTTTAGAACTTATCGAACGAGGGAGCGAAGCGAACGAAGTTCTATGCTTCAGCTTGGGTTGGGCCGTAAATTGTTTGTGTGTCCGCTGTCTGTCCGGCTGTTCTCCTCTACTGCTTGCGTTTCTCAACGAATTCTCGACATTTTGTGAGCAGGTTCATTAATTATTATACTTTATTTTTTGACGAGTCACTTTTTTGAATTTCTAAACCTTTTTTTTCTTAAAGACTGACTCGCGAGTCACAGCTCAGAGCCAGTGGGTTGTAAGTTTGTGAGATTTGGAGCAGCCCAACTGAGGAAGTAGGTACTTACTCTACCGCACACGAGACTGTACAACGTACATAAATTTGTACGTAGATAATTCCTGTTGGTGAGAAGGTCCCCGGAGTTCAGAGGATTATGCGCTGTGTTGGGAGCGAGGGAACTGGATATTTTGTTTGTTGCTATCACAACTAATCCATAAATTCATTGTTCAGCAACGTACATGTGACTCCTGTAAAGTTAAAAGCGTTCATACCATAGGATGGTGTTAGGGTCCATATTGTGCCACCATCTTAGTAAAAAAAATATATATATACGCGTTGACTTGAGAATCTCCTCCGTTTTTTTCGTCGGTTAAAACGACATCTACCTAAAGTAAGCACCAGTTGAAAACGAAAAAAATGAAAACAAACAATGTATTGAATTTGACATATTTTTACTTCCCTCGTTATTTCAATTGAGAAGTTGTGGTCCATAACAACTGAGTCGTCGCTAACCGGCACATGAAATTAGGTGGTCGCTAACCAGCGAAATGACCCTATACATTGGTGTGTTATAAAAATAATCATATTTAGGATTATTTACGAGGGTAAGCTATAATAAAAACCCCAAAAGCCCCTTTTAAGTCCGCATTCTGTGACAGACGGGCAGCTACGGAACCCTACCCTGCGCGTGGCCCGACACGCACTTGGCCGCTTTTTACATATAATGAGGACATTTCAATACCAAATCGTTATCAACAGCTACAACATTGTGGTCTGTTCGAGATATACGAAAAAACGTTTGACCAAATGTCGTTTCACTGCTGCAGGCTGCTATACTGTCAATGTCAAATACCAATTGTCACTGTCATTGTGACTGCTGCGCTGCATGTTGATTATTTTGTGGTTTCAATTTGTTTTCATAATATTTTTCATTCATAATATTCTTTCATATATTCGACACGACTGGTTGAGTTTAATTTGTAGATTTTATACAATCAATAATACACAATACATTAATACGTTCACATGATGGATTATCTTCTTCGAAACAAGTGAAATAAATGTTATACTTACTAGGAAGATGGCAGCAGCATTTCAACAACAAATATTTGCTTTGGACGCTCGTTTCAACGCGTACAGGGCTCCGAATAATCCCAACTTTAGTGAGGAACATTGATTTAACTCGATACCTTCCTGATCCCCCACAAGGTGACCGATGACCTGGTAAAGGTCGCGGGAGTCCGTTGGATGCGGGTGGCGCAGGACCAGTCATTGTGGCACTCTTTGGGGGAGGCCTATGTCCAGCAGTGGACGTCTTTCGGCTGATATGATGATGATGACCTTCCTGATACCCCTTTTCACAGTTTATGAATTAACATGTGAAATAAAACATGTCATTGATACATTTTCAGAAACCCTGTACATAAGACGGCGCAGTCAATTACTTAGAGAAAATGCAAAATTCAAAGTGAGTTAATTTTAAAATAAAAATTATATTAGAACAAATTTGGTTGCTTATCGTATGTAATAAATACATGGTCCATGGTCTAATATACACGGTAAAATCCATTGAAAAGTGTTCTTCATTGAGCAATAATCACGCAAACTGCAGAGAACATAAAGTTAGCCATTCTTGACAAACATTTTGTTCCCTACAAATGCCTAAGAAAATAATTAACACTTTCACTGCCAGGAACCCGCCTAGCGGGTGCCTCTACTGTAGTCACTTTCCACCACATACAAGGAAAACCACGGGATCGGCTATGAGCGTAGTGATTCCTGGCAGTGAATGTGTTAATTACATATTTCACTTTGTTGAACTGTTAGACATTCTATAAAATTAATAAACACTAGGAATGTAGTGAAGAGAAGACATGTTACTAATTAATTCATTAGAAATTTCATACCATTGACAAGCCTAAATTCAAATTATAGACTATTCATGAAATTAACTAATGAATTGTTCAATTGACTCAATACAAAGATTGTGTAAGTAATCCATTAACTAATTATCAATCTTCAGGGTATCAGTAGTTTAGCAATAACTAGTGTCGACATCACCAAAATCAATTATGAGGACTACATAAATGATTAAAATAGTTTAGTAATCTCTATGTTTACAGTTGTCACTAATATTTTCTATCATAACATTCAAAATTTGAGAAATGCGTAAGATATGATATGTGATATATTCACAGGACATAGAGACCATTAAGAAGTACCTGCACATCCGGAGCCAGCTGCTGCAGCGCCGCTATGGTGTGCAGGACAACATCTCCATGAGCTCTGCCTCCTCGCGCCCGCGCTCCAGCAGCAAGGTACACCACACCAGACGGATTATTCACAGTAGTTCCTTTGGCACATTAGCTGCTTCTAAAATGGAACTAAAACATATAATCCCGCCACACTCCCATATAGATGGTGATACTCGTATTAAGAGTTCCATACATCCACACATTACTTTGACTTACCTAACTTTTAGTAACCCCAAAATGATAAAATTTTAAGTTGTTTGTAAAAGATATACATACATTACATACATATATTCACGCCTTTATCCCTAAAAGGGGTAGGCAGAGCACATGAAACTTGCGTAACTTGTAAAAGATGTTCAGACAGATATGTACAAGTCCTATCTATGTTCTTCATTTAAAAATATTTTACTGTATTAATTATGTGAAAAAATAACAACAACCACCACATCAAATGGAAATCGTCAAAACTGCACTTTATCAAAAAATACAAACAGAATTCGCTTTATGTTAAAAAACTTTTCAAACTTTGATTAAAATCTACCATGATTGAAAATGAGCTGCTATTCTTACTGATTTTTGTTTGTTTTATTTTCAATCCAGGCAAGCCTGGCGCTCGATGACTTCCCGCAGAGCTCCAGCAGCAAGAAGAAGAATGAAATGTCAATATCAGAGAACTATGCCTTCACTGGAGTACATCATATCTTTGACCAGGTCAGAGGAAGTTTACTAATGAATTTTATAGTGTCAAATACTGGCGTTGTATTTTACTGTGCTCTTGTTTTGTGTGTGACATCCTTAATAATAAATTTAAACGTATCCATGACTTGTAAACTAATATTATACAATTGACTACCCACGCAAAACCACAGAGTCATAAGAGAAAATGTTAGGTTGACAACGGGTTAGCCTAGTGGGTAGTGATGCTGCCTATGAACCTGAAGGTCCTGGGTTGGAATCCCGGTAAGGGCAAATATGTGTGTGATGAGTATGAATTTCTGAGAAAATGAGTTTATGAGTCTTGGATGTTTTCTATGTATTTAAGTATGTTTATCATAAGTACACCTGTTAAATATATCATTCAATTTCAATGCCTTTATTTGCTATTACAATACAATTACGACATGTTACGCACTTTATTATATTTTATATATTTATATTTCATCAGTGTGTCCTTTTGACACAAAGGCCTCCTCTGTTTTGACAACAACACATACATGCACATAAATCAACATACAAAAGAGAAAGCAATATTTCCACGAAACGTATATCGTCGTCTAGTACCCATAAGTCAGTATCTGCAACTGTTACCTGGACACCTTATATGTAATACATTTCATTTCATTTCATAATAACATTAATAACACAGGCTAGTTCGGTTTGTGTATGATTGTTCCCTAATATTTATTTTCCTAATGTGTTTTTCGCACAACAAATGCAAAGTCCATAAGTATACATTACCATCCGAAGCTTGTTCAATATTTAACGTTTTTCTTTGGTCCATAGCGGCTACTTTAAAACGCCAACTTCGTTCCTCGATCTCTGTCTCTGTCGCACTTGCATATTCAAGTGACAGAGAGAGAGATAACGTGCTTCGTCTTTCGATTTTCGTGGTAGCGCGGTAGAAGCATCTGGGCAGAGTCCGTCCGGACAGAACTTAAAAATGTACAAATATAACGTGTTAATTACAGCACTCTGAGCAAGTGAGCGTGGTGAAGTTCGCGAACAACGACCGGTCGAAGCTGGCGTGCGCGTCGCACGACGGCACCGTGTCCATCTGCGACGTGACCGCCGCGCCGCCGCGCGTCAGCTTCGTGCTCGAGGGCCACACGCAGCCTGTCACAGGTCACTACCAACTTGTGTCATTAACAACGACCGGTCGAAGCTGGCGTGCGCGTCGCACGACGGCTCCGTGTCCATCTGCGACGTGACCGCCGCGCCGCCGCGCGTCAGCTTCGTGCTCGAGGGCCACACGCAGCCTGTCACAGGTCACTACCAACTTGTCTCGTTCTGAACTTTTTTATTCTGATTGGTGGTGTTCCAAATGGGGGTTAATGTACAGCTAAAGAAATTGACTGGTCAAAATTGTGGTTTGTTTGTGTAGGTGCCACGCTTCAGCTTCGTGCTCGAGGGACACCCGCAGCCTAACTCAACCAACTTTGATCGTGAATTGTTTGAGCACCAACTTTGATGACAACTATTCGTGACAAAAAATTTAAAGATGCGCACAGATAATTAAAAAGATGCTAGGTCTTTCGCAATATTATTTAGATCGCCGCCATTTCAAACTTTTTTATTACTTATTTAATGTGTTCAAAATGGGTCCTTTTATGTACGGCCACATCATCCGCGTTCACTATACCTGTCTCTTTTTAACCCATGCGTAAAGAGACAGAAAGATACGTGGAAGCGGATTATTGGACGTCCTTCAATATCAGTATCTGACGTTCAGAATAGCCTCCGAAGTTGTAAACAGGATTGGCAGAGGTGTAACTTTGAACTACTTAATCACTGGACCGATTGCATTCAGAGTCTGGAACTCTCAGAGATTACAATTTAGTTTTGTGGTAGCTCGATGAGAGCAACGCATATGTTTCTAGCTTTCAACGCAACGAACTCCCATATCAATAAACGGTTGGTAGCGCGTTTTTTTTTTTTTTGAATTGTGATTCTTCTGGAGTTGCAACCATCCATAGACGTGACGGTCTGCTTGTGTTCGTGTGCAGGCTGCGACTGGTCGGCGTCGAACGAGCTGGTGGTATCGGTGGGGCTGGACGGGCTGCTCGTGGTGTGGGACGTGTCGCGGCGCGCGCGGCTGCGCGTCGTGCGCGACCAGCTGCGCGCGCCGCTGCTCGCCGTCGCCTTCCAGCCCGCCAACAACAACATGGTCATCGTATCCTTTTCTATCTCAAAGGCAAACTTCTCTAATCTTCAGTTTAGGCATATTACATGCGCCTATGAATTTCGATCCTGCCACTGGTTCAGAAAGAAAACCTCTGGATGAGCGCGGTGTATTTTTTCAAAACAGTGTACAATATATAATTTCAATATCACTGTTTCACTTTGCTACTATGAAAAACACACTTATTAATTTTGAGATTAATCTTGCAGGATGCTATAACTGCCAAACATTCCTATCATTCGTCTTAAAATATGCTGAAATGGTTCCTCCCGAACGGTGGACTCGCGAATGTCAACGATACTCGAGTTAGCATGTAATGAACATTTCTACATACCTACATACAATAATCGGATTGTCCCAGTAGACTCGGAAAGTTTCGCTCGAATCGCTCGGTCGTTCAATTATAACCTTTACACAGATACACAATAGGAATCACAATTGGGCCTATATTTTTCGCATAATTCCTTAATGAACAAATCAGGCTGGAAATGCGAGGGGCATGGTGGAGGTGCTGAACGTGTCCACAGGAATATACCCCAGAGGTGAGTTGATTGTAAGTGATATAAGGGTATAGTCATACAACTTATTATTTTAACCTCTTATCCCGAAATAGTTCATTTAAAGCCCCTGTCCAGCTTGACACGCTTCTAATAGTAGGTAATACAATTGACAACATTTCAAAATATTGATACCTACCTAAATCGAAAACCATTTGAGTAAATATGTTATCTGAACAACTACTGTCTGATAAACTAGTTTTCCGATTTTTTTCCCACTCGTTTTGAAGAAAATCGCTAAAATGTATAAACCGGAAGTGTGACGTCATTATGGCTGTAAACGGACAGTACTTTAGTCCTCAAAAATCAGTAGCCTTAAGAAAATTCAAATCACTTCCGGATGTCACAAATTTCAAATTAACCCTGCCATTTCTGCGTTTGTCAACTGTCAAAACATTTTTTTTAAAGAAATTGGCAAAAGTAATACAGCCTAACAGCCATAATGATGACGTCATAATTTACTTCCGACCTTTGGGAATTAGGTACTTTTAGATTTAATATTTTTAAATGAAAATTAGGATTTAAGAGAATTGAAAAAACACGTATACGTTAAAATCTCGTTTTCTATCGATCTAGAACATAAAATAACCCACTTGAAAATATGAAATGTTGTCAATTGCAGGCGGGAGCAGTATTTTGGGCGGGCGGGTGCTGTCGATTGCCTGCGAGTCGAGCGGACGAATGTTTTGGGCTGCTAACGACAAGGTATTTTCAATAGGGGTGTAGACACTAAATAAAATAAGCAATAATGTCGTATTTTCTCGGAAAAGAAACTAAAATGTAGTCAAATGGAGAAATAAGCAACGCAAGAAGTTAAATAATCTCGAGGTTATGTGTCCAAAGTGAAAGGGCGCAGGTGATGGTATGACGCCGGCGTCGGCGCCATGCCGTTTGCAAGTCCGCCGTACTGATGACGCCATAACATTTTTGCATTTATGTCATAAAATCGATTAAGTGGGGTTACTTTTTCTATTTTTTTGTATAATTAACAGTCTGAGCTGTAATATTCAATACTACTAAAACACAAAATTATCTGTATATATTTTACTTCAAACTTTCATTTCACTTTTTCTGTATATATGGCCTGAAAACATTTCTGAAGTCCTTTAACAAAACATAGAGTAGATAATATAGGTAAGAAAAAAGTAATTTTGGAGAAAATATGTCTAAGTTTAATAGGTTTAAAACCTCTTGCGCCGAGGTCGGCGTCATTGAGGCTTGCGGGTGGATTACGCATAACGACCCATTTCAAAAGAGTCGTAAGTGTTGTCATTGCCAATGCATAAGTAGCTTTATGTTCACAGCAGTAATGCTACTTTTCATAAATCACGTCGTTTGTGTCGGGAAGAATGGTTTCATGCTATTGCCGTTTTAACCAAGCATATCAATGTTTGTGGATAAATAAATATATTTTAGGCAAATACATATTTTATTACTATTCTATGGCCAAAAAAATGGTAGGTTGACGTCTCTATAGTAGGTTTTTGGTAGATCCAACGATTTATTGCGATGATAAGCCGCTGCTGTATTAAGCATAACAGCTACGTAACGTAACAAAGGTTCGTGTTACTTATTTTTATAAACTAGACATAAATCCTCATCCTCCTACTGATAGCACGCAGGTGACCTGCGTGGAATGAAAAAAACCCGATGAGGACATAAGTAGGTAGTATCGTCATTGTGTGATTTATGGCGTCTGTGACCATTTTCTCGCAAAGAGCAGCGGTAAAACAAAAGACATTATTATGTTTTGCCACTTCTCCATGTTTTCCTGAACAATAGGACAACTAGGGGTGTTGAAAAATAAGTTGCACTATGATAGAGAGTTGCACAGTCTTGGTTTGAACTCTGTACTGTGCTCTTGGTTTTGTGTTTTTCTCTGTTTGGTGATATTTTATACGACTTGGCTCTCCTTGTGATTCAACGATGACCACGCTCAACATGAATGACCCTGCTTGCCCACCGGACCCGATATCTGCATTCCATGTTTGACCCTGATTGCTGCACGGAACCGAATATAACGGACTTTGATGAAAACATGCATCATTTCAAGTTTTTGGTTTGTGGAAATAACGCACCAACCCATTCATTTCACGATTCGCACCCGTCGGCCGGCATGACGCCGGCTCGGCGCATCGGGTTTACCGAGCTTTTTGTTAGTACGCCATAGCGGTGCGCAAAGCGCTGACAGCGTTCGGCCTGAAAGGGTTAATATTTAATTAAACTGTATTTTCCACTTTCCTATCTCTAGCTCGTTTACAAGGATGCGTTGCGTAGCGAGGTTAACGCCCAACTCCCCATTTCTTATATATCTACCCACATACATTAGTCGTAATCTACCTACATATAATGCATATGTGCATATCTATGTACGGTATCGTACACAAAGTTTTAAGAAGGGGTATGTTCTAACCCTTTTTCGCAAAACGCAACTTCATATGAAACGATGACGCTCGAGTTAGTGACGTCAATAATAGACGGCAACGTGCCGTGCCCCATCGTGTTCTTCAGCGTCGCAGATTGTGACCCACTTGTGACCTCACTAGCTGCGAGCATTTTCTCTCTCTAACGAGCAATATCAAAGCGGTTGTAGCTTCGTAATTCTTTGAGATATCTGAATGGGATTTTCGTCACTAGGCATATTTTTTTGCCTTCTTTCTTTTGGAGTAATAATAATTTTCGAGTATACACCCGTATTTATAAGGTATAAGCAAACAACGTAAGTTTATATTCTACATGACCATTAAAAGGAATTAAAGGATGTGACGATACGACCTGGTTTCCCAATCGCAGCACTAGCAGTATTTCACGGTGTGCCCAAAATGTAAGATCGATATGTCCGAATACGAGGGCCGCTACTTATGTATCCGGAATAGAAAAAAATATCAAACGTACATTACTAAATATAGTTTTATTGTTTTTCAAAATATTCTCCGTGATGATTGATGCACTTTTGCATACGTGTGAACCAATTTTTAAAGCACTTTTGCCACTCTGATTGAGGTATCTCCAAAACGTGTTGTTTGAACGCGTCGACCGCATCTTCACGGGTCGAAAATCGTTGACTTAAATTAAATCGTTGAATAAAAATCATTAGGTGCCAAATCAGGGCTGTACGGTGGGTGACCCGTTAATTCTATATTTTGACCTTCCAAAAATCGAGTTGTTTCGCGTGATGTATGACAGCTGGCGTTGTCATGGTGATGAATGATTCTGCGTCGCTGGTTGTCTTTACGTATTTCTTCAAACACTTCTGGCAAACAAATGGTCGTGTACCACTCCGAATTAACCGTTTTACGATTTTCTAGTGGCACTGTAGCCACATGGCCATTCATACCAAAAAAGCAGGCGACCATTTGCTTCAAGGTGCTTTTTGCACGAGTAACTTTCGTAGGGTTCGGCTCATTTTGAAACACCCACACTGTTGATTGCTGTTTAGTTTCGGGATCATACACATATATCCAAGATTCGTCACCTGTGTAGATATTATAAACAGCTTTTGAGTCACCACGGTTATTCCACACCATTCGACGCGAGCCTCTTTTTGATCCTTAGTTAAATTGTGCGGTATCCAACGCGAACAAATTTTTTTTACAGCTAAATGTTCATGTAATATCTTATTAATGCTCGTCATAGATATCCCCAGAATTGCCTCTATCTCGCGATACGTAACATGACGGTCATGCATTAAAAGTTTCCGCACTGCTTCAATATATTGTGGTACAACGGCCGATTTCGGGCGACCTTCCTTAACTTCGTCCGTAAGCATACTTCGTCCACGATTGAACTCACTAAACCAGTGATACACAGTAGTTTTTGATGGAGCTTCATCACCAAAAGTCAAAGTTAATTGATCTATGCATTGTTGTTGCGTTAAGCCACGCCGAAAATCGTAATAAATCATAGCACGAATATTTTCACGAGTAAGTTCCATGCTTGCAACGAGATAACATTTAAAACCCGCCAAAAACAAAAGACTAGCGTACTCAAGAAAAAAAAATATAGCGGCCAGTATTAAAAGAAAGTTCAAATTTTACCATGGAGGTCAAAAATTTTGTTTAAGAAAGTTGGAATCCTGGAGTCCGGATACATAAGTAGCAGCCCTCGTATACTTTATAGACAACTAGCTTCCGCCCGCGACTTCGTCCGCGTGGACCCGGGATAAAAACTATCCTATATTTTAATCGAGGCTATAAACTATCTTCGTGCAAAATTTCATTAAAATCGGTTCAGCCGTTTAAGCGTGATTGAGTAACAAACGTCCAAACATCCAAACATGTAAACTTTCGCATTTATAATACTAGCTTCCGCCCGCGACTTCGTCTGCGTGTACCCAGGATAAAAACTATCCTATATTTTAAGTCAGGCTATAAACTATCTTCGTGCAAAATTTCATCCAAATCGGTTAAGCCGCTTAAGCGTAATTGCGTTTGTTACATCCAAACATCTAAACATCCAAACATCCAAACTTTCGCATTTATAATATTAGTAGGATAAGTTACTCTAAAAACAAAGTTTTAACAGACAGACTCCGCCAAGCCACATCATGAACATTTCCATATTTCCTGTCCAGTTTACCACATGAAAATAGATTATTACAGAAAAAACGAAATAGATTATTACACAAAAAACCAAATCGATGTACGTCGGCCGATAATATTTGTAGTTTCGTCGATTCATCAAGAAAGGTGATTCTGAGACCTTTGGCACTTCATTAGTTGCTCTCTCAACGGAATCGTATCAGAATCTGTGACGTACTTTTATAGTTTTCAGTACATCAATGGGGAGTTTCAGGAGACATGTGTGGTCTTCATCATCAGTTCCACTTCACCACATTTGTGATTTCCGAGTATAAATACACGAGTTATAATAGGAAATACCAAAATTACTACATGCGTGTCTAATATATTTGAGGAGTTCCCTTAATTCCTCATGGATCCCATCATCCAACTGGATTATTGAAAAGAATGGGACCACTATGAGAGCATACACTTACAAACAAAAAAGTTGTACGGATCAGTTCATGAATGACGGAGTTCTGAGGTAACAAACATTTAAAAAAAGACCGGGTCGCACTCTGGGAGTGCCGGCAGTAGTGAAAACTTGAATATTTTGACATTTCGAATCGACGAATACCGTAGCGACAGAAGTAAACTATTTCACTTGCAAATTAACGCGTAAGAACTTATCGTGTGTCGGCCGAACGGGTAAGGGCCGTGGATTGCATGGCGTTTGCGCCCTTTTTCTCGCTAACTCGAATGGCGCAGCCAGTTTCATACTAGGGCATCGGTCCCCCCCCCCAAGCCTCGTCCCGAATCTCTCACCATCTTACAGTCACGTGACCTCTTACGCTCCTGCACCTGTGGCGAGTTTAACAATTTTTCCCCATCCCAAAAAGTGCACAGCGCCGCTAAAGAAGTTGCGACGGTTCAACCTCGCAACACGGGCCGCAGCGCCCGCCGCATGACGCACGCCTGCACCAAGACGCCGTCCGGCTATACCGCCTCCTGCATACACCGGGGCCGACCGCAGCGCGTCAAGGCACGGTCCGGCTACCACGCGCTACACGAACACATGGAGCCGGCCGCTTCGTGTCACATACGCGTACGTGCGGCTGAGTCTCCACCGGGAAATACCTGAAGGGCGCGGCCTAGGCTTGCCGAGAGCGTACCCATCAGGGATTAGATTAGGGAGTTCAGCAGGCGCGGCCTGGGCATACCGAGTGCGTGCGGCTGAGACTCCACCGTAGCATCCTTACCGAGCGCTCCGCGACCGCGTTCCCGAAACGTCCTACGGGACCCGTATCTTGCTGGTGCATGAGGCACCTATCCAGCCATTACTTAAGTTAAGAGTTTATTCCAATAAAGGGCATAAAAGACCCATATTTGTTACCGAGTCCATCAGTGTTTTCTATTTACCCTAGTGGACATCCCTTCTACCCCTGAGTTAGCCTGGAAACCTTCACTACGCCCTTCAGGCGGAGGGATATGTGTGGCTCACCCTAAGCGACAACCATCACAAAGTTTTGACTTCAAAAACACCCTCGTTTTTTCGAAGTCGGTTAAAAACGCTTGTCTGTCTAGGGAGTGATAGTGAGCTACCGACTGGAGGGTGCGGGCGGAGCCCTGAGCAAGCTGCGGCGTCTGTGCGTGGACGGCGCCGTGTCGTGCCTCAGCTGGAGCCCGTGGCTGGCGCGCCACCCCGCGCTGCTGGCCAGCGTGGCCCGCGACGAGCTGTACCTGTTCAGGTGACGGAGCCCTGAGCAAGCTGCGGCGGCTGTGCGTGGACGGCGCCGTGTCGTGCCTCAGCTGGAGCCCGTGGCTGGCGCGCCACCCCGCGCTGCTGGCCAGCGTGGCCCGCGACGAGCTGTACCTGTTCAGGTGACGGAGCCCTGAGCAAGCTGCGGCGTCTGTGCGTGGACGGCGCCGTGTCGTGCCTCAGCTGGAGCCCGTGGCTGGCGCGCCACCCCGCGCTGCTGGCCAGCGTGGCCCGCGACGAGCTCTACCTGTTCAGGTGACGGAGCCCTGAGCAAGCTGCGGCGGCTGTGCGTGGACGGCGCCGTGTCGTGCCTCAGCTGGAGCCCGTGGCTGGCGCGCCACCCCGCGCTGCTGGCCAGCGTGGCCCGCGACGAGCTCTACCTGTTCAGGTGACGGAGCCCTGAGCAAGCTGCGGCGGCTGTGCGTGGACGGCGCCGTGTCGTGCCTCAGCTGGAGCCCGTGGCTGGCGCGCCACCCCGCGCTGCTGGCCAGCGTGGCCCGCGACGAGCTCTACCTGTTCAGGTGACGGAGCCCTGAGCAAGCTGCGGCGGCTGTGCGTGGACGGCGCCGTGTCGTGCCTCAGCTGGAGCCCGTGGCTGGCGCGCCACCCCGCGCTGCTGGCCAGCGTGGCCCGCGACGAGCTGTACCTGTTCAGGTGACGGAGCCCTGAGCAAGCTGCGGCGTCTGTGCGTGGACGGCGCCGTGTCGTGCCTCAGCTGGAGCCCGTGGCTGGCGCGCCACCCCGCGCTGCTGGCCAGCGTGGCCCGCGACGAGCTCTACCTGTTCAGGTGACGGAGCCCTGAGCAAGCTGCGGCGGCTGTGCGTGGACGGCGCCGTGTCGTGCCTCAGCTGGAGCCCGTGGCTGGCGCGCCACCCCGCGCTGCTGGCCAGCGTGGCCCGCGACGAGCTCTACCTGTTCAGGTGACGGAGCCCTGAGCAAGCTGCGGCGGCTGTGCGTGGACGGCGCCGTGTCGTGCCTCAGCTGGAGCCCGTGGCTGGCGCGCCACCCCGCGCTGCTGGCCAGCGTGGCCCGCGATGAGCTCTACCTGTTCAGGTGACGGAGCCCTGAGCAAGCTGCGGCGGCTGTGCGTGGACGGCGCCGTGTCGTGCCTCAGCTGGAGCCCGTGGCTGGCGCGCCACCCCGCGCTGCTGGCCAGCGTGGCCCGCGACGAGCTGTACCTGTTCAGGTGACGGAGCCCTGAGCAAGCTGCGGCGGCTGTGCGTGGACGGCGCCGTGTCGTGCCTCAGCTGGAGCCCGTGGCTGGCGCGCCACCCCGCGCTGCTGGCCAGCCTGGCCCGCGACGAGCTGTACCTGTTCAGGTGACGGAGCCCTGAGCAAGCTGCGGCGGCTGTGCGTGGACGGCGCCGTGTCGTGCCTCAGCTGGTGCCCGTGGCTGGCGCGCCACCCCGCGCTGCTGGCCAGCGTGGCCCGCGACGAGCTGTACCTGTTCAGGTGACGGAGCCCTGAGCAAGCTGCGGCGTCTGTGCGTGGACGGCGCCGTGTCGTGCCTCAGCTGGAGCCCGTGGCTGGCGCGCCACCCCGCGCTGCTGGCCAGCGTGGCCCGCGACGAGCTGTACCTGTTCAGGTGACGGAGCCCTGAGCAAGCTGCGGCGGCTGTGCGTGGACGGCGCCGTGTCGTGCCTCAGCTGGAGCCCGTGGCTGGCGCGCCACCCCGCGCTGCTGGCCAGCGTGGCCCGCGACGAGCTGTACCTGTTCAGGTGACGGAGCCCTGAGCAAGCTGCGGCGGCTGTGCGTGGACGGCGCCGTGTCGTGCCTCAGCTGGAGCCCGTGGCTGGCGCGCCACCCCCGCGCTGCTGGCCAGCGTGGCCCGCGACGAGCTCTACCTGTTCAGGTGACGGAGCCCTGAGCAAGCTGCGGCGGCTGTGCGTGGACGGCGCCGTGTCGTGCCTCAGCTGGAGCCCGTGGCTGGCGCGCCACCCCGCGCTGCTGGCCAGCGTGGCCCGCGACGAGCTCTACCTGTTCAGGTGACGGAGCCCTGAGCAAGCTGCGGCGTCTGTGCGTGGACGGCGCCGTGTTGTGCCTCAGCTGGAGCCCGTGGCTGGCGCGCCACCCCGCGCTGCTGGCCAGCGTGGCCCGCGACGAGCTCTACCTGTTCAGGTGACGGAGCCCTGAGCAAGCTGCGGCGGCTGTGCGTGGACGGCGCCGTGTCGTGCCTCAGCTGGAGCCCGTGGCTGGCGCGCCACCCCGCGCTGCTGGCCAGCGTGGCCCGCGACGAGCTGTACCTGTTCAGGTGACGGAGCCCTGAGCAAGCTGCGGCGGCTGTGCGTGGACGGCGCCGTGTCGTGCCTCAGCTGGAGCCCGTGGCTGGCGCGCCACCCCGCGCTGCAGGCCAGCGTGGCCCGCGACGAGCTGTACCTGTTCAGGTGACGGAGCCCTGAGCAAGCTGCGGCGGCTGTGCGTGGACGGCGCCGTGTCGTGCCTCAGCTGGAGCCCGTGGCTGGCGCGCCACCCCGCGCTGCTGGCCAGCGTGGCCCGCGACGAGCTGTACCTGTTCAGGTGACGGAGCCCTGAGCAAGCTGCGGCGGCTGTGCGTGGACGGCGCCGTGTCGTGCCTCAGCTGGAGCCCGTGGCTGGCGCGCCACCCCGCGCTGCTGGCCAGCGTGGCCCGCGACGAGCTCTACCTGTTCAGGTGACGGAGCCCTGAGCAAGCTGCGGCGGCTGTGCGTGGACGGCGCCGTGTCGTGCCTCAGCTGGAGCCCGTGGCTGGCGCGCCACCCCGCGCTGCTGGCCAGCGTGGCCCGCGACGAGCTGTACCTGTTCAGGTGACGGAGCCCTGAGCAAGCTGCGGCGGCTGTGCGTGGACGGCGCCGTGTCGTGCCTCAGCTGGAGCCCGTGGCTGGCGCGCCACCCCGCGCTGCTGGCCAGCGTGGCCCGCGACGAGCTCTACCTGTTCAGGTGACGGAGCCCTGAGCAAGCTGCGGCGGCTGTGCGTGGACGGCGCCGTGTCGTGCCTCAGCTGGAGCCCGTGGCTGGCGCGCCACCCCGCGCTGCTGGCCAGCGTGGCCCGCGACGAGCTCTACCTGTTCAGGTGACGGAGCCCTGAGCAAGCTGCGGCGGCTGTGCGTGGACGGCGCCGTGTCGTGCCTCAGCTGGAGCCCGTGGCTGGCGCGCCACCCCGCGCTGCTGGCCAGCGTGGCCCGCGACGAGCTCTACCTGTTCAGGTGACGGAGCCCTGAGCAAGCTGCGGCGGCTGTGCGTGGACGGCGCCGTGTCGTGCCTCAGCTGGAGCCCGTGGCTGGCGCGCCACCCCGCGCTGCTGGCCAGCGTGGCCCGCGACGAGCTGTACCTGTTCAGGTGACGGAGCCCTGAGCAAGCTGCGGCGGCTGTGCGTGGACGGCGCCGTGTCGTGCCTCAGCTGGAGCCCGTGGCTGGCGCGCCACCCCGCGCTGCTGGCCAGCCTGGCCCGCGACGAGCTGTACCTGTTCAGGTGACGGAGCCCTGAGCAAGCTGCGGCGGCTGTGCGTGGACGGCGCCGTGTCGTGCCTCAGCTGGTGCCCGTGGCTGGCGCGCCACCCCGCGCTGCTGGCCAGCGTGGCCCGCGACGAGCTGTACCTGTTCAGGTGACGGAGCCCTGAGCAAGCTGCGGCGTCTGTGCGTGGACGGCGCCGTGTCGTGCCTCAGCTGGAGCCCGTGGCTGGCGCGCCACCCCGCGCTGCTGGCCAGCGTGGCCCGCGACGAGCTGTACCTGTTCAGGTGACGGAGCCCTGAGCAAGCTGCGGCGGCTGTGCGTGGACGGCGCCGTGTCGTGCCTCAGCTGGAGCCCGTGGCTGGCGCGCCACCCCGCGCTGCTGGCCAGCGTGGCCCGCGACGAGCTGTACCTGTTCAGGTGACGGAGCCCTGAGCAAGCTGCGGCGGCTGTGCGTGGACGGCGCCGTGTCGTGCCTCAGCTGGAGCCCGTGGCTGGCGCGCCACCCCGCGCTGCTGGCCAGCGTGGCCCGCGACGAGCTCTACCTGTTCAGGTGACGGAGCCCTGAGCAAGCTGCGGCGGCTGTGCGTGGACGGCGCCGTGTCGTGCCTCAGCTGGAGCCCGTGGCTGGCGCGCCACCCCGCGCTGCTGGCCAGCGTGGCCCGCGACGAGCTCTACCTGTTCAGGTGACGGAGCCCTGAGCAAGCTGCGGCGTCTGTGCGTGGACGGCGCCGTGTTGTGCCTCAGCTGGAGCCCGTGGCTGGCGCGCCACCCCGCGCTGCTGGCCAGCGTGGCCCGCGACGAGCTCTACCTGTTCAGGTGACGGAGCCCTGAGCAAGCTGCGGCGGCTGTGCGTGGACGGCGCCGTGTCGTGCCTCAGCTGGAGCCCGTGGCTGGCGCGCCACCCCGCGCTGCTGGCCAGCGTGGCCCGCGACGAGCTGTACCTGTTCAGGTGACGGAGCCCTGAGCAAGCTGCGGCGGCTGTGCGTGGACGGCGCCGTGTCGTGCCTCAGCTGGAGCCCGTGGCTGGCGCGCCACCCCGCGCTGCAGGCCAGCGTGGCCCGCGACGAGCTGTACCTGTTCAGGTGACGGAGCCCTGAGCAAGCTGCGGCGGCTGTGCGTGGACGGCGCCGTGTCGTGCCTCAGCTGGAGCCCGTGGCTGGCGCGCCACCCCGCGCTGCTGGCCAGCGTGGCCCGCGACGAGCTGTACCTGTTCAGGTGACGGAGCCCTGAGCAAGCTGCGGCGGCTGTGCGTGGACGGCGCCGTGTCGTGCCTCAGCTGGAGCCCGTGGCTGGCGCGCCACCCCGCGCTGCTGGCCAGCGTGGCCCGCGACGAGCTCTACCTGTTCAGGTGACGGAGCCCTGAGCAAGCTGCGGCGGCTGTGCGTGGACGGCGCCGTGTCGTGCCTCAGCTGGAGCCCGTGGCTGGCGCGCCACCCCGCGCTGCTGGCCAGCGTGGCCCGCGACGAGCTGTACCTGTTCAGGTGACGGAGCCCTGAGCAAGCTGCGGCGGCTGTGCGTGGACGGCGCCGTGTCGTGCCTCAGCTGGAGCCCGTGGCTGGCGCGCCACCCCGCGCTGCTGGCCAGCGTGGCCCGCGACGAGCTCTACCTGTTCAGGTGACGGAGCCCTGAGCAAGCTGCGGCGGCTGTGCGTGGACGGCGCCGTGTCGTGCCTCAGCTGGAGCCCGTGGCTGGCGCGCCACCCCGCGCTGCTGGCCAGCGTGGCCCGCGACGAGCTCTACCTGTTCAGGTGACGGAGCCCTGAGCAAGCTGCGGCGGCTGTGCGTGAACGGCGCCGTGTCGTGCCTCAGCTGGAGCCCGTGGCTGGCGCGCCACCCCGCGCTGCTGGCCAGCGTGACCCGCGACGAGCTGTACCTGTTCAGGTGACGGAGCCCTGAGCAAGCTGCGGCGGCTGTGCGTGGACGGCGCCGTGTCGTGCCTCAGCTGGAGCCCGTGGCTGGCGCGCCACCCCGCGCTGCTGGCCAGCGTGGCCCGCGACGAGCTGTACCTGTTCAGGTGACGGAGCCCTGAGCAAGCTGCGGTGGCTGTGCGTGGACGGCGCCGTGTCGTGCCTCAGCTGGAGCCCGTGGCTGGCGCGCCACCCCGCGCTGCTGGCCAGCGTGGCCCGCGACGAGCTCTACCTGTTCAGGTGACGGAGCCCTGAGCAAGCTGCGGCGGCTGTGCGTGGACGGCGCCGTGTCGTGCCTCAGCTGGAGCCCGTGGCTGGCGCGCCACCCCGCGCTGCTGGCCAGCGTGGCCCGCGACGAGCTGTACCTGTTCAGGTGACGGAGCCCTGAGCAAGCTGCGGCGGCTGTGCGTGGACGGCGCCGTGTTGTGCCTCAGCTGGAGCCCGTGGCTGGCGCGCCACCCCGCGCTGCTGGCCAGCGTGGCCCGCGACGAGCTCTACCTGTTCAGGTGACGGAGCCCTGAGCAAGCTGCGGCGGCTGTGCGTGGACGGCGCCGTGTCGTGCCTCAGCTGGAGCCCGTGGCTGGCGCGCCACCCCGCGCTGCTGGCCAGCGTGGCCCGCGACGAGCTGTACCTGTTCAGGTGACGGAGCCCTGAGCAAGCTGCGGCGGCTGTGCGTGGACGGCGCCGTGTCGTGCCTCAGCTGGAGCCCGTGGCTGGCGCGCCACCCCGCGCTGCTGGCCAGCGTGGCCCGCGACGAGCTCTACCTGTTCAGGTGACGGAGCCCTGAGCAAGCTGCGGCGGCTGTGCGTGGACGGCGCCGTGTCGTGCCTCAGCTGGAGCCCGTGGCTGGCGCGCCACCCCGCGCTGCTGGCCAGCGTGGCCCGCGACGAGCTGTACCTGTTCAGGTGACGGAGCCCTGAGCAAGCTGCGGCGGCTGTGCGTGGACGGCGCCGTGTCGTGCCTCAGCTGGAGCCCGTGGCTGGCGCGCCACCCCGCGCTGCTGGCCAGCGTGGCCCGCGACGAGCTGTACCTGTTCAGGTGACGGAGCCCTGAGCAAGCTGCGGCGGCTGTGCGTGGACGGCGCCGTGTCGTGCCTCAGCTGGAGCCCGTGGCTGGCGCGCCACCCCGCGCTGCTGGCCAGCGTGGCCCGCGACGAGCTGTACCTGTTCAGGTGACGGAGCCCTGAGCAAGCTGCGGCGGCTGTGCGTGGACGGCGCCGTGTCGTGCCTCAGCTGGAGCCCGTGGCTGGCGCGCCACCCCGCGCTGCTGGCCAGCGTGGCCCGCGACGAGCTGTACCTGTTCAGGTGACGGAGCCCTGAGCAACGGGCGGTGCCGTGTCGTTCCCTAAATAGTCTGTCTTGGCGCCGTGAGTGACAACGCGCTACATATTTAGGTGTTCTTTTCATACAAAAGGTTAATGAGCTACTGGACAAGATTCGTTAATATTATAATAACTAGATATCAGCTTGACAATGCGGCCAGACGACCACCACCAGTTATCCTACTAATATTATAAATGCGAAAGTTTAGATGTTTGGATGTTTAGATGTTTGTTACTCAATCACGCTTAAACGGCTGAACCGATTTGAATGAAATTTTGCACGAAGATAGTCTATAGCCTGGATTAAAATATAGGATAGTTTCGACCGCGGGCGGAAGCTAGTGAATAATAATTGGTAAACGGGTAAATGTTCGTATCTCGTGTGTGATTATCGACCCAATGTAAATGGCGTCTATAACCAGAAATGCATGCTTCGTTATTCTGATTTCCATTCTTATTCAGACAGTCCACGGATGGTCGACAAGTAACATCTTTACCGTAACTTTATGCTACAACAGGATCGCTGACCGCGACGGTACGCTGGCGCTGAAGAAGAAGTTCTCCACCATGCATCGCGAGCACAGCGTCAAGTCGACGTTCTGCCCCATCATGTCGTTCAGGCGTGGCGTGTGCGTGGTTACGGGCAGCGAGGACGCCACCGTCTACTTCCTGGACATCGAGGGCACTTCCACACAACCCGTGGTTAACAAGCTACAAGGTGCGAATCCCTGTTGCACACGTCTACGCATCCGGCCTTTCTGTTCTGTATCGATGTTAATTTTGAAAACAAATTGTAACAGATACCGTCGCCTCCTAGCATTTGATCTTTGATACATCATTAATCCCATACAACGTTTATTCGAATTACTCTGCGAAATTAAAAATAAAAGAATCAATAGTTTTGAACTAAATCAGTTAAGTTAAAACGCGAAGTCTAGGTCTTTTTGGCACTAATCAAATGATATTCATTTCAGTGTATCCATACCGGACGAGCGGCTCGTCCGAATGCTCGACCGCATGCGTTCGGCCGGTGTGGACACGCGTTCGGGCAAACGCGCGCGGCAAGTCCGAGCCAAATCGGCTCGGCCGAATTTACCTGCGGGCCATTAGTGCTTTCGCATGTCCGGCTGTCCACCTGTTCCCTCTATAGGTCGCATCTCTCAATAGATTCTGGTGAAATTTTGTGAGCGAGTTCGATATTTATAGGGCAAAAATGGCTAAACAATGAAAATTCTTGACTGTACATACACTGTTTTCCTACGACTCATTGTTGATTGTCATGAAAGCGTCGTAAGGGCCTAGGCACACCGCGTTTTTTAAACGCGCTATCGACGCGCGTTTTGATCGAATCACGTGTAAATCGTCGACGGCGCGTTTACAAAACGCGGTGTGCATAGATAGGCCTTAAGAGTGGTTGCGCACGGCAACTTTCTGTAGCGATGTAAACGCGCGGCAGCCATAGATCACCTGTATCGTGTTTGTACCGCTGTTAACCGCTCCAATTGTTGTATTGTTATGCCAGGGCACGCGTCGCCGGTGCTGGGCGTGAGCTTCAGCTACGACGAGAGCCTGCTCGCCACCAGCGACGCCTCCGGCCTCGTCATCATCTGGCGCCGCCCCTGACCCTCGATACAACACTACTGATTACAACGATAAATAGCTTACCCTTCTTCAGGTTGAGGCATATCGACCACATAATGCCGGACAAATATTTGAACAATTGACATTCGATTGTAATTTTTCACGATAGGTCTGGTCACCATCGGGTGGGCCATATGCATTGACTTACTATTACTACGTATAGACTGGCAACCCAGAACATTTTTCTTGACGTCTTCCAATCAGGCCGCCATCTTGGAAAATCAAAGAGTATGTAAACGTAGTAGATGCGACAATTTTCTGAGTTCGGATTCAGTTATGGCTATAGCGGGATTTAATACACTTATAAAAAAAACAATTATTTATTTAATCACCGACATTTGGTATTTGTATTTTTTTATACTGGATATCTTTATAGTTACCGAGGATGAACTATGTTGATGCAATTTGTATCAGATTTGATGACAAAGTCCTAATTTAAGGTCCATGCAGATCCTCAGATATCGATTTTGAAAGCAATCGTAGCAAGACAAACTAACTAAGTTACGACCATTTTCAAATTGGAAATTGATATAATAATTATATTTTCCTAAATTGCTAATGGGTTCATATTCGGAGACCATACTCGCATCGCGTAAATTATTTATATAAGAGAATTTACCTAGTGATAGAAACACACACAGTATATAATCAACTCTTTAATCATATCATTATATATGCAGCCTTAGACTAGTATCTACAGCAATATGGAAACACACGAAGCAAACGGTATATTTTAACCAGAATGCAAAATATTATTTAAATGGCAAACTATTGACTAATTATTGATACAGAATAGATAAGCCACATGTATAGAAGGAAATCTACTTTAAGCTTTATTTTAAATCAAGTAACCAAGCTTAGAACGTGATACAATATTTGAATTATGTTACCGTTAATCAAAAGAATAAGTTAATCACACCAATAAAACGGAACGATACCAATGTGACCGTCTTCGACGCTGGTGAAGGCAAAAGTGGCGGGCTGGATCTCCTTCCTCAGCACCATGACTCGGTTCTGCTGCGGAGGGCGCCATCGTCAACTTCAGGTTGGTGAACCGCCACCAACTTCAGGATGGTCTGCGTTTCTGCTACGACTCCAAAGATGGCGTTGTTTTCGGTTTAGCCGGCATGAAAATACCGTGGCGACAACATCCGGCCTTCCTGCTCACGTGCTCGTCCTCGGGTCACGTCCAGATCTTATGCAGGAGCTGAGAACAGAACACACAAATATATGAGTCAGTTTGTTCTATTTATACATAAATACATCTTTTAGTGCAAGTACATAAAGCGTTTCATTTGGGTGGAGTTTGTTATCCCATCGCCGGCCAACTCGCTCCCTGCCGTGGTTTAAACTTGTAATGTTCTGATTACTAGTTGTGTATCACCACATACCCAATAAAATAGTAGGTGGCGTTCACTACGGATGCCCACTTCCTACTATTTTATACACACTTTAAGCACCTACACTACATTGCTTGGGCGAAGCTACTGCATTAGATCAAATACAAAATGAAGAGTAAATAATTATAGTGAGTATCAGTTTCAATAATACCTAGATACTAACGTATTTGAAGCTACGTGATACATCACGCAAGTACTTCGACTCAATTAATAAAATAATAGTATTACCTTCATCATTGTCGACAACATCCGGTCGTTGTGCGGGCTCGGGGTCCAGTGTAAAGTTGATCCATGGCTTCATGTTCTCAACACATGCTGTACCATCGTATCGCTTTGAAGTTCTCTCTGCCCCTCTCATATCAGCAACCTTATAGCGATCTTTGCACAGAACCTCGGTCACTTGAAATGGTCCTTTATATAGCGGCAATAGTTTCGTACTTTGTCCTTCATTTGACTGGCTCGGAATTTTGAGAACTACCAAATCACCTACCATATATTTCGGTGCCTTTTTACGTTTGGCATCGAAAACTTGTTTTTGTCTTGCGGCATCTTTTTTTATGTTAGAATCAACTTGATTCCTTAGCGCCGTAACATCGACCGAGTTCTCAACATTATCGTCGTCAGTGATTCCGTCATTGCAAGTCCGAATTCGATACCCAAAAAATACCTCGCTTGGAACCGCGGCTATAGTTTTATTAATTGTGCTATTTATTCCTTGTTGTATTTTTGTAATGTGTTGGTCCCATTTATTATCGTCGGTATCCGCGCCTGAACTTCTCAAAGCGTCCAAGATGGTTCGATTATAGCGCTCTACTTGCCCGTTAGAACGCGGTACAGCCGTTGCAATAATATGAGCCCTAATTCCTGAGGTCTGACAAAACTCCGAAAATAACTTTGACGTAAAAGCACTACCCGAATCACATACTAGTCGTTTTGGAGTTCCAAATAACTTGAATACTTTATTCAATTCGTTAATCACAATTTGACTTTTCGTGCTTTTGACAGCTGCGATGAACACAAATTTTGTGAACGCGTCTACCATAACTAGCAAATAACTGTTTTGCCGCGTGGTTTTGACGAAAGGGCCCAGATGGTCAAGGTGTAAAGTATGAAACGGCCTACAATATTTCGGAATAGGATACAGTTCTCCGGGCTTTTTGCCATGGACATGTTTGTTATAAATACAGTTTAGACAATTTTTGATGTATTTAGTGACCGTTTTCTTTAATCGCGGAAACCAATATCTAGCTCTTATTCTTTCCACAGACTTGTCCACTGCAAAATGCCCGACATCATCGTGATTTAAACGAATAACTTGCCACACGCAGTTCTTGGGAACTACCCAACGCCTACCATATTCTGTTCTACGATAAACCTTATTACCAACTAGCTCATATTCGTTAAACAATCGTCTATTGGCATCGGCCTCCCCTGACTGTAAAATTTCTCGAATACTACTGATGGCGGGGTCTAACAATTGAACTGACAAAAGCCAATCACCTTCAGTTATTGACATTACTTCGTTTTTTACTGTTGACACGTCATCATTTTGTACTGGGTTGCGACTCAACGCGTCAACATGTTGCATCTGTGATCCAGCTCTGTGATAAGTATCGAATGTAAATTCTTGAGTGTCTAGAATCCATCTACTAATGCGAGGGACTATGGTTTGTTTTGTTATTGCAAACCGTACAGCGTTGCAATCAGTAATAATCTTAAACGGTGCGCCAAGCAAATAATGACGAAATTTTTGCAGACCCGTAACTATGGCTAACAATTCTAGCTCAAAAGAATGATATTTCTTTTCATCATCATTTGTTTGACGGCTGTAAAAATGAACGGGTCTTTCGCCGTCTTCTGTAGTTTGCATTAAAATACACCCTAGTCCATCGCGACTCGCATCAGTATACAAACTGATTGGCAGATTTGGATCAAAAATGCTTAGAGCTACGTTGTTCACTAAAGCACCCTTTAATTTATCAACCGCCATGTCTTGTTCGGTACTCCATTGCCACACAGAGTCTTTCTTTAGTAAGTTACTTAAAGGTTTACAAATTAGCGCGCAATCTTTAATAAATTTCCGAAAATAATTTATTAACCCAAGAAATTGTCGTAGCTGGTGGACCGTTTTTGGAGTGGGATATTCACTAATCGCTTTTAATTTACGATTACTCGGCCGCACTCCTTCTTGCGATACTAAATACCCGAGAAAGGTAATCTCTGATTGGAAAAATTTACATTTTTCAATATTGATGGTAAGACCATTGTCTTCAAGGATTTGGAGTACATTATCTAGACATGCTACATTCTCTTCTAGAGTCTCTGTGGCAATGAGTAAATCATCCATATAGCAAATTACACGGCCAAAACGCAAATTCCCCAAAACCGTGTCCATCAGCCGTTGAAAAACCGCCGGTCCATTACATAATCCAAAGGGCATTCGCACATATTCGAAATGACCTTCAGATGTCACGAATGCACTTTTATGGATAGATTCCGGTTTAATAGGAATTTGGTGATAGCCACTTTTTAAATCTAGCGAGGTATAATATTTACAACCTCTAAGCCTATCGATAAGGTCTTCAATCAAAGGCATCGGGTACTTCTCTTTGACTGTAATCTTATTTAACTGTCTGTAGTCTACACATAAACGTTTGGCTCCGGAAGATTTGTCTACAAGGAGGGCTGGGCTTGCATACGCCGAGTTACTGTTACGAATAATCCCGCTTTTTAATAAATCATTAGTTATCTCACGAGTAGTAACTTTTTCCGCTTCAGACATTCTATACGGTCGTTGATATACTGGTTTATTAGATGTCAACTCAATATCAAGTTCGACACAGGTCGTTTTTCCTAAACTCATTAAATCATTAGATATACATTGAGGGTGTTTCGAGAAAATGTTATTCAGTATTGATTCATGTTCTTTATTATTAATATTTTTCAATACCTCAATGTCTATATTACAAACCTCTAATGATTCGACAGTTTGGAACGTTAAACTATCTCCAATTCGAGCATACATAATGCTCTTATCTTCTGTAAAGTTACGTCCTATTAGGATATTGCAACCTGACAACGTGTCAATAACGTAGAACGTTGTAATTAAAGCAACCGAATCAACCTTCAAATTAACCGCGACCGCATGAGTTACTTTGGCTGATAAGTCGTTTGTAAATCCCAAAAGATTCACCGGGCTAGTCAATTGAAATGTCTGTAAATTGTTTTGTTTTGCAAAGTCAGTGGTTATTAAAGAACAATCACTGCCCATATCGAAAAATGCTTCACACTCAAGTTTATCTAACAATACCCTTTTGTAAAACTTTTGTTTGGATTCATTAATCATTTTGACTTCAACATCCTTTTCGACTTTGGCATTCACGGGTATCTTTGACTTGCAAGCTTTCTCTAAATGTCCTAACCTGTTACAGGACGTGCATTTTACATTGTCCTTTATAGTACAATTGTTTCTTCTGTGCCCAGGCTCACCGCAACGGTAACAAATAACACCGTTTAATGCATTTTTGTGACTGTTGGGCGCAAAAGTCTCAATTGTACCACTATTTACTTTATTTTCCATAGCAGATTGGTTTGTACCGGTAGTCAGTCGAAAAAGATGCTTAGATACTGTACTATTTTTATTATTTACTTGTTTTTCGGGCTCCGTATATATTTTTCCATGCAAAAATGAAGCAAGGTCGTCACAATATTTAAAACTACCTGCTTCTGCTGCGCTAATTATGTTCACATCACCTATAGATCCTACAATAATTGATATTACATCACGTTCACGAAATCCTAAATGTAACCGATCAATTTTCGCTTTTTGTTGAAAATAGAATTCATATAAGGATTGTTTAGGCGACGGCTTTGAATCTATTAATTCTTTAAGAAGCACATACGTGTTTCGTTTAACTTGAAACGTGTCTGATAACATATCACTCCACTCTTTCCAAGTCCATCTTGTCCATTTTGACTCATTCTTTTGAAAAGAATCTAACCACATTTTTCCGGTGTTTTTCAATTTTTGCAAGGCTTGATATGTTATCATATTACTCGACCACCCAAAAGTACGCGCATTAGCATCCACTACGTCTAACCAGCTATTAACGTCGTCAATTAACGGATCGAATTCGGGAATCACTGAAGACAAAACAGTGTTTTGACTCACGGTTGATAGTACTTCTCGGCTTCGTTTGCTCTGGTGCCGCCGCCGCCGCTTTGTTGCATGGCTGCTGTCCCTGTTCGATGAGCTGCTTGAACTGCTGGTGCTTGTAGAGGATGATTCCGAGGTAGTAGAACGTCGGCGCGATCTTCTCTTTCCCGCCTTTCTCTTCCGAGCACGCGGCATTGTGAAATGTGGGCGTCCGTGGAACTTAACACTTCTGATGATAGAAACACACACAGTATATAATCAACTCTTTAATCATATCATTATATATGCAGCCTTAGACTAGTATCTACAGCAATATGGAAACACACGAAGCAAACGGTATATTTTAACCAGAATGCAAAATATTATTTAAATGGCAAACTATTGACTAATTATTGATACAGAATAGATAAGCCACATGTATAGAAGGAAATCTACTTTAAGCTTTATTTTAAATCAAGTAACCAAGCTTAGAACGTGATACAATATTTGAATTATGTTACCGTTAATCAAAAGAATAAGTTAATCACACCAATAAAACGGAACGATACCAATGTGACCGTCTTCGACGCTGGTGAAGGCAAAAGTGGCGGGCTGGATCTCCTTCCTCAGCACCATGACTCGGTTCTGCTGCGGAGGGCGCCATCGTCAACTTCAGGTTGGTGAACCGCCACCAACTTCAGGATGGTCTGCGTTTCTGCTACGACTCCAAAGATGGCGTTGTTTTCGGTTTAGCCGGCATGAAAATACCGTGGCGACAACACTAGGACTTAAATAAGTAGAACTTAAGATATATTTAAATAAGGAGAACTGAACGTTGCCACTAAAATTATTCATAAAAACGATTAAATAAAACAAATGGTTGCTGCTATTTTGGCGCAAAAATTACGATCTTTAAAGATTTAAATCAGTAAATCTAGTAAGTTTAATGTTCTACTAATAAAGCAAAATAGTCTTAGGAAAGTGTCACTTCTACATTTTTAATCTTTGAAATAATTGCCGCCATCGGCGCGTATTTTATAAATTACAGAAAAAATCGTTACTTCAAAAATCTGTGAATTTGCCCATGAAAAGTGATCCCCGTACTTTTACTATTGTTGGGTTTCTTGTTGGTGCAATAGCGCAATGCAAAAGAAGGCATTTTTTTAAAGTTTTGAGTAAAAATTGCACTCGAAGCGACCGCCATCACTGCCCGCCACAGACTAAACCAACATACTCTCATGAGAGTATGTTGACATGCGCAAACTTATGCTAGGTGATGTCTACTCTAGTAATATAACTCAATGGCCATATGCTTGTTAGCGTAGTGTTACTAGAATAGTACATTACTGCAGAGGCCGTGAAGTAAGACCTCGTCTACGACTCGGCCGTCTACCCCAATCTCGTCCAGCAATCCCTGTTCCGGCCGAGGATTGTATAGTGCTTTTCTCAAACGATGTGAGGAAATATAAAAATAATTACAATCGGAACGGAAGATCAGAAAACAATTGTGTAATTTGCCGCCTTTTTAATTTTTTAAACATGCCATTTGAAGAAGCCGTTCGAGCACCAAGTTTAACCGCACATAAAGTTTAGTACCTACCATAGATTTTGTTTTTTTTTTAAGTCACAGTCTAGTGGTGGTTGGCAGAATGTAATTTTTCCTTTGTCAGTTGAATATTAGTAAGCAAATTTAAAAAGTTAGAGTAGCGGACAATAATGGTTTTTCTAGGGTTTTCATACATTACTTCTTGGCGTAAGGCCAAGAAGAAATGTAGGGAGCCATAAACAAGAAACTTCATGTCTTCATTACGTGATATTGCATACATTTCCGGGCATGTTTGAGAAAATAAGTATTATTAACTCTGGCCAGCCAACCGCTAGTTAAGGCATTCTCGACAAGCACTGATGCTTAATCTTATTATATTTGTAATGTTGTAAATAAAAGTCATATCTAGAGTTATGAGTTTTATTCATTATTTTTTCTCCATAGAAATACTTTTAAAAGACAAGACAAAGTCACAATATGAAACCCTTTCAACGTTCACATTCACTAAATACTGCGGACAGTTCATACAAATCAATAACAACTTACAAACAATAAATACCATAATTATTGGACAATTCATTCAATTCAAATAATTCCTTGTTCTTCATCGACGTAGTATAATGGAATCTGTGTAGAGATTTCGAATTACTTCGAGACGCGCCCCGGCCCGAGCAAGGACGGGCGCGCGGAACCCCTCGCTACATCATAACAAAATGGACTCCTACCGTATTTACAACTGTACATTAACGAAAACATTCTAAAACTGTAAAAATAATGTTCAGAACAATAAACGTGTTGTACAATACATATAAGCAATAAAATTTCATATTCAAAAATTTCCTTGGATCATTAAATTATATTTACATTGAGTAACTAAACAACTAAAACACCATGATATGGAAATGAGAAGAATTGCACATTAGGTTCACACTTGGACGTATTGCATATTATATTGATGTCTGTGGAGTGGCACTGAGGCGGCCGGCGCGACCGAGCGACTCCGTTCCTTAGGACTATTGCTGTGGTACAACGATCATACTCAACTGTATCAAAACTAGAATCAAATTATGATGTTTGAATTGAGAACTAATCAAATACCCAGCACGGATCTGTGTACACTTGTGCTTGTGCAAGAACTTCAGTAAGTCATTTCTAAACCTTACTGCATTGAGATAAGGTCTACCAACGATGACTGAAGTGCTCCTGTATGTTCCCGCCGGCGCGCCGAATACGCAATATTCACCACAACGCTTTACATCTACTTCTACCTTATCTAATATAAATTTTCACTTAACTAAGAATTGGCTTTATAACCTCAATTTTGACCGATATTTCAATTTAGTGTTCATAATTTCGAGGTTCGATCAATGGAAGATGCGAATTCACTTGTGCGTCGGTGAAATCACTGTGTACATACGAAATAATTTAGACATTGAATGACTTTAGTCGCGTTTGGGTCTCCGCTATAGGTTCAAGTGAGATTTCACCTCCAGCTGCGACTAAGCTTAGTTAGTGAACAGACATTGAAGTGAGATATAGGCCGCTTTTGCTCACCCAACTACTTTATTCCATGAAGTGCAGCGAGTTCAAAACAGCCCGTACAACACATTCCTAGTATCTGAAACACTTGATAACATTCTCGTGCCGTTTAGTACAACCAGTATACATATATTAATTACCTACATACATAGGCGTCAGACGAAGAGCTCAGAAACACACACAAACATGACTTTACTGACAAAAGTAATATATATTTTTGAGCTCTATGTCACTTTAATTTTCCTCTATTACCTTAATCGTAGCGTTTCCGCACACCAAACGCAACTCTATAACTACGTTAAAAATTAGAGTAGCACTTTACGTATGAAAAATCTAGCATGTATAAGAATGGGCTAAAACCTTTACAAAATGGATAGGCCATCGTACCCACAGTATTAAAAATTAGGCTGCTTCATCACGGGACTGTAAAATGTACCAAAGCACTTACATACATACTTATATTAGATACTGCCGGTTATTTGTACCTTACATCTGAAGTCAGTGTTGGTATATTGCATTCATTTGGAATGCTATTGGACGAGTAAGCTTTGCATTTATTACATTATGTAAGCATATCATTGCAGTCGTAATTCAACAAACAGTAGACTTTATAATCCAATATTGGCGAATGTCATCAACGTCTGCTCAAAATTACTTTTCCATTTGCACATTGTTCAAAAACATCCGTATTTGCTGCGATTACGCCATTTCGAATGAAAGGGAAGGGCAAACGATGAACAGATCGCATTTTACCGATATGTATACAGAAGGGGGAAACTAAATAGATTTGCGTGAGTAGAAAAGCAACTATCTCCCAACAGAGGATTTCAGTGTGTTTAAAGTTCTGTTACGCTTCATAAAAAAATCTGTTTGATGCCCAAATGAGAAACAGAGGCGAGGGAGACGGATGCTTCGGTAAGACACGACTCGAGCTAACCTAGCCTCAGAAATACTATATCAGCTAACGTAACGAACACCGAACCGGCCTCGGGGCTATAATAACAAGTCTACGCCGGGCGGGCCGTCAGTAGGAACGGGTCCCGCCTGCTCGCCGAGGACACTCAGCGCCCATTTCTCGTAACAAAAATCGTCATGGGAAACGACGAGCTTCTTTCCTCCGGCTCACTTGGGGGCCCACCGGCCCGCCGCCGCTCTACGCTACGCTACCTAAGAGACGTTGGGGGTTTTCCGCTCGAGCGTGGCCTTGGCACTGCTCTCGATGCCGGAGTCCTCGTCGCCGCTGTCGAGCACGGTGCCCTCGCCGCGCACGGGCTCCTTGACGGGGCTGGCCGCCTTCTCCGCGTCGTCGGTGAGCACGATCTTCTGCTCGGGGTCGGGCCGGGGCAGGGTCTTGCCGAAGGTGGAGAAGGTGGGCTCGGGCGCGCGCTTGTCCCGCTCGCACTCGGGCGGGAGCGCGGGCGCGGGCAGCGCGGCCGCGACGGGCGTGTGCGTGACGTCCGTCATGACGAGCGGCGGCGGCGGCGGCGGCGGCGGCGGCGTGGCGAGCGCGGGCCGCGGCTCGGGCGCGCGCCGCGCGGGCTTGTCGAGCACGAAGTTGAACACCCGGCTGTGGCGCGGGGAGGGTATGTGCGGGCTGGGCGGCAGGTCCAGCTTGAGCTTGTCGCGCGTGTGCCGCAGCCCGCCGAGCGCCTCGCCGCCGGGCGAGCTCGGGCTGACCGACTCGCTGGAGCTGCCGCTGTCGATACTGCGCCACTGGCCGACCTCAGACTCCGGGAGCTTCTTGGTCTTGAAGTCCTCGTCGGTGGAGGTGGAGCCGGGCGTGATGTCCTCGACGCCCGAGTCGGGCGTGGTGAAGTCGAGCGAGGGCGCGCGGGTCTGCGCGAGGGTCGCGAGCGGCGAGGGCGGCGGCGGGAAGTCCTCGTCGTCGAGGTCGGGCTTGAGGCGCATGCCCGGGAAGAACTGGCTGGTGGTCGACATCACGCCGAGGCTCTCGAACGGCCGCGCCGACGACGATATGAAAAAGTCCTCGTCGTACTCTAAAAAAAAAAAAGATTGTATTCATCAGTTTTCGCCATACTCGTATGTATACCTATACAGTGGGTATACATTTATTTCCAGAGCTCATTTGACATCCAAGATGTCTTTAAGACCACGTAGAAGTACACAAAGTACACTTGCTCGCAACCAAGGTTTATGGGATCGTAAGAGTATGTAAGGATCAATGTGAACCACAGGAATATATTGTTGGGACGCGGATTGCTTAGTAGGCATTTCGCCGGAGCGCGACCTACTAAGTATAGCGCCCGTTCCACAGCGAGTCTTTGCCCGCCTCGCGCGCTGTACACTACCTTACTAATAAACATATATACGTATTCCCCGCTGTCCGCACCTATCACCGATATCTATTACCCACAATATGTTAGAAGGAACATTGGTAGTCAAATTTTATTTATTTTTATTTATCATTATGCGAATACATTTGACTTAATGGCATTATTACATGCAAAGGAAAACGACAGCACTGACGGTATCCGTTGGTCCCAAACTAGGCACAGCCTGTATCTTGGAATGGAAATGGTATGGTTCTTTCGAAATAGCATCAACTGACATGACTGACGACCGGTTAGCCTGGTGGGTAGTGACGCTGACTACGAAGCTGAAGGTCCTGGGTTCGAATCCCGGTAAGGGCAAGTATTTGTGTGATGAGAATGAATATTTGCTTCGGAGTCTCGGATGTTTTCTATGTATTTAAGCATTTCTCTCTGTTAAATATATCGTCATCTAGTACCCATAACACAAGCCTTATTGAGCTTACAATGGGACTAGGTCGATTTGTGTAATATTCTTCCGTAATATAATATAATTACAAAAAACGATAAGGGTTCCTTGTTGACTACGGAACCCTATAAAGACTACATTGCAGTAATTTACAATCATAAACAACGCTGGCATTCTGACACGAATGGCTGAGTAAGATTAGAAATATTGACTTATAGCAAGTAAATTATCAATCAACGAATTCCTCAATGACCAGGGAATGATAAATAAATAAGAAGTGAACCTGCTCCGAAGGCGATGGTCCCTCGCAGCGGGTACAGGTCGAGCGGCGAGGCCGCGCCGAACAGCTGCCCGTAGCCCAGCTCCGCCTCCTCCGCGCTGCCGGCGTCCCATTCTAGAACACGTGGCAACAGCACGCAGGTAATTAAAAAAAACATATAATAGGGAGAATGCAGCTATAATATTTACCATTATTTTGTGACAATAATATTGAAAAAACATAAAATGACAGCTACTGAAACGCTTTTACTTTAGTTTATACTAATTTCGAACAGTAATTACGTTTTGAAGTAATGTGGAACGGAACGTGTTTTAATTTAATCCAACAGTCAGCGTCAGGTGACGTCACTCCTGTCAAAAGTCAAAACTTGGCAACTATTTATAATTTCCTAAAAGTTGGTATCCAAAGGTTATCTCGAAGAGATCGCTCATTCGCGATAAGACTGCGTGTTGTTTACTTCTACTCGTAATCATATTTTACATATTGTATTCTGTATTTATCGATATACATATGTATAATCGGAAGTCGATAAATGAGAAGTCCCTATGAAAGCTCAAATGTGTTACGAGAATTCCGGGCTCTGCACATGAGTGATATCACGAACTGTAGATCCGTTTAGGCGGGAAAGTTTACTATAAACTGTAGTGTTTTATCTTTTTTATACTTTCGTGGTCTATTCTACATGAGATTCTTTTAAATGAAAGCCAAAATTAAAATATAGCATCTTCCCTTTTAGCGAACTTTGCCAGTTATTGACAACAGACATAGTACCTTTTGTCTGGGTACGACACAAATACTCACAAATTAAACTGTAGGCTTTTGTGAATACCACTCCGCGGATTTTCCCCAGGTGTCATTCGAGAAAGAACATTATGTCCAGCAAGATCTCCCATGACGTAAGTATATAAAATGTAACCCGTACGATATTAACACTAGGGAATTGAGGGCCTACCGCGAAACGAAAACGAACTTCGTCGCACTTGCTAGTTCAAGCCACAAAGACGGCGATACACGAACGAAGTTCGTTTTCGTTTCGAGTTAGCCCCTCTGTTCTCTTAATTTTCTAATGTTAATAATTGGGGTATCGTACAATTCTACTAATATTATAAATGCGAAAGTTTAGATGTTTGTTACTCAATCACGCTTAAAAGGCTGAACCGATTTGAATGAAATTTTGCAAGAAGATAGTTTATAGCCTGGATTAAAATATAGGATAGTTTTTATCCCGGGTCCACGCGGACGAAGTCGCGGGCGGAAGCTAGTCACAAAATATGTGGAATACTGGATGTATTCCACTTCATTTTAAGACCCTTATTAATAGCCGCTCTGGGCACTGAAAAGAGGAAATACATTGTCGATGTATTAGTGGTAGTGTTAGTGTATTAGTGGCCGGCGGCATCGGCAGTAGCAGTCAGTACCTGTGTAGGTGGAGAGGTCGGGCAGGCAGGCGGGCGAGTCGGCGTCGACAGTGGCGAGCTCGCGCGGGTACTCGTACACGCAGTGGTACTTCTGCCGCTTGAACACCACGCGCTTCTTGTTGTCCTGGGGAAATAACAACCAATTAACGCGTTGGGAATTTTCTATTTAACTTGCACTGTCAAATAATTTTACGTCATACCTGGCCATTAAGTAGCAATAAGCGCATACGCGTGCGGAAAATCCTGCTTTCTGGCCAGGGACGGACGTATAACTGTGCACTCACCAAGGTCGGTAATAAAGAAAGCCTCCGATCGCATATTTATCGCCCTTGCCTTCGGCTCGAGCGTCAAATACCTGCGATCTAAGACTTTCTGTGTTATACCGCTCTAGGTAAGTAATGTACTATAAGTTGAACTTAAATCATGTCAAAGCTGTCAGTTCAGTGAGGAAACGCATGTAGACGACAGTGACCGACAGGTGTGTAACAAATTATTGGATTCATACAAATTACCTGTAAAATCATACATTCGCTGTAAGAACAACTACTTAGGGACTTTAAAAAAAAAACTATTTAGTAGCTGCAAGTGCGGAAATCTTGTCTGCCTTGCGAGACGGGTAGCATTATAAATAACTTGCTTATATTATTTTCGCTTCGGCCGCGTATGTAACCGGAGTTTTGTAACCAGTTACCTAAGAAGAAAAAAATATCGTCATAGGATACTGGTATCCAAGTAATAGGATTTTTACCTTTACTGATACCTGTATGATTGTTCGTAACTAGTATCCAGTAAGGAATAAATAATACTCTTATGAAACCATGAGTGATCCGGACCCATGCTTTACCTAGGACCGGTTTAGGCTCACGTCTACAGATTTCCAATTCTAAGGCAAGTCCGTGTAGGTACGACGACGAGCGAAGCGAGGAGGAGTGTTAGGTGTACTGCGACCCTACGCCCGCGAGCCGAGCGAGCGAAGCGAGCGCGCCGCGGTAGCAGCCGGCGAAGTGCCAGAACCGATTTTTAGGGTTCCTTAGTCAACAAGGAACCATTATAGTTTCGCCGTGTCCGTCCGTCTGAAGAAAATGTTGAGAGCCATGATATGGAAAGAGGTTGATAATACCATACCTACCTATCTATCTTTCAAGCAGTTACCTACGAGGAATATAAAGTACTTTCTCGTAATCATTAGGAAGTTTTCCTAGGTTGTAACTCGGTTACGTGAAAGGAAAAAAATATATCACTTGGATACCAGTATCCTATGACGATAATTTTTTCTTCTTAGGTAACTGGTTACAAAACTCCGGTTACATACGCGGCCGCAGGGATCGCGGTTCTTGAGATATAGCCTGGTGACCGACCGACGGACGGACAGCGAAGTCTTAGTAATAGGGTCCCGTTTTTACCCTTTGGGTACGGAACCCTAAAAAGGAAACAAGCGGAAATTAGATGAAACTACCAGAGAAGCAAATGAAAAAGGAAAAAAAGAAGTGACGTCAAGGTGTCTGGTTGCCTGGAAGAGATCGCTTATTAGAGATGATACCGGCTGTAGATTACCATTTAACATGCTTTTTTAGATTTAAGTTTCTTACGCTCTGTTTTTTTTGTGTGCAATAAAGAATATTGTATTCTATAGTAGTTTCTGCCTCCCATCAATAAAGTCTATGTACAAATCGCAAAAATAGTACATTACTGCAGAGGCCGTGAAGTAAGGGATTGATGGACGAGCTTGGGGTAGACGGCCGAGTCGTAGACGAGGCCGGATACAACGAGTTCAGCAATCCCTGTTCCGGCCGAGGATTGTAGTGCTTTTCTCAAACGAGGTGAGGAAATATTAAAATTTGTGTAATTTGCCGCCTTTTTTATTTTTTAAATATGCCATTTGTACAAGTCGTTCGAGCACCATGTTTAACCGCACGTAAGTGTAGTACCATAGATTTTGGGTTTTTTTTCGCAAGTATGCTCACAAAGTCTAGTGGTGGTTGGCAGTATGTAATTTTTTCCTTTGTCAGTTTAATATTAGTAAACAAATTTAAAAAGTTAGAGTAGCGGACAATAATAGTTTTACTTAGGGTTTTCATACATTACTTCTTGGCCTAAGGCCAAGAAGAAATGTAGGGAGCCTTAAACAAGAAACTTCATGTCCTCATTTCGTGACATTAACGCATACATTTCCGAGCATGTTTGAGAAATAGTTACTTTATGATACAAGTGCGGAAAGTAGTTAATTCCCAACGAGTGACGATGACCAAAAACATGACCGTCAGGGGGGTGTTTTTGATCGACACGAGTTGGGAATTACCAATCCGTACGTGTATCATACAACATTTTACAATGCATCACGCGGGGAAATTAACAATTATACATAAAACAAATTACCTACTTTCTGCACTTGTATCATAAATAACTATTTCGTCACACTTGCTATAAAACTTGTTAATAAAATAACGAAAACCTGAAAACAGTTTAATCAGAATCGACAATGTGCAAAAAATAGGTTTTTTTTTTTACGAGTTTTTTTTTACCTTTGTATGCGTTGGCCAGCTGGGGCGACTTGCTTCATACAAATGTAAAAATAAATCGGGTCAAAAAAAACCAATTTTTTTTACATTCTACGCTCGATTCTGAACAAACCTTTTTCAGGTTTTGAGTTATTTTATGAACTCGTTTATTTTTATGTAAGTATATATTTTTTACCAAGATAGGTAAGGTACCTACCCATATACAAGCAAGTAGATATATTTGTTTTGAATATGAAGATGTGCATACATCACACACCTAAATACTGAAAAGAAACTACTTACAAAATTACTTCATATATAGTTAAGAATCATAATTTGGAGTCCAGTATTTATAAAGTTCATTAATTCGAGTACGGGATCAAAAGACATTTTATAAGTATCTCCGTTTATTACAAGATAAATAACTATTGTATTTACCTAACCTAACACCTAATTAAACAAAAACACTAGTTACGTTCTTCTGCGTTCGGCCGGCCGGTCAAGGTAGACACACTCGATCTAGCGAAAAACCCAAACAGCACCCGCGTCTTACGCTCGGCGCAGTCTTAACGGTTAGTAAACGACAATGACGTAGGGTCATTAAAATAAATATTAAACAACAAAGCATCATGTTTAAGGAAAATATAACGTTGCACCAGCCAGTTTAGGTTTAAGAGGTGATGCGGCCACTGTGGTCCGTGAGTTGCTCCTGAGAAGTCGTCACGGTGAGTTCTTTTATTTAACACTAACAATACATAGGGTGCGTTCATTATTATCTGATTCTACGGGCTGTTACTTATTTTAAATGAAATGAAATAAATGTTTATTCTCTTTTTTCCTTGCATGCTTAAAGCTAGACAGAAATCTGCCAAACCACAGTGCGGTTTGTTGGCAGACAATGCTCCTAATTAATATTACAGGTATTATCTAAAAGCTATATATATAATATATGTAGGCACGGTATTTACTTATGCTAGAACAAATAATCAGTTAAGTTACTTAGGATAGCTGAATTACATTTTTTAATTTATTTAATAAGACATCGTTTACTTTCTTTTAAGCAATTGTTTTGTGACACTTGCACTTTTTATCTAGGCCGGGTAGATCGTTATATATTTTCGGAACCAAGTACTTTCTATGTCTTTGGCCATAATAATTAGTAAACCCTGGCAAAAATAGTTTATCTATGGCTCTGTTTCTAACAAGCCAACACAATACACATAACATAACATAACAATAGGTTTTTTAAACTCGTCGTTACAAAATTGTTCCACAGCCAGCAACAACTTTACTTTTTTATGAACTGGCAATATTTTGCATTCTAAGAAAAGCTACCCGAGCCGCCGAGTGGTGTCGGGTTAGAATTTCACCCCCCCCGTGGGTGTCGTGAAAGTCGACTAAGGGACCAGGGTTGAAGTGTGTTGTGGGCGATGGGCTAGCAACCTATCACTGCAATATCACATTTTGTCCATCTTTTATACCCACATTTATGCTAAAAGTGGCGCTGGAACATACGTTTCATGCGCTCTGCCTATCCCTTTTGGGAATGAAGGCGTGAATGTATGTATGTATGTAAGAAAAGCTGTTCGTAGGTGTTATTTTTACATTTTACTTTAGTTTTTGTGTAAACCATTAGTTTCATGAACCGTATCTGTAACGCTTTTATTTTGTCTAAGTAGGTCTTAAATGTTCATGTCAATCCATAGGATATAAGTGAGTCTACGAGCGCATAGTACAATGTATACATGGTGGCCTTGTCTAGTACAAACTTCAAATGGTGGAACTTTACAAGCACTGATCTTAACTTGTTGCACAGGCTGTTGACCTGCGGCTGCCATGTGAACTTGTGGTCCATTAGCAGGCCTAAGTACTTGTACTGTCCCACCACCTGCAGCTCGGCACAGCCGACCGCGTCCCCGGCCCCAGCCCGCCGCCGCCGCGCACTGTGGAGACACTCGAAGTTGTGCCCCACAATGAGAGGCTTATGAGAAGGCTCTGTTAACACTGAGAGCGGTAACATACGGCGACTTTTTGCAGCGATACTAGCCATAGAACAACTGTCTATCTAGTTGATCCATCTACGGTAGGTAGGCGCCAGTGGCGGAGCGCCCATAAAACCAGATTCCCAACAGCTTGCCTGAAATATCTTTTTAGGCATGAGCCTATACCTATATACTCATTACTTTTTTGTTCCGGGTTGCCAATTAATAATTTTCACGCGCCACCGTTGATAGGTACGGTTCGGATCGATCTAGCTAGTGGTTCATGCATGCGGCTGTCAAGCGGCGGTCGTGGGTTTGGTACCAATAAGTTTTTCGGAACTTACGTACGGAATATTTACCGTTAGCTACTCGGTGAAGGAAAACATCGTGAGGGGTTGGAAGGTCAGATGGCAGTCGTTTTCGTAAAACTAGTGCCTATGTTGAATCTTGGGATTTCGTGTCGAAATGAACACCGCCCGCCCGCCGCCCGTTTGTGCTGCTTTAGAGCACACACGAGAATAACGCTAGGAGAATCAGAGGCTCTAGTATAAGTTTTACCGAAACAAAACGTTACGATCGCGTACTGCTGCACTGGGAGTGTAAATTCAAAAAGTAGCCTGAATCAGGCTCCTGCGTATATATTCGAAAAACGGTTTTTCTTGAATAACTCGGCCATTTTTGATTTTACAGTAAAACCGTAAGAACAAAAATTTTAGGAAATTTGATTCTCTACAAGTTTGGTCCTCACAATTTTTCTTCTAGGATCGATATTTTGGAAATCCAAAAAATCCAAGAACTAATTATTCACGGGTAGGGTCGGTTTTTTGGATATAATGACTGGACTAGTGTCAGATAAATAAAATGCTTGTCAATATTAACTGGCTAGCCGGGTGAAACTATTGTAATGGCACGTAGCATTTGATTGATACACCACTCAATACGTAGGTATTGGTATAGTTCAAAGATTTATGAGTAATATGACCTCAAATGTGTATGACTAACCTTATAAGGATAGGTTCGCCTTTGTACTCGTTCATTCGGGCTTGCTGTGAATTCATTTTATTTATATACAAAGCAAATTTGTAAAATATAATGTAAATTTTCAATAAGCAATAAATGAATCTAATCTAATCATTTATATTATAATGTCTTGTTACTTTTGTAAATGTTTTTCTTATGGGCAATAAAGTTTCATCCATATATACGTAATTAGAATGATATGTCCATGCTTTAGATTAAACAGTATGAATTAGAGAAGCGTTCGCGGTTTGGTCTTTCACAGTTGGTATGTTTTTATATTTTGTTTGTTAACCGTTTGTGTTTGCCACCGTCGTAGTATCAAAAAAAGCGTAGGTAAAAATAAGTTGACAATTATTTTTGCAATTCCAAAAAAAACTGGTACCTATAATACATTTTGCCATCGGTCTGGTCTCCTGCGCCTAGTCAAGCCTAGTGCAGGTACCGGTACTTATGTAAAATACATGTGTAAAATATTTGCTAAATAAATGTCTCAAGTCTATTTCAGTGAACAATTATGTCTTGGCTACGAACGGTTCTGCTGGCTGCGATTCTGGTCGCCGCGTTCGGGCGGCCCACGCACGAAGACCCTGCACAGGTGGAAGTATCCCACAAACATGAAGCCAAAAGACCGTTGGTGCCCAAGGAGACCGTTCTACGTGCGGGGAGACAGGTATCCTGGACCTCGGCACAGGATCAGGATGCTGTGATAGCCTCCATTACCGGCTCGTTAGGTAAATGCCCGGCGGGAACTACTCCGCTATATCTCGGCTTTTTTATATGCCAGAAAAAGAAGAGCCAACCAATACAGACCAAATAATACATGTATAGTGTGTAGGTAAATTTCAGGAAATTTCCGATTGATTGACGTTTCGTAATAAGTTATCGTATTATGTGGATACCAACAACGGCATGGTTTGCCTACTGGTAACTGTCAGTCTAAACTGGAAATCGGATTTTTTTGTTCTTCATTGTTACTGTAATAAGTTTCTGTAAAAACAAAACATTTTTGATGCAATCTTTGTAATGTACTTTTTTGCACAATCGTCAGTTACTACTACTTCTACTACGAACAATGCAGTACAAGTTAATATAAAGCTTGTAAAAGAAAACGACAGCGAATTAAGTTGTTTAAAACATTCAATATAAAGATGTATGCATTTCAATGAAGTATTTGTTTTATTTCCTTCTGATTGAAAATTTTGCCCTTGCGACGTCCGATATTGCACGTAGACCACCACAATGTGGACTGAGATGACTTGGTACAGGTCACGGGAGTCCGCCGGGTGCGGGAGTCGCAGAACCGCTCATGGCGACGACGACGTCACTTGACTCCAACAAAAACTACGGGTTTGAAGCCCAATATCCCGTAAACAGATCACTGAATTGAAGATTGGTTTTTAGAAACCCATAATATGTTTGAACAAACTGTCCAACTATACCATACATTATGGGTCTATCGAGAAAAAAAATATAGATCCCCACTTTAAATGTAGGAGGTACATCCTAAAAAAAAAATATTTCCGGGATTTTATTATCTGTTTTGTCGGCGTGGTTGATTTATATACCGACGCCGAATTACAGTTCTAGTAGTAAGGGTTATTGAGCTAAGCCGCAGACAGACAGACGGACATGGCGAAACTATAAGGGTTCCTTGTTGACTATGGAACCCTAAAAAGCGCATAGTTGAAGTTCGGCACTCAACCTTTTTCTCCTAAAATTTAACATATGCTTTTGTTCCATATTTCTATCGTTATTATTTTGAAATACTGATCATGAAAATGGGAAAATTTTGGGGACAAATTCACACACACATTAACGACAGTATACTAAAAAGAAATTTAAAATCGATATTAACCCGAACATAAAATCGAAAACCATGCTCAACTAACACCAGACAAAATTTATGTATTGAATAGCAAGGTAGGTAGTGTAGAAGATAGACAAATAGGATTGGTCTTTTTACTCTTAGCTTATCAAGGTAGGCTCGAAGGAGACCTCAACTATGTAATTACCTAACAAAAAAATATAAGAATAGTAATAAAAAAACAATAGTATATTATATTAAAGTACAAATTTTTTAAATATATATATAAATAAAAGGTTAAATATAAGTATATATTTTTTTAACAAATTGTATAGTATCTATTTTGACAATGGGCGTGAAATTTTGAGCTATTACTTCCCACCACTACTTTTTACTATTTCTTGGCAACTAGATTCGTGTGTCGTCGGCGGAGATAGTACCTATCTTGATCAGATATTATATTATATTATGCAACGACGGCGCATTTTTTCAAGTAAAGACGCCTTTTTACCTTCTTACAAGTTTATTTTTGAGAGCCGTGATCGTGACCAATCAGCGATTAACCTTTCTATGTACAATAAGAAGTAAATAAAAAAATGTTAGGTATGGCATCATACGCCCAGGGTTTAACTTTCATAAGTTTAAACCCTGGTCTAATTTAGGTGCGCTTTCATAAAATGTGACACTAACCCCTGAGCCTGACCGTCGCGTTGTCCCTTTCCTTAACATGGATAATGCTGGCGATAGCCTGAAACGCGACGACCAAATCGCGAAGGACTTTAGGTAGCGAGGGCGGTTGGCCAAATGACGGCGACAAGTAAACAATGCGTGCCTACACGTAAAAGCCAGCCGTCAGTCACTACACATCACAGTTTCATCAGCAAACTGGTTCTAATATGTCGTCCAGGTAAGTGATTCTTGACAGAACTATACATTTTACTATTCTTACTTTATTTAGTTTACAACAATTGAAGTATCACTTCTAGAAAGATATATTTATCTGCTATTCCGCTTAAAGAACGAGCAGGTTCGATACGAGGGCTGCTACTTATGTATCCGGAATCCAGGATTCCAACTTTCTTAAACACAATTTTTGACCTCCATGGTAAAATTTGAACTATATTTTTTTTTCTTGAGTACGCTAGTCTTTTGTTTTTGGCAGGTTTAAAATGTTATCTCGTTGCAAGAATGGAACTTACTCGTGAAAATATTCGTGCCATGATTTATTACGATTTACGGCGTGGCTTAACGCAACAACAATGCATAGATCAATTAACTTTGACTTTTGGTGATGAAGCTCCATCAAAAACTACTGTGCTTACGAACGAAGTTAAGGAAGGTTGCCCGAAATCGGCCGTTGTACCACAAAATATTGAAGCAGTGCGGAAACTTATAATGCATGACCGTCATGTTACGTATCGCGAGATAGAGGCAATTCTGGGGATATCTATGACGAGTATTAATAAGATATCATAGTGATACCGCACAATTTAACTAAGGATCAAAAAGAGGCTCGCATCGAATGGTGCAAAAAAATGTTGAAAAAATATAACCGTGGTGACTCAAAAGCTGTTTATAATATCTACACAGGTGTCGAATCTTGGATATATGCGTATGATCCCGAAACTAAACAGCAATCAACAGTGTGGGTGTTTCAAAATGAACCGAACCCTACGAAAGTCACTCGTGCAAAAAGCACCTTGAAGCAAATGGTCGCCTGCTTTTTTGGTATGAATGGCCATGTGGCTACAGTGCCACTAGAAAATCGTAAAACGGTTAATTCGGAGTGGTACACGACCATTTGTTTGCCAGAAGTGTTTGAAGAAATACGTAAAGACAACCAGCGACGCAGAATCATTCTTCACCATGACAACGCCAGCTGTCATACATCACGCGAAACAACTCGATTTTTGGAAGGTCAAAATATAGAATTAACGGGTCACCCACCGTACAGCCCTGATTTGGCACCCAATGATTTCTATTTATTTCCAAATGTAAAGAATAAATTACGTGGTCAACGATTTTCGACCCGCGAAGGTGCGGTCGGCGCGTTCAAACAACACGTTTTGGAGATACCTCAATCAGAGTGGCAAAAGTGCTTTAAAAATTGGTTTACACGTATGCAAAAGTGCATCGATCATCACGGAGAATATTTTGAAAAACAATAAAACTATATTTAGTAATGTACGTTTGATTATTTTTTCTATTCCGGATACATAAGTAGCAGCCCTCGTATTAGTGATAATTAGATGTACCTACTTATTATCTCTAATAAACCTACAGGGTTTTTGGCAGAATAGCAAATGAATATATTGTTTTAGAAAATTATCAGGGAACGCCGGATTCCATTAATTAAATCATATCTTAATAGTTTAAATGTACATAAACAGTAGAATCCCTACGTGTTGATCTACATTACATATCTGTCATACAGTTGAGTTCATAAACGGAGGAAGTGGATGTGCGCGTAAAGACCGGATTCATCCTGAGGGTCGTGAGGTTGGAGTCTCGCCATAACGTGAATTTTAATTCCTTTGTGGTGAGAGTTCCATCAGACCATCTATCGGCCTTCACTAAGGAAGAATTTTAGCCGAAGGGAGTAAGTTCCGACGTTTCAGCGGGTGGTTACCTGACACCACGAAATCGCGGAACACATCACGGTAGTAGTGTGTTTTTGTTTGCAATATGGGCCTATGTTGCCTGATTTAAATATATAAATAAATAATAAATATATGTATGTTCCCATGGTTCAATAATATCTGAGCAACCTTATGCTAATGAAAATAAAGACATGTTCACATATTTTTGATCAGTCTGTACGTGCACATGTTTTACAGCTCTACTGTACCATTTTTGATTGAGTAAAAATATAGTAAAATTACTTAGCACGTAAATTCAGAAAGTTGCTTTATCGTATTTTTTTATCTCTCAAAATACTCGTGATAGAACTTATGGGCCGGCCTTAATTTGACAAAAACTAACGAAGGTCCATGGACGCAAGACTGTCCCAACGATTCTGGTCAGGAAAACATACAAAAAGACGGCCAAAGACTTTATACAGCCGGCTGGACACTGCCAAAAAAGGGTACAAAAATGGATAACGATGACGCTGAAACGCATAATTCTAATAATTAGGTGTGGACCATAAAATAACAACTGGGTTCGCACCGTGAAACAACATTATCTATCACTACAGAATAGCACACTACACTTAGTAACGCCGAGCAAAACACTTGTTGCAACGGTTTTACCTAAAGTGACTAAACCACGAAAGGAAATTTAATATACATAGGTATTTATATGTAGACTTAAGTCGAATCTGAGCCTTACTTTTTTTACGACCGGTTAGCCTAGTGGGTAGTGACGCTGCCTACGAAGCTGAAGGTCCTGGGTTCGAATCCCGGTAAGGGCAAATATTTGTGTGATGAGCATAAATATTTGTTTCTGAGTCATGGATGTTTTTCTATGTATTTAAGTATTTATATCTATTATATATATCGTCGTCTAGTACCCATAACACAAGCCTTACTGAGCTTACTATGGGACTAGGTCGATTTGTGTAAGATTGTCCCTTTATATTTATTTATAATTTATTATATTATTATTTATACTGTCATTTATGTTTTCAGCACCATGAGTCTGAGTTCGCTGTTGGTGTTGGCCTTGGCGCTGGGTTGGACGGCTGCGCGGCCAGAAAGAGACGATGCCTTCCCACTTGCCCACTCACTCCCTCTGGCGGCCACCGCACCGCGGGTCATATCGACCAGACCGCTATTGCACGCTATTGGCCCCTTACATAAATGTCCCTCTGATAAGAAGACAGTAAATATTGGAAGCGGTAAATTGATTTGCAAGGAGAAACGTAATCACGAATAATGCTTGAGAGCTTGGAAGCCAAAGAATAACGCAATGCATTAAACAGTGATTTATTAACATCATAGCTATACGTCACTAAATTTAAGGCAACAATTTGTAATAAATGTTTATCCAGTCTAGTGTTTCCTTTTAATGAATACTTTAATTTAGTTCGTCATCGTCCTCTTGTAGTATAACGTTTTTCCATAGTAACCTATAGCCTACCTACACCCAAATTATTGACGTAGGCACCAGAGCTAGTGCCATGACACCTCTATTCAACGTTTCATGTAAAAATTGACAAAAGAGTTGCCACTGACAAGTTGTAATTTAGGCACTCGAATGCAACTAGAACTTTCAGACTTTAAATAAAAAGAAAAGCTTACTTTTAATCGAGTTAAAACTGTTGCCACGCCGCACACCGCGCAATGTTGTCGTCTTACGACAACTTTGTAAGGCCAACATTAATATTCTCGCTGTATCAAACTGAATTCTTCAGTGAAAATTGCCGTGAAAAGAAATTACATAGGCTATGTTATCCAGGACAATGTAGAGTTGTTAATGATAACGATAAAGGTGGTAGTTATTCTTGTGGAATAATTAAAGAAACTCACTTAACATTTTAAGGGCGGGCATTGTAGAATTTTGAGTTCTTCAAAACGCCGTTTTGCACAAATTAGGAAATAATAAATACTGATTTTCAGATATGATTCTTGACTATGATTGTTTGTCAGATATAAACGAAACATGATTGCTTAAAATATCCTCGATTAAAAAAATAGTTTCTGTCAAAAAATTAAATTTTTGGTAAATGCTTTTATTGCCGACTGTACTTTTCTGTATAGTCATCCACTACTCATTGAGACGAGCCCAAACTCAACAGAGTTACGTCGGTTAAGTAATGATTTCCCATGGCTACTTTCTGTCTCCATCATCAGATCAGTTCCATGATACCCTAATATTGAATTGTCATCCAAACAGTTTAGTTTTTATGTTACCAAAAATGTCAGCTCTATCGGTTGAATATATCTGCTTCAAAATTGAGTTACAAGATTCCACTCGAACAAACATAGTGACAAAGGTACAGTCAAGGGCACCAATATGTATTCACTCAAAGTTTCATAAATATGTATACTACAACCTCATGTTCCGGAAATAAGGTATGTGTACATATTTTTGAGAATTTGTGGTGTATACATATTTGTGCCCTTGAATGTACATTGCAAGTTAATGGAAAGCCTGTCAAACTAAAGTTGGGTCTTTATTTATCTGTTTTACCTGAGCCTACTCAAACAATACATTATTAATTACCCCATCTGAAATCTAACTTAAGGAAATATAAAGAGGACAAGTTTACTGACCTAAAGAAAACATTCCAGAAACAGCCCAGTGGCGGCAGTCGTGTAAAAAATGGCCGGTTACGCATTTCGGTTAATAAAATCCCTGGACGCAAGTACCTAATGAGTAATGACCGGTCATATCAGTTCAATTTAAATAGCTGACTCGGCACAGTGTACGTTACAGTCCCATCCGCAGGCTGCCTCAGAGAGCAGGCCCGGTAAGTAATTCAAGACGAACAGTCGCCATCAGATATATCGGAGCGGCCAAAGTGCTCACAAATATCGGAACACGTCTCTATTGTCGAGGTATTAGAGTAGTGTTCAGATATTTGTGAGCACTTTGGTCGCTCCGATATATCTAATGGCGACTGGACTTAAGTATACTTACTTCAAAACGTTTTAATCGGGATGGATATTAAGATTGCCTTATAGGTGTTTAAACTTATGTATGGTCTTGCATGAGTTGCATGTAGTTGTGGACTGGTCAAAAAGGCACTTGATTCGTTTGTGTTACAAATTTTACATATGTATTGGCCCGTGGGGTGTCGGGTTAGAATAGCACCACCCCCCTTCTTCCTGTGGGTGTCGTAAGAGTCGTACTAAGGGAACAGCACGTCTAGCAAGTCGTGCTGACAAGTCGCTTCGCGCGCGACTGAGCATCTCCTGTCTCACTCCCACCGTGCTAATTAGAAAGAGGAGGGTAGATCTTTCTCGACTCGCGTCGCGGCGCGGCGTCAGTTGTGCTAGCCCCCCTGGGTTGAAGTGTGTTGTGGGCTATGGGCTTGCAACCCATCACAGGGTTATCACATTTTGTCGATCTTTTATAACCACATTTATGCTAAAAGTGGTACTGGAGGGTGCGTAACGATGTCTATAATTCTTTTTGATATAATATTAGTTGCAATAATGCTCATTTGATATAATTATTGAGTCATATAACAACACTTAATATATTTACATATGACATAATTATCAATTTATACAATGATCATTTGATGTAATAACATTTAATATAACATACTTTAAGTCTAATGCATATTTCCTATAATGAACATATAATGTTAATTTCTTCCAATGTACAGTTAGCATAATAGTTTTTGGTAGATTCTAAGGCAGTCGGTGTAGGTACGACGACGAGCGAAGCGAGGAGGAGTGTTAGGTAGAACCGCGACACTACAGCGCGCGAGGCGAGCGAGCGAAGCGAGCGTGCCACGGCAGCGGCCGGCGAATCGCCAGAATCGAACACTTTTTTACCACCTAATACTGATTCTATATAAGTACAATTTACAAAGCGTAATGTTTGCTATACTTTCTTTACTTTATTGGCGTTACCAAGCTGTTGTAATAAAAACAATATATTACACAAATGTTATTATATTGAATGAAATTATATCATTTATTATTATACCCATCATTTCACACCCGGTACAGGAACACAAGTTTAATTTGCTCTGCCTACCTCTTTAAGGGATAAAGGCGTGAATATATGTATGTATGTACTGTCTCGAATGTCACAACTAAATATAAAAGAGGTTCTATCGACCTGTGTTAGCCAGTGACGGACGCTCTATCTTGTCACTTATCGTGTGATAATGTCGACCATGATATGGGGTCAGATTCGAAAGCATTTTTAAACCTTATAGGAGAAATAAATTGTCCACAATATTACATTCAATTTTTGGTTCTCCGTACCGTTACCACCGTACAAGCTAGTATGTAAACAGTAACAGAATGTAATAAAAAGTATTGGAATACTTTTTTATCCTATAACATTCGAAAGCACTTTCGATTCTGAGTAGGAGGCCGTATTTTATAAAAATTTAAAAAAGTAGAGTGTACAAGTTTCCTTAAAACGGGCCCATTGTTTCTTTAAAACTTCAGTAGTCGTTTTTTCGAATGAATCATAGAAATGACCACGACATAACCTTCGCAATAAGAGTCCAAACATGACTCGCAACTCGATAGTGGTTTTCCTCGAGTAACAAAGTGAAACAGCAATATTCATGCAATTCATTTTACTTGTTATTTTATGGAAAAACGAATGTGGCATTGTCTACAGGAAGCTCATTTTTTTTATTCGATCGTTTTATAATTCCCCTACAATAATTAACATAATTCGATTATAAGGTACAAACATAGGGTAAGTTGACGTGTCTGTATATCTGTGTGTCAGTCTTTGGTATCGTAGCCCCTAAACGAATGGACCGATTTTAATGCTGTTTTTGTGTCAAAGCTGACGTGATTGAGATGGTTGTTAGCCATCAAGTTTCAACAAAATCGTTTCAACCGGTTTTGAGATATTGAAATTTGAAATGATAATGTCGGGGGGTTTTCTACCTTTCTAAGATGTTTATATTTTTTCAGTACAATGTGTCGGTGTCTGCCGTTATTGGTGTTCCTGATTGCGTTGGCTTGTGCGCACGCGCAGCCTGTGGCGAGCGATAACGTCACAACACACGAGCTTACTGCTCACCCCAGTACCGCTATGGAAGACATTTTCACCGACGGTGCCGAATTAATGGGAACTGTACGAAACCGGCGCAATTACCCTATCCGTCCTGTACACAAGTGTCCATCAGACAAGACTATGGTGTATATTGGGAATGGAAAGATTTTATGCAAAACAAAGCGCAGGAAATTTTGAAGGTATTGAGAGGAAAATTAAAACTGAGGACATTCTTTAAAAAAAAAGGCGTGATTGTAATAACTTTATTAAACTGACTTAGTTTACTTGACTTGTATTAATTTTTAACCCACTTCAGAAAAAAAGGAGGAGGTTCCCAATTCGGTTGTATTTTTTTTTATCTTTTTTTTTTCAATGTTTGTTTTCTCAGAACTCCGTCATTGATGAGCCGATTCGTAAAATTTTTTGTTTGTTTGTAAGTTTAAGCTTCCAGGTGGGTAACATTTTTTTCAAAAATTAAATTGGATGATGGGATCCATGAGGAATTGAGGGAACTCCTTAATTATATTAGGCACGCGTCTAGTGATTTTGGTATTTTCTATTATAACTCGTGTATTTGCACCCGGAAATCATAAATTTGGTGGAGTGGAATTGATGATGAAGACCACAGATGACTTATGGAATTCCTCAATTATGTACTTAAAAGTACAAAAGTACCTCACAGATTCTGATAAGTTTCCGTTGAAATAGCAACTAATGAATTTGGCACTTCATATTATATATTGTTATCGAAATATTGTTATGCATGTTTATTTGTTTTGTTAAAGATATAGTTTTACTGAATAATTAAGCCTTAAATACTTACTATTAGCAAAATAATAAAAAAATATAAAATTCAGTATTTTTTCCAGACAAACTACTTTACATATTGACATGTCCTTTGGATATTTTATACATGTATTTAAGATACATTTATAAAAAAATTAAAAAAGTCCTAGCGTTTTTCAAAGTCAAAAATTTTGGCTGATTAAGTTATTTTTGTTTTTTTTTTACTTGCAAGTTAGCGACACCTACCATATTTTTATATAATATACACAATTTTATATTCTATTACATATATTTTTTTCAAAAATATTAGTAAGGATCAACGAAGTGGAAATAAGCTATTTGTGGTGTGGGGGTAAGGGTGGAAAAAAGATCACCCACGAACGGCAACTTCCTTAAATAATGGGAATAGCTAATTCTACGCAAAAAAAATTATTTTTGGAAACAATAAATACTTTTGTAATTTGTAAAACTTCAAAAATTCATACCTGTTTACATTATTCCAGCACTGGCATATGCCAGTAGCATAGCACAAGAGCTTGATCATTTGATTAACTCATTATACCTAGGAAGTCGGGGTCTAAAATAATCGCTCTAGAGAAAAACTGTGACAATAGGTGTTTCTAACGATTAGAAATGTAAATCTACGTCACAAAACTCCCCTTCCCCCACTCCGTGAAAACTACTTTTGAAATCACTTCGGTAGCTTTTGATTTTACACGGGCAGATACTTGTAGATCTCAACTTTGTTTTACAGAGAAGAGATAATATATTGTATTACATTTTTCTCCATACAATTTTTTTCAGTGAACATCATGTTTATGACATTATGACTCATATGTACGTACATCAGTAAGAAAAATGCTCTGAGTTTTTAGCACAAATATATAATAAATAAATAAAACTGCAACTACTGCAATTACGAATAGATTCACTGGACGCTGACATATTTTAATTAATAGCACTTATGTTTTGTAAATCTATTACTAACAATTATCTTATCAATCTTTATCTACTAATAATTATTATTGAATACTAGAAGTTGCACTTAAATGTGCATGTTTGTAGAATAATTTGCCCGCACAAGAACTACAGTACACATCACTTAATGTGACTGTATTATCTTCGTCACGACTTGTGCCACATGTTGAGCATATTTTCAAAAGTTCGATTTCTTCCTCCTCCAGAAATACTTCATCGTTGGGTAGGCAGTTACGAAACAAAGCGACCTGCATATATTTCGGCAGGTTTACTTGCTTAAATACGAACGTCGTGCCGTGCACGTAAACCACAGAGGATCTAAGATTTAAATAGAAAGCAAGATTCTGCCCGCCGTGTTCGAAATTCAAAATGCGAGTCTTTGAATTTCGAACACGGGTTACTCTGTTTATTATTGGATAATGATGGGTACGGTACAAAGTACGGAACCGATTTGAATAACACTCGTATACAAATAGCTTATTTCCACTTTATTGATCCTTATTAATATTTTTGAAAAAAATATATGTAATAGAATATAAAATTGTGTATATTATGTCAAAATCCTACCATATTTTATGTCGCTAACTTGCAAGTAAAAAAAAACTACAAAAAAAACTTAATCAGCCAAAATGTTTGACTTTGAATAACACTAGGACTTTTTATTTTTTTTATATATGTATCTTAAATACATGTATAAAATTTCCAAAGGACATGTCAATCTGTAGTATGGCTGAAAAAAAAACTGAATTTTATATTTTTTTATTATTTCGCTAATACGAGTAGTAAGGATTTAAGCTTAATATTCAGTAAAATTATATCTTATAATAAAACAAATAAACGTGCATAACAATATTTCTAATTCAGCCAGGGGCGATTTTACTATTGCAATCCGGCCAGACCCTTCGTATATGTATTTGCATTCGCTTTCTCGAAAACGGCTATAACGATGTGGATGAAATTTGGAATATAGGGTTTTATGAAGCCGATAAATCGATATAGGTGGGTCTCATGTCTGGGAAAATTCATTGCCTCTAGGAACTGTGGGCTTATAAACCAACGTTTTCAGGCAACATTAACCCATTCGTTGCCGAGGCGCAAATATTCCATATAGTTAGCGATAACGCGTCAATGGCAACCAATTTATTAAAAAGGAGAAAGTTTTTAAGTCTGGCAAATATCACTGGAGGTTTTTCATACTTTAGTACTGTGACCCCAAAGGGGTAAAGTGTATGTTTACTGTTTTTCTATTAGTCTAACACGATTTATAGCTCGCATATATCCATTCTGCTGATTAACCCTTTCGCTGACATAGCGTGTCTAGTCTCAAAAGTGCAATTTAAATTGTGAGCACGGCAACTAATGTGTCATATGGGTGAATCAATTTTTTTCCGTTGCTTGTTAACTATACCAAATGTTGTCCCCTAACCCTTTTCTACGGGCCATCTTTTAAGCATATTAGTCAATGTGGTAACAATTTCTAAGAAACTGTGTCATATCGTCTCCTGGCTAACGGGACAGAAAAATAACAAGAAATGGGCGACCGGTCAGCGAGTCGTGGCATTTTATATTTAACCTTTCTACAGTCGTGCTCCTTTTAAAACCAGTTCTATGAGGCGCACGGGCTGATGTACCGCCGACTTGTGCTGAAGTGTATTGTATCGAGGCGTGTGTCTGTGTGAGTGCATCGCATCGGACATTTGTACGGATTTGTTTTAGCCATATATCTACTGTGTACCCTTGTTTTACCGACAAACGATTCATCGAATTAATGTTTCGCCGAATTTTCATTTCATCGCAAACATCGAAGGCAAATAATGAAATGCACTGACCTGCGAGTGAGGCAAGCTACGTAGCGAGGACTTGGCGGGCTCGGCGCGGCAGTCCCACGACGAGGGCACGAACTCCACCTCGTCGCCCTCCGAGCCGGAGCCGGAGCCGGAGCCCGAGCCGGCGCCCGAGCCCGCGTCGGAGCCCGGTGCGCGTCCGCCGGAGCCGTTCGAGCCACGCTGTCGACACCAATGTTGTTAGTCAAAAATTGCTGTTACGCTTGAAACTTGTTCCTTTTGAGGTGACCCTAAACTTGGCAGTGTATCTTTAAATGCACACATTTTTAGTCATCTTTTGCATGTTTTCTAGATTTATTTTTTGTGGTATTAGTGGGGCAGAGTGCTGGAACAAATTGTCGTAAATGTGGACACGCTGGACAAAAGAAAAAAATCAAAATGACCGCCATAAAATGAAAGATGGCTGACGGAGGAGTTGGTTCCTATCAAAAACTTAAAGCTATGGACCTAACAAGTACCTGAAAAAAAAAATTGGTGCTTTTGTCCAGCGTTTCACCTGAAACTGCCCTACGATATAGGGTAAATCGCCAATAACTGGCCCCCTCATACTAAAAATTAACTTTGTTCCTCTCACAAACAGAATTCAATTTAGTATAACGTGGCCAGTTATTGAAGGGTGGCCAGTAATTAACACCTTATACTAAAAATGAATTCTATTATAGCTAAATAGAGTTAGTTTGAGCGAATAGAGTTTATATGTAGAGCGCACCCGAGGCTTGAACGCACAATTTATTTTTGCCAAGTTTACAGTTCAAGTTCAAAAGGTTAACATATGTTTACAGTTGGTTGCGTACATAAATAAATAAATATGAAGAAAGGAGGAACTGGAAGCCTCATTTTTGAGTTGAAATCTTCATGAACACAATTTTTATTACGTGTATTATCTGGTGTAATGCATATTTATTAATATAATTATACAGGTATATCGATACATTAGGTGCTAGTATATATTGTTGTTAAATATGAATTAAATATATAAACACTTACATGGTTGAATTGCGTGGTCGGAACGACGGACGTCTCTTGCCCGTCGCCACCCTAGCACGCACACATATACAATATTATTCACACACATGCAAATACAAACCACAACCAGTATTATGGCGTTCTATGACACGGACAGCCGTGACTGTATCAATTATTCATAAAATATACTTTAAATTAAAATTGAGAAAGTACTTCATAATACTTTTGCAAGGAATGTGTAATTATTTCAAATCCACAGCTGTCACATGTATAAATATATATTAAATATAATGTCGGTATAAAATAGATAGAGTACTTAAACATTAGTTTGTTTTTGTTATGACGGGTTATATAGAGATTGGATTTACAGCTTAGGAGTAACACGCATAAGAATGGGGCAGTGACGACGATAACCAAAGATCGAAAATCTGTATATATATTACAATACGAACGAACGACGAACGTACGAATACGAATACGGTACGAAAATTAATATTAGAGAGATAAAGACCGAACTAAACGAACTCTGATCTTTGGGTGTTCAATTGTTCAAATCAATTGTCCACTGGAGGACTGACGCAGCGGTGCCACGATGCAAATCGAATCTCGAAATTCGTGGATCTTCATCTCTGTCGCTCTAAATATATAAGTGCGATAGAGACGATGATAGTCGAACTTTGAATTTCGATTCAGGGCTATGGCGACTAAAATCGAAGTTCGAGTATCTTAATCTCACCGTACTATTTTGCTGTATTCGAGCGATATAGATGCAGATATACGAATTTCTATGTTCGCGACATGGCCGTCCCAGAATGGTTAAAATCGTCACTTAATAAAATATTTATGGAGCATTAGGAAGATCACAGAAAGCATGGGATTATATACAGATAAAATGAGAAAAGCTTTTCCCTGTGACATTGACATAAGACTGAATTTCACCTGACATGTGGAAAAGTTTTTACACAATACCTGATAAATTCTACATATATTGCTAAGCTATAGTACTTTATGGGAATATGTCTTTAGTTATTTATTATTTATATTTCTCTCATATATACATCTCTATATATACATGAACTAAAACAACGTTGGCTAGTATTAGATCTCGCAAACGTCTATTCAAACATTAGAAGACCCGTTGCTTTTTAAAAATAAAACCCGATACAAAACGCAAGGCTTTCTCCCACTGATGGATGTTATAACTTATCGGTTTGTATGTAAAAGCAGGTAATAATATAAAACGCTTTTCACGGTAAAACTCGTACCACTGATAAAAGTTACATCGACATTATAATAATAAATATATTTACGATACAACCTAGATCTGATCTCGCGCCTAAGTAAATGTGATGCGTACTAATAGGCTAAAATGCTCACGTTACCAATCAAATACATCGTTGCAACTTATTAAAGTGGTATGACATACAATCGCTCACTCTATGAAACATAATTTCACACTCAAAATCAAATCAATTTCACACACAACTAGTAAAGCTGACTGACCTTCCATATGAATTCGCCACTGGACGAATTGCTGGAGTGCGACTCTGTATCGCTGTCCCACTCTTTCATGTCCGCGCCGGGCTTGTCGTCCCGCTCTGGCGCGGGTTCCGTCGGCGAGTCTTGCGTGAACGATGTGCTCATGATCTCGGAAGCCGGACCTAAAATGTATATTGGTGCTTTGCAGTTTTAGCTACATGTATAATCCTACGTAATACAATAACCATTAGCTATTTTAAAATGGTGGGGGATTTCATTAGACTAATTAATTTGGTCTGCCCACTTCCATTTTTGTCTCCTTATTTTTAAGGTTACATCTTGTACTTTGGTCTTATGCTTAATGCTAGTTTCTTATTCTGTCCAGTCTTTTTGCTCCTATCATGCTTTCTTCTGCTTCTTTCCATGGTAAGTGGCAGAGTGAAATGGAGCAAAATTGTCACCCAGTGGTACCCAAGAGAAGGGAAAAGGAAGAGAGGAAGGCCACTAAAACGATGGGACGATGACATCAGCCAGGTAGCGGGCAAGACATGGGGCAGGGTGGCCACAGAGAGGCCAGAAGGGAGAAGATTGTAGGAGGCCTTTGCCGCTTGGCAAGCGGACACACGGAAATGGAAGAAAAGCCAAATCTATGATTAGCTCCATAGCAGATCACTTATATAATAAATTTTATGTCCGAATAAAAGGCTATAAATAAAAATAAAATTAATTTGGTTGAAGTCTTACCTGTGAATCTTATGTCACTCAGCAGCGGCAGGTAAGCGTCGAGTTGGCAAAATTTCTTCTCGTTTTGTAAAAAATCCTCTGTAACAGCTACTATTTTTTCTTCCACCCCGTTCACGGGCTCTTGACTAATTTCGGGAACAGTCGTTAGGGAATCTTTCAAAGGCAGCGTCGTATCATCTACAGAATCTTCTAGATTTTCCTCATCGTTTTGGATGTCTTTGCTATCTCCGTCGTCCACGTTACTCTCAACGAGCTCTTCAAAGGATTCATTTATAAAGTTGACTGTGGCGAATTTCTCGCTTTCGCCATTGCATGTTATAGCATGAGCGTTGTTGACGTGAACTGACCCGTTTGGGGTGACTTTGAGTGTGTCCACATTGTTCAAAGTCTGTTCTTTTTGTTTTGTTTCTTCAGTTTTCGCTTCTGGGGTTTTAGTTTCAGTATATAAATTATAACTTTCATCATTTATCCCGTTGATCGTGAGGTCTTTCGAGTTGTCACTGTTGTACTCCTTGGTCGCTCCATCCTTCTGTCTCCTGCTCGGATGAGAGTCATACGTGTGATTCATCTCCGCGGCTAGATGAGACTCAAATGTCCTATTAGGACTATCCTTCTCTTTGGAAATTTCAGCAATAATTATCGAATGAGGCTGCTCTGTCTCATCCTCCTCTAAGTCGGTAATAATAACCGAATTAAGCTTACCTACGTGAGATTCTTTAAAATTCGTAATACTAGGCGGACTTAAAACTAGAGCGGTCGGTTCGGGGCTCGGGTGACTAGGCATCGTTGAGTTTTCGTTCGCAACGCTGGCTTTCTCTCGAACTACTTCGGCGCCGGAAAGGTTTTGAGGGCGGGCCTTCATCGAATTCTCGAATCGATCGAAGTCTCCTGAACCGTTTTGACTAGACTGTAACCGCGACGTTTCCTGCGGCAGCGCCGTAGCGGCCTGCATGAACTCTATAAAGGACGGGGTCGCGTCCGAGCCGAGCCGCGGGCTGTCTTCGGACACCTCGGGTAGGTAGGGGAAAGGCGGACGGTCCGTCGCCTGGTGCCGCGTCTCGGCGGAGAGCATAAAGGACTGGTAGTTCGGGATACTGTCGGGTAGATTTTCCGGCGTCCTCGTTTCTATTTCCAGAGGCACGGGCGTCAACTCGGCGCTCTCTGAAGGAATCTCTGAGAGAGGGGTGCTGGTGACGCCACCGGCCATGTCGTAGTGGCAGTTGGGGCTGTCGTGGACTTCCGTTTCTTCGAAGTCGCGCTTCGGACTCGTCTCGTGCCCCAACAAATGGTCTTCTAGACAAGTGATTTCTACGCTGTCCATTTTTTTGATGCAGGGCTCGCTCTTGAGCTGTGGACTAATAATGATGTCCGGGTCGCGTTCGCTAAGAGACACCGTGGAAATTTCCATGTTGGGCTCGATAGGCGAGCGCCGGACTAGCTCCGGATGTGGAAATAACCAAGATTTACCTGCAGATAACACTTCCGTGGTGCAGTTAGAGTATGACGGGCCGGACATCATGGTCCCGTACGCGAGGTCCTTGGTTTGAGTCTTCGAATTGACTTCCGATTTGGTTTCGGCGGATGGCGAAGTGACCTCGGTTTTCGCTTTCGTGTATGTGCAGTTGTCATTGTCGTTCGCCGTGATGGAATCGGGCGAGAAGCGATCCTCGTCTGACCGACTGTCTTGGACGATGTACGTCGACACGTGGCTCAGCTCCTGGTCGTCGTTGATGGTGAGCGTGTGGCTGCTCTCGCTGTTGTCTTCGTTTTCAGCGTCCAGATCGGCCGGGAGGTCGGGATCGGAGGCCAGGTCGTCAAATGCCTCCTCAACGTTGTAAAGCGTGTCATTGGAGCACCAGGAGTCGATGCTGGTGGCCTTAGAGAGCGTTTCGGAAGGTTTAGGAATGTTGGCGTCCGTGGGTTGCGTAGTTTTGGACAGGGTTGAGACGCCGGTGACTTCGGAGCCGGGCGTGGTTTCCGTGGTGGGGCTGAGCACGAATGGGGAGACCTGAGAGATGCGCTCGCATGGCGCCTCTTCCAGGGTAAAGGTTCGGTCGTCGACGCCGATTTTCGCCGGGCTGGCGTTCAGGCTGTCGGCGCTCATCGTTATCCTGTGAATAAATATGGGAATTAAGTTTTTGGGTTGGATTTTTACAGAAGTTGATAAGTTTTATGAATAACGGGGTTAAACTATTGTGCCTGTTGCGCTTTCTGTCACACCTAGGTATCTGACATTTGAAAGGCGATTGAAAACGCAACACACTAAGCTAACAGTACTCACTCCCTGCTGCTTGTCTGAGGCTGTGCGCAAGCTTGCGGGCCGGGCAGGCTGTAGGTGTCGCGCGCGCTGAGGCCCGCGGGCGGCTCCGTGTTTGAACACTAAGCTAACAGTACTCACTCCCTGCTGCTTGTCTGAGGCTGTGCGCAAGCTTGCGGGCCGGGCAGGCTGTAGGTGTCGCGCGCGCTGAGGCCCGCGGGCGGCTCCGTGTTTGAACACTAAGCTAACAGTACTCACTCCCTGCTGCTTGTCTGAGGCTGTGCGCAAGCTTGCGGGCCGGGCAGGCTGTAGGTGTCGCGCGCGCTGAGGCCCGCGGGCGGCTCCGTGTTTGAACACTAAGCTAACAGTACTCACTCCCTGCTGCTTGTCTGGGGCTGTGCGCAAGCTTGCGGGCCGGGCAGGCTGTAGGTGTCGCGCGCGCTGAGGCCCGCGGGCGGCTCCGTGTTTGAACACTAAGCTAACAGTACTCACTCCCTGCTGCTTGTCTGAGGCTGTGCGCAATTTTGCGGGCCGGGCAGGCTGTAGGTGTCGCGCGCGCTGAGGCCCGCGGGCGGCTCCGTGTTTGAACACTAAGCTAAAGTACTCACTCCCTGCTGCTTGTCTGAGGCTGTGCGCAAGCTTGCGGGCCGGGCAGGCTGTAGGTGTCGCGCGCGCTGAGGCCCGCGGGCGGCTCCGTGTTTGAACACTAAGCTAACAGTACTCACTCCCTGCTGCTTGTCTGAGGCTGTGCGCAATTTTGCGGGCCGGGCAGGCTGTAGGTGTCGCGCGCGCTGAGGCCCGCGGGCGGCTCCGTGTTTGAACACTAAGCTAACAGTACTCACTCCCTGCTGCTTGTCTGGGGCTGTGCGCAAGCTTGCGGGCCGGGCAGGCTGTAGGTGTCGCGCGCGCTGAGGCCCGCGGGCGGCTCCGTGTTTGAACACTAAGCTAACAGTACTCACTCCCTGCTGCTTGTCTGGGGCTGTGCGCAAGCTTGCGGGCCGGGCAGGCTGTAGGTGTCGCGCGCGCTGAGGCCCGCGGGCGGCTCCGTGTTTGAACACTAAGCTAACAGTACTCACTCCCTGCTGCTTGTCTGGGGCTGTGCGCAAGCTTGCGGGCCGGGCAGGCTGTAGGTGTCGCGCGCGCTGAGGCCCGCGGGCGGCTCCGTGTTTGAACACTAAGCTAACAGTACTCACTCCCTGCTGCTTGTCTGGGGCTGTGCGCAAGCTTGCGGGCCGGGCAGGCTGTAGGTGTCGCGCGCGCTGAGGCCCGCGGGCGGCTCCGTGTTTGAACACTAAGCTAACAGTACTCACTCCCTGCTGCTTGTCTGGGGCTGTGCGCAAGCTTGCGGGCCGGGCAGGCTGTAGGTGTCGCGCGCGCTGAGGCCCGCGGGCGGCTCCGTGTTTGAACACTAAGCTAACAGTACTCACTCCCTGCTGCTTGTCTGGGGCTGTGCGCAAGCTTGCGGGCCGGGCAGGCTGTAGGTGTCGCGCGCGCTGAGGCCCGCGGGCGGCTCCGTGTTTGAACACTAAGCTAACAGTACTCACTCCCTGCTGCTTGTCTGGGGCTGTGCGCAAGCTTGCGGGCCGGGCAGGCTGTAGGTGTCGCGCGCGCTGAGGCCCGCGGGCGGCTCCGTGTTTGAACACTAAGCTAACAGTACTCACTCCCTGCTGCTTGTCTGGGGCTGTGCGCAAGCTTGCGGGCCGGGCAGGCTGTAGGTGTCGCGCGCGCTGAGGCCCGCGGGCGGCTCCGTGTTTGAACACTAAGCTAACAGTACTCACTCCCTGCTGCTTGTCTGGGGCTGTGCGCAAGCTTGCGGGCCGGGCAGGCTGTAGGTGTCGCGCGCGCTGAGGCCCGCGGGCGGCTCCGTGTTTGAACACTAAGCTAACAGTACTCACTCCCTGCTGCTTGTCTGGGGCTGTGCGCAAGCTTGCGGGCCGGGCAGGCTGTAGGTGTCGCGCGCGCTGAGGCCCGCGGGCGGCTCCGTGTTTGAACACTAAGCTAACAGTACTCACTCCCTGCTGCTTGTCTGGGGCTGTGCGCAAGCTTGCGGGCCGGGCAGGCTGTAGGTGTCGCGCGCGCTGAGGCCCGCGGGCTCCGTGGGCTCCTCCGTCGAGTTGTTGCACGGAGACGGATAGCTCTCCGAGGACTCTGTGCGAAGCGATGCGTTCCCTGTAAGGATAGGCCCATAATAACGTTTGACCCTGTCATAATGAATGACAAATGCACTTGTCAAGTTAAAAAACCGGCCAAATGCGAGTCGGACTCGCGCGCGAAGGGTTAAGTACCATTATCTATAAAATCACGTTTGTTGTATGGGAGCCCCTTTTAATATTTATTTTATTTTGTTTTTTAGTATTTGTTGTTATAGCGGCAACAGAAATACATCTTCTGTGAAAATTTCATTTCAATTCATGGGATACAGCCTGGTGACAGACGCTCAGACAGACAGACGGACGGACAGCGGAGTCTTAGTAATAGGGTCCCGTTTTACCCTTTGGGTACGGAACCCTAAAAATAACCCATGCTGCGAAATAAAGTTCCATTTGGGAACCACACTGTTATATCGTTTTAATAGTAGATTGTTAACCGAGGGTTGAAAGCCACCCATCCCTGACGAGATATTTTGGCGCTCGAACGAAGTGAGCTCTCACTTCGTTCGAGCGCCAAAATGGGTGCGTTTCCCCGAGTTAAACACTCTACTTTTCATTTCGCATACAAGGAAATGGAGTGAAATTTAAATATTTTCTAAATCAGTCAGATCCTATATATAGAACCGATTCTAAAAGCGTTCGCGTATGGACCATTCGGGCGGGAACTGTTAAAACTTAAATATTTTCTAAATCAGTCAGATCATATAGAACCGATTTTAAAAGCGTTTGTGTAAGGACCATTTGGGCGGGAATTGTTGACAGATTTTAAAAATGTTAGTGTGTGGACCATTTTCTGGACGCGCTATTGAAGTGGTTATATCGAAAAACTAATTTTAATTGTTTTTTGGATGAAAAAATACATTATTCATTGTATTTATATACCTCGTGTGTTCATTAAATGAATACTTAAATTATAATAACTGAAAAGAATTTATTTTTATGATACAGTTATAGGGTTAATAAAACACATTGTCTTAGTAAAATAAAAATAGAATTTACTCGAAAAATCCACCCTTTTTTAACGTGCTTTCCACTCGTCAATAGCTTCACGTACTTTTTCAACAGAGATACACTTCGCTTCTTCCATTAATGCCCGTTTCAGGGCCTGAAGGTTTGGATGGGACGTTCGACATGCCCTTAGCTCCAATTCCGTCCACAAAGAGTAATCCAAAGGATTCAAGTCTGGCCTTGAAGAAGGCCATTCCTCAGTACTAATAAATCTGGGCAAATTTTCTCTTAGCCACTTTTGTGTAGATTTCGCTTTATGTCATGGTGCAGAATCTTGTTGGAAAATACAATCCTTGCCAGCGAATAGAGAGGTAGATAGGGGTTTTACAACGTTCTTTAGAATGTCACTCTGATAATTTTGTGCTTTGACTTTGACCCCTTGTTGACAAAAATGGAGTGGCGTAACGCCTTCATATGAAACGCCCCACGATACCATAACGCTAGCCGGATGATGCGTGTGCGACATTTCGCACGTTAGACGGAATGTCCTTTGAGCTTTTGGCATAGATTTTATCATTCTGCCTGTTAAGGCGATGCCTTGATTTGAGTCGAACACGCCCCCTAGACAGAGACACGCTGATGCCTTCCGCGCACGAGGAAAAGAGATGTAACACTCTTCGGGAATGGCTTTTTTGGACAAATTTCGATAAATACCTAACTTAGAGAAGTTTTATTGAAATTTCATAAACTGAGATTTTAGATGAGATAAAATACTATAGTAGCATCAGACACTCCGAGGCCCCGGCAAGGTATTCCTTTTATTTTTTAATAGCTGGTTAATTTTGCACGTAAAAATACCGGAAAGGACCACCATTAAGGCGATGCCTTAGACAGAGACACGCTGATGCCTTCCGCGCACGAGGAAAAGAGATGTAACACTCTTCGGGAAAATACTTAACTTACAGACGTTTTATTTTAATTTCATCAAGTGAGATTTTAGATGAGATAAAATACTATAGTATTAACTTGATTGTGTCGTAAAATAATGTATCGTTAGTAGGCTGAGTAAAAAAAGGAAAATGCAGATCCAACTTTGGATTTTTTTTCTATCGAGGAAATTTTAAGCAATCATGTTTCGATAAAATCAGATAAACAATCATATAATCAAGAATCATATATCTGAAAAATCAGACCTTATTGTTTCTTAATCTAGTCAGAACGGCGTTTCAAAGCATGCGATAATTTCCAATGCACAGCCTTAATTTTTTCCTCGACGGTAATTATCTTCTCATCCGTGAACAGCATTTTTCTAGGATCGTGCTTCTTAAGCAGCATGCGACATCATTGGAGCCGCAATTTCCGGAGACGATCATTTAGATAATGCACTTTTCTCTTACTATACGCCTTTGATTTAAGATCATATTTAAGTATCCTATTTACCGAGATACGCGAAATTCCAGTCTGAAGAGCCATCTTCTTCTGCGTGCGGCACGGATTTCGACGAATTCGTTCTTTGATAAACGGTCGTCAATCTTTTGTGTCTCTTTGTACCTCTTTATAGTATAATATACAAAATTGCGACTAGCTCCAGTACTCTTTAATTCGTTAAAATTTTCTATTGGTTTTTTCCCGCCTTATACAATGAAATGACAGTACACCGCAATTGTTTCTTCGCCGCCATTGTGTACGTCAAGCATTAAAAACAAAAAGAAAAATATTTCTATTTTCTTAATTAAAACGTTCCAATTTCAAATTCTGAAACAGCCACGGCGCAGCGCGTTTAAAATTTAAGGTACTGCATCTCTAAACTTATGAACACACGAGGTATACCATGCAGTAATAAAGAATGAAAACCATCATAATAATGAACAAGCTTCAAAAATCAACACAATTTTATGGAAGCCTGGCAGTATAGGTTTTTGCCATTGTTTAATGACTTTAGGACCCTGTTCTGAAGCGGTTACATTGAACAACGAACACTTAAAACATATTCAATAGTCTTCAAATAGCAATAAATTAGTCATACGATAATTAATTCATTGTCAATATTTTAAAAAATAACGCATGATGGTCAACAAGTTACAAAATCAGTACAGTCCGGGAACTCTTAAAGAGGATTAGTGTTTCGGGTGAAATCGGACGAAATCCTGTATTAGAAATTGACAGAGTGAATTACTTTGGTTGGCGGATTTATTGGCAGTCCAACACCCAAAGAGTGCAGTCGTTTTTTTTGTCTTTAACTATATAGAGTAGCTAATATCACCATATTTTTAGGCATTATTTCGGTGGATATTTTTCGATAGTTGATTTTAATGGGGACACGTGCCAAAAAGGGTATTTTATGTAAATAGTCAATCGCGGGAAATTGTATACAATGTGTATAAATATTTTTTGAACGAAGCGGAAACTTTTAAGAAAAGTGACAATTGTAAATATTTTAATAAACTTCAAGAATGGGTGATAGAAGCAACAGGGATTTCGAAATGTACATTCGGAAGAATATTAAAAGAAGCCGACCAAAAACCTCCATCTATGCCCTTTGAAACGCCACAGAAAAAGAGACCGCAAAAAGATTACGATGTTATCCGGCGGATGGTTTATGATTTTCTTTCTAAATTCAGAGAACTTAAAATTCTACGAAAATTGGGATTGAGGTATTGTAAAACCAAAGATAATCGAAAAACTTTAATGGAAAAGCATGACGTGCGTCTGAAAAGGACAAAATATTTAGATAAAAAAAAATGGAATTGAAGGTAGAGAAATTGTGTATATGGACGAATCGTACATATACACGTCACACGTTAATGGGAAAGGTTGGTCAGACTCTAGCAACGCAGGGATTAAAAAGCCAATTTCCAAAGGGCAACGTCTTATTATAGCTCACGCCGGTAGGGAAAATGGCTTTATACCTGGTGCTTTGCTTATGTACAAATCAACAGACACAACCGGCGATTACCATAAAGACATGAATAGCGAAAACTATGAAAATGGCTTAGAAATCAGCTTATTCCAAATTTGCCAACCAACTCAGTGTTGGTTGTTGATAATGCCCCATATCACAACAAATATATTGAAAAACTGCCCAATTCTAATTCCCAGAAACAAGACATGATAGATTGGTTAAAAAATCACAACATCCCAGTACACCCCAACCACAGACAGCCAGCCATTATCTTGCAAAACAAACAAGAACATATACAATATTCCATAGATAAAATAATGGCTGAATATGGTCATTCCGTTCTGCGTTTACCTCCGTCCGTACCACCCAGACTTTAATCCCATCGAGAACATATGGGCTCAAATAAAACAATACGCAGCCCAGCGTAATGTTGACATGAATATGACAACCATACAGAATCTTTTGAAAGAAAAAGTCAATATTATTGGCCCAGAAGATTGGAGAAAAGTTTGTCAGCACGCAATTCAATGTGAAGAAGAATAAGAATAATTTAAGAATAAGAATAATTTATTGAAAATACCTTATTGCTAACGTTACATTGTGCTTGCACTGTTTCATGTTAGGGGAATTCATTAAATGCACCTGAACTAGGATTACCCTGTATCTCAGGCAAAGAGATATTATACTAATAGGAAAACAATTTTACAAATTAAAATCATACACATCAAAGACATAAATAACGAATTATCTTACAACATAAATAATGTGTGCATATCAAACTAAGAATATTTATTTCATCATATTTCATTTACGTACGGGATTGCAGTGTCAGCGTCGACAATAGCTGCAAACTAGATCATAGAGTTAATTTTATTTTTAGTGGACTTTTACCTTAGTGCATAATAATCAAACACCGGTTTGGCGGGGGCAAAAATGTACCAGTGCTAGTGATTAATTAAAAATCGACTAAGTTTATCGACATCGATAAAAATAAATTTTTAACCATCATTATCATAACTAAACTATTGGCTAAGTTTGAATACGTTTAACTATGTGCAAACCTCTTTCATTTATATTTATCGGAAAAGAAATAGAACTGAGTCATATAGCAGAAATTCATCAATACTATAAATTGTTTGAATTTGCTCCAATTACTACAGTTGACCTAGAAAGGTCATTTAGTTGGCTAAAATGGATATTGTCACCCAGGCGACGAAGATTAAAGTCTGAAAATGTGGAGAAAAATTTGATTGTATATTATGAAAATTATATTAAATATTAAAAAAGTTAATTACGCAAAAAGTTTATTTTTGTGTATGTAGTTTTCTTCTTCATTCAAATTCTTGAAATTACCCAACGGTTGTACGTCATTTTTATCGATATCAACGAATAAAATTAGTTTAATGTGTCCTCGCACTATTAAACGTCAGTACAGATTTGCCCCCGCCAAACCGGTGTTTGATAATAATATAACAGCATACATTGCAGTTAGTTGATAGATTTACGGTTTACTAACAATTAAACAAACAAAACGGAATAAAAAATGACGATTTGGTAATACAAGTATTGGTGACAGATCTATTATATAACATTTTATCGGCTTACTTGGGTAACCTACAATATAATTAAAACATCGTAATTAAACATCAAAAAGATAGTGAATTGTCTGATATTTAGGCCGCTTCATAATCAATAGAATTTATATATCGTCGTTCGGCCATTTTCCTGGCGGGGCATTCAGTGTCTCCTGTTTTATGATCGTTGGGCTTTTTAAACAGTTTGCATGTTGCGCATGTGGGAGGGTCTGCCTTGTTTGGGCACTCCATGTCCGAGTGCCCTATCTTGCAGCAATGTCCGCATGTGTGTTCTGGTTGCTTACATGTCTTGGCGGCGTGGCCAAACTGCTGGCATTTGAAACATCTAGTGACAATCGTGAAGTCTCTAACAGGGCACGATGACCAATTGATGAAAACTCGGTTCTGGGATATGAGCGCTTTGCGTACAAGGGCTGGAACTTCTATGACGTAGTTACACGTCTCGGCATCTTTTCTTCCCGACTTATGGCTTAATTTAATACTGGCTAAGATTTTGTCCCTAGTTAAATCCGGAAGCTTGTCGGCAAGGTTTTGTTCATATAGGCAACTATAAAACTTCTTGTTCTCGCAGAGCTGACGGCACGCCGACTATTACAATCCTGGGCCTGCGCTTGTAGGGCTCATCGACGGTGAGATCCGCGGAAGTATTCTTAAATGTCTTTTTCAGTTTTTCAATGTCGTCCTTAGAATCAGTGCTGATGATGACACCGCCATTTTTTACTTTACGTAGTGCTCTCACGTGCAATTTCATTTGCTCAGGATTAATAATTTTTTGTACCAAGGTTTTCGTGTCCTCGCTTGATTTTGATTGATCGTTAGGGTAAATTGCTACTGAGCTCAAGTTGCTAGGGCGGATTTGAGTTTTGCTGTTAGTTTTCACCATATCGGCAAAGGAAAGTGTATCTGTCGTAGGCCTGTTAGAGTTATCGATACTATCCTTTAGGGCTCGGAGACGGTCTGATAGGTCTTGTTTTTCTTCAAGGTCTACTAGAGTGCACTGGTAAACAGTTGCTTTCTGTTTGAGCGATTGGTAAAGAACTGCTATGTTTGCGGAACCGTGAGTTACCTTACGGCAAAGGTTGTGGACCCTTAGTTTTTGTTCAGAGTTCAATTTACCTTCCGTCGAGATGCTGCAAATTTCATTAAGGCACTGCTCTATGGTGCTCATCCAGTTCTGAATCTCTGGCGTTGATACCGCGTCAAGGTTTGTCGGGTCTCTCGTGCTCGGCGGTTGGGCATTGTCCTTCGCGGTGTTGGAAGGCACAGGTGTTGATGGAGGGCTACGGTGCATTTTAGAACTTTTTGTAAAAGGGCTATTATCACCCATTACACTGTATTAGGTTAATATATCACTATAAAGTCATAATGACTCGCACTGCACACGCAAAACAACGAACGCGTGACACAGATAGTCCAAATCGAGGTCAATACTTTTTGCACACGATTTTAATTTGCAAAAATTATTACAACACGTCTATTTGCATCGACAGTCTGAGATATAACTCAAGAAGACTTTCGTATATACGAAAATAAAATAGACGATTACAGTGACTAATTTATTTAATTAATAAATAATACAAATGACTCTGGTGCTGAATAGGCTCACATTATTCTGTCAAAAATTTGAATATAAACGCAATTTTCCAATCTTATAATTTTATTTTTATGAATTGAAATATGTGACAAGTATTCTCAACTATATTATATATATATATATATATATATATATATACATATATTATATATATTATATATAATATCTCCCAGAAACGATAAATGAAGGATTGACATTCTGTTTTCAAATAAGCTCCGGACGAATTTAAAATTCTAATTCCATTTTATTTCGATTATGACTAAAAGTCAAATCGCAATATATTTAACTACCGAAAATATAGTAAAGCATCATTAAATTTATTAAAGATTGAAGAGTCCGCAGTTATGTCGGCCAAATTTCACCTTCCCATACAAACGGAGTTTCGTTCTCATTTTAAAACTAAGTGTTGGATTGTGACGAAACTTTGCATATACAATGGCATGAGGTATATCTGTCTGTAATTAGTTTATATGGTTCCAGTTTATAAAACAAACGAAAAACAGCAAAAACAAGTTGTGTATGAAAACTTACATTCGCTTTTTTTTTTACTATGGTATCCTGAAGCTACATAAACTAATTACAGACCTGGATATACCTTATGTCATTGTACATGCAAAGTTTCGTTACAATCCAACACGTAGTTTTAAAATGAGAGCGAAACTAGGTTTGTATGGAGAATCGAGCTTACTGCGGACTCTTAAGGTTCATTTTGCTGAGCCAGTGTCCGGTTCACTGCCGCAGAGACACACTTGTTTCATGTTTTATCTGTTTTCTGTTTTTTGAGTATTTTATTGTTTAACACGTGTGTCCTGTGTGTTTGTGAATAAATGTATCTTTCTTTCTTTCTTTCTTTCTATTTTATATTGATGTTTATTGTTTCCTTAACTTTTTAAGGTAACTTTTATGAGAAAGCAGAACAGCAGTATATATGAGTTACCGCCGATAGTCGAAGTCTCTTTCTTAAACACGAATCCTGTACTAAGAGATCACGGACTGTACAATTTTCTGAAATTGTGGCTGTACAGGTTTCGCCATTGCTTTTGCCTCACTTTCAACCCGCTGTTTAGATAAACAATGACCTACTTTCAGAGTATGAGAGATGAATAACAAAATAAAGATAAACTTACATAGTAGGTCGTTTTCATAAGCCGAGAGTTGCGGGCCGGTCTCCTCGACGATGGGGCTGAGCGCGCCCGGGTAGCTCACGATGAGCTCGGGCGGCGGCGGCAGCTCCGTCGCCCACGGGCCCGAGCTGTCGCTCTCGCTCTCGCACGAGGGCTCTATCGCCGCCACCTGTGGATAGACAGGGAAACCTATAGTGCGCCGGTTTACTCTACGAATACACTTTTCTTTCGGAATAAAGGCTAAACGGACCGAGGCTCTAGTATAAGTTTTACCGAAACAAAACTTTACGATCTCTTTTGCGTTTTGCCTTCAATTTGTATGGGATTTGACAGCTAAACGCAAACGCAGTCGTAACGTTTTGTTTCGGTAAAACTTATACTAGAGCCTCAGGTCAGAAAAAAAAAAACATCGCACCTGTGCTAGCGGCAGTTTCAGCTCCAATTCGTTCCTCAACGCGTTAACGCAGTCCTCATCTAGCGTGAACAGTTCCCTTATATTATCGATGTTCCCTCCGTTGCCCGCTAGAAACGTCTCTGGCGCCGATTCCTCTTCGCTGGCCAGGTCGTTCTGCACTAAACCCTCCACAGTCAGAGGCCCAGAATATTCTATATTCAAGTTATTTTCGTTCTCGGCCATTGCCAGTTTCGAAGTTATTTGCAGCTCAATTTGGTTCAGCTCGATTTCCTTATGCAGAGAACTTAAACCGGAATCAGACTCTACGGGAACAGGCTCCGGTGGGATGTTCAAATCAATATCAACTAGATATTTCTGCTGAGACGTAGATGCTAACAAGTAACCGGGGGAGTTAGGCGGCGTGGACGGCGACACTCTTTTTTCAGTGACTGATTGATCAGTGGCGTCGCTGGGTTCGGTTATTGCGTCTATTTCGTCCTTTGGGTCACTGAATACGTCATCGAAATTTGTATCATCGTGGGCTATATCCGGCACTTCATTCAGAAAGTTGCCGTCGCGTAGCGGCGAGGGCGTTTCCAGATTAATTTCGCTGAAATTCGAGGAGAACGCTAACAACTCCTCTTTAGGGATGTCCACTAAATCCGTGCCAGATTTGACGCCTTTAAATAGGTCCATAGTGCAGTTCTCAAAAGGGCCAAGAACCACCGAGCTATTTTCATCGTAGGTGTCAGTGGGGTGACTTTTAGTCGGTGAATCGAATGGGCTCAGAAAGTCTGGTACAAACTGTTGTTCTAGTTTTGTTAACGTTACTCCGGGACCATAATCGGGAACTTTAGTTTCTGAGCGCACATCAGATTTTTCTTCTACCGAGTTCGGAGTATCGTCAGCCAAGCTTTTAGGCGTGCTTGAACATACAGGGTCTTTCTCATCCACATGGCTACTAATGTGTCTTTCCGCATGTAAAAAGTCATCCGTTTCTCTTATAACATTAGGCAGATCTAAGTACTCTGTAGATTCATTTTTGATTAATGAACAACTCTCATTCCCAGGAGTTTCCAAACAATGGTTAATGACATCCTTAACATTATCATCCATAGGGTTTTGCTCTATGCTTGTACCTTTTATACTATCAGTAAGATCCATATACACTGTACTGTTATTTGATGGTTGCATATCCACATTTTCTACAGAAGTATTATCAGATTTAGGAAGAGCATTCTGTTCTTTGATATTGTCTTTCCGAATAGTTTTTTCTACATTATTTGATGTAATTTCATTTTTGTTATTCGGACACGGTAAAACAGGCAATGATTTTGGTTTGTCCTCAGCCATTGATATACTTTCTGCTACTCCTTTTTCCGAATCGTGAAACGTATTAAGTACAGCTACAGCACTGACCTCCGATTCCACAATTCCTTCTACTGGCTCATTTAGTAAAGCTTCATTGGGACTTTCGTATACAGTATTTGAGTCTTCTTTCAGAGTATCTTTAGTGCGAAAAGTACTCTGTGAAGAATCGGCACTAGCTGTAGATTCCAATGAAAATTGAGGGACTATGGAGTGTGTTTGGATCGGTTTATCAGCAATTTCTTTGTCATGTTGTCCCTGAAGAATTGGTTCATCTATAGGAATTATCACATTACCTACAATATCTGGAAGGGGTTTGGCTTCGCTGCATAACAGTTTTGTGTTTGTACAATTTTCTAAGTTACTGTTGGTACTAGGCGTTAGATGGTCTACTTTCAATGGATTCACGAATAAAAAATCCGGCGATTCTACTTTTTGCATTGCTTTAGGCACATCTTGAATAGCATCAATCAAGATTTCTTTTGCAATATCATCTAAACTGCTAGCTTGAGCTAATATTGCTTCCTGTTTAAGAAACTTATTTAGAGAATCTTCTTGCGAAGATATTGGCTCCTTCAATATGTCTTTACATATATTTAATGGTTCAGGTAGTAATGCTTTAGCGTGTGCTGTTTCAATACTATTCAGAGCAGCAGTTTTAGCTTCTTTTATTATTTTGTCAATGAATTCCTCAGGAACTTTATCAATGTCTTTAGAGATTTGTATATCATCTTGCACTTCAGACAAAATAAGAGTCGGTGTTGTAACATTCATTGCGGTGTTAGTATGCATAGTTTCTTTGTCTAGAAAGTTCACAAGTTCTTCCTTATTGCTTATAGAAACAGAAAGATCCGATTTCGTAATTGAGACAGGATCTACTTTGAAATCACTTATAAAGCTGCCTCCAGTTAAGGTGGTGTGTGTGTCTATAATTGAAGTGGCGGAAATATTTTGTACTGATTCAGGTTTTTCTGAGTCGTTTTGTGTCTCATAACTTGGTAGTGACGATTCATTTTGCTTCGTTTCTTCTGTTTTAGGAGGAAAAAACGCTATTTGACTAACATTGTCTAATTGTTCGACATTAGCATCCGAAGTTGTAAGCTCCAGGGCTTCCTCTACTGGTGTTATTTTACTATCAGTTGTACTTTCTGCAGGTGTAATGAGATCATTATTTATTACTGTTTCACTATTTGTGCTAGTTACTTGAGGTTGTGAGTCAGTCGCATGATTTTCTGCTGGTGTGGCATTTGGTAACTGATCTGTAATCTTATAGTCTTCAACTATCTCAGGGTATACCGGCAAGACCTCTTCATCTCCTACATTCACTGACACATTTAGTTCCAAACTCTGAACAGTCTTAATATTTACTTTTTCCACGCGGTCGCATACTGGTTTATTATCGTTAATTTCACTTATTGACTTAGCTTCCACTGTTTCCTTACTTTTCACTATATCAGTTAACTTACTATCACTCCGTGTTTGGCAGTCTTCACTCACATACACATTCTTAGCTTTATTAACACTATGCATTGGCGCTATACATAAATCAGTTTTTACACTATCACTATTATCTATTTTTTTTTCTTTTGGCAATACTGCATCAACTTGGACATCTTCACTTCTTTCAACTGTCTGCAGTTCAGTTTGTAAATCATTATTTATTATTTCAAATGGTAATTCCATATCTCTTATAGGTGTGTCAGGAGTTAAATTCTCTAGCGTATGTTGACTGGTGGTATCGCTGTGCCGTTCGAATGAGTGGCTTAGCGTCCCTACGGTATCTCTATCTTCATCCTCATCTCTTTTCTTCTCAGGCGATCTACCCTCGAAACCGACCGCCAAAACGTTCTGGAAGTTAGTAATACCTGGTGATTTAACCATACTAGATTGCATCGGGTAGTCTTTTTTACAGTCTAGGCTCAAATTGTCCCTCGATGGACTCGCCTGGTGGCTCGACTCCGAGCTGGACGTTTTCTCCGAATTGAGAATATTATCGAGATTCTTTATAACGTCGCTGACATCCTTGTAGTAGCTGACATCGTCCTGGCTGCCCGCAATGATGTCCTTCAGCCAGGGATCGACCGAGGCGTCCGAGCGATCGTGCTCCCTGTCCTCGAGAGTATTGGCCTGATGACATTCCAGGGCCGGCTGCTCGTTGTGCGTGAGATAAATGTTGCGAACGTCCTCGAGGGAGCCGTGGAGGTTGGTGAGACTTTCCGACTTGATCTGGACGGAGAGCGGGTCTCTGTCGGACATGATGCTGCTGGAGCGGGAGACGGCGGTGTCCATGTCGACGCTGAGCGAGTCGCGAGTGAGGTCGCCGGAGCCGGTGAAGTGGGAGGCCATGGAGGTGGAAGGCGCGTGGACGAGCGCGCGATGCTCGTCGAGCTTGGGGATGGTGTTGGGCTTGAGGCGCTGCCAGCGCTCCTCGAAGTCGGAGCTGCCGTAGCCCTCGGCGCGCAGGTGGGTGGCGAGCAGGTGCTCCAGTAGCGCCTGCACTTGCGCCGACGAGGGGTTCTCGTTCCAGCATAGCTGCATCACTTGCTGTCTGCGAAAGTATATAAAACGGTTATCATTTCTGTTGTGAAGTTTAAGGAGCACGCCTAGCCTAAACCGCGGGAGACAGCAAGTTTAGATTTAGTACACACATTGCGACGCTCAGTAAAAAAGGATTAGGTATTGGTACACTTACAAATGGTCTCGATACGGACAGTCGGGCTGCGCGGGCGGCGGCGAGGCGCCCCACGCGCACACGTCGCGCAGCAGCGCGCCGAGCGCCGACACGTCGGCAGCCTGTGCAAGTATAAATCATTACCTATTTATTCAATCGTACGGCGATCTGTACAAGAAACGAATCCATGTGATATTTTTATAGGAGGGCCTATTTCGCATTTCGAAAGTGGTGTCGGTCATTACCCATTTTAATCTATTGACCGCCAGCTGACGAAGTGATTCGCCGTCGGCGAAAGAATAGTGTAGTACTGATGTTGTGAGGGTTTGAAAATACAACGAAAAGGGAGGCAGTGTCCTCTGGCTTGTCTTGGCGGGGGAACCTGGGCTTCTGTTCTCCTAGATGTTTTCAAATCGTTTGTTTGTTAGTGTTGTACCATGTGCGGTTCGGCGTGGGCGCGCGGGCGCGGCTCCAGGCCGTAGTGGCCGAGCACGGCGCGCGCCGCCTCGTCCGCTCCTCGCACCAACACGTTCCGAGCGCACACTTCACTGCGGAATAAACACTACTATTTATCTCATATCCACACAAGCCAGCGTATACAGGGTGGAAACGATAAGTGATCTCACTCGATTATTTCTAAACTATACTAAATGTATGGAAGCTGGAACATTGTATTTTTGGATGGATCCAGTTTTTTTTTTTTTCCGCCCTGTACATATGATAAGTCGCTTCCTAGGTCGACTTGCGAATTGCGAATTGCGAGCATGCGCTACGCTGCATCAATCTAATCTGCGCCGGCCCTAACAGGGAACTTTTTGGTGTGAATATTTGGCACACTTGATTTATTAACATGGAAGAGTATGTCGACCGGTCCAAGCGCAGCGGCATTAATGCTGTGCTAAAGGCTCCCGTCCGGAATAGTTTCCAATTTTCCCAATACGGTTTTTATCAACATTCTGTTGAATGTATGAGATACTGAAATCGATTTGCTCAGGACAGCTTTACCATCGGTTATAATCATATATTATTAAACAGGGTGAAATATTATTTATCATTCAAATTTTGGGAGGCAATAATTGCCATTCGGATACAACTTATTTGATCAATTTTGATCGAGATGACCCACCAAATCACCTCCCAAAATTTGAACGGTGAATAATATTTCACCCTGTACATTATTCCTAATAGGTCAATGAAAAAATAAAAATCATACTGACCCATACGTGTACCCCCTAGAGTGAAGGTAGGAAAGAGCGGAAGTGACGTCACACATGAGCCGTAGCGGCACGCCGCTTGCGTTCAGTGCCGCCATCTTTGGACGGTTTGCTGTCAAATAATTCTGAAGGTCCTGGAATATATACATGTTCAAGTTTAATAAGCGACACGACACTTATGGACATTATTAGACAGACCAAACACTAAATACTAGGAACTTATTTATTGAAAGTGTCTGTGTGTAATCTTGTAGGCGGTCCGGGCGCTAGCGGGCAGCATGGCGACGAGCGGAAGTTCATACATTTGATCGAGTTCAATCTATCCGCTCGTCGCCCCGCTGCCAGCTATCATCCAGAGCGCGGCCATGTTTGAATGTTAATGCGGTCTTGCGTCTTCACAAATGATGGGTAAAAGATAAAAAACCGAATACCAATGATTTTGGGTTTCATTTTTCGCATCAAACTCGTTTAAACTGCAAACGCACAGAGAAAACAAACGGTAAAGTAAGTCTATTTCCCTGCCCTTGTTCTGTGCGACCGTTAAAGTTCAAGTTGAGTATACACTATAGGTCGCAGGGGTCCGCTGGATGGCGCAGGACCGGTCATTGTGGCACTCTTTGGGGGAGGCCTATGTCCAGCAGTGGACGTCTTTCGGCTGATATAATGATGATGATCACACAAACACTAAAGGAAGTGATTCGTGAGCGAGGCTAGAAATTCTATTGTTAAAAAAAACTCGTACACCGCTCGTCTACCTCGCACAGCTCTGGTGGATAAATACCCTTGGAGCCGAGTTTTCGTCATCACATAAGCTAGACAAGTGTACTCACTGTGGAGCACAGCTCGAAGATCAATATCCATGGGTCTTCCTGCAGACAGCTGGCCACGAATGCGAGCACGTTCTCGTGACTCGCGTCCCGGTAGAGGCGCGCTTCGTCCAGGAACCGCGCCTTGTCTTCCAGGCTCGCGTTTTGGTTCAGTATCTTGACTGCGACAGTGGTTGTTGTGCCCTCGTCTTCGATTTCTCCTTCCACTACCTTGAATTATAAAGTAAGTTTGGAATAATGCTTTATGCTAATTTGAACATACCATTCTCGCCCGGTATTCACGTCGTAGATAGGTACTTAAGGATCGACCGAGTGTTATAGACTCTTCTTTCGAACACAAAAAGAAATATCAGAATCGACCAAACGTGGTAAAGAGTTATGAGCCCCATATTTCTAGCGTGATTGGTTCTTGAAACCGTTGATACCATATCTGCAGAAACTTTAGAAAACAAAACTGTTTAAATACTATGGAATAACAACATTCAACCGTTCAATTTAAATAACCTACAAACATAAATTGCTATTCGAGCTCACGACAACAATCTACAACAGGTGCCCTCGTGTCAATAGAGAAAAATGAAATCGGAGCATGTTTACTTACCCGGCCGAACCACCCCCGCCCGATCTCGCGCAGATATTGCAAACGGTTCCTTGGAAAGTCCTCGTCCCCTGAAAAGAAAATATAGATGAGTTTTATCACTACAATAGTGAAGTGCTTTATTGTGTTGATCATGTGAAGTGTCCGGTTTAGAGCATGTATTTCTAGTGGGTATTTTTAAAATGGTCTGTACTTTATTTAGACCCCTCTTTGGCGGAAAACACGAAGTTATTGGATCTTCTTAAACAGGATTTTACTTCCTTATCAAGTTGAATCCTACTTACATCTCGCAGCGATATTGGGAGCACTGTTGGTATGACTACAGCAACTACATCAAGTACGAGATACGTTGTTAAGTAACTCACCGAACCAGTCGACGCATCTCTCCAACGGATCGGCGACTCCGATCCCAATCGGCAGCGGCTCGAACTCGACGACAGACTCGCGGCTGACTCTGTTCCGCTCCTCGTTCTCGCTGACGATATACGCCGCCGCGTTGTTGTTGGCGATGTTCTGCATCTCGCGCAGCGATATGGGGCCATTGTTGTTGTCCTCGCTGATGTTGTTGTTGGCCGGTTCGGAGAAGCCCGAGTCGGGCGGGTGCGAGCGCCGCTCGTGCAGGTGTGTCGCGCTGGCTGTGAACAACTGTTCCAAAAATGTTATTTGTGAGAGCAGCTGACGCTGGCATCCGAATTGAGGTTGTTGATTGACACATTTTTCATAAGGATTCATGTGACGGGGACATGAATTCTGATTACACGGAAGTGAGGATATTGCGATCACATGCTGGGGACATGTTACATTTCTAAGGTAGGTAAAATGGTGTCTTTATTCTGAGAGGAGGGGTTAGACCCCGGTTTCTGACCAGTCTATAAAACTTTCCATTTACCGATCAAGGTATCACGAAACAAATTAAACGACAGACAAAGACGTATGTTTCTAAACGAGAAACTCTTTAAATAAATGACACGCTAAACTCTTCACGTCTGTATTTGAAGAGACAAGTCACGTTTCTATTAGTTTCCCTTATTGCAATTCTCACTTAAGTGCAAATCACAGCATAGAAGTACAAAACATCAAGACACTATGCGATCTACAGAATAAAAGTAACTAATTTTAAAACATATTCATAAATAAACAAAATAAGGGTGAATATACACCCCAGATGTGCTAAGCTGTGTTTCCATTCGAGTACCAACTCACCTAGCTGTAAAAATAAAACAGCTTAGCACATCTCTGGTGGATTGGATACTCACCTTGACCTTGACCTTGGTCCCCTCTACTATGAAACGTCACATATAATAATACATAAAATCTAAACAAGGAAAATACAGTACAAAACATAGTGTTATCAAAATTAAATAAACAATGGATCGCGTGTTAAAGTAAATAAGTCCCAGGTTAAGTAAAAAGGTGGAGCTAAATAAAAACTAAACGGAGGTTTATGAAAGATTTACGAGTTCGCCGACTCTAATGAATTAAGGATTTCACTTCACAGGGATCCATGGTATCAAGGTCTTTTCAGGCCAGGCAGCAGCAGCGTGACCCGCGAGCGTCTCAATTTACGACTGCTCTTTCCACTGAGCATTTTTTTCTATTTATCTCAGCTGCATTTTATAATGTATGCTTCTGACAAGATGTAAGCCAAAAATCACTTTCATTTCTGTCGATCGATTCAACTCTAGCTGCTGCTGAAGGCGTGTCGTGTTGCTTTAAGTCAGCTAAATGAGCGATGGATAAAGTGAAAGAAAAGGAAGAGAGAACAAAATGTGCCAATTATTGAATTGATCTGTCAAATACCCTTCTACTGTCAGTGAACACATTTTTTAAGAATCTTAACCTAGTATCTCCCTTTTTAACCGACTTCAAAAAAAAGGAGGAGGTTCTCAATTCGGTTGTATTTTGTTATTTCCAGTTCTGTGCGCTGTAAGAAATGTTTTTTTTGCAGTTAACGCTTAAGTAAGATACGAGGTTGAGGCAGTGTGTAGTGTCTCACCGCAAACCTTATAGGTACGGTGTAAATAACAAATAGATTAAACCACAAGAAATCTAAGAACATACGTCCAGTGGTGACCATATCGAAACAGAAGAGCTCAAAGACATCTACGACTTATCGAATTTTGGTACAGATGTTGATTGATTAAGATTTTGTATAATATTATTTAATATTTGTTTTTGAGCTATTCATGTGTCGACTCTCTACTACAGCCCGTACTAGTATAATCTATAAAACCATATCCGACTACCAACATAAACTATACCAAGCAAACAACACAATGTACCAAACGAAAACAAAACATAAATTCTCTGAATTAATCTACCTGATTGTCCGCTCCTTCGTTTTGCTGGTGACAAGAGAAAACAATACGTTAATTATCTGCAATTACGAATGTGCTGTTCGTGCACAGAAGGAGGTAAAGTTGAAGTCATAAACATGTGCACAATTTGTACACATTTACAGGTACTTACTTCTAATAAGTTGCATTATCGTACACACGTTTATACCAGTCAGTGTTTAAAGAGAATGCTAATGATGATAGTTCCCTATAAGAGCCTATTCACACTTATCCGTAACGGTCGGTGTCGGATCCGACGACACTTTTTGTTTGGAGCATGCTCCGATATCGGACTGGGCGGCAACAGTACGCATGTCTTTCATACATTTGATTGCCCTCCGATATACTGAATCCGACACGGATAGTTACGGGTTTGTGTGAACAGGCTCTTACATCTACAATTGATGATGGGTCGTGGGTCCCAGACCAGACCATCCTTTACAAGATACAACTGAGATACAATTCATACAATCCGGTCATTCGCTGCGGCTGTCATATCGTTTGCCCATAATTTTCAGTTAGTTAACCAGTCATGTCATGTGCCAGCCACATTAGGAAAAAGTTATATATGTCACTGTTAAATCTCCCAAAGTGTTCCGAACACACGTCTAATCATAAATTGTGCGAGTTATAAAAAGTTTAGCAATAAGCATCTTTTTCAAAGTTTTTATAATGCTTAAAGTTATTGTACAAGATTCTTATATATAGTTGTAGCTTAGTTCCACCCTACGCTACAAGCAAAACACAAATTTGCACGCCACGCGCCTTCGCTTCGCGAATTTAAAATGTATAGATCACTGAACGCCGCAATGTGACATTCGGCGGTAAAACTAATTGTATATTCAAATCAATCTACCGTTTCGACAAACGGAAGCTGAGCCAGTCAGCCACAGCGAGGATGTACTGCTGATTATTCCTCGACTGTGCTTTGACCTTCGTTGGAATTCCATTCACGTTCAGACGTTGAATAGTGATCGGTGAAGGAATTCAATGGACGCAAACAGCTAATCTGACAGGCAGACATATGAATGGTCACGTTTTAATCGGACTTTAATATTGCAAGATCCCAACCATGTGTCATCAATTAAGCATTGAGTTGAGTATCAGAGATGATGATATCCTCTGATATTTATATCACTACCGATCGCTACTAAGCGTAAAAAGTTCAAAAAAACTGTATCCCGACTACGGAAAACTAACAGAATAGATAAGGTTTTTTTTGTCACCCGCAGCTTAATTTCAATTCGATTGATAGCTCATTCATCAAAATCGTAAATGCAACATAGACAGCTAAAATCATATTTCTTCCTCGGCCAAAAAAGAAATTAGTCTCAAAATGTTTAGCTATAGCTAGATGAAAATGTTAAAAGCGTAACTACACGGTGCAGTGCAGCTGTAACCCTCCAAGTTGTACGGTTGAGAAGCTCGTGTGTGCATTGCGGTCTTGTTACTGAATTCTGCGAAACTTGTATAGCACTTCGCTTGTTTTACTCCTTGGGTTCCACTGATTTACTAAGCTAATACCTCCAGAGTACAAACAAAAGAGTATTTATCTCAGTTTTTGGTTTTATCATAGGTATAGAAGGAAAGTGGCTATATCTATCCCCAGGACTTTCAAAAGGTATGTACACAAATATGAAACTATTTTGTTTGTACCTATTTAACACGCAAAACACTACTAGTAACAATCATATTAACTGCGCACACGAATCAATTTGTAAAATTGCATTTTCATACAGGTCAGAATTAAGATATGTATAAGGCATAGCAGTCCTTCAGATGCGTGCAATTTAAGATAGACCTTATTCTTTGCTTACTAATGGTATATTTGTGGTCTCAAGCGATTCTAGCAAGGGCGATAATTGGTGTAATTTGCGGACAAGTGAAGCTATGTTATGGAAATCTGGTTAGCTAATTTTGAAGAGATCATTTGTGGAATTCAGTTCACGCGAGCATAGGTTACCAAACTGTTGGTAAGTAATGAACAGTGTCGTGACGAATATTTTTTATCGATTATATAAAGTAAATTTGATCGATTATAAAAAATGAAAACACTTACACAAGCTTTATTGAGCTAACTATTTAACTACATACATATAAAGTTTTTTTAAATATTTAGAACAAGTATACATATAAAAAAAGAACGGACAGTTGTATGTAGAGGGGGGTTAGGAGGCGATGTTGGGTAGAGCTGCCCCGTCGTCGAAACCGAAAAAATGTTTTACAGATCTGAATCTGTGCCGAGTCCCGCGAATACTTGTGGCTCGGATTATGGATATTATAATTATTGACCTTAAGGCTGCACATTCGAAATTTTCGTGAAAATGAGTTGTTTTGTAACCGTTTTATACATTATAACGTAACATTTTTTCGGTCGGAAAAAATATATCATAATCTGCAAGATATGCGACGGGTCATAGTTTTCGTAGAAATCCATTTTAACAATAAAAATTTGAGAAAAAGAAATCTAAAGTCACCCCTATTTTTTCACTTGTAACCATTTTACTGCTCCATTTTTTATCAGAATAATATGAAATTTTATAACTTTCCTCATACAATAATGAACAAGGGCATCATTTTCTTACTTTCTTTATTTTCTTAAAAATGTATCTCGTTTTCTGAAATATTCCTCCAAAGTTCCTACGCCTCCCCGTTTTCGTCCATACGGTCAGTGCGGGACGAGACACGTTGCATGACGGACCTGTGTCAATTTGCGCTGCGCCGAAATTTTTAAATATTTGTGGAAATTGTGGACTATATTTGTTGCATAGAGTGGACAATCCGTTTTGTGATTCGTATAGTAGGTAACTAATAAACATTTGCGTATAGTTTAGTTTTTAGTGACAGATAATTTTGTTGCATAGAGTGGACAATCTATTTCGTGGTTTGTAAAGTAGTAGGTACTATAGACAAGACAGCTGACTGACCATCCGTGCACTTTATGTGCATTGTAATAAGGTTCTTTTATAAATACAGGATGGTCAGTTAACTGTGTTGGCGTTTGTACCTAATTAACATTTACGTAGGTATAGTTTAGATTTTGTTTTTAGTTCAAGATGGGAAATAATAATAAACCATCAACCATCAATAGGCCCTATACTCCTCAGCGGGTGCTGTCCCTGTGTGCGTCCCATGACACGGGCAGGGACAGCATCCGCTCGGTGTACTCCTTGCATTTTATTAAATTGTCAAAAGGGCCTCTACGTGTTGGCTCAGTTGGTACTTTGTAGGTACCTAGCTCCAAGCAGGCCTCCCAAAGGTCCGGGACGTCATTGTCCCGTGAGCGGGAAAGACATACATAATAATAAATTCTGTATTTCAGGTCACTTTGCCCATAGATTGTTAGTAACATACAAACTTACGATACTAGTTAGTATGTCTTAGCTTAGGTCTCACAAATTTTTCAATAATTATTTTGGGTTTTGGGGTTAAATAAGCGCAGGAGGAAAATACGTAATATCAAGAATTTTTACAAGAGAAGAGGAAAAAGAATACACAAGTAAATACATATTCTATCAAAGTATCAAATATCTAAACAGTATCAAAATTGGGAAATCGCTAAAACCAGACATTTTAATAGTAAATATATTTACAATATCTATTGCTTAGGAGCATGAACAATTATAGAAACAATATTGTTTTATATGCTCGTGTTAATGACTGTCAAGTGTTAATAGAATAAGTTCTAATAAAAATAGTGGGCTTGGCAAATATTGTAAGTACCTACCTATGGGTTGCATGCCAACTCCAAGTTAGATACAGAGTTATTATTTGATATGAAACAAAGTATGGTTAACGTACAACTAATCTATAAGTATATATTTACCAGAGGCCGTTTTCTGTACAGTCAGCATAATATAGTTAGTAGCAGCCAAGTTAGCCAAATATATCGGAACGTACATTCATCGAAATAGTCTTTGTTACTTTAAGTAGGAGTAAGGAATGTGTTACGATACATTTGGCTACTTTGGATGCTACTAACTATCTGATGCTGAGTGTACACGCCATCATCATCAAATCAAGGAAGTAGAACGTAATAAATATACCGAAAATTAGTTTAAAACTTAACAACCTTACACTTACACAAAAGGTAACGGACAGACAGACACACTTTCGCATTTATAATATTAGTATGGAGTATGGATATGGAAGTATGGAAAGTATGGATTTTGGGACTCACGGGACAATGATGTCCCGGACCTTTGGAAGGCGTGCGTGGAGCTCTGAGCCAACACGTAGACAATTGACAATTTAATGAAATGCAAGGAGTACACCAAGCGGATGCTGTCTCTGCCCGTGTCATGGGACGCACACAGAAACAGCACCCGCTGGGGTGTAAGAGTCTATTGCTAGTTGATGGAATCTAAATAAAACGGGTTATTGGGTGAAAATGATGGACTAGTAGCTGGGCTATTGGATGAAACATCGGACGCCTGCCCAATAAAACTGTTTCACATTTTATCTCTGGCAGACGGTGACTCGCTAACTGCTAGATGGGCCCCTATTAATAGCGACATTAAAAAATGGCCTGAGGGCAACAGTAGGTATGGATTATTATTATTACCTTTATATTTTTTTCGCACTATCCGTCTCTCTCTCTTATTAGAATATTTAGTAACAGAGGTATAGTGCGAGAAAAATCCAAAGTATGTCGCGGCCGTCTAGTGCTAGGCGTGCTGAGGGCCTACCGCGAAACGAAACCGAACTTCGTTCGTGTATCTCCCTCTCTGTCGCGCTTGCTAGTTCGAGCGACAATGAGAGTTATTCGAACGAATTTCGTTTTCACTAGCACGGCTAGCACGAGACGGCCGCGACATACTCTCGATTTTTCTCACACTATACCTCTCTTTCCTAATGTTCTAATAAGAGAGAGACCGATAGTGCGAGAAAAATCGAGTGTATGTCGCGGCTGTCTCGTGCTAGCCGTGCTGACGGAACTACACTAATTGTAAGTAAATAGTATTATAATAGTAGAGACATAATTTTTGAACTTAATCAATTATGTAATTTATGTATGACAAATATCACGTTTCAATTAAGCATGACGAATGTCACCCACCCACGTCCATCCTTGCATTGGTAACGATGCGCGATGACGCGTCTGTAACTTAATCTATGTAACGCTTAATAAACGACGGCGGGTTGTGCGACTTGCGCGGGGAGAGGGTCGAGGCTCCGCCCATACGCTCAAGGACTTTAGCGGGTATACAAGCCTTAACCAGCCCATTATTACAGTTAGGGGTCGGCAATAGCTTCACCAAGATGTTTTACAATGGCGGACATTTGTGGAGCGAAGACTCCGTTGACCGATGTCACGAGAGGGGTAAATGTTGCGTGACGTTTCACGTGTCGTGATTAGGGTTGCCAATTATTTTTGGGGAAGATATAGTATTTTCCATAGACAACGACAAAAATACAGTACACTGTAAAAAAATATAGTACTTGGCTGGGCATTGTTGCTATTTAGTAAAAAAAATTGAAGCACTTCGTAAGGTCCCTCAAAATATAGTATTTTCGCGTACTACATATTTCTTCAACAGTATATAGTACAAAGTCAAAATATAGTACAATACTATATAATATAGTACGGTTGGCAACCTTAGTCGTGATGAATACGAAATAGGTAATGTCTGTGAAATGTGAGTTTGTAATGATTTAAATGATGTATAATGTACCAACGTATTGAATATGCGTTTGTAAAAAACCTGACATGTAACTTGGTGTTATTAATAAAGTGTTTGTAAGCTTGTATAAGCCTAAGTTGTAGGTAGTAAGCGGGCGGACCTGCGCGGGCAACGAATACGCAATATTCGCTACAAAATGGTATCTTAGCAAACAAGAACAAGGTGTTCACAGACATCTAACTGGACACTGGTTGTGGTGACGTGTTAGTGTTAACTAGTAACGGCATTCCACTTACACCGCGGTCTGATCATCGTATAATACGATGTATGTGATATACCCACTAAAAACATTACAAGTAAAGTCAGATCGCAATTAGCGCCAAGCTTTCTACTCCACACGGCTTAACTCTACCAGCCACGCTCTACAAATTCTACATCTTGGCTAAAAAGTATAAGTACCTAACTTTTTTGGCACATCCCGGTCGCCACATAGACTCCCGCGCGTGCATGCGGTATGAATGTATGATGATATTAATAAGAGAGACGGGTCTATACTTTTTAGCCAAGATATACAAAATAATTTACTTTAAAAACGAAGTTTTAACCGACTTCAATTTAGTACTCCGCCAAGCCACGAGAACATTTCCACAATTCTTTTCCAATTTACCACATGAACTGATTTCCGAAAGAAAATGCGTTGATGATTAGAGAAAAAAACCAAATCGCTGTATGTGACACGATAATATTTGAGGACTTCCGTCGATTCCACGAGGATCACCTTTGGCACTTCATTACTTCAGATTCCGTTGAAATAGCAACCTATTTCAACGGAATCTTATCAGAATCTGTGATATACTTTTGTATAAGTACAAAAGTATATCACAGATTCTGTACTAGTAGTAACTTAATTCCATAAGTCATCTGTGGTCTTCATCATCAATTCCACTCCACCAAATTTATGATTTCCGGGTGTAAATACATGAGTTATAATTATAATAGAAAATACCAAAATCACTACACGCCTGCCTAATATAATTGAGGAGTTCCCTCAATTCCTCATGGATCCCATCCTCCAATTGAATTATTGAAAAAAATGGGACTCATCTGGAAGCATATACTTTGTATATATACTGCATATACTGTTTTACAAACAAACAAAAAAATTTCACCAATCGGCTCATCAATGACGGAGTTCTGAGGTAACATTGAAAAAAAAAGATAATAAAAATACCTACAACCGAATTGAGAACCTCCTCCTTTTTTTGAAGTTGATTATAAAATGTTAATGAGGATTCAATAAAACGACGGACCGCTTCGAGAAAAGGTAGGTAGTGCCCTTGCGCTTCGCTTGGCTCGTCTTGGCGTCTTATCATAAGAAGGATAGCTAATCATAATATCGGAAGAAGAACATGATTGACAAGCAACAATGATGTCGTTTACATTAATGATTTTTTATTATTATTTGTTGTGTTACGTACTGTAATCGATTACTTCAACAATTGTTTCTTTTAATAACATATTGTAACACAACAATAGTGTCGCCGTGTGAACGAGGACATCCACTGTGCATAACGTAGGCACTACGTGTATGTATGCTCAATGGGAAAAGCACTATGTCTGCATATAACTCCTAGGTTGTTCATACCTTTTTCTAATAAGTGGCAGCACGCACCCATAGCTTAGGTGCAGTTAAAAGCAGACTATAAAGCATAGTTCATAAAGAAATGGTACGCAATCGAAGTCGAAGCTTTTTTAAGTAAATGAAAACACGTAGCTTTTAAGCGATAAAAATAGAATAATATTTATTTATTTAACAGCATTTATAAAAATTATATACATTTATTAGGGTTTCGTGTGAAATCAAGGACTTTTTTCTTGATTGAGCTCATCATTTTCTGGAAAAGGGTTTTTTCTACTTTCTTAGCCTGTTGATTCCACGTAGAACGCAGAGAATTGATATCCTGTACTGTTTTCCCAGTTTTATGCAATTTACCTTTCATTATTGCCCAGTAGTCCCGATTGGGCGGAAGTCAGGACAGTTTGGAGGGTTCATTGATCGGGGTATAAAATCGACATTATTTGAAGCATATTTACCACTCCAAAACCCTTTTCGAGTAGTGGTAGCTAGCCAGATCAGGCCAAAATTTTACTGGGCCCTTGTGCTTTTTAATAAATGGCAAAAGGCGTTTTTTTGTAAGCACTCCTTCAAGTAAACCTCGGATGTCATCGTTGATGAAGTAATAAAGTATTGGTCTTAAGGCCGCAACTGCAGATCGCTTGCCATATCATATGTTTCTTGGCAAATTTTTCAAGTTTTACAAACTTATATTTTTTATCAACATTCCCCTTTGCTTTGGTCATGTAAAACTTGGTACCCGGTAGTTGATTAAAATCTAGCTTGACATATGTTTCATCATCTTACAAGAGACAGCCTTTGAATTTTGTCAGAATGCGGTCGTATAAGAGACGAGCACGTGTTTTTGCCGTTTTATTTTGTTTCATAGTTCGGTTTGGTGTTTTTATGGCTTTATAGCGTCGCATGGCACTTACGAGTGCGTATGTATTACGAGCGTAACGTATTACGAGCGTCTACCCGCCAAACTGCGAACTGAACCATCTGACGAAACATTCAAACGTCAGCTGAGAATCTTTTTATTAGAGCATCCATTGTATTCTGTATGTGAGTATATGGACATATAATATATTTGACATGGTTAATTTAATTTAAATTGTTTTATAATATGATAATGTTCTGGTTTTTATTTTGACGATCATTACGAGATATCAATATAAATATTTATATTCCCTATTTTGACTTTATCATGAATCATTTTGTAATATATGTCCATATGCATGTTGTATTGTACCTGTGACATTTCATTCAATTAATATTCATTATTTGACGATCATTAAATAAATTCGTGTAAATTAGCTTAAAGTTAACTTATAATGTAAATTTATTTTATGAAATAAAGAAATCTAAATCTAAATCTATACCCGGCTCGGAGCCGAATACGTCTTAGAGTACTGCGGCTCTTTTGAATTTGCGAGATAGATCATACTCCGACATAGGTACCTGGATTTTGTGTTATTGCCCTAAGCACCTTCTTCTCCAAGTTCTTGTCTTTAGTGCCAGATCTCCGGTTGAGTTAGGGCTTTCTATCGAAAGACAAGGAATCCTTGTGTTTTTTTAAGACCCGACACCCCGTGGTTTTTGGTAAATTTAACGACTTAGTGATCTTTGACCCGGACCGAGAGGGATTTTCTAAGTATTTGTCCACTGTCAATTTTCGTCTTTCAACTTCCATCGCCTACAATTTCAAAATGCATAGACTTATCCGAGGCGAACTTTTACCAATAAGACTTCAAAATATGGACGATAAATTGCGATCGTCTTTTTTTTATTTGTGACAACCGCGTGCCAGTCCTATATGAACTATGCTTTAGTTGATTAATAAACGGTGATGTAATTATATGACGAGCGGATGCGATTCAGCCGATTGTAAGCGGTGGGTGTGTGTGAGAAGAGTCATTCTTCATTTATGCTGTTTGGATTAAACTAGTCCAAAATGCATACATATTTGGTATATAGGGCGGGTTGCATGCACAACCGTTTAATGTTAAATATCGCACCCGCAGCCGTCATCTCAAAGAACTGTCAAACCATTTAATTATATTATAACGAACGTATATCTTAAAAATATTTAAAATCACGTTAAATAAACCAGAGGCTCTAGTATAAGTTTTACCGAAACAAAACGTTACGAACCCGTTTGCGTTTAGCTGTCAAATCCCATACAAATAGAGGGTAAAACGCAAAAGCGATCGTAACGTTTTGTTTCGGTAAAACTTATACTAGAGCCTCTATCACTTCTAACGGCAACTTCGAGTAAAAACATCTCAACACGGAAGAGTACCTACTATTTAACTAACTAGTAACCAATCCATTAGAAATCAACATTATTTGCGACGCAAACTAAATACAATGCGCAACTGTAATTAATTTGCGAGTGGAGAATACCAGCGCGTCACAAAGTGGCAGAGAGGTCTTTGTGAGTTCTTGTTCGAGTATAGCAGAAAATGCTCACAAATATAACGGAAAAACTTTCTGAGAGAATAATAGAGTGTGGAGATTTTGCTTGCCGCTGTTTTTGAAAACTTTCGTCTGTTTAGAATGTTGTGTTTCTTTTGCCTTGCTGTTTAAGCATCTATGAATAAAATTGTACAAAAAATACCGTAGCCATGTCATAAACATTAGACTAATTAATTGCCTATTACTTGTCTCTTTGCATGATACGCAGAAAGTCAAGATTTTGTTAATATTTCATCAACAACATCAACAAAATGAAATATCCTACGCTAACATTGGCAGCTGCCATACAAATCTCGATATAGAGCGCTCTCAAGACAAATCTCACACAATTCCAGTCAGGCTTTATGTTAATTCTCTATTTCGTCCCAAACAGTTAATAAAGTGAAGTAGTTGATTCAGGTAAATACAAAGACAAAGTTGGACGCTGTAGTGAAAATATAGGACAAAGACATAAAATAAAAGAGTTACTGGTATTGGAAAGAGCTTCACTGAAGACATTGTAAACTTTTGTATCTGTGATATTGTATTAGTATACGGGACAAGCTTAATGAAATGTACCTCATATAAGCACGATACGCCGTACCTAATGAAGAGGCCTCTTATTGATTGTACTATTGAGTTTTGACTTCACGGACCTCAAAAATGCAACTCGGACCTCAAAGATTCAAGACATCTGCTGACAGAAAGTGATTGTGATAAGGTTAATCAGAATAAGGTTTACAAAGAGTAATTTAATTGTGTTCGTCAGCTGTGTCCGCTTGGCTTTTATTCGGAAAACGCTAGTGCGCCTCACCTCACCCGTCACGCCTAACGAAACTAAACCTCTTACCTACGCTTGGCTACAGGTCAACACACGTAAAAAGAGCTCTGCGCGCCATATTAAATGTATGGCAGCCAGAGCTCTTTTTACGTGTGTCGATCTATACTACGAATCGCGGCGTCAAGATATACAGGGTGAATTTTTAATGAGTTCAAATTTTTTGTTGGCATTTGGTATCACTAATAGAATCCATTTTTGAACAAAAGTTGGTAGGTATTTTTTTAATTATAAATTGTCTATCCCAAAAGAATTATCCGTACAGCGTGGTTACTCGGGATTCAGTGTCGCGCGGAGCAGGCGGGGCCGGGGGAGGGGGAGACGCGCCGTGTTAACCCTTACTACCCGCTGAGGTGCCGGCGCGGTAAGGTTTTTTTGGGATAAATTTAAGCAGCAATTACTAAAATTTTTGTACTGAATGATATGAAACAAAAAAACAAGTATTTTATAAATTTTGCTGAAGAATCTTACACTTGAATTTGGACACTCATTAAAAATTCACCCTGTATGTGTGGCTGAACGGTGAGCACAGGTTAAAACAACAGAATAACGGGTCTGTGCAGATCTAAATTGTTGTTTGGACAGGGTCGCTTATGGCGTATACAAACTTCTAGAATTCCACTACAGTACACAACGGTTCAATACAATAGGCGACAAAACACGACAATCGGGACTTGAACAATGATGTCGTAAAGTATTTTACAACTTTTCCAATAAATGCGACACACTAGTTTATGTGATGAGCTACCGAAGGAAAGTGAATGCTATTAGGTCGCTTGCATACAACACGATTGGAAGTAAGTCTCAATTGATTCCATCCACAGCAATCCTATTTAACATTTACATCGCGGATTTTATGATACCTCAATGACATAGATTTCTCTATTTTCATTTACAAGATTGAATGGTCAGTGTCTTAAAGAAAAGCGGTGTTCCCAAACTGGCAAGCAGAATTTAGTTGTTCCACCGTTAGGAGCAACTAGCGTCGCGCGCGGGAATCCTAAAACCGACAATTGTTGCTAGAATAGAAAGCAAATCGGTTGCCGGAAATGTTTGCTCGCTTAAAGGCAAGAATCGGAGGAAGTGCTCGGATCGACGGATGGCGACGATTAACGGAAAGGGCGTCACGGCCGGTAGTGTTTAAAAAGAAGAATTCAAAAATTGCTACTAGGCTTCTTGTGTTCCTATGCTTACCAACCGACAAGCCACCCGATGGGAACCAGTGTATGTTTGACCTCAGATTACACTTATTAGAATCCGGATAAGTATAGCACTTTGAATTCTTCCATACCTAATGATTTGTATGAAAACCTATCGTGAGGATCTTTCTATGACGTTAAAAACGGTAGGTTGTCATAAGTGAAAGGGAAAGAAAAGGACTCCTACGTTATGAATTTCGGGGTCAAGATACATGTAGGTACGGAGTGTTAATCAAGGCTGGTTGTAAGTGAACTACGGTCTAACAAACAATAGAATTTCGCGGTATTCTTATAATTATTTTAGGAAATACGTTTCTTCTCAAGTTAAATGTTGTGTACTGTATTGTTTTGTTTATCTTCGTTATACGTTATACTACGTCCAATTGTCTTGTAACAAAGGAGTCGTGGTCGATTAAATCGGTCATAATTTGTTGATAGCATCGCATTGCTACTATAAAAGACAATACATCATCGATCAAAGCAGATGATTTGCGTTCAAACAATGATTATACTATTTAAGACCGAGCCACTTATCGCCAAGTAGCAACCATACCCGTGATTGGATTATACAATAGTAAAAGTAAACAGCACCGTACAGTAGGTGTAACCAGAGATTAACCTTGTGTTTATCATTGTATTTTTTTTACGAACTGTTTGTTATGACTTGTTCAGTGTAGTTTTGGCTACTTAAGAATTGCACCGAATTCGAGGACATATGATTAAGAATCAAAAATAAAACGAAATAAATACTAACTGAGACAGTTAAGTTATGGCCATCTTTCCTGTAAAGGTATGGACATCACACCCGGACATCTTGGGAGAGATGGCTAATCATGTTTTTTTTCAACGGTTTTTTTCGAGGTGATTTAGATAGATATTATACTTTTTTGTTTAATAATATAAAGTTAATTAACCAAAGTTTAATAATAAATAAATAAAGTATTCGTAATGTGTAAGCTTTTATTTTAACAGTGTTCCAAAAAAAACTATGGCCAACTACCCCGGACTTACCCTATGCACAATTTTAAGGTGACATAGATCCATTGACCCAAATATTAGTAGTAGCTCTCTGAGCGGTACAACTTGCCAGCCCATCTTTTAAGTTCTATTTTTATTAATTTCGAAAAATTTAATCTTAAAGAAATGTATATATAATTATTGAACCAGCTCGAGGAGACCAGCCGGACATCTGGACATCCGGCCGGAATGAAAAAATTCTTTCATATAATATTGGCAGAAGCTGAAAAGAAGAACTTCGTTCGCTTCGCTCGCTTGTTTAAATTAGATAAAAGAGAATTTCGTTTGCCTTTATATAATCACGTTGACATTTATGGTTCTAAGAGAGTCAAAACTCAATAAAACTAGTAACTATCAAAATCCTTGTTAAATTATATAATCTTCATTTTTATAGGGAAAAAAGACGGCAAACAAATTCGAGAACGTGTCTGACAAACCGATATTAGGTAATAAAACACAACACTGCCGGCACTGAAAAGCAATCCAGCGTTGAGATGACACTGAGATTTTTCCTAGTCAATCTACTGTGAACAATGTGTATTGTGTTATTTAATTTATACTGTAACATGTGAATTGATTCATAGTAATTAAGGATACTATAGGTTTGCAGTATGGGAGAATTAATCAATATTAAAAGTTATTTTACAACAAAAGAAATCTATTGTAGTGAGCTCTGCGTCTAGCTATGTAAAGTTATATAGAATCACAGTTAGGGTTGAGACGACCACTATACAATTGTTCAGATAACGACTTTTTTATAAATTCTCTGGTAGCTGATGACTCGCTTAGCATATCCATGTTGACATAATTGGCCATATCTACCCAAGAAAATGATCTGCTAGGTCACGACGCTCGCTTAGTATCTTCTTCTTGACGTACATTTCAGGACAGTTGTACAAGCAATCGTTATGTGGTGGTAGATTAAAAATCCATACTAATATTATAAATGCGAAAGTGTGTGTGTCTGTCTGTTACCTCTTCACGCTTAAACCGCTGAACCGATTGAGATGAAATTTGGTATGGAGATAGTTTGAATCCCGGGGAAGGGACATAGGACAGTTTTTATGCCGGAAATCATCCCCTGAGCCTCAGGGGTTGATTTCCGGGATAAAAACTACCTCAGGGCCTGAGGGGGTGAAATGGGGGATGGAAGTTTGTATCGAGCTACGATATAAACGAGTTCCATACGGACGGAGTCGCGGGCAGAAGCTAGTTAACTATATGGCTACATTATATTAACATTCAAAGCAAACTGCTTGCCAGCAAAAGTGGATCGGTTCGATCGGAACACGCAGTTAAGCTGTAAGGTAAGACACATAATGCCACTAATTAGACAAGATCAATAAAGGAAATGCTAACCGTTACCGACATTTACTTGTAGAAAGTGAGCAGAAAAAAGATCTAAATCCAGACGGGTGTGGCAGACTGGGGACCGAAATCTAATACGTACGAGTCGATTGGATGAATTTGGAATACAATTTGTTCAAATTGAATAAGAAATACGAGATCTGAGTGGTCTTAAATCGAGTCTGTATCCAGCATGGTCGTTCAGTAGACGACGGTATATTTAACACTTTGATGGACACTATTCCAGACACAATAGTAATAACAATAGAATAGGGTATATTCATGCATTTTTTTTTAAACTATTCTATAAGTAATTATATAAGCGGAAAAAAATATAACACTTTCACAATATTATTGAATGAGCTAAAAAATAATAATTAAAACTACTATCATTTTCGGACGATTAAAACGCCGCCATTTTGGAGCGCTCATTTTGTGACGTCACCGTGCACTTAGAATAAATAAACAACGAAGTGTTTGATTCACAGTTTTAGTAAAAGTGAGTTATTAAAGCTTGTAAGATCAACTTATTGTAACGGAAGAGCACACAAAAGCTTATTATAAATATTGTATTGCCCCTATTTATGAAAATAACACTAAAAAAGCACCTGACATGATATATTTTCATATGCCCAAAGAAGCAAAATATAAGGAAAAAGGGGTTTAAGTCGATGAGGAGATATAATGTATCGTGGTTGAGTAGTTTATATTGTTATGAACATCATTTTGAAGTGATTATTAAATATGTTTGTACCTAAAATCTTTTTTATTAGGTCTGCCGAACAATATAAACAATAACCTAACCTAAAAATGTATATACTAATTTATAAAACTATTCTGATTCCCATTTTTTTTGTTATTAACGTTACTAAATATTATGATTTTTGTTGATTAACAGCTGACTACGAGTGTTGATTTTGATTACGAAACGTTTTAGCTAAGTTTCTATGTTTGCACTGTTGATCGAAGTTGAAAGAATTTAATCCTTTCTACTGAGTGTCCTACATAAATTTGTTTTATTTATAAGCCTTGACGAAAACAACATAATGTGTTATGTTTATAAAGATGTTCTCACCATGTAACATTCCTAATACCAACATATCCTTGATTAGGTATATAATGAACATATGTACTAGTTTTTTATTCCACTTATTTAAGAAAGACACCTACGAGGTACGTACTTAGTCATCATGAACACATCAATTTCAGGCAGATTATCCGACTTTGCCTTGACAAAACCGCTTCCAGTCATTGTGGCGAGTCTTTTTTCACAAGGAGTCACTGCTTTCAGTTAATAATTCCCAAAAAACACTGATTGTTTATCATAAACAGCGGCAAAACAATGCGAATAACTTTCAATATTCATACAAACGACCTGTGAACAGTAGACAGCGAGTGCACGGTGACGTCACGATTCGCTCGGCCAATAGCGTTGCGTTTTGAAAGTTTGCGAGGGAATTTGAAAAAGACTACTTTTAAATAATTAAGTTTGTTAATAGAAACATGATCATTTGTAAAAATAATCATGTGAGTATATTTATTAAGCAATAAAGATTACTCATGATTTTTTTTGGCCATTTCTGAATCACATGCATATTCCCTATTACGCCTATAGGCGTCTACTGTCCATCAACGCATTGATAGATATATATAAAATATACATATAAAACATCCAAGACTCCGAAACAAATATTTCGATTAGATTCGAACCCATTTGATCACTTATCGCCGTGGATAAGACGGACGGTGTTCTGACGTGTATGCGAGTGCGACAGTGACGGATGTCTTATCCACAACGATAAGTGATAAAATTGCAACTATGCTACGCCCGCTGGGACCTATTCGTGCAATCAACCGAGGAACCCTAGCGCGATGTAGCACTCGGCATATACAAAAAAAACTTACATCAAGTTATTCATTAGAAATACCGCGATTATCCTCCATGTTCTCTTGAAAACAAGATAAAAATATCTTAGCTCAAGTTAATCTAGCTTTATTCGAAATAATGTAACATCATCCTAATTTATTTCTTAGTTCAAGAATATAGAGGTCACTCGAATCGAAGAGGCGACTATTTCTTGGACTAGGCGGAGGGACGTCGGCGTCGCTACGTCGATAGCGAAATATTAGCTACATTATGTGGTGACGCAAGTGACACGAAGATATTGATTTGCCAATCTTAATTCGATGCCTGCCTGTCAACATGTCAACAGTTGGCCATGATTTAATCTACGAGAATAAAGTAGTGGTGTGGAGAAAAAAATATTTACGTCTTGGGCGTACACTTGAACCTCTATTCTCGCCTCGCTCAGGATTCTGTTGTAGAATCTTTCGCTTTACTACAAGTATTCAATACACTGCCCTCGCCGGAAATAATTTTGCTCCGTTAACACCTAATCTACTATTCTTATTACACATTTTGGGTTGTAACAATCATAACATGCATGCATACTGTAAACAGTTGTGATTCATTACCATTATATGAGGAAAACAACACTTATCGCTAGTCACAAAGTAATGATTGTTTCTGAGCAAAATTCGCAGTAAATAGATTGAATCAGCAGGCAATTCTAGGGACTGTGTGCTTAACGGCCATCAAGTAAAAATCAAGTATCATGTTCATCATTCGCTTGCCCTTATGTTATGACATTCACTTGTCAAATCCCTTTTTCTATATTATTTTAAAATCATATTTTTTATAAATTTTAGATGTAGAATTGGCATTATTTTTTAGGAGTCAGCGCAGCATGTCTTTTTCTTTCAGATCAAGTAACAATTATGTTGTTAAATATTTTATATCAAATCGTTAGGCATACATGTGATGTTGAGGTAACGGTAAGCATCAGGAGTTATTGATATAACGATTTTTCTATTACAGTGTGCGACATATTCGCGTCGCACGTCGCACTGATTCACTGAACCAGCGAGAGTAACCACTAAAAGAAAAGAATAGTCAGGGGTATATCTAAATATCACACTGATAATATAAATGTGATAGTTCGTACATCCTTCTATCAGATGTTTTTGGGTATGGGGCCTCTTTCACATTTAACCAATCTAACGAGGACCGCTCACAATATTTGTCATCAGCACATCAAACCCTGTTGCGTATTTCAAAGAAATTAACATACCTATCAATATACTCGAAAAATATAAGCCCTACTATGTGCGAGTTGGATAAAAAAAATAGTGACTTTGTTTTTATTCCATCAAAACGTAATCAAGCTAAGTAAACACCTCAACTGCGAAAACGACTGGTGTTGTTAGTTTTTATGGATCATAAATTATAACAACCGGACATATTCCCGGTTCATTTGTTTCAATATCACGCAACGTGTCTGTTCTGTGGGCGTAGCATGGTTGCCATTTTATCACTTATCGTTGTGGTAAAGACGCCCATCACGCTCTGACAAGTATGCGAGTGCGAGAGTGACGGATGCCTTATCCACAACGATAAGTGATAAAATGGCAACCGTGCTACGCCCTCTGGGCTGTTATTCGCTACGCGCTAATGCGGCTCACCCCGCCGGTCACCCGTCACGAAACTAGACCTCTATCTACGCTTAGTTACTACGCATCGCGGTGTCAAGATATATTTGTGGGTGAGCGTCGAGTTGAGCTTAATAGTACATTGTTTAACGAGGGGCGTAAGTGGAATATTGCGAACAAGAGTCTATGACTCGAGTTTGCAATATTCTTACGCCCGTGTTATACACAATGTTTTTCATCACATTTGCTAGGAAACAAATACATTTTAGATGAAATTAATACAAATCGTAATAAAAACTGCGACATGTCAGTTGTCCATTTTGTTGAATTTGACGTGAGGCGCGTATGGCAAAGACCCTTCGGTATACAGCCACGATTTGAAAACACTTAAAAACATTTTACATAGACACTAAATAACTACATATTAAATCTGTAAACAATTCTGTTAAACATGTTTTAGTAGTGTTTTTAAGTTTAAATTTATTTATAAATACGTTTTCAGACATCGTATTTGATATAAAACCTCTTTGCTTTGTAAATGCCGCATGAGTGACAATTTAAGAAAAAAACCGTTACGCCCGTGGGCGTAACATAGGCTATATTACAGCTCTGTATGTCTGCGCATTATGAAGCCCGTTTCGAGCAAGTGAAAAACAAGTTACAGAATAGGGGGGCTGTAAGACAGCACACTTGCAAGTAACGTCATATCATAATTTATGTTATTTATTTATTTAAACTTTATTGCACAAAACCAAAATAATGTACAAATGGCGAACTTAATGCCAAATGGCATTCCCTACCAGTCAACCATAAGCCCAAACAGAGACACTTAAAATTGCATGCAGAGCAAATTATCAATGTTTAGAGCGTAGTACAGACTTATTAAAAAATAATTCTACATATAAATAATTACATATTATTACTTATATACCGAGATATGATACACTAATATATATTGGACGATGGATGTTATGCAAATTCTTCTTCCAGCAGATGCCTACGAAGCATTCGCTTGAAAACTTATTTGCTTGGGGCTTGTCTAATGTTAATCATATAAACCGTACAAATTATCAAAGGAGTTGACAACGAAAACACAAAATGGTGCAGATAATTACGACAGTGAACGTAGAGCGCTCAAAGCAACTAAATTATAATTTGTAGTTTCACCGTACTTTCTTTCGTATTTGACGTACGTTGGGAATTCCGAGCGAAAATAGATTGGGAATATATGATGGCGACGTGCTGCCAAATAATTGGAATATCGGTGTGGGCATTGACATTTTTTATTAAAAAAATCTTTGGGCAGGACAGGTACGGCCTCCATGGTTGGGTGTCATGCACTGTCTAAGTGAAAATTTTCACTTTCAACCTACAATTTTCAACTGTCAAAATAAAACGACAAAGTGTTATTTACACTGTCACTCTGTCTGGTACATCAGACGACAGCTAGCTAGGCTAAAGGGTTAATTTCGCTTTACTCCAAAGAAATGCAAAATGAATGAATGCACGGCGTAAATACACGTACAAAAGACCATAGGTAAATTGGCAAACTTTTCCGTGACGAGCAATTTGTTGTTGGCATGAGTTTTGACCCATAGTTTTCTAATGAAGCCAAAGTGGAAGGCGCCTTCGCTACCACGCAGCAGAAGTTATCTGACTTTAGAGAATTGGTCACCTGCACTGTTGTTATCAGTTGGAGTTTCATTTGGCATGGCAGACACACAAAGCCGAACAAGGCGAGACGAAATGGCCAAGTCTAATCAGATCTACATTGTGACCATAAAAAAAAACAATCGATGGTAAACCGTCACCGTAGCTCACTGAAGCTTGCAACCCCAGGACTATCAGGCGCCCACTAAAAGGGATTATTGAAAATTGCACCCCCAAGGGGGTTGAAAGTTTGTATCGGGATGGAGTAAAATTTTGAGGTTTAAACTTTGTGTATGGACTCCTTATTACAATACAACAAAAGTAATTTTAGGATTTTGGAAAAACCCACACCTAAGCGGGTTAAATAGGGGTGCAAAGTTTGTACCCCTAAGCGGGTTAAATAGGGGTGCAAAGTTTGTATGAACCGATTTAGATGAAATTTGGTATAGAGATAGTTGGAGTCCCGGGGAAGGACATAGGAGTGTTTATCATGGAAATCATCCCTAAATCTCGTAAGGGGTTAAAATGGGAGGTGAAAGATTGTATGTAGCTACTATACAAACGAGTTCCACGCGGACGGAGTCGCGGGCAGAAGCTAGTGATATTATAATTAGCCTTTTAGAAGGTGCCACTAGAATGCAGAAGGCTTAGAAGAAGGGCATCCAAAAGCGCCTCCAATATTACTTAAATCGAGTTTTAATTCCCTTATTCATGGCCAAGTTCCGGTACGCAGGTCACATGGGAATCATAGTTAGTATTTTTTTTCAATTTTAAAAGCCCGCATTTGTAAAGCTCACCTCAAGGCAAACACGTGTTGGAAGTAGCAATTAGCACACCACGGTGACTCACCGATGATTCGCGCACATATGCTATCTGCGTTATCTTGGCTTTTGACGCGCTGCATACACCAAGAACTAAAACGATCGTTAAAAGACCTTATCTTCGCAATGGTTTGTAATTCAGTCAGGAATCTGTCTGTTACGTCATTTTCAACTGAGAATGAATGCAGAACAATTCGAGAAATATGTAACATTGTAAAGATTGGAAGAGTGAGTAGTGCGAAGATGCTTAATTTTCTATTTATTTATTTATTGAAGAAACAAACAGTCTTTTATAGTTATACATAACACTGGAAAATTTTCTTAAAGCGACTTACAGTGTCCTCAATGAAAATACTTTAACATCATGTTTTAATGAAGTTTCTACAGAGTAAAAACAGAGCTGTTTGTGCATACAAGACCAAAAGTAAATAATAAAAAGCAAGAGTATAAAGAGTGATAACAATTTTTGTGTTTACAAAACTGAAAACCAAAAAGGTTTTGTTATTCTTAATCTGTTATAAAAAGCAGTAACATTTAATACTGAGATTCTTTCTTACTAGCGCCAATCCAATGATTTGGGTTATTGCACTGCAAAGATAGTGTTTTAAATCTATTAAGTTTCAGACAGAAAATATCGAGACTCAGAAATTTTCCGTTGTACAATCTGCACGCCTTAAAGGTGATTTTCCACCGGCGAGGCGAGGCGGGGCGTGGATGGGCGAGAATTGAAATTAGTATGGGATTTATTACTACCTATTTCCACCGCGCGCGCGCGCGCTCCGTGCGAATAGGTAGTAAGTCCCATACTAATTTCAATTCTAGCCCATCCACGCCCCGCCTCGCCTTGCCGGTGGAAAACCACCTTAACAAAACTATTTCTTGCGTAAGCAGTCCGACTGCGGGGGATGTAAAGGAGGGTTTTTTTCCTGCAAGCGCGTTCACAACGTCGAGGAACTCTGAAGGAAAGTGAATGTAATAGAAACGGAGCATCAACAATATTATATTTTTTTTATAAAGGGTTAAGATATCGGTACGTTCTCGGCGATAATTAAGGGATGTTATATTGTGTACTCTCATTGCCGTGGCGTAATCTGAGTACTTATTTCTAATTCTGTACTCTATCGTCTTAGCAAACTTTCTCTGAACTCTCTCTATTTGTGAATTATATATACCTAGAGGTATGTGATTATAAACAATGAGTATTAGAAGTTGTAGACTCCCCATACTGTATAGGAACTGATTCTTTTTTTGCCGAATTTTAAGTAATTTTTTTTAAGAATTCCACAGACGGAACTAAACCACAGTTGGTTATTGAGCATTTTACGGTGAATGTTTCAACTATTTATAGTTATGCATTTAAAATATAACGGCGGGACGGTGGTAGGTACATACAGATCAAAAATGTTAAGGGGATGCCTTGATACGAGTCAAACACCCGCGCACGAGAAAAAGAGATGTAACAATCTTCGGGGATGGCTCTTTTGGACAAATTTCGATAAATACCTAACTTAGAGAAGTTTTATTTAAATTTCATAAAGTGAGATTGTGTCGTAAAATAATGTATCGATTGAATAAAAAAAAGGAAAATTCAGCCCCAACTTTGGTATTTTTTTCTATCGAGGAAATTTTAAGTAATCATGTATCGGTAAAATCAGAATAACAATCATATAGTCAAGAATCATATATCTGAAAATCAGACCTTCTTGTTTCTTAATCTAGTCAGAACGGCGTTTCAAAGCACACGATAATTTCCAATGCACCGCCTTAAGCTTTTTTTACTTTTCGTTTAGATTAGATAAATGAATATTTATGCTGTTTCTGTAGTGCCGAATAGTTTACTGATCCATTCCAGACAAAATTCACTGTACGAAGAGTGAAACCGTATCTCGTCACGAGTATAAAGTAACAGCAATCATTAACAGAATGACGATTAACGAGATGGAAGCACCCGCGGCGTGCAGGGTAAACAAACAGAAGGTTAATTGCAGCAGTTACGCAGGTACATCGAAAATTAAAATATCCCCGCCTGTCAGCGTCGAAATCAACTGGTTATTCCAGGGCTGTTATTCTTTAAGCGCTCATGCTCCTCACCCCACCTGTCACGCCTAACGAAACTTAGACTTACCTACGCTTAGTTACTACGGATCGTGGCGTCAACTTATATTTGTGAGCGTTGAGGTGAGCTTAAGTTAATATAACGTTGTTTACGGCAGTTTTACGTTAAATGAGGCCAAAGGAACGGTGAAATTAAATAAAACCGGAACGAACGAACAACACCATGTGTGCACTGACATCTATGTCGTTGATAAAATGTTATTGTACAATCACTTACATCTGTACTCTTCAGGGTGTTCAAAAATATCTGAATATGCACTCTATGGCTTTGACAATAAAGTCGTGTTCAGATGTTTGTGAACACCTTGACCGCTCCGATGTATGTGATGGCGACTGTACCAATAAACAATAGCATATTTTGGTGACTATAAATTGTACGGCTCACCGGCGTGGCATCCAACAATAACAAAAGATGCGATAAAAGATATATGATAGCGCGACAGTTCTTGTAATAAATTGAACGTAAATATACGCCAGTGATTAATTGAGATATTTATGACTAGCTCATTACGAAGACATTACGAGTTTTTCCAAAGACTAGTAGTTTATTTTTCATTGAGGCCGCTATTTATTTGACTACCCAATATAAATATCGTTGTCTCACGCACTCACCTGCCACTGTCAAGTATCATCCATGCAATATTATCTTAGCAACTTCTATAACTATTCAGCGAGCGTGGTGTAAGGGGGCAGCGGAGGGGGCAGGGCTGTGACACGGGCTTTATGCCAAGTTGAAGCGCCACTGCATCTCTCGGCGACCTACACACACATGCTGGCAGATAATCCTAATCACAGTAGCCTAAGGTTCAATTTAGAGGAATCGAGGTGCAATGGTAATATAGTTGTCGTGTAGTGTGAATGTCTCGCGCGTAGTCTAGAGTTTTTAATGTGAAGCATCTCAAAGTCCACCTCGCAAGGAATTCGCGAGGAATTGTTGTGGGGTATCGTGGGAAATAAGTTATTTATAGTTTCCTCTAGCATCCTTCGCGAGGAGAATAGTAGAATAGAAAGAAATTGAGTTAATGGTTATGCGGAAAATTAATACCTATTCGAATTGATCCTTGGCACTGCTTCGCTTTTTGCTTTTGAAGGTGGCTACTGATTGAACAGATTTGTAGGTATATCTTACTAATATACGTACAACGTTATAGATGTGAAAGTCTGGATGTTTGTTATTCAACCACGCATAAACAGCTGAATATATTGAGATGAAATTTGGCATAGCGAGTTTATAACATGGATTACATTCGATACTTTTTATCCTGGAAAAGCTCTCCAAAAAAGGAAGCTGAAACGGGATTTCACGCGGACGAAGTAGAAGGCAAATGCTATTAATATTATAAAAAAATTAGGATAGTTTATTATCATATTAATGAGACTAATCAAACGGAATAATCTGCTAGTCAACGGGTCATAAACATACACTTATAACGGATCGTATTGATAGCAGGCCATTTTTGGAAGCCGGATTCACAGCTTTGGACGATATACTGCCTTACGAATTATATACGAGAACAGCTGTAGGTATTAGCGAAAAGGGCATCTTGGAATGAAAATGTCGTTTACCAATAGGATATTTGACAACAGTGAAAATTAATTGTTTATTTTTTATGAGCAGCAGATAAACATTACGGAAATACTCGGAAAGTATAAATCTCACATTCATGTTTGCTATTTTAAGATTTTTTAATTTATAAAAACTAACAATATGGACGTTGTTTGATTGTGAAGGTCACAAGTAAGTAATTGTTACAAATTCCATACTAACCAAGCGTTTTTGACGTTTCATAAAAAGAAGCTGATTTGACTTTTGTCAAATACCGTATTACGACAAGCAACGAGGTATACGTCGCAGTTGACTGTATTCACTGTATATAAAGATAACACTATTTATATCACAAGTAAACACACCCATTTATGAAGGCATTAACACGCAGGCAATACAATATTCTAGACTCATATCGGCACGTCACGTTTCCACGTCAATTATACGACTAATTAAGATTGGAATAAATTCATTTAAATATTAGATCTTGGCTGAACCATCAACTCAAATAGTTTAGTCTCTGTGGAACCAATATTGTCTGAGAAGTTATATAGAAGCGGGTTTATGGAAAACGGCGACAAAATTTACTTGATAGTCGGGATCCACAGTAACTAAAGTGGACATGGAGGCAGGGCTGTTATTCGGACCGCGCTAATGCGCTTCACTTCACCCGGCACATGCGGCACATGACCTCTGATTACGCTTAGTTATTACGAATTGCGGCGTCAAGATATATTTGTGGGTGAGCTGAGCTTGATACAAGTTAAGGTGCGACCACACCGCTGCTCAAAATACGCTAACGCACCGTAAAACGCAGCAAAATGTATGAAGAATATGTGACGCATACGACACGTCAACCCGTATATACGCAGCGTTAAGCACCGGTCTGGTCGCTCCCTTACAGAATAGCGGGGCAGTACGGAGTTAGGATCCTATTGGATCGTGTGATTCATCTGACAGTTGTGTCTACCTGTCTAGTTTTCATTGTTACGTATTGATGATTCAGTTTGACCACTAATCTGGTGTCGTTGCCAACAATGCAACTAGATTGTTCTCTAGCGATCGGTGTATTTAAACGATCTATATACACCTATCAATTTGTCACAACCGCCATCAAAGTGAATAAATTGAACGTTTGCTGTATCTCTCCATCTTATTAGCTGCGTTTCTAGTGAGTTGTTGTGACGAATTGGTAGGTGTATAATGGCCTTTAGGCGAGGAGTAATGCAGATATAGTGAGCTGATTTTTCCTATCAAAGCATGACATCAACGTACAATTGAATTTCACCCGGCCTGTGAAAAGGGTTAATTTGCTATACCTGTACTAACTTCTAGAGTTTCTAAATAATAAAAGCGGAATTGTATCATTCGAGTATAATTTAGTGTGCGCACAACATAAGTAATATATAAATAAATAAATTATTATATTACACGGGTCTAACGCGATATTTATTTACCTTTATTTCTGACGCTTCGACACGGGTATGGTCGCAGATGACTGTCGTCCCAGCAAGTTGTCAGCGGAGATATGGGGCCATAATAATTCAATACCCTACAAAAGTCGATAAAAATGAGAAAGGTAGACCCGAATAAAGTCCACTACCGGCCTTTATCTTACTAATTGTCTAGGGCACGACACACAACACTCACAGTGTCACCGCACAAGATCCGAAGATATCTCCCGAGATTTGTTTCCGAATCTCTGATCCCCAAGTCGCCGATAAATTTAAACCTTCATTGATTATTTGATAATTCTTCTATCTACTGTATAAGTTGATTTTGTAGCAACATTATTAATACTTATAAGTATTTTCTATTGTTGTGATCGAGGGAGTTTATAGTTATGAGGACTCTTTGGGGGAGGCCTATGTCCAGCAGTGGACGTCTTTCGGCTGATATGGATGATGATGAGGAATCTATACAGGTATATTGTTCAAACAAAGACAATATCCTAGATTATTTTATTCTATAGTATATTCAAGTATTCAAATTCAAAGATCTGCAGGCCAAACAAAACTTTTTTAAATCAGAAACATACTGGAACTAAATGAGAATGTACTAATACGCCAAAACACAGAGCTCCTTTTTTCGCGTCATAACTACAGCTGAAACATTAAGAACAGTATGTTAAAATTCTTGAGAATCACGAGTGTGAAAGTCCTGAGAGCTACATCACAGCTCACATCGCTATGAATTGGTTGATCAACATTTTAGTCAATATCTATAAATATTTTCTTACTTGCAGTATTAATAGTGGATAGCAACTGATTTATTAACTTTGGACGGTCAACTCGGCCAAGCGTTCGGTTACCGCGATTATTGTTAATTCGAACGTATTATTTCGTCCACTTTATAACATGCATTCCGTCTTTGCGGACCTTGAAGCATCAGCTGAGAATAATCGGGATTAATGCTTAGATGACAGAGACAATATGCACGAGACCTTTTTCGAGCCTTTTTAGACGTTTGTGTCAACATGCTGTATAAATTAGCCGTGACAACACTGCAATACTCCTGCAGTATCGTGCCCACGCGTTTAGCGCTCGCGCACATTGTTTCATCACGCAGCAGGTGGGAGGGGCTGACTCATACGCACATATTTACTTACGTGTTACATTAAAAACAATCAGTAAAATATAAAACCGAACACGAAGACGCAATGAATTTGCGAAACTGACGTTTCGTACGAACGCTAAGGCCTATTACCTCGACCTAATGCCGATGCTTCTTAATTTTAGTCATGCAAGTGCGTCGATAGTATATTTACCTAATGTCAAATTGCTATTCAAATCAATACAATATCGCGGTCGACTACGACCGCGATTAGTTTGGGAATGGGATAGGTGTCAAGTCATATAAACTTTGACGTATTTTTATAGCAAAACTGTTACCTGGTTGGTTAATTAATGGATGTTTCGTGGGTCTAGCTAGGTCCTCGACTCAGGACCACTAGAGTGATTAAACTGGTATATAACCTTGTCAATTTCATGACGAAGCTGTCATGAAATTGTCAAGGTTATTTATATCGACTGCATTAAAGTAGCAGGATAGAGCGGACAGTTTGTGCCTGCTGCTTAGGGTACCAAATACCCACAAGAGCAAAATATATGTGTACACGAAATATTGATTCCCCTCAGCAGGTGTATACCCGTGTTTTTGCTATTGAGTGTATGTAATGATTAACGATACCTGAAAATGATTCCGATCGACATCTAGCAACCTGTCGGGCCAGCCGTGAATCACTTAGGTATTGTTTGTCAACAGTATAATCACTGATTGTTGATGAATGAACACTGCCGGTGAATCGATGCGATTACGAGGAATGACTCAGTGTGTACAAACTAGGCCTTTATCAATGTAAACAAGAGATGTTGTTGGCGGCGTAAGGTTTATAATATGTCCCACGGCAATATTTAATACACTTTTTGCCTTAATAGAAAGGAATTAGGTGCCAAGCTGTAAACACAGACAACGTTTTATGCACTTTGCATTAATTATCAACTCCTGGTTAGTTCATTTGATACGCTGATGTGATCGTCGTTTCGTCGTAACTTCGATGTTAAATTAATACGAATTTAATAATATTATTATTTAATAAAATAATTTGATTCGTAAAAATGTATTTTTATTTTAGTTGTGTAATAGGCCTCAAGTACGTATTGTTTGTTAATTAGGTAGAACATGCATTTAACAAGTATTAGTGACTAGCTTCCGCCCGCGACTTCGCCTGCGTGGATCCGGGATAAAAACTACACGGATACGGTCAGAGACAGACACACAGATGTTCACACTACACATGTTAAACTTATAACGCCCCTCTTTTGGGTCGGGGATAAAAAAGCGATATCATTAATGAGCCGTAAATTTATGCTAAACGCAAAGATTATCAGCGCGCGCGGGCGCTGGCGCGTACCTTACCTGTACCGCAAAAACAGATTGATGAGATGATGAGTCTATCGATAACGTAGTATGATTCTCCGATCGATCTGTAGAAGTGGTTAATGTAATGTCTCAAGGAAAATATCTTATTCTGCGTGTAATAGTAACCATATTTACAACCATTGAAATATGATTGCTTGCATGGCAAGAGCATGCGTTAATCGCACGAAATACGCATTGCACCGATTAACGTACAAACTAGCCGCCAGCCTATCTACTTGAGAACAAAGCGGCAGTTAATTACAGTAAGTGCTAAGATAATTATAGTAAGTGCTAAGATACAGCCAGCTCCTTGAACTCAGCTCATTCACTTGATCAATATATTTAGAAAACATTGTAAGAAGCAGTTAGCCTTTGAGTAGCGATATTGATTTGTTTTAATTCGTGACGTCATAATCGTTAGGTTAGTGATTTCGCGACAAAAACAAATGATAAATAACTGCGAGTGGAGTGCTCGTTTTCAAATTATCATATTTGCGTCATGTGGCATTAGAGGGAAATTTCATGATGAATGTAATTTGGAAGATAATCTATTTTCATTACATGGGTAACAGCTTCAGTAAATCAAAAGTCGTATTTCCTGTGTTCAATAGTTAAGGGCTTTGCCGCAGGGAATAGAATAGAACAGAATATAATCTTTACTTGCTTAGAATAAGTAGGTACATCAGTGTCCTTAGTACATAAACACACTTAAAACATATTCAGAGGAGACGCCGTTTATGCGGATGAAAAGACTAACCAAAAGTTTGGCTTCGTAGCCCTCAACTTTGGCAATTTCGACAGAAGAGACGCGAACCTAAAAATCCTAAATCTCTGTAAATTGAAAAGGACTAATCCAAAGTATTGAAGTTTTAATGAAGAGATGTAGGTATGTATAATGAAGTGATGTCAGCATCCCAAAGGGGTGGTTGCCTCTTTCATTTGCCGGAGGAAGGAAAAAGATGCAACAAGAATATTTGGGAAAATACCGCGAATGGAAGTGCCATCATAAACTTTCGTTGTTTGAAGCCGGTCACGATTAACGCTGCATTTTTTATCACCCTGTTCAGCAAGTCATATCAATCACGTTCAATCAAACTCTATATTGACTTGCAAAGTTCCTCGCATTAGTCTGTCATAGCTATTTTCGTATCGACTTGATATTTGGCTTGTCCTTGAACGAGTGACGCAAACTAGGGGTTGTCGCGACCTCATCGTCACCCCGTAATGGGATGTCGACGCAGACACGTGGGTTAAGTGGCTCGATAATGTAATACTTGCAAATATACGTCTGGTCGACTACAAACCGATATGAAAATATATTAGACATTCAGGTGAAAAAATAGATACATCTTTTCGTAGTCGACTGTACTTGTATCTATTTTGATATGTACCATACTGGCATTGTTAAATCATAATGTAACATAATTCACCTATTATACGTAACCAATTTTTGACTGCGAGTTGATTATTTCGCACCTATCTCGTATGAACCTCAACGTCCCAGTGAAATGAAATAACCTACTCGATTTCAATGGAATCCGTCCATCGCTCTGCCAATTGAGCTACCGTGGGTCCGCTAATTGCGACGAATCTTTCAATCCCTTCCACTATTCTATTCACACCTTAGGGAGGCTCGTAGCTTGTTCCAACTTCCACTATGACTGAAATTTGTTTTTTTTTTAAATTAATGTTAAAAATGGGGTAGCGCGTTGTTACTAACGATTCTCAATGTAACTTGAGACGTTAGTGCCGTTTCAGAAGTTGTAATAACTTCGCGGTAGATGTCGCTACGAAGCCTCCCTAAGGTGTAAATAGAATAGTGGAAGGGATTGAAAGATTCGTCGCCATTAGCGGACCCACGGTAGCTCAGTTGGCAGAGCGATGGACGGATTCCAGAGGTTGTGGGTTCAAATCCCGCTCGTAGCGAATAATTTTTCAATTTCCACTATGACCTATATTTGAAATTTCGTTAGCGGACGTTTCTGCTTAATAAAACATTTTAACCTACTCGATAATAAATAAAAGAACGGCAAACATTCAGACTAGTCGAGTTCAAATATATCTGTAAACATCGGGTAAAATATTTTAAAAAGTGGAGTCGTGTACAGATATTTGTGAGCTCGTTCACTGCGATATATTTCCTGCTAAAGCTTTCCACTATTCACCATTTGCAAAAGACTACGTAAGCAGGTCATGTCACTTGATTCCGACAGCGGCTCTAGGAGCAGAGCACGAGTCCCAACACAATAGGCTCGAAGCATGCTCAGTTCGCCGTGCCGCGAGAGCATTCGCCCTATTTAAAGCGAGCTTTTGTAGCGCGGGTAAACTACAGGTTTGTGTTCCTGGTGTACATTGGAAAGGGTGAAGAGACGCACTACTCGTACAAGGGAGCAAAAGTAGAATTTTTAACAGACTTCAAAAAGGGAGGGGGTTAAAACGCCTCGTCCGATATGGAAAATTATTTTTTTGTTAGAATGGGTATCCTTCTCAGGTGGTCCCGTGGTCATCAGGTCAGGATCTGATGATGGGCTCCTGGAGAAGTCGAGGGAACTCTTCAAATTTTATAGGCACACTTGAACCTTTTTGGGTACTGATTTGAAGCCGGTTAAAAGCTTGTTTTTAAAGTAAATTATTGAGATCTTTTTTCCGTGAAGATGTATCTATAAGCCATTGCTCTCAAGGTAACGTTGAGATGCAATTTCGGTACAATTTTTTAAAGTTTGTTTGTGTTCGTCACTTAGCCATTTGTATTCATAGACGAAACATATTTTAACTTTAATAGTAGGTAATAGCTCAAAAACACGAATCAGTCAAAAACACTGAATCATCGCCATTAACTTATATTAGAAACATATTTTGGAAATGTAAGTAATATCGATATACTTGGTTTCGTTTCTTATGTTAGAAAAACAAATGTCTGTGCTTGCAGACGTTTAGATTCAATACGGAAGAAAGGACTGTTATTAAAGCGATAAAACTAGGTGTTTAGTGCAGTTCATTAACGATTTACGAGTAGAGTTCGACTCGAGAGCCAAGCCACTTGGTAAAACGAACGGTTTACGCCTGTAATAAACCCAGTCTCAGTGCGCTCCGTTGATACTCTGCAATTACTCTAGTTACGACCATAGATATTGTTAAGTACGCTCTACATTTCCTAGAGAAGGACTTGAGTTTCGTTAAGGGGCGTAGAGGTACGGCAGAAGGGGGCAACTATCCCTCCCTAGAACCAGGTAGGTAAGCCTTTAGTTAAAGTGCTCCCTAACCGGAGAGTTCATTCCTTGCGCCGAAGAATATTTAGTTGCCTGCCTCCGCCCCGCGGAATCATTACATAAGATATTAGAAAACCTTTGCATAAAGATGCATGATTTCTTTCTAGGCCCTCATATTTAGTTCTTTTTTGTTGGTAAGATCCATACTAATCTATGCTTATATTAAAAATGCGAAGTGTTTCTGTCCGTCCGTTACCTCTTCACGCTTAAACCGCTGAAACAATTATGATGAAATTTGCTATAGTATAGTCCCGGCGAAGGACATATAGATAGTTTTTATTCCGGAAATCATCAAACTAAGCGGGTGAAATAAGGGGTGAAAAAATGCATGCATTGAGCTACGATATAAACGAGTTCCACGCGGACGGAGTCGCGGGCAGAAGCTAGTAATAGATAAAACAACCAATTGGAAGGAGATACCTAAATAAACAACATATGTAATTTGCGATTACAACCTCATCTACTATACAATGTGCGTTTGTGTTAGCGTTTATACGCATGATCAATTGTAGAGTAATTTAGTCCCGGTCAGTGCCTCAGTTATTAATATTCCTGATGCATGCGGCCATTCTATTCTTACATGTTTATTACTCCTAATACGCAATGCCCAATTATTTTGCACTGGCTTTTATTTACCTCCGCCTCCGTGTGAATGGAGTACGAGTATGTATGCTAATATAAATTAAAGAAGAGTATAATACTTACTTACTACAAAATGTACGAAGCGACGCGGCGTCTAGCCATTTAGTTCAGCCGTCAAAACCATGGCACGAAATAATGTTTCAAACATCTATTATAATATTTTATCTATGGTGCATACCCTCTCTCATGCCCAAAGCAACTTAAGATCAAGTTAAACGCAATAACCTGCTGGTCGCTGGAAACGTCTAAGTGAACTCAGTCAGATTCACAAGTACCTACTTATGAAATTGAAAGGTGGGGTATATGCCATTCTCAGGGTTTAAGGGCGCATGGCATGAAGGTACCTACCCTATTCAACGTAGTCTATACTAATATTATAAAGAGGAAAGGTCTGAGAGATTCGTATGTTTATAAGTTTGTATGTAATGGGTAATCTCCGGAACTACTCATCCGATTTCAAAAATTGTTTCACCTGCTTATGGAATGGACTTTCCGAATGCCTGAGTACTTTGCAATACGCGGGCGTAGCGGCGCGGGTAGCTAGTTTAATGACAATTTGATATATAATAATATATGTTGTAGCGTGATACCGTTTATATCGGATTGTTCTCCATACATGTACCTACCTCATTCATTCACGATCAGTAACACAGTGGCATGCATGTTATTTTCATTGTTTGGACGATTACTTCACACATTACTACACAACGTACACATGTGAGCTGTGTTATGCTACTTGTGCTCTTGTTATCAATGATATTGATACAAAGGATTATACCAAGCCACGAATAAGGATATGGCTGCATGCATTGGTGATTTTAATTGGTTACTGTTTGATAGAGAAGTCAGAAGTTGATAGAGACACAGACACGACACACCCTTTTTGGTTAAGCGTAAAATACACGTACAGAGGCTCTAGTATAAGTTTTACCGAAACAAAACGTTACGACCGCGTTTGCGTTTAGCTGTCAAATCCCATACAAATTGGGGGTAAAAAGCAAACGCGATCGTAACGTTTTGTTTCGGTAAAACGTATACTAGAGTCTCAGACATTACACACCATTTCGTTAAGCGTAAAATATAGGTAAAAAACTTAAGAAACCCCTCTCGTGTATAGTTATGACCCGTTTCAATAAACATTACTTATTTAAAATTTGTAACAGAAACAAAATACATGCATATTCGAATGAATGGCCCACAACTAAAACTACGTTCTTACCTAAACACGTACGACACAGATTTTAGCGTCAGGGGTAAAATACACCGAAACAAAACCATTGTCGTCCCACTTTTATCTCGACACTGAAAGAGGAATGAGACGCTGACCCGACTGCCATAACGACCCGACTGCGAAATGGAGCGTTCCTTGTTATGGTATGTACTTATAAAGCGGGACATGGATATCTGTCGTTAACGTCATGGCCGCTTGTATTCTAAGTTTGAGACGATAATTTATATAGAACTAGCTTGTGCCCCCGACTCCATCCGCGTGGAACTCGTTTATATCGTAGCTCCATACAAACTTTCACCCCCCTCTTCATCCCCTTGGGGGATGATTTCCGGGATAAAAACTATCCTATGTCCTTCCCCAGGACTCAAACTATCTCTATACCGAATTTCATCCAAATCGGTTCAGCGGTTTAAGCGTGAAGAGGTCTGTCTGTCTGTCTGTCTGTTACAGACATACAGACAGACAGACACACTTTCGTATTTATAATATTAGTATGGACTAGTATGGACAGGTATTAGAAGTTAGAATCGCTCTGTTGTCAATAATTCCATATTAAATAAGATGCGGTAAGGGACCCTCGGAATGTATATATATATATTTAATTGAATACCCCTAGATTATCATAACAACAGTTACATAAGGTAAATAAATAACAGCCAAAGACTAATGATAAATAATAAAAAAAGATAAGGCGTTTTCTGCACTTCTTCATATTAGATTTACAATGACATATATCAAGTTACATCGAGTTGAATAACACTTAACCGTTGTACTCAACTTGCTAGAGACAATGGAGAGTGACAAAATAATCGATTTCCCACGATTATCGATTCCTATCCGCTCGGAGACAAGCTCTGCGGTAGGAATACACCGGTTACTCAATAGCCTAAGTTGATATTTTTTATTTATTTTTCAACACAATTGCTCGTAACGTACCTCTTATTGTGTCGCTTTTAGGCTCATAATCCTGGATATTAAACACGCGTGTTTTATAACATTACGACACTTGTGTGTTATTAATATCCCGATTAAGTCAGGTTGGCACCTTGCAGCAATATGTATGCATGCACACGGTGCATTCTTAAATTAACCGGGTTGTACAGAATGTACAGCTTTTTTTTTAATTCTTGGCAAATGGATTCTTACTCGACTAAACAAATTAAATCCTTTTTTTTTAATAATTGACAATTTCTTTTTGGATATTATATAGAAACGTTTAATTTAGTAAAACTATTCACTTTTAATAACATCTTAAAATGAATGAATAAAGATAACATTTTAAAACGAAAATATTTAATTAATTTTGTATTGGCTGTATAGAGATTTCATCTAATGCGCGCGCACTGCGCGAACATCACAAAAAAAAACTGTTGCGCGCCATTTTAGGTTATTTCACAGATATTTGTAAACATTGTTAATGCGTGTTAGGTTATTAACAAAAATGTTGACTCGTGGTGACTAGAAAAGTGATAAAGAATGGACGCCACTGGAAATTCTTGGCGATGTATACAACATGTGAGTAAAAACCTGTTGCCATAAATAAGTAAAGAAAATAACTAGCAGGCCTATAAAATTTTCATCTTATGAAAAGAATTTTTTCCTCGCAAAATGTGTTGAAAAACGTCGTATGAAACGCGTGAGCTTTGATAATTACATCCTCGGCTCTCTTATCACGCTCACCTGCGGCTCGCGTGATAATTCCGCCTCTGATGTAATTATCAACATACCTCACTTGTATCACAATGTACTATTTTAATACAAAAGAGCATAAAGTCTATTCTTCCTTACGTGTCTTATCATGTAAACAATCACTTCTCGAAGACATCATCACACTTTTCTCTGGGATTACACAATAATCATCACCTGAAATGTTGTTGTATACTTAAAAAAGAAACTCACAAAGTATTGAAATCAACCAAGTAACCACTGAAAAATATAATTTCTAATAAGATTTTTTTCAATAACGAAACGTAACGAACGAATGATCTCAAAAATATCTGACATAACGATGTCTAGGTTTTCTATGAATCGCTCTTCATGTATGTTTTATCGTCATTTCCAATCACTAGTCGCAACAAACAAACAAACAAACAAATATGTTCATATGATCATATCATGGCCTATGATCATATTTGACGTCATGTTTGTTTACATGATAGGACACGTAAGAATGAATAGAATTTACATATAAACACACCCGCGGAGTGCGAATACGCTACTGTATCGCGTCCGCATAGATGCAAACGCGTAACGATTTCGGGCCACATCAAGCAAAGGTACGAAATGCAATCTCGAGTCGAGATTGTCAGCAAGACGTGACTACTTAAGAAAATTGCTAATAGATTTCGAACAAAACACAAAATCTTTTATATACCTACTAATAAAAAAACATGCTTCTTCAAAAGGTGATCACACTATTTGTATGAACGAATACCTAATACTACGTATAAAATATGCACACAGACATTGATCCACCGTATGTTAAACGTATTCTAAGAATGTTGTTATATATGTTATACCTGTCGAAATCTAGACCGAGATTCTTGCCGACGAGATTGAGTCTCAAAAAGTTGCTCGAGATTTCATTATCTTGTGACATACTCGTAGGAGGAATATTTGCATACTTTTACGAACTCAAAAATAAACTCCAATCATCAAGTTAAATCGACATCCGCTGACGTCGGCTGATGGATCACCGCGAAGAATAGAACGTCAATTGCTGCCAAGTATCAGATGCTCATGAGTAATTCGTCTCGGGCTGTCCCATCTGCCGTTAATGACTCATTAGCTCTGGGTGATCGGGTGTAAAGGGGTTATGCCGTGCGCTTACCTAAATAGTCTGTCTGATAGGACAATTTTGGGCAAGGTAGGGCGTAGAATTATCAACCCTTTCAACGCTATCAATCAACGCTAAGGGCGCCTATAGTCGTTATGGATTGTGGCTGCAGTGCAGCACTGTTCAATTTCATGCTTTAAGTAAGGGTTTTATATACAGACTTGTAGCAATGATGTTGGTTTGTGAGTTATTTCTACATTTCTAAGTAATAATCATAATCTCCAACTTCCAGTGGTCAGAGTTACTGGAAATGTCGTAAACATTTAGAAATCCGAAGGTAATAAGAAAGTACCGTTAGCAATAAGTTTAGTATTAATTTTTAAAAATTAGGTAACAGGTTTTATAAAAGGGGAGTCCTTTGCCCAGCAGTGGACGACATCGGGTAACGTAAAAGCTGTTAACTTTGGAATTAAACAAATAGATAAGATGTTATTGTGTACAATAAAGTGCTTACATACATACATAAGACGTAGAAGTGCCGCGTACGATCGCTATCACGAAACAAGCTTTCTTTTTGAACGACAATATGGTTAAAATGTTGTTATGAGGCCTGCCTTTGATTCTAGATTGAAAGGTAAGGTGTTGTTTTGAAGTCTCCTTAAACTATGATGTGACGTATAACATTCGCGCATTGCATTTATGACCACCATATGCCTCCAATGAAGAGCGGCGGGACATTAAATGGGTCATACGCGTGATAAGTCGGGGCGCGTCGGTCCGTCGACCCCGTCCGTTGATTACACGCCACCAGTAGCACTGTCTTGCACACCACTCGTATAGAAATTGATAGGTTCATTCAGAGTCATATATTAGACACTTCATCATCCTTCTGGCGTTTTCCCGGTAATGGCTTACACGAGCCGGTGTCCGATTTGGCGCCTAATCCGTTCGTCTTACGAACGCGACTGCCATCGGACATTCCAATCCAGGTGGAAAACTAGACCTTACATTACACACCTAGAGCGGTAAAATACAGAATTGCTCAAGATCGTACGTATTCGTGGCTAATTGCTGGGTGAAAAATATGCGGGTGGATCTGTTTTTATAAATAGTTTACATCCGGCCTTAGCGACCTTATACGACCTGCACGGCTATCACACGACCGGTCGCGAGCTGTGTCGCGGCGACATAGACTATGCATCTCTTTCTGCAAGCGTTCTAATTAGAAAAAGACGGATAAGTATATCCCGCCGCGACACAGCTCGCGAGCCGTGCTGCGATAGCCGTGCTGGGGTGATCTTAAAATGCATCCCAACAAAGGGATCAAGCTCGAAATGCGTAATATTTATGAAACGATTAGAGATATACATACACAATGTGGACTTTACTGTACCTACATATTGAGATTTGTGGGGATAACTAAAGGTTAATATGCCATAATCTCGGTCTAAAATTTAATCATACTCCCACATCATCTGTAATCTCTCCCTCTTGAGGTTTAACCTGCGTTGCATCCTCAACTGGTGCTTCGGAGCCTGAGGCTCTACTGGGAAACGAAAAACGAAGTTTTAGTTTAGGGTCTACTTTATGTTTCATGATGGTAGCACTTGTAGCCGCTCTGCAAATCGTCATTTGCACCTTCGTGGCTCTCTGTGTACGAAACCACAAAAAATCCTCAGCCTAGCGTAAATTGACCACTTTGCGTATGATGAGCCGCAACCAATCTATTGGTGATGTTCATGTTGTTCCAACAAAGTTAAACTAAGCAACGTTTAAACAAGTCACAGAACTTCGTAAAAGTATAATAAAAACCTTTTCACTTCTCATGCTCAAAAAGTGCGTCTTTATGCTGTGCGTAGGCGACATAAAGTCGCTTTTTATGCTCTAGTGCCTAAAGTAAAATCTTCGTCGAAGACCAAGGTAATCGGTCAGACAGCCACACGAGCAACTTTAACTTCATATAATAAACTCTTTATTTTTTATGTTTCGTTAGTATTAAGACCATGGCAAGGATACTAACAGCCAAAGTACACAATAAAACTTCATGGAAAAAGATTTTCACTTCATTTCCTCGCAATCGAAGTGAAAAGTATAGTGTACAATTCGTCCATAAAACCCATTTTACACTCGATTTTATATCTATTCTCGCTCGCAAGCTCGCTCGGATAGATAAACGTCTCGCGTAAAATTGTGCGTTTTATGCACTTGTTGTACAATCTACCATTTAAGGCCGAAACGCACTGACAGCGGTGGCGGAGCGGCGCGGTGCGGCGCGGAGGTGGTACCGGTTGTAATGTTCGAACTAATACAAAAGGGTCCGCACAGAATACCGTGCCGCGCCGCGCCGCTCTGTGCGGATCCTTTCATATTAGCGGATTAGCGGATCCTTTCATATTAGCCCTAACTTTTGGTATAACCTCTGATAAAGAATCAGCTTTAACTGTCTATAGGTTACGATCACTGCTAACATCAGGTACCTAGGCAGCAACCTTGTTTGACAACCGCAGTAAAAAGAGATCAATAGAGACTTAAAAAACAACTTTAAACCTCTTTACGTCGCAATTGTTTCAGATGACATCACAGTAGGAAGATAACAGTTATCTTCCTACCTTGATTGCTGTCAACAATTGCGACGTAAAGAGGGTTAAAGTTGTTTTTTAAGTCTCTATTGATCTCTTTTTACTGCGGTGTTGTCAAACAAAGTAAGCAACAAGATACAGTTACTGTATCTTGTTGCTACAGTAATTTGATGCGAAATGCAATAGAAAGTGCGCGTACATAATAACATTATGAAATCAATTTACACGTCTGGGCTAGACACATTTAACGTTTGATAAAGTCTCTTAATTAAGTAATGTGATTCAGTTTTGTAGTTTCTGTATAACTAGCTGGCAAGAATAATTTTGAATTTCCCTCTATAAATGTTGTCAGATTCAATAAATAACATAAAACCGGAAATTATGAACTTATTGTTTTGTAATGCAAAAACTGCCCGTAACAGACGGACAGATCAGATCACCTAGTGATCGCCTAATTATTCCGTTAGACCAATTTTGGTGCGGACCCTGAAAACGTGACGTATTCGCTCCATTGCTGAGTGAAAGAACGCCTTTGTAAAGCCGCGTTCACATTTGTATGTCGTGTTGTGTTGTGATGCATCAGAACGGTATCGGTTTCATACATTTAATACGGTTGCGTTCACATTTATCGGATGCCGTGTGTTGTGACGGCTTACGTTGTAAATTTTAAATTAAAGGAAAAATTTAAAAAATTAATGCCCCGAGCCGGATTCGAACCGGCTACCACAGGCATTCATGGCCCGTCGCTACTAACTAACTGAGCTATCGGAACAATTTGTCTCGACCACTGAATCTTTCAATCAGTTCCTTCCTACAACGCCTTAGGGAGGCGTGTAGCGACATCTACCAGAAGACTTAGGCTTCTCAACGGCTTTAATTTAAAATTTATAATTTCGTTAGCAGCGTTACTGCTTAATACAAAATTAATTTGGCTTATGTTGTGTCGCATCACAAGCGATCCCGGTCCGCGACAGAACGGGTGAGGTGCGGGTGGCGGTGCAGCGACACGACACAGCGCATCGAGACTAGTGTGCACGCCAGTGTTGTGTTGTGACGCGCAATAGCCACACGTGAAGTATGGACGACGACCTCCTCCTCCGAGAGCCAAGACCGAACTGATATAAAATGCGTCATAACACGTCAGACAAATGTGAACAGCAGCCATCACGACAGAGAGCATCACAACACAACACGACAGACAAATGTGAACGCGGCTTAAGATATCAGTATCATAAGATAGATAATCAGAACAAGAATAGTTCCAGGTTAGTTCATTGCAATTCATTACATTTTGGTGCTCAAGTAAACAGGCGATTCTAAAGGCTTCGGAATAAATTATTACGAATGAACACAAACGGTTACAGCGTTGCGTTGCCATGTACAAACTCTGGTCTGTTATAATGGATGCTACAAATATCTTAGTCCGATTGTATGTTCGTTATTTATCTTCCTTTAGTTGAAAATCAGGATAAGGGCACCAGATATGTGCGAAACTGTGTTTCCATATAAGTGATTTTTTTAGGTGTCACGTCGCCGCCGGGTCTGGCCCGAGCGCGCCTGAGAGCATTTTACAAGTTGCCAAAGGAATTTGAAGCTTTAATACAGACGTTAAATTTCATATTCGAATACATTTGCGGCCGGTCGGCTCCTCGCGGACATGGACGGCTGCGCTCGGCTGTCGTCGCATCTGACCGGCTCCGTCCGGCTTTTACCTACTGCACTCTATTAAAACGCGGTCGGCTACCGCCGGGTACTCGTGCATCTGTTGCGATGTGGCTTATGGCGACCCGACCTGGCCCGTTCGGTAGTAATCGTACATATAACGGCTATAACACCTCCGAAGCCCCGAATAGGGTATAATTTGACAACAGTGAAAATAATTTGTTTTTTCATTATCAACAGATAAAAATTATGATAATACTCGGAAACTATAATTCATTTAAGTTTGCTATTTTATTTTGAAATTCATAAATACTAACAATAAGGACGTTGTTTGATTGTGACGTCCCAAGCAAGTAGTCCCTACAAATTTCATACTAACGGAGCGTTTTTGACGTTTCATAAAAAGAAGCTGATTTGACTTTGGTCAAATACCGTATTGGAGGGACAGGGATTCCGGATATACATCGTATTCTAAATGTACGAGTAGGCTGTAATTAATGGTATTACATTAAATGAAACAACTAAAACCGACATATCATATCCCTTCTTACTATTGAAGTATTCAATGTTCGTTTAAATATTAGCATGGTAGAATAAAAACAAGGTAAGTCATTCCCGACGATGTATCTTGCCTACGTCACACAAATGTTGCCATTGACCGACATATTCCATTCCGATTCAGCTAGTTTAACTATTTATTTGGGGTGAAAAGAACTGTATACACAATTAGTAATTCAACGTAAATATTGATTCAAAGCACGTACGTTTGAAGTAGTGCAATTTTCTCGGGTCAGTTACTTTCACGCAGTTGCAACACACTGACAGTTTTGAGATGCTGATGACGTAGACAAGACACGCTAACGTCAAGAGCTGTCACGGGAATGACTTACCTTGTTTTATACTATAGTATCCGCTAAACCAAGTGGCGAGTCAGGCAGTAAAAGTCAGTACTATTGTTGCACAGCCCGCTCCATAAGGCAGAGTAGGTGCGAAAGAGATAGCATGATCCAATGATTTATAAATTGACTCGCCACTTAGTTTTGCGGATACTATAGCATAGATATTAGTAAAACAAATCACTGGAACCGAACGTTCGGCCAATGTGTAATAAACAATCCAAGCAATTTGGATTGTTTATTTACCTTACTTTTCGTTAAAGACTGAAGAGATGACAGCATACATATACCTATATAGCCTAATAGCCTTAAAGTAAATTACCTACGTCCAATCGGTATTATCGAACACGTCTAATGAAGTATTAATGTTTCCAAGCTAATGCATATTGTAACCTTATGTACCTTAACCCTTTTAACGCCAAGAATTGACGTGCCCGCATTGCCAAGAACCCCTACAGGTGTTATGATGTCCGTTGTCAAAGCAACCTTCAGTCTTTCATACAAGGTTTGTGTTTGCTCATGTAACTGTGGATGTTGGCGTGACAATCACTCTTTTGGTCTATTGTCTAGGCGACGGAAAGATTAATTAGGCGTCTTGCTACGATCGAAATTGTAAGTACTGCCGTACACATGTACGTATAAACGTACAAGTTATTATAGTCCCATTCCGATCGCAGCCCAATAAAGAAATACATCTGTATAAAAGAGTACAATTCACATGCCTTCTGACTTCAGCTCGAGGTTAAAATGAAACAATGAAGGTGGCTTACCTTGCAGTCCTTATGTCGGTAGCACCACGTACACCCGAAGAGGAGCCCGAGGGCCGTGACGATGAGCGCCAGCGCCGGCACGGCCGCGTATAGGTTGCTCTCCCCCCATCTTGTTAGGATAGCCCCATCTGTGTCTGCAACAAACACTGTTATAAGGTCCCGCACCAAAAAGTGCCAATGGGAACCTATTACTGAGACCCCACTGTTAATCCCAGGGCTGTATCTTATCAAAGCAATAGGCAGACACTGTATGTGTTGTGTATATGCTACAACAACAAAAAAAACATGTTACTATAATAAGAAGAAATCAAAATAATTTCATTTAGATTTGGCATACAAGCATCTGTCTGTGCCAGAAACAGGATTTTTTCTGATATTTTGATTAATGTTATATTTACAGGCCTTACATTTTTTTGTATTGTAAGGTTATTGGGAACCCTTATATATACAAAACTGACTTGCATTTGGCCTGTTTCGGTGGGAAGTGGTTGAACTAAACTTTCCATTTCATTACTAAAATCTGTCCAATTTCTTGGGAAAATTCCTTTTAGTCTTCTAGAAAAGTGAAGAGGTCCAACAATCCCAGAAACTTTTCTGTGGCTACATCAAGGATCATCATCAAATATCTCATGGTTAATGGCAGAAAGTTCCTTGTTCTATATCAGTCTAAATCTGTTTTTGTTTGCATAAGAGGAGACATGGTATGTTTTTGCAAAACCCTTCTCTATGATAAATTGATAAATCTTAACACATTCAGACATGCAACCTAAAAGTTGTTAAACCAAATAGTTGTTAAACCTAGATATGTGATGTCTATAAATATTGCTTGAGCGAAAATATTAATTCCAACTCAAATTCATAAAGTCACTAATTCAAAAAAAAACCCTTAGCATGCACATTTCCTCATGTGTTGGTAAGCTTCCAATAAATCTCACACTTGGTATTCAACAACCAACTGGCGCGTGCACACATACTGAGAAATTAGGGTGTGTTTATTTTGGGTCAACAATTATTAAACAAAAGAGTACCACTAACAAAAACAAATTGTACAATACTTTATTGGTATTGTAACAAGCATTAAGCAAGTAGTAAAATTGAACAAAAGAATGTCAAATATTAGAAACCATTGCAGCAGTGGGACACTTTTTTGCAGTTAGTGCCATGTGAAGAGTATACAGGGAAAGGAAAACTTAACAGTTCTTTAGTAGTTACTTTAGGACCGTCTGTTGGATCAAATGATTATTGCTAACACAAGATATTTATTATTTACAGAGGTCAGTGGGGTGAGCTGTTTTCAGTTTTTGCATTACCTTGTCATTCAATGGTAAATGCTCCATGTGTAATTATTAGCTATTGAAATGATTTTATTTAGGCTGCTTTTCTGCTACGAGCTTTACGTCGTCATCAAACGTGATTAATCTATTTTGCACAGCTTTCCGCTTAAGTGGGAAAACAACTTCAACTAGTTAAAGCAAACTTCCTTGAATAATAGTAATGCATGTTCATTTCTTGTTTAATCATTTCAATTTTGTGTTCTTTTAATATTTCTTCATAGAATAAGAATATCTACAACTACATGACATTAATGCTCCTTCACAAATTTATTTATTCAATTGTATGGCTTACACTCAATAGGCTACTGCCTACTATAAAAAGCCATTAAGAGATAAGCCAGCTGGCTGCATCAGGGGGGAGGTCGAACAGATCTCGGGTCCACTATAAGATGTCAGAGGGCAGGACCAATTTACAGCCATTTCAAAACTGGTAAGTAAAAACAATGTATGTATTTAATGTTTTATACATAAAAAGTTGCAAAAGAATTCAGAAGAGATGAAACAGTGGTAGGCAGTTTCATGGTATATTACTTTGTAGAAGTCACGGCCATAGAGAGATCTCTCAGGGACCGAAGTCCTAATGAGAGTTGTTTTGATTTTATATATATGCAAAGTGATCTATTAAACTTCTATAGCGCGATGTAGAACACGTCAGATTCAACAGCTGACAGGAGTGATGCCACAACTTCATACAGAAAAAAAGATTTTTCAAATGGTCATGTGTTAAATTTCACATACTTAATGCAATTATTAGTAAATTGTTAATACTTTAGTTCTGTTTCAACTGGTGTTACAACGACGAAGTTCTACTCCAATTGCTGAACACAATTTTAAGACAAATGCTACACAGCTACCCACTTTTTTTGTTAATTTCTGGTTAGCTAAGAGGTGGATAATCGTTAAATTTTCGATAAAATTTCCCTCATAAGCATTAAAATGTACAAGACAAGTACAAAACTAAGTTTCAACATTTAAATATGTTCAAACTTTACCTAAATAAGATAATAAAGGACACCAACCCAGTGATAAGTTTATGATTATCTACCGCCTACCGCCAGGAAAGATACAGAATCATTTTGGTGTCCAAGTTACAATAGATTTTCTTACAGACACTAGCAGAAGCGTTTGCAATACCTTGTCATACTATCTGCGACTGTATCTGGAATATGAACGTGTAGTTTTCGCTAGTCAGTTAGCAAAAACATGATAATATCGGGTGTAAATTAACTTACTGTGCGGGTAGCTTTGCGGCGTCGAACGCAGCGGCAATCCCTGTCCGAAGTGTGCGCCGGTCAAGGCCACTAACAACACCACCCATAACTTATACATCATTGTTACATTATTTGCACAGCCGCATAATTTTTCGTTTCATTATTTATCTTTTCCGAACATCACCACAACACAAAAAAACACAGTCCGTAGGATAAATTAGTGTTTTTTCTAACAAAAACATTAATGTATCCTAGAATATTCACAGTATAAATTTTACAGAACGATCATTTATTAATCTCAATGATTTCTTGCACTTGAAATTTCGGATTTATTATAAATTTCATGCACATTTACATAAAAATTGCGCAACCCACAGCTGTACCAAACGCCATTTTTCTAATTCGATGTTGCCAAGCTACATTCATTAAATTCCAAATCCAATGACGACTGAATTGAATTTTTTACGTATGGCAATGATAGATATACATGCCTATAAGAAAAATATTGGATTTGTTGATAATGAATGTTGCATTTGTTGTTTCTATTGATTTAGTTATTTTTGATTTATTTATCAACGTAATATATATTTTTGAAAATTTTAAAAGAATAAATGTGTCTGTCTGCACTTCATTTTTAGCATGGCACGCAAAACTACACAACCCAGCACGGCTAGCACGCGACGGCACGCGAGCTCTCTCGATTTTTCTCGCACTATCCGTCTCTCTCTTATTAGAACAGTTAGAAGAAGAGGTATAGAGCGATAAAAATCGAGAGTATGTCGCAGCCGTCGTGTGCTAGACGTGCAACATGTACATAATACCATACTTACCGACCAAATATACATATTTTGCAGAAACAGTAGTGAAAATACAAACAAAATATTGAACATTGACATAACATAAAATCTACAAGATACAAGAATCTATTTATTCACTTGTTCTAAGCACACGGTGTGCGCACTTCCATACTAACCCCTAGACTTGATGTGAGAGACAAAATAGTCGCGGAGACAAAAGTTGCTTGTGCGCGCATACCCTTACTAGACACACTAAATTTGAGTGTGTCACTGTGTACAAACCCCTTAAGCACATTTAAACAGCTGTCATGGTAGACTGTCAAAAACGACAGCAAAATAAAAGAAGAATACGGGAGGACTTATTAACACCATGTTCTAAGCTAAAAGAATACTCTTCAATCTAAAAAAACACGTAACATATACTTATGCTGAAACCGATAGTATAATACAGTAAATTGCAAATGCTTGTAAACATTGACACAAGATAAATATAACCTTAAAACACATGTACGGTTCAAATGTATTTAGATTAGCTAAAACATGTAGCGTTCGTTATTACAGCAACGGTAGTACTAAGAAACTGTTGGAATTTCTAGCCAAAATGCCGAAAGTGAATACCGCGAGGATAGTTGTGGCGCAACAGCAGCGTCAGACCATCTCCAAGAAGAGCGAGAAGTACGGCCCCAGCACTGTTTATTTGCAGGCGCTGGGCTCTGGTGCTCGCGGCGTGCCTAACACGCTGTACCTCTTCACTGATCAGAAACGGTAAGTGAATAATATAATTATAGTTTTGGCATTCTTGTCTTCTGTATTTCTTGCGGTTGATGATGACAAAGAACATCTGTGGGGCTAGAACAAGTAAAGCTGCTGCACGTTGCGATACAAGAAAATCTACCCTTAGTCCAGTAAATGAACTGACAACTCGTATGGAAAAAATTTCAATTTTGGAAATAATTTATAATAGCTTATTTTTTATGTGTAACGGATATATTATCAATTAAATAGTTACCCAGGGACAAAATCCGACAAAATTTCAGACATCCAAAAAATGATAAGTTAACTAACTTCTGAAAGGTCAGAAAAAATATTAATAAATATTTTTGTCTTTATTTTGGTTCATTTACATTTGCTCTATAATATACAAGATAAATCGTATAAAAAAAGACAATGCATGCTTCATTGAAATCTACATAATTACTTCCGGTTGGAAAGTTTGTCGGATTCTTGAATATATAATCTTAGAATAACATTTTCAAATGAAATCAACAAAAAAAACGCTATTATAAATTAATGTTTTTCAAAACCGTATTTTGCCTGGAGTACCTTCTCTGTCTTAATTGCAGTGAGGAGTGGTTGAGTATTGTTATGTGATAAACACAACTTGGCAGCAAGTAGTGCTGGCCCACTTTAAATAACCCGAAATGATAATGAAACAGGGTCTCATTAAATATTGATCCACTCATGAATTTTCTTAAAACAAATAATGATTCTGATTCAATTCAAGACTTCTTATTTTAAAATGTGTATTGGGTCCTGACATAATGCCCTGGCATAATCATTATGCAAAATATTTATTTCTATTTCTTAAATTTTTATGCAAGTCAATTTATTACACAACATAAAACAACACTATTTAACTGAATTGCAACAATCACTGGCATTGCATCATGAAAACTATGCTTTTAGCATTACAACTTCTGTGAAAGGCCTACTCCCACTTTAAACATATTTGTTAATAGTATGTTTGTTTTTTTCTAAAACCAAAGACATTGTAAAAGGAAAATAGATGACACTTTAATCCACTATATTATTATTCTTTTTATATGTTTTCGGATGCAAATGCCATAACATTTGAGTCATCAAGTGTTTTGTTTGGCCTATGATATTGCCTATGATTTGGCCACTAACACTTACTGTCCGCAAACTTGTGAACCTCGTAAGTCCTTGATATATTTAATGCTATTTTGAATTTGGAACCCCCTGTTAATTGCATTAGAGTTTAGTTGAAACCCTGAATTTGAAATTTGTAATTGTACTTGTACAATTATGCGGGGACTTATGAGGTTAAACTGGCTTTGCTGCTACTAACGTTAAAAACATTTAACGATACCTTTGACTTAACGTTAGCTCAAGGTATTGATACCATTTTGTTACCGGTAAAAAGTAGTATAGGTAACGGTAGATTGTTTAACGTTAATTACAACTTAACGGTAAATCTGTCTCACAGTGGTATTTATACCAACTATTTAACGTTATTTGAAGCCCTGATAGTGCCAGAGATATTGCATTACAGACATGCAAATTGAGTCTCCTTATATGTAGTTAGTTCTCTATGGTAGTTTTTAAACTGTGGACTTCAGGTATCTATTCAACTGCGGAGAGTGCACACAGAGATTGGCACATGAGCACAAAGTGAAACTGTCGAGATTGGAGCATGTGTTCATCACCAGCAAATCATGGAAGAACATTGGAGGCCTGCCTGGGCTGTCACTGACTCTGCAGGATGTTGGGGTTCCGAAGATCACTCTGCATGGTCCTGATGGCTTGGTAAGAATATTAATGGTCTTAGGTCTTATCTTATCTAGACGAGGGCCCTTTCGGATGCACTTCGACCCATCGGGATCTTTTGTGCATTTGCCCTCTCCTTTATGCCTACTCCCAAGCTCGCTCCATCATTTCCACAAAGCGGATGATGCAGCTCAGCGGAAGCACCTTGAATTCCTTTGGTTGCGGATAGTCGCTACCAAAGTAACTCATTCTTTGTCTGGCCAGGGTATGACATTCACACAGTAAGTGTTCCATGGTCTTAGGTCACTTTTTAAACAAAAGTTTTATGGGGTATATTCACCAACATTGATTTCTTGTGGTGATTCATCAACTCAGTCCTCTGCCCTCTTGGTTTATAAACCAAATTTCTCATGGACAAGGAGGATTTTTCATGGTGTTTTTCTGTATGTTTTTGTTCTACATAATCCTGGAAATAAAACAGGTTTTATAATTTTGTGAATAGTTCATACTTAGTGTATTTAAACCCCATAAAATCATAATTTTTGAGTGTCTTAGGAGGAGTCACTAAGGTTACAAGCTACAATTACATAATGCTAGTTGATTTGTGTTATAATTTGTGAACATGTCAAATCGATGGTAATTCAGGGTCTATATAAACTTTACAAATTTTCATACAAACTTTCATACAATGAACCCTAACTTTCCAGGATGAGCTGTACAATGCCACAAAGAGATTTGTCATTATGAAAGAAATGCAAGTGACAATGGCGCCGTCCAGCCCTACTGAAGACTTTGAGGACAGTGTCATGACTGTCAAATATGTGCATCTGTAAGTTTTCGTGCATTTTATTTGTTTGTTGAGGACAGGTAGGTTATGGCAGGTACACAAAACGGGTAATCATAGTGCGTCGTATGATGAAAGGCACTGCTACTGGACGCGACATTCAGCAATGTCGCGGCTAAAACGACTTAGAAGAAAAAGTTAATTTAGGTCAATGTAAGAAAATGGCTTTCCAATTTACAGTGACCTAATTGGTCAAGGAGCGAGGCTTAGCCGAATACTCACTATTTTCTAAAAGCGAACGGACTGTAGTGTTTTTAGTGTTCAAACAGCAACCCAATATGTGTAAAAAAAAAGAACGCGCTCTGCGGCGTATGCTACACACGATGGCGAGCCCCATGGCTCTGTTATCTCTTTCTCGCCTAGCGTAGCGTCTGCCGTACGTGAGTCGATCTTCATTTGAACATATAGCTGATTAAAGTCGTTTGTTTGGGTCCGTATAATGTACGGCCCATAATCGCGTCCACTATTCTCTCTTTTTAACCTATGCATAAAAAGATAGAGATAGATACGTAGACGCGGATTATTGGGCTGTACATTATATGGACCCTGTACCCTCCCTAGTGTGGCCGTGTGCTTAACTTATCTGGTCACTGACTGCTTCAGCGTAATCGCTGTACCCGCTGCGAGTATTAAAATTTAACAATGCAATGTATCGTCTACGTAGGTGGCCCCAGGTGAGTCTGCTGGAAAATGTGAACCCGAAGCCCACCAAGCGGGCCCGGCTCGGCGAAGTGGCCTCGTCGGTGTACGAGCAGTTCACACACGACAACACGGACTACTACGGCCGCGGGACCGCGCCCGAGCCCGAGGCCAAGAAGAAGAACGAACGACTGCGCCAGTCTCGCAGTCCAGGTACAAATGCGGCTTTATCTAGTTGTAAAGTAAGAAGGTTCATGAAAAATGGTTGTGTGATTGGCGGTATCGCGAAATCTGGGTATGTCGCACTTTCTACTGCAGACTCAAACTTTCACTTAATTTAGACCTTCTCGCTCAGATCAAAGGGTCGTAATTTCAAGATAAGTGTGTAGGCGGATCCACACCGGACTCAGTGTAGACGTGGTTCGCGTCGCAGCCTATGTGGATAGTTGTTTTGTTCGGCCGAACGCCTCGCCCAGCGTTGTCGGCTTTTTGACAGAGATCAAACGTCCGGCGACATACGAAAGCATTTTTGCACTATAAATATCGAACACGCACACAAAATTTCTCGAGAATCTGTTCAGAGATGCGACCTATAGAGGGGACTGCCGGACAGCCGGACATACGAAAGCATTTTTGCCCTATATATATCAAACTCACTCACAAAATTTCACGAGAATCTGTTAAGTGATGCGACCTATAGAGGGAACAGCTGGACAGTCGGACATGCGGAAGCATTTTTCATCGCGATTGCGAGATTAACTAATGACCCGGCCCGTAGGTAAATTCGGCCGAGCCGATTTGGCTCGGACTTGCCGCGCGCGTTTGCCCAACACGTGTCCACGCTGACCGAGTGCATGCGGCCGAGCATTCGGACGGCTCGCCCGAGCCGTTCTGGCGAGCGTATGGACTGTGTATGGCTCGGACGAGCCGCGCATCCCGTGTGGACACGCCTTGTTGCAAATGTTCATCTCAAACAATTTCCATTATACCTTCTCTGACTAGAGTTGCGACACTCCTTCAGGGTCCTTTGCCAGCCGTGAAGGTTCTTAGTACCCAAAATAACAAAGAGAAAGCCTCTTTAAAGAGGCCTCTGATGAGCTGCTTGCTAAAGCCGGCAACTGAACCTCTATTAGAATGTATGGGGTTATACATTTAACTTGCACTGTCAAACGTTACATACGTTTATAATTTGTTTTTCGGGGTACGGGAAAACGTTTGAAAAACACAGTAAAAAAACTGACTGATTAGATGTGATTTAAATTTAGTTCTCTGACCATCTACGTGTCTGAATATCATCGTCAGTTTTGTGACGGCCATTACTACCGTAAATAGCCGGGTCCACATTGGACGCATGCCTCAGGCGAGGCGTGTGGTCGAGCATGCGGATTGCGGACCGTTCGCCATTCTGTTCGCTCGGTCGAAATAGAGGTAGCCAAGTTGGCTCGGCCGAATTTACCTTAAAACTCGTCTCTTTGACCCTGGCCAATAAGCCGAAAACGCTCAGTTCGGGCGAGGTGTGCGACCGAGCATGCGGACCGTTCTGTTTGCCGAACGGCGTAGCTCGCCGAGGCACGTCTACACTGAACGCACACGCTCGACCGAAACGTGCGTTCAGTGTGGACCCTGCTGTCCCCGCTACTAATTAATGGTTCAATTAATGAATATCCCCGTATATTGATTGGTACTATTTCTGTCTCAGATCATCGGGAGAAGAAGAAAGCTGGAAGTCCCCCAATGGAATTGAAGGCGAAGCATTATTCGGTTGCTTACATTTGTACATTGAAGGTTGGTATAAAAATCGAAATGATTTTAGTGTAAAGTTAAATACAAAAGTTACTTACGCTTCAATTTCTCATACTTCTCAAAAATATTAATTAAGTTTTTTTTTGTAAGATGTGTCTCTCTTTTCGTGGTGCAATAAAGAGTATTTATTATTATTACTAGCTTCCGCCCGCGACTTCGTCTGCGTGGAGTCGGGATAAAAACTATCCTATATTTTAATCCAGGCTATAAACTATCTTCGTGCAAAATTTCATTCAAATCCGTTCAGCCGTTTAAGCGTGATTGAGTAACAAACATCCAAACATCTAAACTTTCGCATTTATAATATAAGTAGGATTATTATATCTTAACTCATTCACCGCCACAGAAAAAAACTGCGAGGTGGTATCCCACGCCATGCCAATCATAAGTCTATTGTTTCTTCGAATGACGTCGGTGGCAGGTGGGTGGCAACAGTGACGAACTTAGTGCAAGTCACTGGCGTTGAAAGGGTTAAACACATATCATTACAGCTTTTTAGGTATTGAGGGATGTTTGAATTGTTATCGGTTGTGCCGTAAGAGCCCGAACACATTGACCGCCATAAAAAAATCGTCTTAAACGAAAATCATATCATTATATCGCTCTAAATTCTAAACTATAAAATCTATGAAAATGTTTATGACTGCATAAAATAAATTAAGGGCGCAAAATAAAATTACACACCTGATTAATCATGTATTGAATGCGATATAAAATTCCCTTAGTCGAAAACAAAGCAAAATGGCCATAACAAAAAGTTATTTCCTCCAGAAACGTCTCGGCACGCTGGACTTGGCCAAGTGCGTGGACAAGGGCGTACCCCCGGGCCCGCTGCTCGGGCAGCTGAAGAGCGGACTCGACGTCGTACTTGCTGACGGGACATTAGTGCTGTCTAAAGATGTGAAGACTCCGGATGACCCGGGCCCCGTGTTCATAGGTGGGCATTAAGATTTTTTTATGTCCCTTACATCACAGGTAGGAACAAAGCGCATCGTCTTCGCTGGCCTGGCCACATCGACGCAGATGGGAGAAGATCGACCGATTAAGAGATACTTGGGCCAACCGGCTGGGTGACGGCCTGTCGATCGTCCCAATAGGCATGATGCCTCATGTTCAAATTGATACCGTAGTGATAAATGGATAGTAAACTATCATATTATCGTAATTAAGTATAAATTATAAAATATAATTAAAATCATAAAAGATATGAATCTTGAGTTTAAAAAAAAATTGCAATTTTTTTATTGTCCAAGAGTAAATTTCAAGCTTATCCTTACGCTTTTATAGAAACAAAATTCTATGACAACTATGACCTTAAACGCAGTATTTCGCGACCGAAACAACAATTTACCTGATTTTCCATACAACGATTAGTACAAATGTCAGTTGTGACGTCATACCTGTGTGTCTATCAGTATGAAGCGTTTTGCGCTGCCGCCAGCGAGGTCAACCTTTGTCTAAAATTTTTGGGTATTTATGTTTTCTAATTGTAGTTGCTCCCATACAAACATTTGTTCTTCTCCAAAAACAGTCATCATCCCTATTATCGCTGGAAGGGTATGGTGGAAGCGAAACTACGGCGAACTCGGAGCCGGTGCTAGCTGGCAAGATATTGGGTCGAGCAATTGGCGTGCTCTTGTGTTTTGTTTTTGGGTCGTCGTGCCAGAATTATGTCCCTTTGACGGATAGTTACGTGCCGTCACAAAACCGAACATAAAACAAACACGTCTCGTAACAAAATTTGTTTAACTTTAATCTACAACTTGAAATGATAATCCCCAAGTAAGTGTATGCGAGCGTGACCACATGTTATAATTGTTTTAACCTCGTTATGTTATATCCAGTTCTAGAGTTGCCAGACATAAGCTACCTGAATGAGTCGGAATTCGCGGCGCACTTCGACAACGGCACCAACTCGCCGGAGAACGTTCCCACGCTCGTCGTCCACATGTCGCCGCCCGAAGTGTTCCACCATAACGAGTGAGTTTCGACCTTATGCTTTATTGATTAAGGTTGGATTTTATTGAAGCTAAGTTTTTATGAATACAGTACACACACGACACTAAATAAAATAACCAATAATGCTGTATTTTTAATGGGATTTCCGTCATTAGGTATATTTTTCGCCTTCTTTCTTTTGAAGTAATAACACATTTTGTGTGTACACCCCTATTGAGATTCGATCTAAAGTGGCCGGCAATAGAATTTGCTAACTATGTAAACAAAACAGCCATATTAAAATTGTCTTTCACTATGGCGGTTTGTTTACATAGTTAGCAAATTCCATTGACGGCGACTTTAGTGTTGTTAAGGGTGAGGGTGTAACCTCACCCTTACTGTAAGTTTGTTTTGACATATTGCATTGTTTACGACAAGTATGCCTTGCAGCCAATTACTAAGGGCCGACCACGACGTCGAGTGGGCTGCCACTGGGCAGCGGTTTGCCATACGTGGGAGCGAGAGACAATGCTCTGATCTCTCGCTCTCACATATGGTGCACCGCTGATGCTGCTGCCACCGCCCGATGACGTGGCCGCGCCCCGTAAGGCTTTTCAAATATGGTAAAAAGGTATATTGAAGATGATGTCACTTGGGCAACCAAACTAGGGATGTTGCAGACAATCGCATCCGCATCCGCAACCGCGGATGTTCCGCATCATTTTAAACATCTGCATCCGCATCCGCAAAAAAATATGCGGAGTTTTTGCTGATGCGGATGTAGTACAGTTCGCGACAAGAAAGGGGCCAACGCGGCGTGTTCAGTATTTTCGTCATTAGTCAATAAGAATCTTCATTTCGTTTCTGCAATCTGACGATTCGCCGTATTCGCTATAAGTGATGCGTTAGGTTTGAAACGATTGTAAATCAGTTGCAACGTGTTCGAGTACTACGTGACCCTAAAGACGTTGCGTATATTTATGTTTTTGACTGTTTTGCCTCAAAATCCGCATCCGCGGATTTGAGCCTTGAAATATCCGCGTCTGCCTCCGCATCCGCGGATGTCTAAAAAGTCGCATCCAAGGCATGCCTGAACCAAACTAAATCCAGCTGCTAATTTGACTATTGTTCTCAGTTACAAAGCCTTTATTGCGAAGTTCGGGCAATCCACGCGGCACCTCATAGTCAACTCGCAGAACTCTTGTCTCGGCTCCGAGGCCGTTCACCGCACGCAGCACAAGTTGCATCTCCTAGATCCTGAGGTCTTTCCTCTGCTCAAGGTAGGTTGGCAGACTGGTAAACTGATAGGTTTGCAATGGTACATTCATGAAGGACTTTTAGATTTTCATATGAATACACCTGTAAAATGGTGGGCTGTTACTGCTATTAGAGCAGATTACTTGCAGGCTGGGAGACTGGTAGGCTGCTAGTCTTATATAGGTATGCAATACGACCAGGTTGGGTTAGGTTAGGTTATATACACTTATATACACTTATGTTCCAGCGCCACTTTTAGCATGAACGTGGGTATAAAAGATCGACAAAATGTGATATTGCAGTGATAGGTGGCTAGCCCATCGCCCACTACACACTTCAACCCTGCTCCCTTAGTCGACTTTTACGACACCCGCGGGAAGAAGGGGTTGGTGAAATTCTAACCCGACACCACACGGGCTCTTTTTTATCTCTTCATGTAAATTATTAAAATGTATTTGCATGCATTGTTATGTGTTTGGAGCAAATAAATAATTGATTATGATTATGTTATCAGTGATAAAACCTTAAGCGGTAAAAGGGTCGCAATGACCTGCACATCACATAGAGGAAAAGTCGGATTTCAACATTTTCATATATATAACTTCCTCTTACAATGTCCTTCTCTTTACCCGACTGCCATAGGTGAGTTATTGTAGATTGATTCCTACATTATAGAAAAGCTATCCTATATTTTAATCCATCCAAATCGGTATAGCCAAATAAGTGTGATTGAGAAACAACCATCTAAACATCCAAACTTTCGCATTTAGAATATAAGTAGGACTAGCTTCCGCCCGCGACTTCGTCTGCGTGGATCCGGGATAAAACCTATCCTATATTTTAATCCAGGTTATTTTATGAACTATCTTCATGCAAATTTTCATCCAAATCGGTTGGGCCGTTTAAGCGCGATTGAGTAACAAACATCTAAACATCCAAATGTTCGCATTTATAATATTAGTAGGATAATAGTAGGTAATAAAATAATATTAGTAGGATTATATTAAGACTAGTCTCGTTTGTTTATTAATGATCTTAGCGGTTATGAACTGTCAACTAAGTCTTTCACCGCGATCCGACACCTCTGCTTACATATCCTTTCAATCTTCGATGAAAGTGCTGTCAGCAGTTTCTAACCCCATCCGTGCATTTTCAAGGATCCGAGCATACTGGCCGAGTGGAGCCCCCACCCGCCCATACCCAGGACCAGCAGTCCCAGCAAGTTGAAGGGCTTCGAAGACCTGAAGAATAGGGTAAGACGATTTCTAGAAATACCACGTAACACACTTGATAAGTAGGGCGGTTAGGACGTGCCAGATATTTTTGACTGCTTTATTATGGCAGATATTAATGCTGGCGACAGTATATGGAATAATCAGAAGCCCGTTTTACGGAGCTACTTCACTGTACACAACAAAATAATGTACAAATGGTGAACGTAATGCCAAATCGCATTCTCTAAAGTTTAAACTTGAATAATTTTTAACCGACTTCAAAAAAAGGAGGAGGTTCTCAATTCACTTGAAATTTTTTTCAATGATTGTTACGTCAGAACTCCGTCAGTTATGAGCGGACTCATACAAAATTTTTTGCTTGTAAGTATATGGTTCCAGGTTGATCCCATTTTTTTTCAAAAATCCAGTTGGATGATAGGATCCATGAGGAATTGAGGGAACTCCTCAATTATATTAGGCACGCGTGTAGGGATTTTGGTATTTTCTATATAACTCGTGTATTTACACCCGGAAATCATAAATTTGGTGGAGTGGAATTGATGATGAAGACCACAGATGACTTATGGAATTGCTCAATTATGTACTTAAAAGTACAAAAGTACTTCACAGATGCTGATAAGATTCCGTTGAAATAGCAACTAATGAAGTGCCAAATGTGATCTTTGTGGAATAGACGGAAGTCCTCAAATATTATCGGCCCACATACAACGATTCGGTTTTTTTCTCTAATACATAATCAACGCATTTGCTCTCGGAAATCAGTTCATGTGGTAAATTGGAAGAAAAAAACTGTACATTTTCTCGTGGCTTGGCGGAGTACTAAATTGAAGTCGGTTAAGACTTTGTTTTTAAAGTAAAATATATATTGAAGCTTCTTGTTTAAGGCGACAGTTAAGATCATGTCAGAGCGGCTACCCCGAAACGAAAACGAACCTCTTTCGTGTATCTTCCTCTCTCGCACTTTCTAGTTCGATCGGCAGAGAGAGATACACGAAAGAACTTCGTTTTTGTTCCGTGGTAGCCGCTCAGTGGCCTGAGTGGATGCATATAAGTAATCAAATTGGTGGACTCACATTTGTTGTTGTGTTACTAAACAACTGGGAAAGGTGCTTGTGCTTGGCTTGCATGTCTTTTATGAATGCCCACCCAAAGACGAACAATGAGGGTTTCCAGAATGTATTATGTCACCAGCTGGCAGCACCGTGGCGAGAGGTCTAGGTGTCAAAATCCACCAATCATATTTAATCATCATCAATTTGATTGGTGGATTTTGACACCTAGACCTCTCGCCACGGTGCTGCCAGCTGGTGACATAATACATTCTGGAAACCCTCATTACAGAGTTGTGAAGTATTTTGAACACAAGTGAAATATCAAGTGTTATTTTACTTTGCATGATAATGTCCATACCCCTATATCAGTGTTGCAGATCCATTGAAATAAGTCTTAGGGTTGTAGCACAATATCTATTTTATTGTCTATGTGACATATGACATTTTGGTGTACAGGCTTTTGCTTGAATTCTTCAAGCAAAAGCCTTATTACAAGTAAAATAACAGATTTATATAAAGATAAAGATAGTTTATTTTTCAAGTAGGCATATTACAATGCACTTATGAACGTCATACGAAGGTAAAATCTTTTCAAAAACAATATATCTTATGACTAACAAGCACTAACGAAATGCCTACCTACAAGTATACTTTCATTAGTTGTCGGAATAAATTATTAAGAGTTTTTCTAGGTTAGCTGGCGTTAAATTTTGCCGTCTATTACCTTTTTATTATTTTCTATATATTTTGACAAATAAATGACGCAACCACCTATTATGGAGTGAAAAAAAGAATAAAACCTTTTTTAATTACGGATTGATAAGAGATTTTATATTGTTAAAAACTTAGTTTGTATCGATTAAAAAAGGTGCATTAAATTATATATACCTAGAGGCATATGTTAAAAATAATATACGTGCAGTGCCCACCCTAGCGTTTTCAATGATTCTGCAACACTGATAACGGGGTATGATAATTTCATTCGTATTTCGAACGAGGCACTTTGATGAAGAGCGTAACGAGGGATTCATTACTCTCAGGACTCTCACTCGATGATCAGAATATTTTTGAGAATGATTTCGCTATATCCTGCGTTCAATGCGCCACTGTATCGTTATTCGGTCTCTTGTTATCTACCTAGTCGCACTAGGAAGATATTGGATAAAGTGTACATCTGTAGCATAGCACTCTACGGCTGCGAAACGTGGATCATGACGCAACGGGACCGAGGGAGACTGGCGGCGTTTGAATTGTGGTGTTAGAGGAGGTTAGAAAGGATCAGTTGAACGGAAAATAAAACGAATGAGGGGCTTCTGGATATAGTCAATCAAAAAAGGAATCTGATAGAAATTGTTGAAAACAGGAGAGAAAAATGATAGGACACATGTTACGCCACGATGATTGGATGGAAACAATGGACGAGGGAAAAATAGAAGGGAAAAGGAAAAGGGGAAGGCCGAGGATATCTTACATGGAGCAAATAAAAGAACAAATAAACGCTTCATCGTATGGAGAAAAAAAAAGAAAGGCGGAATGTAGAATAAGTTGGAAATTACTCCACCGACAAGAGCCTCTTAAATAAGAAGAAGAAGAAGTGATCTACCTATTACCACATGCACCGTCATCCGTCAGATACATAAAACTGTCACTCGCATAGTAACGAGAGAGCGAATATGGATAGGTTTTCTGTGATGAAAAGGGCCCATGATAGACCCGATTAGCGCGTCAGATTAGCGGCCTATATGCAGTATTGGATTAGTCCTTAAAAATACTGGCAAACTGGATTTTATGTTGAAATTCTAATTCTTCCTTGTCTGTTCAATTGGCTTCCCTAATCGCTTATCGCTTCCCTTGCTGTGACCCAACTAAACCGCTTCTAGATTGCGATGGCCCAGTTCCAGAACATCATCAACACCGAGAGCCCTCCGAAGGACACGATGCAGGAGGAGGGCAGCAAGCTCGAGACGTATTCATCACGGACGCTCACCATATTCCATTTGCGGCCTAAGAGGCAGATTGACAGGTGAGAGACATTCTTAATGTAAACCGCTTCTAGATTGCGATGGCCCAATTCCAGAACATCGTCAACAGCAAGAGCCCGCCGAAGGACATGATGCAGGAGGAGCGAAGCAAGCTCGAGCCGTATTCGTCACGGACGCTCACCGTGTTCCACTTGCGGCCTAAGAGGCAGATTGACAGGTGAGAGACATTCTTAATGTAAATCGCTTCTAGATTGCGATGGCCCAATTCCAGAACATCGTCAACAGCAAGAGCCCGCCGAAGGACATGACGCAGGAGGAGGGCAGCAAGCTCGGGACGTATTCGTCACGGACGCTCACCATGTTCCACATGCGGCCTAAGATGCAGATTGACAGGTGAGAGACATTCCTTGTGTAAACTGCTTCTGGATTGCGTTGGCCCAGTTCCAGAACATCATCAACAGCCAGAGCCCGCCGAAGGACATGACGCAGGAGGAGGGCAGCAAGCTCGAGCCGTATTCGTCACGGACGCTCACCGTGTTCCACTTGCGGCCTAAGAGGCAGATTGACAGGTAAGAGACATTCTTAATGTAAACCGCTTCTAGATTGCGATGGCCCAATTCCAGATCATCGTCAACAGCAAGAGCCCGCCGAAGGACACGACGCAGGAGGAGGGCAGCAAGCTCGAGACGTATTCGTCACGGACGCTCACCATGTTCAATTTGCGGCCTAAGAGGCAGGTTGACAGGTGAGAGACAATCCTTGTGTAAACTGCTTCTGGATTGCGTTGGCCCAGTTCCAGAACATCGTCAACAGCAAGAGCCCGCCGAAGGACACGACGCAGGAGGAGGGCAGCAAGCTCAAAACGTATTCGTCACGGACGCTCACCATATTCCATTTGCGGCCTAGGAGGCAGATTGACAGGTGAGAGACATTCCTTGTGTAAACTGTTTCTGGATTGCGTTGGCCCAGTTCCAGAACATCATCAACAGCGAGAGCCCGCCGAAGGACACGAAGCAGGAGGAGAACAGCAAGCTCGAGACGCAGATTGACAGTTGATCTCTAAAGGTAAAGTTCTCGTTCTTAATGTAAAGGGCGTGGGTTACTTTAGGAAAATGGGATTATTTTTACCATTTAGAATGTCGTATATAATCAGTAATGTCTGTACCTATTTGGGTTGTCAATACTGCTAAAAAATAGCTATAATGTTGAAATTCTAGAAAAAGGATTAAAAATATAGTCACATGGCGAAAAAAGTAAAATTAAATAATAAATAAATATTAGAGGACAATCTTACACAAATCGACCTAGTCCCAAACTAAGCAAAGCTTGTACAAACGACAATACTGTTAACTGACCATCCTGTGTTTATATAGAACCTTATTACAATGCACTTAAGGTGCACTGATGTTCAGATAGCTGTGTTGTCGATAGTACTATGGGTACTAGACGACGATAAACATACTTATATAGTTAAATAAATAATTAAATACATAGAAAACATCCATGACTCAGGAACTAAATATTCGTGCTCATCACACAAATAAATGCCCTTACCGGGATTCGAACCCAAGACCTCTTGCTTCGTGGGCAGGGTCACTACCAACTAGGCTAAAGCGGTCGTCAGTAACGCAAAACAATAAACAATCACAAACCTTCACATGAAACGATTGTCATTTACTTTGACGCTCGAGACCCGTGGAGTTCTCAAGCGTTTTCTCTCTTATCAAAATGGTTGTATCTTCGTATTTTTTTCGATATTTGAGGAGGATTTTCGCCATTAAGGCTGTGCATTGAAAATTATCGCGTGCTTTGAAACGCCGTTCTGTCTAGATTAAGAAACAATAAGGTCTGATTTTCAGATATATGATTCTTGACTATATGATTGTTTATCTGATTTTATCGATACATGATTGCTTAAAATTTCCTCGATAGAAAAAAAATCCAAAGTTGGGTCTGTATTTTCCTTTTGTTACTCAGCCTACTCAAACGATACATTATTTTACGACACAATCAAGTTAATACTATAGTATTTTATCTCATCTAAAATCTCACTTAGGTATTTATCGAAATTTGTCCAAAAAAGCCATTCCCGAAGAGTGTTACATCTCTTTTCCTCGTGCGTGGAAGGCATCAGCGTGTCGCTTTAAACATATTGTTTACCTTCTTTCTTTTGGAGTAATAATAAATTAGGTCCCTATTAGGTCATGTTCGGATGTTAAAGAGCCCCTGGATCGCTCATCTATTTTAAACCTTATTGCAAAGACGTTATGCTTATGATAATTTAATTGTGTCATTTATACGAATAACGCTGGTACACAGATCGGCTGAGCCAAAACTCCACATCCAAGACTACTACCAGGAAACCATGGACGTGGACGGTTTCGTCGCGAGCTTAGAGAAGTTCAGGGGCGTAGCCAACGACGTGCGCTACTCGAAAAACCCTGGTATGAAGGAGTACCCAAAGGTGGTATTCCTGGGCACAGGCAGCTGCATACCGAGCAAGACTAGGAACACCAGCGCTATCATTGTGCATGTTGAGTAAGTTGCATTTGTCCAAAAAAAAATGCATAGCATTTCGAGCTCTATCACGTTGAGTTAAAGTTGTAAATGTTTACGTGATCTAAGGATGCATCCATGTGTCAACGAAAATTAATCGCGGGCGCGGCGCGCCGTATGCCTATGGCGCCCCAAATTTCCCAAATATTTTATTTTGTGATATATGACTGGGTGGTAAAATTAAAACATGGAATAGAACCTGGTCACCTTCTATGTGTTAAGATTTATTTCATCATTAAAATAAATCGAAACAAAAATTACACCGCTGCCTAAATCGTATAATCGCATATATGTCAAGCATTTATTATTTAGTATCAAGTATGCGAAAGTGAGAGGGAAGAATGTTTTACGTCGGATAGAGTAGTCTGCTGTTTATCTGACTCGTTCATCTTTTTTTTGTGTAGTGACCAAAGCACTATCCTTCTTGACTGCGGAGAAGGTACCTTTGGGCAGCTAGTGCGGTTCTACGGGCCGAGGAAGGTGGACGAAATGCTCCGAACGCTGAAAGCCATATACATATCGCATCTCCACGCCGATCACCACATAGGTTAGTGTAGACTAGTTCTGTAAGAGACTGATATAATTATTAATTTAAATATGTCATTTTCAAGACCAACTCGCTTGGTGCTCACGCACAGGTCCTTTTTTCCTGAGAATGTCACATGTATTTGTTGTTATTTTTAACCACTTATTTATCGGCCATCTTCTAAGCATGTTGGAAGTCCATGTATTTTTTTCTACGTGTAGTTCTGGAGAACGGGACGGAATAACGAATATCACAAAAAAATTGTTCATTGACCTAGTCTAGGTAACTATAGGTAGAAATTGGTTATGATTCTTTTTACAAGCTTTTGTTTACTTTCACCTGTCCCGTTGTCTGTCTGTCTGTCTGTCTGTCTGTAATCAAATCTTGCAAGTTAAATTGGCCCACTTCCCGGTGACCGATTGAGCTGAAATTTTGGGTATAAGTATAGTTTGGATGACAATTCAATATTATGGTACCATCGAGCTGATCTGATGATGGAGACAGAAGGTGGCCATGGGAATTCAGGACTTAACCGACGTAACCCCGTTGAGTTTGGGCTCGTTAGAATCGTCTCAATGAGTAGTTGATGATGGTATACAAAAAAGTACAGTAGGCAATAAAAGCTTGTAGCAAAAATGAAATTTTTGACAGAAACTTGTTATATCTGATAGTTGAACTAGTAAAAGCTCGGAATTATTTGGGGCTTCCTATTTTTTCAAACTAGCGGTCGCTAGTACCAACTAATGCTTGAAAGTAGTTACACATTGCTTTTAAATCCTTGATAACTTTCCAGGTTTAATAGGAGTATTGCAAGCGCGAGCCGCAGCGTTTGCTGACGCGCCAGACAAGAACCTTCCATTGTTGCTGCTCGCGCCGGGGCAGATCGCCACCTGGCTTACCATGTACGACCGGCAGTTCGAGAAGATTAGCGGAGAGTTCTCCCTCGTGCCGAACCAGACTCTGGTGAGCATCACCATACTAGCTTTCCAGGTTTAATAGAATTTTGCAAGCGCGAGCCGCAGCGTTTGCTGACGCGCCAGACAAGGACCTTCCATTGTTGCTGCGCGCGCCGGGGCAGATCGCCACCTGGCTTACCATGTACGACCGGCAGTTCGAGAAGATTAGCGGAGAGTTCTCCCTCGTGCCGAACCCGAGTCTGGTGAATACCATACTAGCTTTCCAGGTTTAATAGAATTTTGCAAGCGCGAGCCGCAGCGTTTGCTGACGCGCCAGACAAGGACCTTCCATTGTTGCTGCTCGCGCCGGGGCAGATCGCCACCTGGCTTACCATGTACGACCGGCAGTTCGAGAAGATTAGCGGAGAGTTCTCCCTCGTGCCGAACCAGAGTCTGGTGAGCATCACCATACTAGCTTTCCAGGTTTAATAGAATTTTGCAAGCGCGAGCCGCAGCGTTTGCTGACGCGCCAGACAAGAACCTTCCATTGTTGCTGCGCGCGCCGGGGCAGATCGCCACCTGGCTTACCATGTACGACCGGCAGTTCGAGAAGATTAGCGGAGAGTTCTCCCTCGTGCCGAACGAGACTCTGGTGAGCATCACCATACTAGCTTTCCAGGTTTAATAGAATTTTGCAAGCGCGAGCCGCAGCGTTTGCTGACGCCCCAGACAAGAACCTTCCATTGTTGCTGCTCGCGCCGGGGCAGATCGCCACCTGGCTTACCATGTACGACCGGCAGTTCGAGAAGATTAGCGGAGAGTTCTCCCTCGTGCCGAACCAGAGTCTGGTGAATACCATACTAGCTTTCCAGGTTTAATAGAATTTTGCAAGCGCGAGCCGCAGCATTTGCTGACGCGCCAGACAAGGACCTTCCATTGTTGCTGCGCGCGCCGGGGCAGGTCGCCACCTGGCTTACCATGTACGACCGGCAGTTCGAGAAGATTAGCGGAGAGTTCTCCCTCGTGCCGAACCAGAGTCTGGTGAGCATCACCATACTAGCTTTCCAGGTTTAATAGAATTTTGCAAGCGCGAGCCGCAGCGTTTGCTGACGCGCCAGACAAGGACCTTCCATTGTTGCTGCTCGCGCCGGGGCAGATCGCCACCTGGCTTACCATGTACGACCGGCAGTTCGAGAAGATTAGCGGAGAGTTCTCCCTCGTGCCGAACCAGAGTCTGGTGAATACCATACTAGCTTTCCAGGTTTAATAGAATTTTGCAAGCGCGAGCCACAGCGTTTGCTGACGCGCCAGACAAGGACCTTCCATTGTTGCTGCTCGCGCCGGGGCAGATCGCCACCTGGCTTACCATGTACGACCGGCAGTTCGAGAAGATTAGCGGAGAGTTCTCCCTCGTGCCGAGACAGTCTGTGGCTAATCATCATAATTAATTAATCCTCCCAAAGGCCTATTAAAGACATCCTGGAATGTGTTCCATTCGAAATTGGAACATGTTGCGTTTGTTTAACTTTACTTTATTTCCTATTTTAGTTGATTCATGATTTCATCAGGATTTTTCTTGTATGGTGGACGGTTAGAGGTTATACATACCATATGGCATTAAGCCCGCCTTTTGTACGATAAGTTTTTCTTTTGTGCAATAAAGTTTAAATAAATAACAGTCCGTCCCACTCACTGCTGCTGCGTGCGGTGGCTCTCCTGAATTATATCCTGAACAGCGATTATAAGCTAGGTATATCATCCAGTACTGAATCCAGTTTACTGACACTCAGCATCCGGTATCTGGAGTATATCACCACTCCAAACGCCTCAAATCATGCCATACCGCTCTAACTCATAGCACATGCTGTTTCGTCTATAGTTTGTGAGATCCTACTTCGAACATTTGACAGCTGTCATCCCGGTACAATAGATTAGATTAGATTTATTTATTTCGAGATAAAAGTTACAATATAGATTCGCATACAATGTCAAAATTATAAGAATCCTTATCATGATCGTCACTAATAAATAATAAGAAATAAAAATTAAATAATATTCAAAATGTCAATACAGAAAGTGGAAATAGTATCTCCGATTACGGATTGTCATTTAACAACTAGTGGATAATTAATTTTAAACAAAAATAAACAATGTCAATTTACGTATTACGATTTCACAGTAGAAATACAATATAAATGTTACACAAGAAATAGTATCAGAATTAGGTATCAATAAATCAAATAATTACTTAAAACATTATTTCCATGAACTCGTGAACAGAGTACAGAGGGTTACAGATGTAGTGCGAAATTATTTTCCTTCGTAATTTTTCGGAAAAGTTCGTATTTATCGTGCTCTCTCAAATTGCTTCTTATATAGAGTGGTATGGTAGATAATCCGCAATTTAAAAATTCGCTGTAATTTTAATCATATTTTCAGATTACTTACAATAAGGTTGTATAGCCATGCCGAAATCTCGAAAACGGTTAAAAAATCCAATTCAAGGTATTATATTTAATATTTACCTGTACTTCATATCGGAAAATAGCAAATTATTGTAATACAAAGAGTATTTTAGGAAAGTTCAACAGCGAATTTCGGACGCAACAGGAATATCTAGACCAACAATTAGAAAATACTTGAACCAGGAAGAACAATACAGAAGTAATGAAAATCCCAACACAAACAAAATTAAGCTGGGTAGACCACGCAAGAAATTCTATTTAGATCTTGATGATTTTGACTACGCAGTGATACGACGAATGGTTTATAACTTTCATCTCATTTATAAACAGGTCCCTACTATAAAGGTACTAAAGTCCAAATTAATAGAAACGATGAATTTTAAGGGCTGCGATTTTACACTAAGAAAAATACTTCGCCAAATGGGTTTTTTATTCAAGAAAATTACTAATAATAGGAAAATGCTGATGGAAAAAGATGACGTTAGACTTAAAAGAATAAAGTTCATAGACCTTATAAGGAAGTACAGATCTGAAGGCAGAGATATTGTGTATACTGACGAAACCTATGTTCACACATCCCATTTAACAGGAAAGTGCTGGATCGATTCTACGGATAAAGGAGTGAAACAGTTAATTTCAAAAGGTCAACGTCTAATTATAGTACATGCAGGTAGTGCCAAAGGATTTGTACCGGGTGCTCTACTTATGTATAAGTCTACTGATAAAACTGGTGATTATCACGATGCCATGAATAATGTTAATTATGAAAAATGGTTACGGAATCAACTTATTCCCAACTTGTCTCTAAATTCTGTACTAGTAGTAGACAATGCTGCTTATCACAATAAATATGTGGAATGTCCGCCCAACTCTAATACCGCAAAGCCACTTATGATAAACTGGTAAAAAAATACAATATTCCACATAATTCATCGTCAACCAAAATACAATTATACGAAATTATTTGCCGGCATAAAGAAGACTTTGTAGAATATTCCATTGACAAAATTTTACATCAACATGGACACGAAGTGTTAAGGTTACCTCCATACCACCCCGACTTCAACCCTTTTGAAAATATATGGTCACAGATAAAAGGTTATGTATCAAAAAGAAACATAGATATGAATTTGGGTACAGTAAAAAAATTAATTGAAGAAAAAATAAATATTATTGGCCCGGAAGAATGGAAGAAAGTTTGTGATCATGCTATCAAATGTGAAAATGAATACCTCTCACAGGAACACTCTATGGATGATCGCATTGATAGGATTGTTATTAACGTCAATGACAGCACTGACGAATCTGACGATGATATGACTGACTCAGATTGTGAAATGGACAATATTGAAAACATCGATCCAAATACGATGAAATTGTAATGTTAGGTAGGTATAGGTAGTTTTACCAAAGTTGAAATGAATGAAACCACACCCAGTTACATTACGTAAGCAAGTAGCAAAAAAAACGAATGAACGAAGTGATTGAGTCAATGTGAGAATCTTAACAAAAAACATTTTGTCATCCCATCAGTTCGCTGCTGAACTTGCAATCGGTACGCAAAAAAAACACCAATTTTAAAAATCCTCTATCATTCATTACAACGGTTGTGTGCGTGGCGATAACTTTCGTGAAATTGCCTATGAAACCTTTTGAATCGTTTGCATTCCTCTCACACGCAGGTTATTTTTAGGTACGAGAGGGACGCCAAAGATAAAATATAGACAGGTTTTGAATTTTATCATTGTAAATATTTCCCGATAAGCTTTATTTTGTTGTCCTTTTAATTATGTTTTAAAGCGGAGATAATGTTTTGTTTAGTAGTGACAATAAAACTGATTCTTTTTGAAGTTACAGAAAGTGGTTTTAAAAATCCCATTTTCAGTACCTAATAATTGTTGCGGTTGTAACATCTCTATATTATACAACAACATTATTCATTTTGACATTTGACACTTAACAATAAAGTTCCATATTAATGGGTATGAGAATGTCACTGATTTAATACGATAATTCATTGACAGTTCGGGTGTCATCGTATTCTGATAAAGATCCGAGTTTTCCCGAAGGAAAATAATTTTGCAATACATCTGTATCACATACAATAAACGTCAATGGTGACATATGACGACATAAATTGACACACATGTTCGAAGTAAGATCTCAGAAACGATAGTTAAGGTGGTCGCGTTTTGTTTGACATGGACAGTGACAACGCGGGCCGCAAGACTAAGCGCGAACGATAGTGTACTTTCCGACGGGTTAATTTGCACCCTGGCAGTTTGCAGGAGTTTCGCCGAAATAGCAAAAGGGACAGGCATGTTATCACTGTTATCAGACAAATACCGCATTGGGCAATGTTGTTCTCAGACGGAGGATGGCAAGGAGCCGGGCCTGCCGCCGGCGGCGCTGGCGCGGCTCGGCCTGGACGCGCTGCGGACGTGCCTCGTGCCGCACTGCCCCAACGCGTTCGGCGTCGCGCTCACCGCCGCCGGACACAAGATCACCTACAGCGGGGACACGCTGCCCACTGACAAACTGGTCAAGATCGGTCAGTACTCAACACATACCCACACACACCCACACCCACATACTGTACCCACATACTGTACCCGGTATAGGGTATAGGTATATATACCTATACCCTATACCGGGTACAGTAGACGGCTGACAACTTGCGCAAATGACATTGGCTGCGCAGAAGCGAATTATAGGTGTCCGCGGGCCTTTAGTCTCTGTGTACCTAAAACGCAGTCGGCCTGTCTCGCGTTATGACTAGACGTATTAAGAGATCGGCATATTGATATTTCGACCCATTACGGACTAGTTCATCAGCGAAGTAGACGAACCTTGATGTAGACTTAATGCGTATTAGTTAGGTAGGTTTATCAAGTTTTAGTTCATGGACGAAGTAGACGAATTGCTATTATGTTTAGTGCGTATTATTACAAGGGCGAGGTAGGTTTATTAAGCTTTAGTCTGTGGGCAAGGTAGGTGTGTTAAGTTTTAGGTTTAGGCTTAATGCGTATTATTTAAAGAGCCAGGTAGGTTTATCAAGTTTTAGTTCATGGACGAAGTAGGCGAATTGATATTACGTTTAGTGCGTATTATTACAAGGGCGAGGTAGGTTTATTAAGCTTTAGTCTATGGGCGAGGTAGGTTTGTTTTTTAGGTAAATAGCGATGATATTTTTGTGATTTTCTCGCTATTTTCTGGGCGGGCAACGCGAAATCCGAGGATCGAAGATTAAGTATCTGCGTCCCTATCGTCTTCGCAATATTCGAGTGACAGGGATGGCGACACTTAATCTTCGAATTTTGCACCTCACGGTTGCGGCCCGGTCCAAATCTTTGTTCCGGTGGGGTAATAAACTAATTAGCCGCACTTCCTTTGTTCCTCATTGTTATCGACAGCTCGGTCTATTGTCCTACCTGCATTTTTTATGACCCCACCGGAACGAAGATTTGGACCAGACAATAGTATGGGAAATAAACTATTTTTACTACAAAAAATAAGCAGAAAATACAACATTAGTCAAGTCTATTTATTACTGACACACATTAAAATTAAACAATTTTCTTACTCCGACATAACAATAATAAGAAATAAAATACATTACTTCATTATTCTTATAAAATTAAAGTGCACTTGTTTATTTATAACAACTTTGTAAATTTAGTAATTATATTGACTCGAGTTCTTTCTTAGTTTTAATCATGCTTTTCAAGAAATACAAAGCGGAAATGTCACCCTCTTGCAACTTTTGGAGCTCTTTTTTGTGCTTAGAATTAAAAATAATATCAATCCTTCTTCTGGTACCTTCAAATAGATATTGCTTCAATTTCAAGCTCTGCCACTGCGACTCCTTTTTCAATTTGAATATAAAGTTTATGAATGACGGCTTGCCCTTCATGCGATTATTTAAACGCCTGTGCCATCCCTCCAAACTGTTATTTGTTCTGTGGATTTCGTGGGCACAACTTATAATATTGTGAAGTTGGCCCATCCACTGGTTTTCCATGTAATTTACAAAGCTAGTCATGATTTCCGGCAACTCTTTAATGTTTTGCCAAACTTCCGGAATGTAGTCTGTGGGTACAAGTGGCAGGTGGGCACAAAGTTCAGTAATTGTATTTCCTGCGGTAGTGGTTAAAACACCAAACTTCTCTGCTTTTTTCCACACCGCTCGTGAATAGTGATAATAACATCCGGTAATGTCTATGCCCGGAAATACAGCCTTCAAGGCCTGTATTTGTGCCACTTCGTAGTCACTTAATTTTTTTGAAATTAATCTGCATTTCGTTTTTGATTAATTGAAAAAGCCTTATGTATGTGTCTTGGGTGTTGTCTGGCAACAAACAATATATAACTGGCACTATATTTACTGTATCATTGTTTCCTGCGTTCACATTTACATGAATGGTGTACAGTTGATAAAACAACGGCACAGTTTGGAATGTTCCATCACCATAGAAGTGTGCGTTGCCGTTTTCCAACGTTTTCAATATTTTTTGTGCCAATGGACTTGAAAATATCAATATTTTCTTATTATTATAACAGTCATTGCAGACAAGAAAATTCTGTGCAATAATATTAGGCACCTGTATTTCGCCTAGAGAATCATTTGTTTTCTTGACTTCTAAAAACTTGTTCCTGGCACGATATAGAGAATCCTTTTTTGACCTAAATAGGGCGGCCACGTCTATATTTTCGTCTATAAAAGAATCTGGTGCGTTTAATATCACATCTTCCATTATTTCTGGTACAGATCCAAATGTTTGACACACCGCCTGCTTACATTTGTCAATAATTATTGACATTTTATTCTTAGCATAATTTTGTCTGCAATCATGGTCACTTACTTTTAAAACCAAGTTCTCACTGCTCAGTTTCAATGAAGCACTGCATATGTTCCTGTTAGCACACCGCCAGAGCGAGGACCCGTCATTATTTGACTTGTTTTTCGTATATGTATAACCATTCAGCAATACATTATTCGTTCCTTTTTTATTTTTGGCGAAAACAATGTTTGCGTTATCTTGCATTGTAATTTAATACTTTATTAATGTTAGAATGATATAAGAATGACACATAGGTTTTGTTATTTATCATCAATAGAATATCAGATTAAATACTTCACTTTCAAGTGGCCAGTAAGTATGCAAAACAGAAAATACAAAGGAGTTTGTATCGAAGATTTGGCTCTCATGAACGAGTTGTATTTAATCACGAACTGCGGGATATTAAAAAAAATAGAGGCCTAGTCGTATTGCTTCATGCCCATTATGTGAAATAGTTATAATACGATACAGTCATCTTACAAAACGGACTATATAAGAAGTAGAGCTATTACGACATAGACCAAAACTGGCTTAGACAAAACGCGTACTTTGAATGAAATTTAGGCATAATGCGAAACAGGCCGACTGCGTTTTAGGTACACAGAGAAATAGACTTAATGCGACATAATCATATTGATAAATGCCCACTATGCGAAATAGAGTTCATGCAATTAGTCCTATAACTAAATTCACATTAAGAGACATAGTTTTAATGCGATACAGTCATCTTACAAAACGGACTATATAAGAAGTAGAGCTATTACGACATAGACCAAAACCTAGTTAGTCAAAACGCGTATTTTAAATGACATTTAGTCATAACGCGAAACAGGCCGACTGCGTTTTAGGTACACAGAGACTAAAGGTCCGCGGCAGCGGGCGGTGAGGTACGACAGCGGGGGGTAGCGTGTCGGGCGCCTGATTGGCAGATCGGTTGACGTTTGCTTCCCGCACCCCGCCCACGTCCCGCTGTCGCCATAGTACACTTTCGGCCGGTCATCAAGTGATTTTAATTTACATCCATTACCACATCAGTGGCAAACAAGCGTACCGCCCATCTAATGTTAAGCGGTTAGTTTGCTGTAATAATGATTCATCGACTTTTTTGTCACAGTATTTATTGAGGTATTGTAGTCTGTTAAATTTGTAAATTGTTGAGTTTTATTACAAAATGTAAGACTAATGCCACCACAAACCACAAAGTAACGTAATTGTAAAAAGACAGACAAAAACCGGCCAAGTGCGAGTCGGACTCGCGCACGGAGGGTTACGTACTATTATCTATAAAAACGGCAAAAAAATCACGTTTGTTGTATGGGAGCCCCCCTTAAATATTTATTTTATTTTGTTTTTAGTATTTGTTGTTATAGCGGCAACAGAAATACATCATCTGTTAAAATTTCAACTGTCTAGCTATCGCGGTTCTTGAGATACAGCTTGGTGACAGACAGACGGACGGACAGCGAAGTCTTAGTAATAGGGTCCCGTTTTTACCCTTGGGGTACGGAACCCTAAAAATGGTCTACGATGTTTGTTTTTTCTTTTTATTACATTACGAAACGAGTACTTAGTAATTAGTAAAAAATTACACATACACGTTATTACACAAAGAAATGTAATTCCATACAAGCGGGGTCCTCTTTTGATCGTAATAGATGTAGGATGATTCAGATTCAGATCATTTATTCATAAATAGTATAAACATATTTATATAAATAGTTGCGCGAATCTTCCCCCACCACGTCATTTGTTGCGCAAGAAGTTGGCCGGCTACTGTGGCATGAAGATGTCAGGAGTTTATGATATGGTAATAGAATTATGAGCAAAATATAATGGTTGGTATACCATTATTATTAAGGGGTGAAGTTTGTAGATTTGGTAATAATTGGAAGTTTTTCACCTATACACTCGAGAGCAAAAGTTTCGGGTCACTAGCATTTACTTCAATATCTTGAGAACGAATAAAGCTATCGTATTGAAATAAATTGAACCTTATAGACAATCTAATGTTACTAAAATAAAATGCATTACATTTACTACTGACCATTTATTTTATTATGTTTAAAACGACAAATTAAAAATGGCGTCATTTTGCTTGCAAAACCAAAACTGAAAATATTGAACTTTTTATATTTACAAGTAGTTTTAACACAGTTTAGTACTTGGTATTACCCCCACGTGCTGTCTGGACTGCTGCAATGCGATTCGGCATGCTGTACACCAAGTTTCTGAAATACTGTTGGGGAATGTTCTCCCATTCCTCTACCAATGCATGTTTCAAGTCACGAAGCGTAATTAAAGGAGGATCTCGTTGTCTTACACGTCGTCCGAGCTCGTCCCAGGCGTGCTCGATCGGGTTGAGGTCGGGGCTACGTGCAGGCCACACCATGGGACGAATATTCACCTCATCAAGGTAGTCTTGCACTACACGAGCAGTGTGGGGACGGGCGTTATCGTGCATAAAGATGGCATTCTCACCTAGTCTTGCCATAAATGGACCGACGTGCTTGTTGAGTATTTCATCCACGTATCTTACGCCATTAAGAGTACCGTTTTCGATCAGTACAAGCTCTGTTCGGCTTTCCGCAGAAATTCCAGCCCACACGAGTACCGAACCACCACCGTATGCCACCTTTTCTTCAATACAGGCTTGCATAAATCTTTCTCCTGGTCTTCTGTACACCTTTGCCCTTCCGTCGTGTGTATACAGCATAAATTTTGATTCGTCCGAGAACCCGACATTTGACAAATTTTCAATCGTCCAATGCGAGTGTTCGCGTGCATAAATTCGTCTTGCTATACGATGGTGCCTCTCGAGTTTCGGACCACTTGCGGGTCTAAATGGTTTCAAATTACCTTCAGCAAGTCGCCATCTTACAGTCCAAGCAGAAGGGTTGATTCTACCTAGCCCTAAAAAATGATGAGTCAGTGCTGTTCCCGTAAGAAACCGATTTCGCAGCATAGAGTTGACTAGATATCGACCTTCCCGTGCCGTCGTACACCTGGGTCTGCCTGTTATTGGTCTGCGTAGGTTCGAACCAGTTTCTAGAAACCGCTGGCGAACACGCTGAACTGTAGACAACGATACACCGACTATTCTTGCTGTTTCTCGCTGACTGCTCCCATTTTCCAGGATCGTGAGGATTCTCGTACATTCCTCAGGTGTGAGTGGCATAATTACTACTTTAATAATGACTATTGGATACCTGGAAGACTTCTTACAAATACATTTTATTACAGAACAAAAACAAAAGCAAAAACAGTTGCGAAAATTAGAAGTTCTGATTTGAAAAAAAAGGGATCATTATGTTTATAACTTTTTTAATGCCATTACTTCACGCCAACCAATAAGTTTTTATACGTGTAATGAAGGACTATTAAATTGTCTATAAGGTTCAATTTATTTCAATACGATAGCTTTATTCGTTTTCAAGATATTGAAGTAAATGCTAGTGACCCGAAACTTTTGCTCTCGAGTGTATAGTGGACTTTGGTGATGGTCGTTTATTTTTATCCTGCGTTCGAAATACTACTTCAACCCGACCACTTGACGTCCATCTGTATGTATGCTATTGAATACTTCTTGATGCCTCATGTTCGCCAGTGTCAGGTTTTTTCCAATCACTTATATTTGTCATCCTTTTAAGGTTGGAAACAGTGTGTTATTCTAAAATGATGAAATTGTAGACAGACATTTGTTTAAAATGAAAATAGTAAATCAAGAGTAAATCGGTGCAGATTCATCTCTTCCTATGCGACGCGAGTGAATACTCGCGTCGCATAGGAAAGATATTTCATTTAATAATTTGTTATTAATAGTATAGTAATTTCTTTTTTTTAGGTCAAAACTCAGCCATCCTCATCCACGAAGCAACAATGGAGGACGAGTTAGCGGACGAGGCGCGAATCAAGATGCACTCAACAACGTCACAGGCGATAGAGATCGGCCGCAAGATGAACGCCAAGTACACGGTGCTGACGCACTTCAGCCAGCGGTACGCGCGCCTGCCGCGGCTCAACGCGCACATACTCAACGACAACAACACCGTCGGCATCGCGTTCGACAACATGCAGGTCAGTCACTATACATGCATACATTCACGCCTTTATTCCCAAAAGGGGTAGGCTAGATGAAACGTATATTCCAGCGCCACTTTTAACATAAATGTGGGTATAAAAGATCGACAAAATGTGACATTGCAGTGATAGGTTGCTAGCCCATCGCCCACAACACACTTCAACCCTGGTCCCTTAGTCGACTTATACGACACCCACGGGAAGAAAGGGGGTGGTGAAATTCTAACCCGACACCACACGGGTACAGTCACTATATACACTTAATGATAATGACGCGTACACGGTGTTGACGTACTTCAAACTGCAGTACAGTCAGCAGCAGAAGTAGCTACGCAAAATAACACGCTCAAAATGATCTGGACAGTCCTTATCCTCTTTACATTAGAGTCGTGTGTAGGTGAATTTGACCACTTGACCCGCCTAGCTACTTTTGCTGCTGACCATACCGCGTCTGCTGTGGCTCAACGCGCACATACTCAACGACAGCAACATCTTTGTGTTGGGCTGACGATGGAGTTAAAAATTAAAAGTAAAAAGCACTAGTGCGAAAAAGTGGCACTTTCCGCACGATTTGGGTGCTTGCAAAACGCTATTTTCGAGTAGTAGATTGTACAACAAGTGCATACAACGCACCATTTTACGCGAGACGTTTATCCGGATAGTGGATATAAAATCGATTGCGAGGAAATAATGAAAATTAAAAACTATAAGTTTATTTCATGAAGTTTTATTGTATACTTTGGCTGTTGGTATCCTTGCCTTGGCCTTAGAATACTAACGACAGTAAAAAAATAAAAATAAAGAGTTTATTCTATGAAGTTAAAGTTGCGCGTGTGGCTGTTGGACCGATTGCCTTGGTCTTCGACGAAGATTTTACTTTATGCACTAGCACAGCATAAAGACGAACTTTTAGAGCATGAGAAGTGAAATAGTAGATTGTACAACAAGTGCATAAAACGCACCATTTTACGCGAGACGTTTATCCATCCGAGTGAGCTTGCGAGCGAGGATGGATATGAAATCGAGTGTAAAATGGATATTATGGACGAATTGTACACTCTACTTTGCACTTCCATTGCGACGAAATGATGAAAGTTAAAAACTATAAGTTTATTTCATGAAGTTTTATTGTGTACTTTGGCTGTTGGTCTTAGAATGCTAACGAAACATAAAAAAAACAAAAGTAAAGAGTTTATTCTATGAGGTTAGTTGGGCGGGTGGCTGTTGGACCGATTGGCTTGGTCTTCGACGAATATTTTACTTTATGCACTAGAGCATAAAAAGCGACTTTATGTCGCCTACGCACAGCATAAAGACGAACTTTTAGAGCATGTGAAGTGAAAATAGTTATTTATGATACAAGTGCGGAAAGTAGGTAATTCCCAACGAGTGACGATGACCAAAAACACGACCGTGAGGGAGTGTCTTTGATCGACACGAGTTGGGAATTACCAATCCGCACGTGTAACATACAACATTTTACAATGCATCATGCGAGGAAATTAAAAATTATACATAAAAGGTAAAATTTGAATTGGCCATGAAATCTAATTTTCGCACGCGTGTGGGAATATTGGCCCGAAATCCATTCCTGCACGGCCGCCGCCCGGCCCGCCCCGCCGTGCGGGCATGGAGGGCTTCCCGTGTTCATGTTGACCCATATAAAGGCGCACTTTCAGAGCAAGTGTATTGTAATAGTACATTGTTAACCAAGGGCTGAAAGGCACCCATTTCTGACGAGATATTTTGGCGCTCGAAGGAAGTGAGATCGCCAATGGTTCTAGTCAGAAATGGGTGACTTTCACTCGATTTAAACACTATTCATATCTAATACGAGGAGAGTAAAAAGAAAACAGACGGAAAATTAAACTATATGTTTATTCAAAGTATGCAATTCAAAAACGGCAGCCGCCATTATCGTGGCGTCAGAGCAGCAAGAATAGTCCCACCTCACCTGTCCTAAAGAAAGAGGTAAATATCTGTCTCGCTCGACTCAGGAAAAATAAATGGTGGTCGGCGGTTTCGGTCACGTGACATACAGATAATAAAATTACGATTATAATTTTGAAATTAAAAATGTTTCTTATGTTTTTATAACCAAATAGTATTATATTCGTATTTACTAGTCAAAACTATATAAATAAAAATAACATACTTTCATAATTTGATTGTGATAGACGAAAACAGCATATTCAAATATTTTCATACTAAAAAAAAATATATATATATATATAAGGGGACAATCTTACACAAATCGACCTAGCCCCATAGTAAGCTCGGTAAGGCTTGTGCTATGGGTACTAGACGACGATATATATAATAGATATAAATACTTAAATACATAGAAAACATCCATGACTCAGAAACAAATATTCATGCTCATCAAACAAATATTTGCCCTTACCGGGATTCGAACCCAGGACCTTCAGCTTCGTAGGCAGCGTCACTACCCACTAGGCTAACCGGTCGTCCGGATACTATTTGTATTTATTTTTAGTATTAGTTGAAGAGTGGCTGTATACGTTTCTGCCTTCGCTCACATGCACAACTAGAAGTTAAAAAAGATTTGTTGGTGGCTCATAGACCCTAGTGAATATTTTAGCTAAAATAAAAGTTATTCCATGAACTAGTAAGAATATTACCCCTTTGTCAGTGGCGGGGTAAGGATTGATATTTATTAGAATTAGTTCCCGCATAATGCTTATAAGGCGAGGACAAATTGGAATACACTACTTTTCTGCACTAGAGCAGAAACGTACCACTTTCTGCACACTTTTTAGAACAACAAAGACCCACTTCAGAGCATGAGATATGAAAAGTTAATTGCTATATTTTCAGGTAACACTGAGCGACCTACCCCTCCTCCCGCACATGTATGCGCCGCTCCAGCTGATGTTCGCCGAGCACTGCGTCGATATGGAGATGAAGGCGGCCTCGCGCGAGCGCCGGCGCGAAGGGAAGACATCTTCCTCCACCATCGCTTCGGGTACCAGACAATACTCTACCAAAACTGGCGACACAGCTAACGCACAGAGTAATGTAACAGAAGTAGACACGGTAGCACAGATCAAGGACAACATTGACAATGTTGCGATAGACTCGACTGAAAATATGCAGGCGTAAAGTAGATAGATGTATTTAGAGCCGGCGCACATTGAGCCACCTGTGGCCGCCACAAGCCGTTGACGAGTTCTGTCATACATTTTGTCAACCTTTTTCTTGTATGATGATCGTCAGTATTAACGATTCTTGAGTATCAATTTAAAAAAAATGGTGATTGAAAAATAAAGTTATGTACACACTTTACTAAACTCTCGGTGCGCGCCCAGTCACTCGCCACTCCCGGCTCGCGCTCGCATCTAGTGGGGGCCACTAGGGGCACGGCCGCATTCATAAACGTTCTACAAGCCTAATCTTACTAAAATGGCGTTCAAATTCGTTTGTCTTTATCTGTCACATTTGATTGAGAAGAGGCATTTTAAGTTTTATGAATAAGGGGGTTAATGTGCCGCAGAGTGGTCGCGTTTAGCGGCGGCCACTAGTAGGTAGCTGTAATGTGCGCGCTCTTAGATGGATGGATGGCTGTGTAAGTATGCATATTTAATTTAAAAATGTAACTGTTTTGTTTTATGGGGTCTATACATGTCATGATTTGTCAGCCCCAATTTATCAGAAGCAGACTAATTGCTGTCGTCTGGAGGCATGTTGCGCTGCCGATCCAACTGTCAAACGAGTTGTACTGAGAAATTGCATGCACATGTGGTCGGATCGTTACATCTGTATGCTACACCAATTATGACTTCGACATGTTGTACTGACAAATTGAAGTAAAATCACATAATCTGTATACCCCATTAATTGTACTTGAGGCAGGTTTTAATTTCATCGTAATGTTACCAGCCTTAATCATCAATTTGTGCCTCATGTTGTAAATTATAGAATGTCACGTTGACTGCTTATGCTTAAGTTTGATAGGTTTATGCCTATTTGTATATATTCTATTAGTTATTCGGTTGTAATGAAGAGAGCTTGTTTAAGTAAAATTGTTGTGTAAGTTGGAAATAAAGTATATTGTTGAATATTTGATAGTTTGATTGCACCTGTAAAAGGCCCTGTCCACATCTGAAACGGAATACAGTGTGTCTGGATCGTGATCCGTCAACTGAATCTCGTTACCAAATGGTGTGGGGTTATAGAAGTAATAAAACAGTAAAGTTGACTATCTAGATTAGATGAAAGACACAATAACCAATTTATTTTAACTATTGTATGCCAATACACATTAGATCTTACATTATATGTAGTAAAGGAGTAGAAGCTGAAGAAAAGGTAATGTTCATGGATTCCGTGTACTAATTATGGGTTATAATATATTCCTGCAAGAATTTATCCCTTTCACCACCATTCTTCATAAAAATAACACTAACACTCAATCATATATATCATAACATTGTTACAAGAGGCCTTATTCATTCTTAATGCCAAGGGAATAACAACTCACGCTGTTGAATGGGTTAACGTCCGACCTAGTCTTGTCACAAGCAATGAATAGGGGTGTTGAGTCGAAAATTATTATTACTTGAAATGAAAGAAGGCAAAAAAATATGCCTAGTGACGAAAATCCCATTCAGATATCTCAAGGAATAACGAAGCTACAACCGTTTTAATATTGCTTGTTAGAGAGAGTAAACGCAAACAGTGTATGACGTCACATTACAGGATGCTGCGGGGGGCCGCGTCGAACACGATGGGGCGCGGCACGTTGCCGTCTATTAGTGCGACGTCACAATCTTCCAGCGTCATCGTTTCATATGAAGTTCTTAAAACTATTGACACTTATAACTTCGTGATTATTTAACCTTTTGCATTGATTTTTTGTCCATTTGACTACATTTTTAATCCTTTTTCGAGAAAATATGACATTATTGATTGTTTTATTTAGTGTCTACACCCCTATTGTCAACTTTATGCATTGTGTTTAGGAGACGAGACGGGGAGGAGAGCCTCGCGATGCCAGTCGCGCTGTGGCTGTGGCAGCCGGACCTCTTCTACGACTCGCTCCCTCACACGCAACGATTCTGGCAGTAAGTAGTATTTTTCGAATGGCGCGTGAAGGGGATGCCTTGATTTGAATCGAACACGCCCCCTAGACAAAGACACGCTTATGTCTTCCGCGCACGAGGGAAAGAGATGTAACACTTTTCGGGAATGGCTTTTTTGGACAAAGTTCGATAAATACCTAACTTAGTGAAGTTTTATTTAAATTTCATCAAGTGAGATTTTAGATGAGATAAAATACTATAGTATTAACTTGCTTGTGTCGTAAAATAATGTATCTTTTGAGTAGGCTGAGTAAAATAAGGAAAATACAGACCCAACTTTGGTTTTTTTTTCTATCGAGGAAACTTTAAGCAATCATGTATCGATCAAATCAGATAAACAATCATATAGTCAAGAAACATATAAATCAGACCTTATTGTTTCTTAATGATAGCCTGTAAAGATGGTTGTGTGTATGTTAATAAAAAAATAAAAATAATCTAGTCAGAAGAGCGTTTCAAAGCACGCGATAATTTCCAATGCACCGCCTGAATGTGTGCAACTTAGCCCAGTGGACGCCAATCTTCATGTGCTAAAATGACACGGTCACGCCAGCTTTTTTCTGTTAGGGTGCGAATATGAACCTTGTTTGGAAGCGTTAAGTGCCATAACACGTTCGTTTTTGGCGCCGCGGGCACGACAATACGCAACATCTTTAGGTGTTCTTGGCGTCCAAAGGGTTGAACGAAAAGGGGTAGGCAGAGCACATGAAAACTTATATTTCAGTGCCACTTTTAACATAAATGTGGGTATAAAAGATCGACAAAATGTGATATCGCAGTGATAGGTTCGCTCACAACACACTGCAACCTGTTCCCTTACTCGCCTTTTACGACGCCCACGGGAAGAAAGGGTGTGGTGAAATTCCAACCCGACCACCATCTATACTTATGTAAACAAATAAGGCATTTCATAGATGAACATCGACCGATGAAATATGCAAAATCTAGGATCTGTATCTACGAATGGGATCTGTAGAAATGGGATTATATGGAAAAGGGAATGAGGTGAATTGGGTACAGAGAAATGGATGTTGCTTGTCGTTCAGTTCCAACAATTAGTAACTATACCTACCTAGGTACAGTACAATTAAATGAGTATAACACGAGTCAGATGTGAGGAATATAGTTTGTAATGTAATATTTATAGGTAGGTAAAGTAGAGGCAGTAATAAGCCTGTGTGCCGAAGGCGAACTTGCACAGTACTTGAAATTTGATATGAAGGCCTACCTAAATCAAGCAATCTTTGTAGGAAATGTATCGGGAGGAAAACGAGCGAGGCGCCGCCGCTCGCGTGGTGGCAGCAGATCGTCTTCGGCGAAGCGCTCTCCCACACGCAAGGAATCTGGCAGTGAGTGATCATTATCACCTGACCTGTGGCCTAATTCATGAAGCTACAAATTATTTTAGGTACTAGTACAGGCAACACAGCTCAAATGGCCAGCTCTCTCGAGCTCTATCTGTCTCTCTCTTATTAGACAACTTAGGAAGCGACGGATAGTGCGAGAGAGCTGTGTCGGGGCGGCATAGATTATCAGTCTCTTTCTAAGCGTTCTAATTAGAGAGAGACGGATAGTCTATCTCGCCACGACACAGCTCGCGGCCCGTCCTATGATAACAGAGCAGGAGTTCGAGCCTGTTCACATCTATAGGTAGACCGCTTAACCCTTTCACCGCCACAGTCGGCCATAGCCGACAACGCAAAATCGTGACTACGACGCCACAGTCGGCGCTGGCCGACAAACATTTTTTCATGAGAATACCTATTGAAAAACAGCCCATTTTTATGGTGGCGTTATTTCTTTCCCCATTTTAATTTTACCTCCGTGGCGTCAGTGGGACAGCGTATTGCTTCGCCGTCGGGCGGTGAAAAGGTTAACGCAGCGGCGCGCGGGTGCAAGGGTATGGCGATAGCGGGGGTGCGCGGCGTGCGTACTATGTCTCCCGCGCCCCGTTTTCGTCATACCCCTGCACTGCAACCGCGCGCCGCGCAGGCGAGGACTGTAGAGTTAAGCGGTCCGTAACTATCAGTGTCGGACCCATTTACGATATCGGAGGGCAAGTAAATGTATGGAAAACATGCTTACAGCTCACAGCGCCCAGCCCGATATCGGAGCATGCTGCAAACAAGGAGTGACGTCGGATCCGATGCAGACAGTTACGGATTGGTGTGAGCAGGCTCTTATTGGTCAAGACCCTCAGTGTTGCCAAATTAGACTAGGAAAATTGTAGCTTCTTGAAACGGGCCACTGGTTTTATGAAAATCCGATACCTACAAGTGTAGGGGCGCTATACTTAGTATACCGAATCGAAACCATGTACTTACCGAATCGACGCCTCGTTCACTTGACCACCAAAAACAGGTACTTAATGCACTTTTGGGATTTATTTATGCTCATATCTACATCCTTCCGGTACGTGGTCGTCACTCGAGAACCTTTCCGCTCCATTGGCTATCGGTTCTGAGTGCAATGTGCCCCTGGTAAAGGTCGCGGGAGTACGCTGGATTCAGGTGGTACAGGGCCGATTACTTTGGCACTCTTTGGGGGAGGCCTATGTCCAGCAGTGGACGTCTTTCGGCTGATATGATGTTACATCCTTACGTACATTAGAAACGCTGTTTCGTCGCATAAATTTTCAAAATATTTTACCATGATGGTGGACCAATCTCGTCTCTGTTACTAAACTAAACATGCGTTGCTCGGATACTATAGACCTGGGCAACTGAAAAATGATTTTAATTTAGGAGAAGAACCCTCGAAAGGACGTGTCAACTCCACCGACAATTCAAAGATCGCCGGGAAGCCGTTTGCGAAACGAATGTCGTCTCATACTGCCAAGGAGAGGGAAGATTCTAACGGTGAGTATCGGGGTTTTTAAACTAAACTATTGAATTGGATGTTGCAATGATTAGCTTAGAAATACAACCTAGGTACTTGCATCACTAACTGCTGGCTTTTTAATAGCTATCGGCTGTCTATGCCTAGATACGAGTATCACTATCACACTGGCTCTTGCATCTAACTGTATATTTGTCGTCAACAAGCATAAAATACATCCATGATTCAGGAACAAAAATTCATGCTCATCACACAAATGCCCTTGCCGGAATTCGAACCCAGGACCTCTTGCTTCGTAGGCAGGGTCACTACCAACTAGGCTAAAGCAGTCGTCAAATTCGAATTGATTGATACCTCAATCATCAAAATCGGTTCAGTATCTTACGCTACGGTGGAACACTCGTGAATACAAAAATAAACTGCTTAAGAGTCCGCAGTAAGCTCGATTCTCCATACAAACGTAGTTACGCTCTCATTTTAAAACTACGTGTTAGATTGTAACGAAACTGCATATACAATGACATGAGGTATATTTATGTCTGTAATTAGTTTATGTAGCTTCAGATACCATAGTAAAAAAAATACAGCGAATTTATGATACAAAACTTGTTTTTGCTGTATTTCATTTGTTTTATACACTGAAACCATATAAATTAATTTAAGCATATAAACTAATTACAGACATAGATATACCTCATGTCATGGTATATGCAAAGTTTCGCAATCCAACACGTAGTTTTAAAATGAGAGCGTAACCACACGTTTGTGTGGGAAGGTGAAATTCGGCCGAGCTTACTGCGGACTCTTAAATCGTATCCCTTCCGTTCGGCTTTGCCTCCAAAAAACGAAGTTCGATGAGGAACAATAAGAGAATAGCAGCACCATGTGAGGCCTCTACGAAGTAGGTAGTATTTCCTAACCCGCTCACAGCAAAAAGAGATTTGCGTATGAGCGTGAATTACTTTTCCTCGTTGAGATTTAACCCATTCGTTGCCGAGGCGCAAATATTCCATATAGTTAGGATAAGACATTACGTCAACGGCAACCAATGTATTACAACTCATGTTTGTGTGCTAGGTCAAGAAATAGCCAACAAGGATCGCCGGGCAACCCCGCGCTACAAGGAAACTCTTACATCTAGTAAGTTTGTCCATTTTTGACATACGCACAAGTAACATACTCGTAATAATAAATCAGCCTATATGTTTCCCGCCACTAGGCACAGGCCACCTGTCTCTCATGGATGAGAGGGAAAAGGCAGTAGTTTCCACGCTGGCCCTGCAGTGCCGGTTGGGCACTTCACATGTATATATGTGAAGTCCCCAACCTGCACTGGGCCACCTTTGAATTTCATCGCAGATGTATGCAGGTTTCCTCAGGATGATTTTCCTTCACCAAAAAGCTAACGGTAAATATTAAAGGATGTTTCATACCTAAAAACTCATTAGTACGAGCCGGGATTCGAACCCACGACCGCCGTTTGACAATGAATATACGGTGTAATATAGAGAATTTGCTTAACTGAAGCGTATCGGGCTTTTTTCTTTTTTCCGTGTTTTGTGCGCTAAATAAATAAATTCTTATCTTATCTTAACGTCCAAAGCTTGTTTGTAATGAGATTATTTATAGAGTGTACCTTACCGACTCTTCTATACTCTTGAGTCATATGAGACACATGTACAGTTAGCATCAAAAGTAGCTGCGCAATCTAAGGCGTCAAAAGCTCTTATTCCCTTTAAATAAAGACTTTTGAAGTCTTCGTTTGCGCAGTTACTTTTGATGCTGACGCTACCAGTCAGTATTATTAAATATTTATAATGTTTTATTATTAAGTAGTTGACTGTAATGTAAATTTCAAACTGGCCTAAATCGTTATTATTATTGATTACTATATTAACTCTTCAAATTAACTTTATGTGTGCTATCTATATGAACTTTATAATTACTAATATTAAGCTAAGTCTTACTAACAATAATGATCCATGTTGGTCTTTGAATAAAAATGAATTGAAAATAATAATAATAATATATGTATAAATAAGGACATAAATATGTGTACAACGCCTTTATGGCATTGACAATAGAGAGTCCTGTACAGATATTAAGTCCTTATTTATTGTATTGTATACCCTGACTGCTGTATAGGTGATACATACCCTATGTATGACCTAATACGTAGTGTATGCAGTTTAATTTTTAGTGCCAATTCTAGCATTTGTTCTCCTATAGTTTTGCACAAATTTTGAAAATGGCTTATTAGATGATTTATCGAATGTTCCTATAGTAATTTTGGTTACGACACAGGGTTACGGCGTGAACACTTGGGCAGCAGTAGTACAAACATAGAAATCCCGCGAAGTACGTCAACGCTTGGCCGCAGACGGACCTCGTCGCCTTTTAGTCAGTACCTATCACGTTTCATATAGTCACTACTTTGGAAACGTACGTATGACGTAGGTACCCTCTTAAAGCAGTAGTGGACACAATGGGCCATCATGGCTGCTGGACGAAACCCAGTTACACGGTTGACTGGGATGAAACAATATTTCTTCCAACCAATGACGCCCGTTCATGTGGTGTGGGAAGGAGCACGTGCTTTATTATTTCTAAATAAATTGATTTAACGTGTGCGTTGGACCTTATACAGTAAATCAAAATAGTGGTATATCCTTTTGAACCTTAATTATGAACGATACGGTATTGGCAGCAGTTAGATTTTTATTGTACCAAAAAACAAAACTTACGAAAATACTCGGAAAATATCAAGCTTCAACTAATTTAAGCTATTTTAAAAATAAATATTGAAAATGGACGCTTTGTGACCTTACCGTGCGTGACGTCACTAGTCTGTATTTCCATACGCACTTAACTATACTAACAGAGCGTTTTGATATTGAATAAGTTTCTGTCAAAAATTACATTTTTGGTACAAGCTTTTATTGCCTGATTACTGGCTGTACTTTTCTGTATACCGTCATCAACTACTCATTGAGACGATTCTAACGAGCCCAAGCTCGATAGGGTTATGTGATTTTATTACGGAGTTCCTATGGCCACCTTCCAGCTCCATCATCAGATCAGCTCCACGTCAGCATAATATTGCATTGTCACGCGATTTGCATATTCGTGCAAAATTTGAACTCAATCGAAAACCGGGAAGTGGATCAAATTTAACTTGCAAGATTTGATTACAGACAGAAAGACAGACAGACAGACAACGGGACAGGTGAAACTAAATAAAAGCTTGTAAAAGATACTAATTTGACGATCACTTATACACCTCTAGTTTTGTATAGCCACTTTGATGGTTTAACCTTGTTATATGTATTTGTGGTTGTCTGGAAGAGGTAGCTTTTTACGATACGGGTGATAAGATCGCCTATTGTTTGCTTCTACTTTCTCAGGAGTATTTGTATCTCTGTTTTAGCTGCCCCAAGTAGTAGGTGCTTGACACCTCGAACCCCATCACCGGAGTCGCAGGCACCCATGAGCCACGCAGAGGAGACTCGTGAGTAGTGCAAAGTTTCTGTCAAAAGAGCATTGTGTAACCTTGTATGAGAAAAAAGGTCGTTTTTTTGCAGCGGCCAAGGATGTTTTTTTAACAATCGTTTAGAGGACCTCTTAATATGCATAGATATATAAAATTAAACGCGTTAAACAATATCGGAGCCGAGATATATAAGTTTGAAGTTTAGTTTATAACTACAATATGACCTGTGAAAATATATATTGCTAATATTTCGACTCCGATGCATTTTAGTGTATTACATTTCATAACAAAATATGTTTGTTTTGAGTAGATCTATCATAATCTACCAGTTTTACGAGTGGCCGCTCATCTAAAAAAAAATGATAACGTTTTTACCCAAACCATTTTAATTTTTATTAAAAGATTTTTTGCCGATTGTATTTTTTTCTAGACAGTCGCAGTCATTAATTACTTGTTCCAATGAGTTCAATTATGCAAAGCAAGCCGCTATAATTAATAATTGAGCTCAGAAGGAGCAAATTCGGTCGGAGCCTGGACTTCATGAATGCGGACCCTCTCGCGCCTGTACCTAGTCGATATTCAATGTGCCTCGTACGAGGGGGTGGTCGCTTTCGGTTTGGAACCTTGCGATCGATACATCTCTGAGTATGCACCTCTTATCCGCCGTGATGAAGTCTATCTCGTTTTTAATTCTACCATTTAAGGTTGTTTTCTGAAGAACGGGTTCATCATGAACAGCTCCTCTCTTTCAAGAATGTTGACGACCATTTACTACGTGTCGTTCCTGCTATCACAGCCGGCTTTGGCGTTAAAATCTCCCATGTTAACGTTGTACCGTGGGGTATTATTAAGGACCTCAGAACCGTCCTCATAGAGTATCTCTATATTCTTGTAGGTACTAGTGTGCCGAAATCGGTGTGTAAACCTGTATGACCTTGAGGGTACCCCTCAGTCAGCCTTATTATGAGGTACGCTACCCTTGTTGACACACTGGACATTACAACGATGTACGAGGTTCTATGGACCAGAAACCCCACGCCACCCTGGGAAAGTTGGTCTCCCTCTCTGAAATACAAAAGGACAACTCTATGGTAATGATGTCCTCTCCCTCTCTTCGGATTTCACATAAGCCCAGGATATGCCACTTTGTGAACTTATTTTTTTTTTCTAACTGTAATAGAGGCTCATCGTCGCAGCTTGCGTACGTTATACGTAACCAAAGTCAATTCATGTTTGCGGGGTTGGCGGCCTACCGCTGGAACCGTGACCGCTGCCGTGCTTAGTGATAGCGGTGCAACCGAGAACTTGGGGCCGTTGGTATATGATGAATTGACTGAGGGTGTTGCCCATTGCGGGTTGGCGATCGCAGGGCGTAGCAACTCGCACCAGTAACGCTACTGCCCGCCGTCACCGGCCTGGTTATGGTCCGCCATTTTCGGCCGTCAGAACCTCGTTCGCTGATCAGCAGGATGCAACGTGGGCAGGTGAGGTTGACTTTGGGGAGCGTAGATGGCAGTTGTCCCCTTTACATCCAAAATCACATTATTCATTACAAATTTTATAAATCATTCTTCAATCAAGGCTAATGATTTTAATTATTTGGCTTCAAGGCTTCATTATTTGGCCAATCAAGGCAAATAATTTTAATTATTTGGCTTGATTGAAATCGAATGTTGCGATAAAGATTTTCGTTATGACACAGGATCGCGACGTGAACATTTGGGCAGAAGTAGTACCAACATAGAAATCCCGCGAAGTACGTCAACCTGCAAACGGACCTCCTCAGCATTTAGTTAGTACCTGTCACGTTTCATCACTACGTGTTTATATTTCTAGGTGTATTTCTGGTAAAAAGGAGTATCAGAGTATCACACAAAGTAATCACGTTCATACGGAGGACAGTTTGATATCTCAAAATACCTACCCTCTTACGATCTTTATTCAGACAAATGACGCCCGATTTTATAAAGATGGTTCTTTATTGAGCCGCGCAATAAGGAGTATTTGTCTGTTTTAGCTGCCCCAAGTAGTAGGTGCTTGACACCTCGATCCCCATCACCAGAGTCGCAGGCACCCATTAACCATGCAGAGGAGAACTGTGAGTGAACATTGCTTAAAAATGTTTCAGACATACCTAGAAACTTTGTTCTTGGGACAAGCTTTTATGCCGACTGTTGTTTATGTTTATTTATCATCATTTACCTATTCGTTGAGAGGGTTCCAATAAGCACAAACACGACGGCAATATCTTGTGTAGTTGAAGAATTGCTATGGCCACATTCAGTCTCCACCATCAGATCAGTTCATTGGTGCCATAATACTGCGGTATCACCGAATTTACATTAGCATGTCAAATTTCAGATCAATCTGATATCGCGGCAAGTAGCTGAAAAATGGTTTGCAAATTACATTCTTACATAAAAGCAAGTTTAATAAATAATTTTAAAAATAATGTGAAATGGAAATTCATTCAAAATAGCAGCTATTATCTGTAAGGAAGTACTTCCACGGATGACAATGACCAATGTTTCATTAAATAATCGGCGCCCTGAACCAATACGTTACGCCGCCCCATTAACAATTTAATATAAAAGGTTTGCTTCCCCTGGTGAGGTTTGCCGCCCTTTATTGCCCGCATGGCCATACAGCGTAACTACGTCCCTGCCCTGTCCCTATCACTTGTGCTGTTGTGTTGCCAGTTCTAAACTCACAAGGTTCTAAGTATGCTCAACAATTTAATTGGCTGATTATACATTTGTTCGTAGCACGTGAACCGAGTAGTGAACAACTGAGCCAACGTGAGCAAGAGTTCCTGTCAGACGTCTCCAACCGGCCGTCCCGCTCTCTCATCACAAGCAAGGCTAGTAAGTGTCTCACTCTAACTTAAAGCCGCGCATCTGGCTAATGAAGGCCAGCGAATAGGGATACAAGATACCATTTTCTCCGTTAGAAAGTGTTTGCGAGCTCACTAAATAAATTAAAGAAACATACCCAACAGCCATTCTTAACCAAATCCCTAAATATGCTGGTATATTCTGCGACCTTAGTAAGGCGTTTGATAGTGTGAACCATAAAATATTATTTGATTGATTACATTGTTATGGAATACGGGGTCTTTAATCAAATTTCATGCCTCACGGATAGAGGCCAATTTGTTCAAATATCTATGTTGTAGATAGAGGTTGTATTGACCCAACTAGCACACTAGCGTTAAAATAACCCTCATATCATTCTTATATCGGTTCCAGCCAAGTGTTAAGGTGTTAAGAATGCCTATAAAAAAGGTGTTAGAACATGCTCTAACACCCTTATAAATAACCACGAAAGAGGCCCACGCCTTACAGGTAAAGGTGTTAAAGCCTGTAGAGCAGTGTTATCTGACACCCATAGTGTTGACTAACGCTCTACAAACATCGTAGTAACGCTTAAGGTGTTAGCTGAGTGTTATAACACTCTTGCGCTCACCCAGTTTCAAGTGAGCATCTTTTCTTTACTATAAAATTATGAGACAAATATAGTTTACCGACAAAATGGCGAAGATAGTTAGTAGGTGTCGTACTAATTGAAAAATTTGAAGTGTTTCTGACATTAAGTGGAAATAATCTGCCCTTTGTGATTTTACGGTAAGTGTATACCATGTTTTCCATCTCAATTTTAACGCGCCCAGGATTTTTTAAAGATTTCTAATAAAACTTATAAAGAATAAAATAGACACACATTAGACACACATTAGACACACAATATAATAGACAAAACTTTATTTTTATCATTTTCTATTCTTGTTTCTTGGCCAGTGGCATCCATAGAATGGCAAGAGTAACATAAATAATGAAGTATTTTGATGACAAATATTGAATAACCTCAATCAATTTGTAGATTAAAGTTCACCAAAACAATGGCGAACTTACCTATATTAAAGCTTTAGGCGTCAGTCAAGTCATCTATAACGCTTATTGAGTTACAGCACCTGTAGTCAAGAATAGTGTGCAGGCATCGCCTCCATAACGGTGTTATAATACGCTCAAATAATTACACTTAGCCTTTTACAAACTGATTGATTAGGGTTCTTCAGCGAATAATTCAATAATCACAAAAAATACCTTTTGGTACACCGAATTATTATTCTTAAAAAATTATTAACAAAAGATTTTGTCTCTGACAGTTATAATAGCGATCGATATTTCTTTTGTCTCACGCCATTATTCTTACAGTGTCTTTAAAGCGTATCTGCCTAACACCTTAGGCGTTAGAAAAAGTTTCAATACTTACAAATGAGTTGTCCAACACTTCTAGTATCTTGTGTTACAACACTCTTGACCAACTTTGTTATAAAGTCTCTGCCTGCACCTTATAGTAGATATAACACCTTAATCTTTATAAGACACTCCACGGCAATAACTTAAAAGCAATAAGAGATAATGAACGTCAGCTAGCACTCCTGTAAAGGTTTAAGCGTTACAAGCAGGTTAAAGCTTTAACATCTTAAGTATAATAGCTTTGAGTAACACTCTTATAACTATAAAACCTTTTTAGTGGCGTTCAATAACTCTTTTGGAGTTATTTTTTTTCTTAACTCCTCTATAAACATATTAGTTCCAACTGAGATAATTATAACTCACTTATAAAGGTTAAGGTTATTAATAAAACTTAGCTGACACCAAAATCTTGGTTGGAGAATTTGTCAATTCTGCTAAGAAAGCGACTCTACTTTGACTGTGAGGTCTCCCGAGGATCTATCCTTGGCCCTTGCTATTTATTATTTTTATCAATAGTTTACAGTATAATATAACTTATGGAACAGTAAATTCTTATCTTCAGCTTATCTTCATATGTGTCGCTCGTATAATATGTGCGATAGAGAAGAAGGTATTCTAACTTCAATCCTCAATGTTTTTATTTTCAGCTAAAGCTATCGCCTACGATACAAAGTGGACGAAAAATAAACCTGAAATTGCTAAAATTAATCAGTCAAGTGTTAGTAAAGCGTATGTTATGGGTAAGTGTAGAACTCATGTGATATTACTTTTATAATTAAAATTATAATTAGGTACTAAGAACGCGGATGATCCGCATCTACTCGGTTCTGCACAATGAATATAATACTCACTCTGCATGACATACTGCAAAAATATATGATATAAAGGTATATCATTCCAAGGTCATATGTCCGCCACGCTAGATCGTCTAGATGCGTCTAAACGTCTTATAAATCTACAGACTATACAATTACGTCCTATAAGTAATGTAAGATGGCCATGATCTCGCCGCACCCGAAACGTCATCCGTCGCATCGTATTTTAATTGAAGAAATAGGGAGATTCACCTTAGCGTAGTTAACTCGTAAAAATAGGAATTTGTACTACCTACCTATTCGGAAACTATGTAAGTAAAGATCTGAAAATCAGTAATTAGGATTAGAAATATGTAGATACCTATAACTAGGGATGGTGATAATGGCAGACCTATTGTAGACAGGCAGGAAGTAATCTAAGGGTCCAGTTTTCTCCTTCCAACACACGGAACCCTAATGCAACCCATGGTTTGTTTTCAGTCAAATGTAAAGACGGTTACGGCCAACCTCTGGTCAACTCGACGAACAACAAATTAATTGTCCGAAAGCACCCCACACTCTCATTCCATACACATGACAGTGAGTATCTAAATTCTAAAGTCAGATCAACTTTTTCTTGTTGTTATTCTGTTCCGTAGGTGAGCGAGGAGACAACAGTGAGAGTTTCTGAAGACATATTGGTTACACTTTTGTATTATGAACTTCTAACATGCTTAGGTGATATCCAGGTGCTCCATGATAAATATGTCACTATCGTCACAAAAAGATGTTTAAAGGATTTAAAGTCTATGATGAGACAATAACGTATCTACCTCTTTTTTATATTACATCATTGATTCGACCCTCGTCTTTATCGAGAGGACATATATACAATACAAATTGTAGGTACTTATGAACAGCATCCTTTATTTTTATACGTTGTTTTTTTTACAGCTAATGCCTCAACGCCTATCTTGAAAAACCCGTCAACAGGTTCGAGTAAAGGTATAATTTTTCTTGTACTGTATATTAGGGGTTACCTGTTTCATACCAAATATGGATAGTAGTACCGTATTTTTATTCGTGTTGTTACTTACTTAACACGCAGTCTGTACGCTATACCGACATATCACATACCCACTAGTCAACTCAACTATTCATACTAAGCTTGCTACGAACTGCTACGGCGCGGCGTAGCAGTTCGTGTATATTTGGGTATTTGACTACTTTAGCTGCCTAGTTACGCTCTCATTTTAAAACTACGTGTTGGATTGTAACGAAACTTTGCATGTAATTCTGTAATTAGTTTATGTAGCTTCAGATACCATAGTAAAAAAATACAGCGAATAAGTTTTTCATACAAAACTTGTTTTTGCTGTATTCCGTTTGTTTTATAAACTGGAACCATATAAACTAATTACAGACATAGATATACCTCATGTCATTGTATATGCAAAGTTTCGTCACAATCCAACACGTAGTTTTAAAATGAGAGCGTAACTACGTTTGTATGGGAACGTTTGTTGCTTAGCAGTGGGACACAACGGGCTGTTAATAATAATTATTAAGTACGATTACGAATTGCAGCTATAAGTGGTGGTTCGTTCGTGCGCATTACTGCCGGACTCGGTGCGGCTTCCAGCAAGATCCACTCCAGTTCCCGTGAGTCATTCATTAATGCCTCATTTACATTCAGCCGAGGTATTACGCCCGTCCTGCCCACTTCCCTGCTCACTTCGGCTGAATGTAAATCTGTGGGTGAATCAACCTTTTAGTGTAGGTAGGTACGAGCAGGTAGGTAGTGTACGGGGAAGGAGTTTCTACTATTTGCTGTTTAAAAGGAGATTACAAGAAAATACGATGTCTGCTGTTGTTAATTGTTGTTGCATTCCTTAGTCAATTAATTATAGCGTGCAACGACATGACAAACTGTATTAAATAATATTAATTTGACCTCAATTTCACCAGTGGTCCAGCGGAAGTAAAATGTCCCCCGATTTGTATGAAAATTGTGGTTCGTCCCCTGGACAACCATGTTTTCTACTAGAATACATTTTGCGAGATGCAACATATATGTATGTTCCGATAGACAGTTTACCTGGCCATAAGAACTTATAGATTTTATCAAACACACATGTTGTGGTAACTGATACTGAAGAAACAACTAAAGGAAAAGAAAAAATTGATTGATCCCTTTACCTTCCCCACAAACAATGGCAATTTTGTTATTTAGTAGGTGGGAATTTTCAATAAATCGTGTACCTACCTACCCAATTAGCGTGAGTTGTTAAAAAATTAACTCAGTGTCAGTTTTGTGACGACAACTAAGTGTTCCAGTTTGGATAGAAATAAAACGTTTTCTTTTCAATTTATAAATTTTGAACAACATATACTCGTACACGTTATTTTTATGTGAAACAAGTTAATGTTCACATAATTTGAATGCTCACTGCAACGCTGACCCCAATTATAGGTAATGATGGTTTCCTATGTTCGAATTTCAAATAAATAATCTCTAAAACAACAAATAAATTTGCGTTCCATTTTTAAATTTCGAATATCTCGAAACTTTGGAATGTTTATTTTATTTGGATGGGTTAAAAAGGTATAAAATTACTAAAATCAACCGTTTTGAAACAAACCCGCGAGGTCTACAGCTCACAGAGCCACTACTTACTATAGTAAGTATCTGCCGCAACAAAGCGCGGAAAATATCTGCCCCGACTCCATTTCAAGGGCCGTGAGGGCGTGTCAGATATATTTGCCCGCTTTGTTATCTAGGAGAGGCTACACCTAAGAAATCGGCGGACGGCGCCAAGCAAAGTCACGGAAAATCTAGTATGGAGTGATCTTGATGTGACCGGCCGCCGTGCTTCCGGCCACACGGGCCGAAATCACGCGGCGGTCTGCGGCGCTACCACGAACTTCGAAAGTCGAAGTTCGGGTATTTCCATCTCTATGGCACTCCCTACTCGAGTGACAAGGATGCATGTATTACGAACTTCGACTTTCGAAGTTCGTGGTAGCGCCGCTGCAGTCCTGTCGATTTCGTACGTTTAGCTTCTCCTTTTGACAGATATGAATGCTGGTTGGATTGTACCAAATACAAAGTTACCCTCTTTGTTGCGGTAATCGAGTGAAAAAGGGCCAGCCTTAGGCACTGGTCCCACAGCCGGCGAGTAAGCGATGAGCTATCGGCGATTTTCTCGCCCAAGAAACGAACAAAAGATAATCGCTCCCGTGTTAATAAAAGAGATATATATATTTATAGTTCATCGCTGGCTGTTCACACTGCCGGCGAGGACTCTCTCTTCACTTGATCGCAGCGATAAAAGCTATCAACGATAAAACTCGCTCAGCGGTACTCGGCGATGAATGCTTGGCTGTCAGAGCGGTCATTCTACCGTACAACTGAGCGAGTGGTGCGAGTAATCGCCCGTAGCACTCGAACACTCTTATAGCCGAGCGATATAACTATCGAAACTAAACACTCGCTTCTCGCCGCTCGCCCACTCGTTTCTAGTTTTACTCGTTTATTGCTCGTCGCCGGCGTCGGGGCCCGCGCCTTATTATTGTTTTATCTTGGACAGCCTCGAGGTGCGACATTGCGAAGCAGTCCACAAGCGTGCGGTTTTCTCACATTCCGGTGATACAGAAGCCCGCCTCGGCAGTCAACGGTGAGTGCACTAGGTACAGTCGAGTTCTCCGATATCTACACAGACAACCTTTCAACAATATCTATACAGAGACTTTATTGTTACTGACATAAGACACATGTGTAGATTTTTGAAAGGTTGTCTTTATAGATATTGGAGTACTCGACTGTACTCAAGTCTTACATTACCTATACTATACTTAAGGCCAACATTTCGAGATGAATCAGTGAACGGAACGGCGTGACTGCTCTTAAAGGTCCTTTAAGGTGCCGCTACACTTAGAAAATGGCGCGCGGGGGGGGGCGTCGCGGCTCAGTCGCCCTTTCACAACATTCTTGGGGATCAGTTGATACTAGGTAGGTACTATAAGAATAGTTGAACTGACCAATAAAATGTGTTTTCTGACAAATACTTTTTTCTTATTCCAGGATCAACCATTAAAGGTTACAAGCCTCAATTAGAGGACATCGAAAGTTCCTATTTCATGCTGACGAAGAATCAAGAAAATATAAAATCCAATGGTATAGGTAAAAAAGTAGTAAAGTGTTCAAGTTTAACATAGTGGCGCCATTTATTAGCTTTCTTGGAATTCATAGACGACCTGTTAGCCTAGTGGGCAGTGATGCTGCCTACGAAGCTGAAGGTCCTGGTTTCGAATCCCGGTAAGGTCAAATATTTGTGTGATGAGCATGAATGTTTGTTTCTGAGTCTTAGATATTTTCTGTTTATTAAAGTATTTATATCTATCAAATATATCGTCGACTGGTCGTTCTAGAACTTCTAGTACCCATAACAGAAGCCTTATTGAGCTTACTACAGGGCTAGTTCGATTTGTGTAAGATTGTCCTCTGATATTTATTTATTATAGACTAGTTTCGGCCCGCGACTTCGTCTGCGTGGACCCGGGATAAACATTATCCTATATTTTAACCCAGGCTATAAACTGTCTTCGTGCAAAATTTCATCCAAATCGGTTAAGCCGTTTTTTAAGCGTGACTGAGTAACAAACATCCAAACATCTAAACATTCCAACTTTCACATTTATATTATTAGTATAACGCTATATTGTGTTAACCAGAAGTGTAATGCCATGAATGGTACAGCTGAGACCTCTCAATAGCGAAACTAGCTACAGCAGGCTCATTCTTTTAACCCTTAAATGCATAATGTTGCCAAATGTCTACAAAGCATTAGACAGCTCAGAGATTTAAAAAAAGGCTTACGTTCTTGAACGCACCTTTATACCAAACATTTTTTTCTACCAAAAATAAAAAATCATGGATATACTCGTAAGGGTTAAAGCAACCCAACTTTCTATAGACATGGCAGTCTACAGCACGGTTAGCACAAGACGGCGCGCGAGCTCACTCGCACTATCCGTCTCTCTCTTATTAGGACACGCATCCTGAAGAAGAACTCCCGAAGAGTTTGAAACATGTCGCCCGTAGTGTCATTTAGTACGTGAGTTGAACCGTGATTAGCGTTATACCACCTACTTTGTTGTGTTTTCAGACAGTGGTGCCTGTGAAAAGGCACTCCAGCAACACAGTGATAGAAGAAAAAAGATCAAAGACGCACTAGTTAAAGCTCGGATTAGTTTTTTACGTCGATATCAACCATCGGAGGAGAGTAGGTACCTTCTGTTTTTTAGGGTTCTGTACCCAGGGTCCCTACATCAGGAATCATCTAAGTTTCAGTGTTGGGCTTGGGGGGCTGTATCTTTTGAGCCGTAACAACCCTAACCGTAAGGAGCCATAATAATATTTGAACTTATTTTTACCAATTGTATGGTTCGCTTGATGTAAACTTTACAATTAGCTTATGGATATATACTACTCAAAAGAAAATGGAGGCCTGTTTGGTGATAGTTACGTTAAAATTATATTATACAGTGAATATCTATTTTTCCAGCTATTATACTAAAACACCAGCATGAAAGAGGTTGGATTGTGAATGATGCGGGACATCATTAATTGGAATAATTAGCCACCTATAAATTAGTTTGGCATTGTGGCACTCTTTGGGGGAGGCCTATGTCCAGCAGTGGACGTCTTTCGGCTGATATGATGATGATGATGAAATTAGTTTGTGTCCAATAATGAATAATAAAATACTAAAGCTAAGTGCTTGAGCCTCCGGGTCTTAATCGCACGGACGGCAAGCGGCCTGATGGCCTAACGTTATATAGTGCCGTGGGAGAGAGGGCGGTGCTTGGTCCGGGACGCTACGTATGTCAGCACCTTCGCCGCCTCTCATATCAGTCGCACAGTACGCGCGTGCGGAGCGGCGACCGAGTCTCAGGCGGCGGTGAAGCGCCAAAAGTATGCTCCTTTGGGCTCGGGGTATCAGTCCATCGAAGAAACGACTGTCGGAGGACGGTTTCAGAATCATATTTTCGTCCCTTTTGCGGTGGCAACGGCGGGCTGCTGGGGTGCAATTTGTGCGTGACATGGGCCGTCGACTTAGGCAAAAGGGAGGGGACCCCCGCTCCGAATCGTTTCTGGTGCAGAGGCTGTCCATAGCCATCCAGCGGGGTAATGCCGTGAGCGTTATGGGCACTTTTGCACCGGAAGCGATAACGAACGGGTTTGACTGGACTGGCTGGTTTAAGGGTCGAACACACAGCACCGTCGCGGGCGCGCAGCGCGATATTTCCCTACAAACCGCAAGCGTGGTCAAACAGGCTGCGCCCCGTCGGCAACGCGCCCCGCCAGCCTTCCGCCGCGCGCCCGCGACGGGTGCGCGGCGCGTCAGTGTGACGCCAGACAGCGGAGCGCGCGGTGCGTACGTGATGCTGGCGGGTCGATGGCGCGAAGCCAGCGCGCATTGCTGGCTGGTTGATGGCGCGATGCGCGCGTGCTCTGTGTGACCGGCCGTCCCGCGTGCATCACGCGCTCGTCAAGCCCCGCTACCGTCCCGCTGGCAGTCTGTTCGACCCTTTATAGTAGTCATGTAATTATTGGACTTAAGTATGTTTGTATATTGCATTTATATTAATAAATAAATAAATATATAATAAAACTAAAGATTAAGTGGCCCTTACTTTGTTTTGAGCAGTATATTATCATGTAACTCCAGAGGTGTCACATGTGTGTTGTCGACCCTTTGAAACTAGGTGTTCTGTCTTTTTACCCGACTGCCGAAGGAGGGTTATGTTTTTCAAGCGTATGTATGTATGTATGTATGTCTTATTCTTTGGCACGCCCTGCAGCCTAATCCGTTTGACGGATTTCGACATATATTATGAGGTGTCGTTGGATTACTCTTAATCGTAAGACTGACATATTTGTAAAAAGCAGTTAATTATGATTTTCGAAAAATCGTTTGATTTCACTTGTTATTTCAGACATTGTACCAAAACCCGGCCCAGTGCGTGAGGACGAAAGACAGATGACATTACATCAAGCGAAGATGAAATACCAGAGCAAAGAATATCGGTGTCAGTCAAGTAATCAATCAGTCACTCATCTGAACCATATACTGTAAATAAGATTTGAAGATATAGATTGTTGAATCCACGAAGACGCGCCTAAATCCTTCTCATTGCCTACCTCTGAGCGGTTCGTTTATCTCTATCTCTTTCTCTATAGCACTCGCGGCTGAGAGGGAGATACATGAACGATGTTTGCGTTCATGGCGTTGGTAGGAGAGGGGCGCGTCTTCGTGATTTGAAGCCGTGACTTCCTGTGGCGGCTGCAGTGACAGCGGGGCGCCATAAGTGTGAGGGAGAGATCAGAACGCAGCACCTCGCTCCCACCTATGGTCACTGCTGTCGCTCCCGCCGCCAGTCTATGCTGTGGCCGTCCTTAGGGCGCGTTTGATCACTCTGAGCAAATGGAATAATGTGTCTTTCTGGTATATGTTCAACATTAAACCGCTGAACTGTTTGTAGCTAAATTTTGTATGCAGATAGTTTGAGTTCCACCTAGGCCATGGGATAATTTTTAATCCCGGAAATCATCTCTAGGGCGTCAAATGAAATGGTGGATTTTTTATGCCTGTTAAAGTCTTAAAACTGTCGAATCATTAGTTAAAGCAATGACGCGTAATTTCGGTATCCGAGAGGCAACCGGATGGCGCGGTTACAAGTAATTCAGACTTAAGGTCTGTGCCTACTGCAACGTATAATACCATGATCGTAACAGGACCGTGCCAGGCACGTCGCGGAGTGTCCCGAACACGGCTATACCCACTGAAACGGATCAACAGCGTTTTATACCAATCTGAGTAGGTATGCCACGCGTATCATGAGCGTAGGCAAGACGTCTCAGACCAAGAAAAAGAGATAGAGGGACCATGACGAACAACCCAGTGAAGCCGGTTTTAACCATGCCAAATAAAACACACGTTCATCATCACATCAGCCGAAAGACGTCCACTGCTGGACATAGGCCTCCCCGGAAAGAGTGCCACAATGACCGGTCCTTCGTCACCCAGTTCATCCAGCCGACTCCCACAACACGTGCGCAGCGGACTCCGACATCAGTCCACCTTGTGGGGGGATCTACCCACGCTGCGCCTTCCGTCACGTGATTGCCACCACCAACCTTGCCGCCCCAACGGCCATCGGTTCTACGTGCAATGTACAGGCTCACGCACAAATAGATAAACTAACTTGCACAAAACTTTACATTGGTGACTTGTTATCGTGGCAACATTGCGACGCGTACTGAAGAGTATTGTTGTTCAGTATTATTTGTATATGTGTGTTTGGCATGGTTGATAACCGGCTTCACTAGGTTCTTCGTAATGCTATGTCAATTTTTTCTTAGTCTAAGGCTAGGCGTATACCTGCACGCACCATAGTAGTGTTTGTCCATATTGTGACCACCTTGAAATACAAATGAATTAATAATTCATTGAATAGACGATAAACATTATCTGGTGGTGGCCCTTGTATCAGAATACTTAATACCTAAGTAACCACTTTGTTACAGGGTATGACAAGATTGAGGGTTTAAACTGGATCTCGTGGCCACAGAAATAAAAACATGTTTCCATTAGAACTTCTGTATTCAATAAATTTAAGTGATAGTTACACAGTGGTGTTTCTAAGGTTAAAGTTTACAAGCATAATGTGTCATTAAAACATTGTAAAAATAATATGCCTTTATTTTGATCCCGAGCCAGAGCCTTTCCCATCCTTGTCTTTGTCCTTGTCATCCTTCTCATCTTTGTCTTTTTTGATGGTGGACATGGCATTTCGGATAGCCTCACTTTGGGGGTCTACACCAGGCAGGTTCTCAAGAACACTTTGCAGGAAGGCAGGGTCATTCATGACCTCGGCATACTCTTCAGAGACATCCATGCTCTCTTCCGCTGCAGGGGCATCCTGCTGCATGCTCATCTGCATTGCAAGAGCTATCTGCTCCTCTTCAGACAACTCCATGGCTTCACGGCCCAAGGACATGGCTAGAGCCCGCTCCATGCCAGTGTCCTGTGTCTCCCCTGTCTTTGGAGGCTCTCCTTCAGTGGTTACCTGTTGACGACGAGACTCCTCTTCCTGCCTCTGCCTTTGCTCTTCCATGGACACACGCAGAGCTAGCGCCAATTCAGGATCCTCATTAGGATCTACTCCAAATTCGAAGGGAGTCAATCCAGAGCCAGATGGGCCAGCACCATCTCCGCCGATCAATGGGCTAGTGATTAAGGCCTCAGATAGTACCACACAATTACCAGCAGGAATAGCAACTAGATGGCTGCCGCCCGTAGTATTATCTTTACCATTGAGAGTGTTAACGAAAGTTGTTAGCAAGGGATTGTTTTCAGCGTCTTCACCAAAGGACACAATGTCACAGTTCACCTTCTCCTTCTTCAGCCTCTTAGCTAATTTGACGAGCTCCTTCTCGTCGGAGTGTACCGGCGAGCCCACGAATACGATGATGCGCATCTTGTGGTTCTTGCCCTGCCGATGCTTGAGTGCCAAGTGAGCAATTCTGATCCCAGTCAATAGGTTGATGTTGCCGTTCGGCTGCACGCGGTGAAGCTTAGATAAGATGCGGCCTACGTCGCTCGTCAGCGTTGCAAGCACTTCGACGTTCGCGAGAGTCAATAAACCTACGTTATTCTCTGGATTCGATCTTGTTCTGGAATGACATACCAAATTAACAGCATCCTGCTGAGCCTGCAGTCGAGTTGGAAGGAAGTCTCCATTTCTCATGTAGTCACTGTTATCAACACATATCATAGTACTTTCCAAGACCATTTTTGTAGCTTATTTGTATTTCAGTTTATTTACGGAGAATTGAAAAAGACACTGAACAATGAAATTTGCTGTATAATCATAGATAGTGACACACTTTTTTTAATACCACTGACACTGACACTAGTCGAACGTGTGTTATATTTAAAAACGTCAAACGCGTCACTATAATCAAAGGGGCTACGCGAAGTGAAAACGAACTTCGTTCGAGTATCTCCCTCTCTGTCGCTCGAACTAGCATGTGCAACAGAGAGGGAGATACACGAACGAAATTCGTTTTCGTTTTGCGGTAGGGCCTCAACTTAGGAAGAGCGTGATTACACACCTTTATAAAGCATAGACAATCTAATCTAGTCTATTAAAGATTCATCGATTGTCATTTTCGTAAATTTCGTAGACCAAAATTATTCGGAATAATTTGGTCGATTATCAAAATAAAATGGGGTTCGGCGACTATCCTAAGGAATATAATCCGGCAGTGCATGGGCCTTACGACCCTGCCCGTTTTTACGGAAAGCGTAAGTGATTTTCCATAAAACTTTGTCCTTCCGTTTACAACGCTCGATTACATAATTATTTTTCTGATTTTCAGCTGATACTCCTTTCAGCCAGCTTAAACTGAACGAGATCGGATCATGGCTGGGTCGCAGGAACAAGAGTCCCTCCGCCTTCATGGGCGCTTGCAGCCGAGGTACCGTGTTATAAGTTATATCGTAATTTTGTATAGGTTATAGTACAAAGTCACTATAGATTAACGAAACACTACTACCGCTCTACCTTCAAAGTTCATGAAATACCTCAGTTTGTTCAATGAAAATTATCCATCTATAGAAAACTCCAGAAACGAAGCAATGTTAAACTATGTTATTTTATCTTAGCTTGGTGGAGCTGGCAGCACAAGTACATGCAGCCTAAGAGGATGACCGCCGCGCCATTCTTCCAGCTGGTGGTGGCGAACATGATCTTCTTTTACACTATCAACTACGGAAAGATTCGTAAGTTCTTTCTCTCTCTCTAGCATGGCCTTTATTTGCAGGAAAGTGTTGCTGCAATCAGTGAAATCTTATTTCAATTTGAGAATTATTTTTATTTTGGTATTTAAGAACCAATGTTCAGGGTCATTCTTTGGGGTTTAAACCTCCATCCTTGTCATTTTCAGTATTTATATAAGTATAGCTAATGTTATACTATATATAACTGCCGTCATTCTTAAAAAGGCAGTCATCTACATGTAAATTGTATGAAGAAGACTGCCTTTTAAAAAAGTATGGCAGATAAGCTCTCCTCCCTTTTAGGAGGGAGGACTTTATTCTTACCCATAGGCCTTTGGTGCTTGACAAAATGTATGGAAATTAATAATGTTTAAACAGGTACCTGCGTGAAATCTGTGCCTGTGCATAAATGCATATCCAATGATATCCATTTGTATTGTAACTATGATCTAAATATGTTATTCTCATTTCAGAGCACCACAGGAACTACAAGTACCACTAAAGATTGGATCACGGACAGACTGCCAGCAGATAGTAATACTGTATTCGTGTTTATGTAAAATCTGCTAAAATCTTGTATTGTAAGCGAAAGTGCATTCTACAGTTACTGCAATAAACTTATTAGAGTGAACTTGTTTTTCATTGAGAAATCTAATGCCTGGGAAAGGAACAAGTATAATGTTGCCTGAATCCTGAATGTTGGTTATTAAGTTAACCTATAAATAGTTAAATACATATGTCTTGTGATATCCATGTGATATCCTAATGCCGACTGTACACATTGGGCCAACGTTGGCGCGTGAGCAGGATGCAGCTATGTAAACAAATGAGATCGAATTATAGCCCTCTCCCTCTAACGCATAGCTGCATCCTGCTCACACGCCAACAATGGCCCAATGTAAACTTCTCCCTATTTTTAATGGGGTATACAGATTATGTGATTTTACCCCAATTTGGTACAACATGTCGAAGTCATAATAGGGTGTCGACACTAAATAAAATAATCAATAATGTCATATTTTCTCGAAAAAGTATTAAAAATGTAGTTAAATGGAGGAAAAATCAACGCAAAAGGTTAAATAATCACGAAGTTATGTGTCCAAAGTTTAAAGAAGATTGTCTCTTTTTGCAAAACGTAACTTCATATGAAAAGATGACGATTGTAGATTGTGACGTCACTATAGACGGCAACGTGCCGCGTGCGGCGCCGCCGTCGACGCGGCCCCCCGGCAGCCTCGTGTAATGTGACGTCACACACTGTTTGCGTTTTGTCTCTCTAATAAGCAATATTAAAATTGTTGTAGCTTCGTAATTCTTTGAGATATCTGGATGGGATTTTCGTCACTAGACATTTTTTTTTTTCTTCTTCCATTTGTAATAATAATAATTTTCGAGTCTATCCTATCGGGTGTAGCCTACACATGTAACAATCCGACCACATGTGCATGCAATTTCTCAGTACGACTCGTTTGACACTTTAGTCCAGTAAATGAACTGACAACTCGTATGGAAAAAATGACAATTTTGGAAATAATTTATAATAGCTTACTTTTTATGTGTAACGGATATATTATCAATTAAATAGTTACCCAGCGACAAAATCCGACAAAATTTCAGACATCAAAAAAATGATAAATTAACTAACTTCTGAAAAGTCAGAAAAAATATTAATAAATATTTTTGTCTTTATTTTGGTTTATTTACATTTGCTCTATAATATTCAAGATAAATCGTATAAAAAAAGACAATGCATGCTTCATTGAAATCTACATAATTACTTCCGGGTGGAAAGTTTGTCGGATTCTTGAATATATCATCTTAGAATAACATTTTCAAATGAAATCAACAAAAAAAACGCTATTATAAATTAATGTTTTTCAAAACCGTATTTTGCCTGGAGTACTTGGATTAGCAGTGTAACATGCAGCTCCAGCAATTAGTCAGCTTCTGATAAATTGGGGCTGACAAATCATATATAGTCCTCCTGGTCGTCGGATACGTCGACGGCGACCCTTACAATTTTCTCTGATGAGCACGTATATGGCTCGCAAAGCCGAACTTAGTTTTAAATGTCCGGTCACATTGTATGCAATATAACTGGCCCTGGTCATTGTAAGTATATGTATAGGATAGTTTGGGTCGAGTCTTCGACATGTATACATCCCGGTCATCGGGGTTGGCGCGGGACGACGGCAAGAGGCCAGACGTTATGACCCTAGTGCCTTGGAAACTAGGACGGCCCCTTATTTGGGATGCCACATGCGTAGACACCCTGGCGCCGTCCCACCTTAGCACTACATCTTTGAGAGCAGGTGGGGCAGCTGCAGCGGCCGAAGTAGCAAAGTGCCGCAAATACATCGGCCTCACAGACCGGCATGTTTTTGCGGCTTTTGCTGTTGAAACGCTCGGACCTTGGAGCCCAGGCGCACACCAATTATTCGGCCAAATCTCAAAAAAATTGGTCAGAGTATCCGGAGACCATAGGGCTGGCTCGTTTCTTGCCCAACGGATCGGCATAGCTATCCAAAGGGGGAACGCAGCCAGTCTTATGGGAACCCTTCCGCAGGGGTCCGACCTTGGGGACCTTCTTTAATTTAATTTTTATTTTATTAATTTTAGGTTACTTTTAGTCTATTTATATCTTAAATATTGCTATGTTGAACAATAGAACAGAATGTATTATATATGCATAGATGCCATATTGTTATTTTATGTTAATTTAATTGAAGAACTGATTTCGTATTATGTTATTATGTATGTTAAATAGTTTAAGTTTACCAGTGCCTTGGCGTATGCTATAATGCTGTTAAATTGAATAAATAAATAAAATAAATGTGTACAGCCTTCAGTATATGGATATATCCTTATTCCGAGGTACAGCCTGCTTTACGGGGTTAATGTTTGAGACTACTACACTCTTAACGAACCAAGTATTGACGCCCAACAATTGATACCGACCTAAAATAGGTTTTTAGCTAAAGTAAATATATAAAAATTATAAGATTTGTATTTATTTGTAAAATAAAAATAAAATTAATTAGTCAAACTTTTTCGCCAATGAAAATCAAATTTGAAAAAAATACACAGTGTGGTCTATGGTCCTTTGTCATTTCCGACATCTTTCTGGAGAGCACAATTTCAAAATTAAAATGGGTTTAGGGGACTATCCTAAAGAATACGATCCTGCTAAGCATGGGCCTTACGACCCTGCCCGGTATTATGGGAAAGGTATTTTTTCCTGACGCAAAACCCGCCTCGTTTGAACGTTTTGCATTGTCTAATACTTTGCCGGGCGAGCCCTATAAACCAACAATGCAAATGACCCAAAGTACTCCTAAGATGGTCAAGAACCGTGATCCATCTTAGGAATACTTAGCGATGAAGAATGAAACACTCATTGATGTTTATTCTTTTCAGCTGACACCCCATTCGGCGACGTGAAATTGATAGAACTTGGATCTTGGTTTGCTCGCAGGCCGAAGTCGCCTTCCGCCTTCATGGGCGTATTTAGCAGGGGTATCAATTTTGATTCTTATATAATATTAGAGTATTTGTAAAGTTATATTCATCATACCAATGAAAATTACTTTTTAATAATTTTATTTTTAATTCATTGTTTAGCGTCTCTAGCGGCTAAATATATCAATTCCTACTATTTCTGGGTTTGCCCGTAGCCTGGTGGAGATGGCAGCACAAGTACATGCAGCCGCGAAAAGTGAGCGCTGCCCCTTTCTTCCAGATACTTGTCTTCAACATGGTGTTCTTCTATGTTATCAACTACGGAAGGATGAGTATGTTATTCTGTCTTCTATGTTTTAACGCACTTTAACACTATTGTCATAGGGTCGTCATTGCACGATGTACCTCCATATACTACTAACTACTATAAATGTAGGTATATTTATCTATTATAGTAGTATTTTTAACCAGCGGGCGTAGCACGGTTGCCATTTTATCACTTATCGTTGTGGTAAAGACGCCCATCACGTTCTGACAAGTATGCGAGTGCGAGAGTGACGGATGCCTTATCCACAATGATAAGTGATAAAATGGCAACCGTGCTACGCCCGCAGTATGGCATGCATAAACAAACGCGCTTACCTACGTAACTTATGGAGGCTTAGAGCCTCGAGTATATTGGCTATGTTGAAAACGGGAGTTTTTTCTTAAGTACAATCTGATGTAACACCGCGAATACTAATCGGCTCGGACGACCATAATTCATGTGATGTACAACCAGTCTTGACTCACAAGTGCAGCTTAAATATAACGCTAACCGATAACTCAACGCCGGGGACTGTATACCTACCTAACTGGTTTTCTATAAGGTGGATTTTCCTCATAAGTTTCGTTATATCCACTTGTTGCGACCTCGATTACCTAAGTAAGTTTATTGAAAAAGTTTGTTTTTCATATTTCAGAGCATCACAGGAACTACAAATACCACTAAGAGGTTATCAATCTGATTGAAGCCCCTACAGGATTGCTTGTGTTTAAAAAATAAATAAATAAACTTTGTATACTTACTGCATGTGTAATTGTCCTATGCAACCCGTTGTATTTTTTATGTTGTGTGCCGTCCAATAAAGAATTCATTTGCATGTTGTTTTCATATTGACATTTCTCTATTTTAAAATTGTAGGTAGGTGGTTGTACATTCAGCGTCATAGTTAGTAGCGGCCAAGGTAGCCAAATATATCGGTACACGTGTTTATTACTGTAAGAATAAGGGCGTGTTACGAAATATTTGGCTACTCTGGCTGCTACTAACTATATGACGCTGACTGTACCCATAAATTATATTTTTTAGGTATAATTGACGTAGGTACACATTTCTTTTGAACAAGGTGCAAAAGTGAAAACATATTTAACACGGTTACGTCCCTATACAAAATGATCTGAAAATGTGACACGTGTAAGTATGCTCCCAGTTCGAAGTTGTGAATCCATTGTGGAAGCACGGTCTCGTGAAAAGCAGGTGCATGACCCATCAGGGGGCACCCGGACAGGGAACGTGTTAACATTCCCATCATTATTAGTAAGTGCAATCCAGTTTAACCTCTCTTATATGGTTGTCAAAATAGTCCAATCAAATATTGGTTCTTACAACAGTCAAATGTTTGGCACGGATTCGTTCCAAAGGCACGCGATGGGTTAAACCAGGTGGATATCAAAGAGCCAATGCTGAGGCAAAACTTTAAAATCTGACCTAGTTGTTGCATAACAGACAATATGGATTGTGCACTTTGGCCTGCAGCCAACAGCCTGAAAGCTATATTAGGCTAATATTGTAGGGCGCCCCTAAAATAGATTTATTTTACGTACTTACCGTCAGCACCACTTAAATGTTGGTTGAATCCTATCATTTGCCAAAAACATTGTTCTTTTGTGCATTTCGGATTTCTAGTCCACCAACTGCAACCTTGCAGTAGTACTATCCTACTAAATGTATAAATGCGAAAGTTAGGATGTTTGTTACGGCTCGTCTAATTTGGATGAAATTTTTCACGAAGATAGTCTATAGTCTAGCCTGGAAGAGGATAGTTTTTATCTCGAGTCCACGCAGACGAAGTCACGGGCGGAAGCTTGTCTAGTACAGGGGAGGCTTTACCTAGAGTGGTGGTGTGTTACCTGGGGCACAGATTATATAATAGTCCTGCACGGCTAGCACGCGACGGCGCGTGAGCTCTCTCGATTTTTCTCGCACTATCCGTCTCTCTCTTATTAGAACACTTAGAAGAAGAGATATAGTGCGATAAAAATCGAGAGTATGTCGCGGCCGTCGTGTGCTAGACGTGCTGGGGTGCTAGAGTAATGATTGCAGACGAGCGCTACACGGCCTAGACTAGAGACACAGTATAGAAGAATAATACAGTAGTTAATTAGAGGCCGTTTAGGAGCGTTCGTTACCTAATTTCGATCGATGCGCAGGGCTGTGTCACGTATGCAAAGTATTTCTGTTACAGTTTAATAGACACTATTGTATACACAAAGTAATAATACTATAGATAGTTAGGTATGTGTTTTTAGTTTCCCACTTCATCGAATATTTTAATACCACTATACTATGCCTAATATTTATTTCCTAGTAAGTATAATAGTTGCTAAACTGCACTCGGTTGGTAGGTGCTTAGTTACAAGCCTATTCGGCTCCTTTTGATATCGTGGCACTGACGGCTCGCTGTCTTCATACCTACGAGGCGGCTTCCTTTGACGTGGCGAGTGAGAGCGAGCGAACACGGCAACGGCGCGGGCGCGGCCCCGATTGAAGCATTCTCCATCATTCCCGAAGGCTATGTGTGTGTGCGTACGGAACACGCGCGCATGTGTGCAGCCGTGCGATGTACCTTTGTTCGAAGTTTATCTACTGGTCCTATACTGTGCTAGAGACGCCTCTGAGCTAGTATATAAATAATGGTACCTACACTACATATGTGCTGTTGACTGTATAGTTAGATTAGATTATGTGAATGTGACCGTCTTTTTATATAATTTACTTTAAAATCAAAGTTTAAACCGACTTCAATTTAGTACTCCGCCAAGCTACGAGAACATTTCCACATTTATTTTCCAATTTACCACATGAACTGATTTCCGAGAGCAAATGCGTTGATTACCTATTAGGGAAAACCCAATCGCTGTATGTGACCCGATAATATTTGAGGACTTCCGTCGATTCCACAAGGATCACCTTTGGCACTTATTTCAACGGAATCTTATCAAAATCTGCGACGTACATTTGTACTTTTAAGTACATAATTGAGGAATTCCATAAGTCATCTGTGGTCTTCATCATCAATTCCACTCCACCAAATTTATGATTAATACCGGGTGTAAATACACGAGTTAAAATAGAAAATACCAAAATCACTACACGCGTGCCTAATATAATTGAAGAGTCCCATCAATACCTCATGGATCCCATCATCCAATTAAATTTTTGAAAAAAATGGAACCAGCCTGTAACTAACTACTTACAAACAAAAAAAAAAATACGAATCTGCTCATCAATGACGGAGTTCTGAGGTAACAAACATTAAAAATAATAATTAATAAAAAAAAATACAACCGAATTGAGAACCACCTCGTTTTTTTTGAAGTCGGTTAAAAATGTCATTGACTTGACCTTTGATGGATGGTAGAATTGCTTTTTGAATGGAGTACCTACTTTGATGCAATTCGGTCAACTTAAATAATGTCGACTATACAATTATGTTTTTTTTCACATAATATCTTTTTAGGGTTCCGTAGTCGACTAGGAACCCTTATAGTTTCGTTTTGTCTGTACGTCCGTCCGCGGATAATCTCAGTAACCGTTAGCACTAAAAAGCTGAAATTTGGTACTAATATGTATATCAATCACGCCGACAGTGGTAAAATAAAGTGTTTTTTTTAATTAGGGTACCTCCCCTATACGTAACGTGGGGTGGTTTTTTTTTCATTTCAACCCTAACGTGTGATATATTGTTTGATAGGTATTTAAAAATGAATAGGGTTTGATAAAATCATTTTTTGATAATGTTAATATTTTCGGAGATAATCGCTCCAGAAGCAAAAAAAAAAGTGTCCCCCCTCTAACTTTTGAACCATGAGTTTTAAAAATATGAAAAAAATTCAAAAGTAGAACTTTATAAAAACTTTCTAGGAAAATTATTTTGAACTTGATAGGTTGAATAGTTTTTGAAAAAAAATACAAAATAATTTCTGAACTAAGTTTGTAATTTAACCGTAAAAGCGTAAAGCGTTTATTGTACCTGTAATTTCTACAAAATCACAATGAAATGACGTGCTTTCAAATAAAGTAAAAAAACGGTGAATATCGGTTCACGCAATAAAGTATTATCCCATAAAAATCATCTTCCATACTTTAAGCTCGCACGCAATAGTTTACTTGATTTACCGATAGATGTCGCTGTACGCGGAACGCTCACATTGTACATAGCGCTGTTAGGATTTTTCCTGATTTAATGGGGTCGGAGCAGGTGTGCCCATACATTAGGTCGAAAATTTGTCGTGCTCGAATTGTCGTAGTTGTCTTTGGTCGTTCGTTGTCTAATAATAAAATTGTCCGCTAAGTATTGCTTGTATTGTCTCTGTCTATGATACATGGTCGATTTGATTTGGGAATTGGAACTCTCTTGCTCATACATTCGGTTCACGGAACGGGCTACGGAACCCTACGTGGCCCGACACGCTCTTGGCCGGTTTTTGAGGCTAGCTCCCACGGAGTACTTTTCTATATATTGTGAGCTCCACTCTATACGCATGGACCAGGGCGTCCCGGGGGACGACAATGGTTTATTGCAATGTTTTTATGCACCTTACTCTATTGGACATGGTACTAATTAGTCAATTGTGACCTCAGTTATTACACTTGCTACATAGCATACATACAAACTAAGACCTCAGTGGCATCATGCAATGCTTACTACATTCAAATATGGTGAATTAATAGTCCGCAGTAAGCTCGATTCTCCATACAAACCTCTCATTTTAAAACTACGTTTTGGATTGTAACGAAACTTTGCATATACAATGACGTGAGGTATATCTATGTCTGTAATTAGTTTATGTAGCTTCAGATACCATAGTAAAATAAATATAGTGAATTTAAGTTTTTCATACAAAACTTGTTTTTGCTGAATTTTGTTTGTTATAAACTGGAATCATATGAACTAATTACAGACATAGATATACCTCATGTCAATGTATATGCAAAGTTTCGTCACAATCCAACAAGTAGTTTTAAAATGAGAAATTCGGCCGAGCTTACTGCGGACTCAGTTTTCATGTATAATAAATACAAGCGCAACACACACGCAATGACGGCGGAGCGTAGGCGTGGCGTGACACCGGCGTGTTTTATCGTAACGATATAAGGCCTGCGGCGCTACCACGAACTTCGAAGTTCGGGTATTTCCATCTCTATCGCACTCCCTTACTCGAGTGACAAGCATGCATGTATTACGAACTTCGACTTGCGAAGTTCGTGGTAGCGCCGCTGTATTCGGACGTCGAGCATCATGCTTGTGTGTGGCGGAGGCTGAAGGCCTTGGTCTGGGGTCGACTCCGCACGCCGCGTACAGCGTCAAGTTGTAAGAAAGTGTAGCAGCGAACGAAAAAAAGCATAGAAGTCTAATAAGCGCCGCAAAATGGCCCCACAGAGTGGGTGCCATTGCCATTATGCGGGGTGTCAAAACAGCTAGGCAGCCGTTTAGTTTGAACATGCGCATACCAGGTTTTAGGCACGTGTTTAAGTAGAAATTTGTAAGGAGCTCGCATTCTATGGCTTTTTCGTTTTGCTGAAGTGCAGCTACTTTTCTATAGAATGTGACACTGTAAGTGGAGTGTGGCGTTAACCGGAGACCATAGACTACAAGAGACTAAAAAAACAATAAAACCATAGGATTGATAAAAATATTTACTTAATAACAGTAGTTTACTTCAATGTGTGCACAAACATTCACACCACACTCAAGTCCTTAAATGCAATATTGATGTTCTGTTCAGGGCTACCTCGGAGCCTAGTTGTTGATGTTGATTATCACATTTCATTTATTATTCTGGAATGAAAGAAAACATAAGCATATTACAATTAACATCAGAGTGGGATTAATCATTCTCAAATTGCCACAAACAAATACATAAACATAAATAATTTATTGGATTCTTCTTATCAATTCAATTCAATTCATTTATTGATAAAAGCAAAAATCCACTCAATAAGATATACAATTAAGATTATACATGATAAAATTATACATTTAGATATGATTATTTTTTATATTTAGATTTATGTCAGTTAATTAGGTACATAATTTTCAATTTCACATGTCATCTTGCGAGAAGAATTCGCTCAACGAGTAGTAGGCAGCAGAGCCTAGGTGGGCTTTGAATTTAGAAATAATTGAGCTGTAGCTCGTTGCTGTTATTGCACACTCTGGGATTTCATTACAGGCCCTCGGGCCGCTAGACTGAAGGCACTTTTTTAATTTAGGGAGTTGCGTGCGGGGAGACCGGGGTTCATTGCGCCGCCTATAGTTGTATTTCAGAACTACAGAGGTCGTTTGGAACTGATCTATGTTAGACTTTTCTCTGGAACTACTTATCCAATTTCTGTGTTAGAATGGACTTTTTGGATGAATATATTTTTGCCTGTGTTCTTTGCAACAAACAGGCGCTGCTGCGCGCATATCCATTATGCAATAAAGAATGGGGCATTTATTTATGCATTGAACTATACATATTATAACTATCAATTGATGATTACTATTTCACTGAATTTATTTTGGTTACATCAGCCATGTTAAATAGGTATTTATCAGATTTTCCTTTAATTTAACCTATTGCGTGCCTGCAACTTAACGATACAGGATGTTGATTTTTTTGCAGCATATGAGAGGTTACCCCAACAAATAGCTTTAGGCACATATATTGTACATTTAGCAGAGCCCGAAATTCTTGTAGCACTTTTGAGCTGTCATAGGGACTTCTCGTTTATCGACTTGCGATTATACATATATATATTGATAAATACAGAATACAATATGTAAAATATGATTACCAGTAGAAGTAAACAACACGCATTCTTATCGCGAATGAGCGATCTCTGCGAGATAACCTTTGGATACCAACTTTTAGGAAATTATAAATAGAAATGATGACAGCTCAAAAGTGCTACGAGAATTCCGGGCTCTGATAATCGTAATAATGGTTCTCTATTGTATGGGCAAAAATGATTTCCCAAAGTGTCACTTCCCAAATTGTTTTTCCCAAATGTTCATTTGGCAAAAAATCACTAGTCAAATTATTGTTTCGCATTTAATCCAGGGACCCGCCCACCCTTTCCCAGAAAAAAGCCTTTGAACGGGTTAGTCGTTCGTTCAATAGCCCAAATCACTTGCTGCCCGATATTGATTGAATATCCATTCATTTTACTTAGCCGTATGAAGGGGTTTCCCTTACGCGGTGCTACCGCTCCTGATTGGGAAACCCTTTCAAAAGGCTTTTTTTAAGCGCTTGGAAAAGGTATCTGATATTCGTTAGGGGAACCGCTTACCCGTATTTAAAGCGCTATACAAGTCAAATGGTAACCTTCTGGCACTGCTAGTATGGGTAGGTATTTGCGATTCGCGTAAAGCGGCATAGATTAATAGTTTCACTTCAGTTCTACTCCCGTAGAAGTCGACGCCGACCGAAGTTGTGTTTAGTTTTTAGTACTCCTGTGTTTATTTTTCAACATGAATGGATTGCCAGAAATGGGTAAGTACAGTATCTATTAGTAGGTACCAAACCAAGCTACTTTACTTGAACGGAATGTGTTTGTGTTAACAACCTTTGTTGAACGATTTACATTTATTTGCAGATCGGAAAGAAGATATTGAAGGAACTCAATCACAAATACTTTAAAAGATGTAATACATAGAAAATTGTGTAATGGTATGCATTTTTATTGTTTATTTATATTAAACTAGCTTCCGCCCGCGACTTCGTCTGCGTGGACCCGAGATAAAAACAATCCTTTATTTTAAGTCAGGCTATAAACTATCTTTGTGCAAAATTTCATCCAAATCGGTTAAGCCGTTGAAGCGTAATTGAGTAAACATCTAAACATCCAAACTTTCGCACTTATAATATTAGTGGGATGGGATAGGAATAGGTAGGTACGTACTAGTTAGCGCTCGTCTATCGCAGCCACATAATAAATACTACTTAGTAGGTACTACGTAGAGAAGGTTCTCTGTTAACAAATCTCCTGTTTAGGTATGCCGAACGAGCCTAAACGTGACCATCCCTTTCTATCGCATGCAACGCGCTGCGATAAAAGCGTGCGTGCCGTAACAGCGCTAACAGCGGACAGCCGGCCGGCCGTGGCACCTACTTACTTCGGGCGCGATGAGTCACCCTGTGAGTTGCGCCTGGTATCGTTTTGTGTCTCAATCGTCTAACCAAAAAATATGAGACACAAAACGAAAATAAAAACTATGATCGTAGTGAAATGCGATTAGGTGAAACTTTGGAAGTAAAACTCTAACAAACGCGCGTTTGGCTTTACCCTTACGAGACCTTTCTCCTACAGACAAGCGTATTTTGCAAAATGCTTCCTTTTTCATTCAAGATTACGACGTAACCATTAGTATTATTCAAAAACTGATAACGTACATAAATGCGGCATCGGTGTAGCGTGATTTATATTCAGTGATGAGCAAAAGTTAATCGATTAACGATTAAGATTAACCTACTTAATCGCAACTGACGATTAAAAATGACGATTGATCTATCTAATTCGTAAGAGTTTCGACTAATTTAGTCACGATTAAATTAATCGTCGATTAAATACGAGCGACTAAATCTTAAATCGATTGATTAGTTAGATTAATTTTCTCTCGATTGATTCAGGAATGAATAAGTTTATTTGTTACAAAAAAACTTATTTATTACACAGTTGTATGTTTCGAGTTACGTTGACAGATTGCTATATACATATTAAGGAATGTGTAACAATACCTTTGCGAATAGAAACAAACTAGTAACCAACTGTTTTTTTATATCACACAGCATACCTACTAGAATGATTTCCAAGTGTTCAATAGGGAAAATGCATGTGATTCAGAAATGGCCAAAAAAATCATGAGTAATCTTTATTGCTTAATAAATATACTCACATGATTATTTTTACAAATGATCATGTTTCTATTAACAAACTTAATTATTTAAAAGTAGTATTTTTCAAATTCCCTTGCAAATTTTCAAAACGCAACGCTATTGGCCGAGCGAATCGTGACGTCACCGTGCACTCGGTGTCTACTGTTAACAGGTCGTATGTATGATTATTGAAAGGTATTCGCATTGTTTTGCCGCTGTTTATGATAAACAATCAGTGTTTTTTGGGAATTATTAACTGAAAGCAGTGACTCCTTGTGAAAAAAGACTCGCCACAATGACTGGAAGCGGTTTTGTCAAGGCAAAGTCGGATAATCTGCCTGAAGTTGATGTGTTCATGATGACTAAGTACGTACCTCGTAGGTGTCTTTCTTAAATAAGTGGAATAAAAAACTAGTACATATGTTCATTATATACCTAATCAAAGATATGTTGGTATTAGGAATGTTACAATGGTGAGAACATCTTTATAAACATAACAAATTATGTTGTTTTCGCCAAGGCTTATAAATAAAACAAATTTGTGTAGGACACTCAGTAGAAAGGAGTAATTTCTTTCAACTTCGATCAACAGTGCAAACATAGCAACTTAGCTAAAACGTTCCGTGATCAAAATCAACACTCGTAGTCAGCTGTTGATCAACAAAAATCATAATATTTTGTAACATAAATAACTAAAAAAAATGGAATCAGAATAGTTTTATGAATAAGTAAATAATTTTTTAGGTTAGGTTATTGTTTATATTGTTCGGGAGTCCTAATAAAAAAGATTTAAGGTACAAACATATTTAATAATCACTTCGAAATGATGTTCATAACAATATAAACTACTCAAACAAGATACATTATATCTCCTCATCGCCTTACACCCCTTTTTCCTTATATTTTGCATATTTGGGCATATGAAAATATATCATGTCAGGTGCAGTTTTAGTGTTATTTTCACAAATAGCTTTTGTGTGCTCTTCCGTTACAATAAAATGATCTTACAAGCTTTAATAACTCACTTTTACTAAAACTGTGAATCAAACACTTCGTTATTCTAAAATTCTAAGTGCACGGTGACGTCACAAAATTAGCGCGCCAAAATGGCGGCGTTTTAATCGTCCGAAAATGATAGTAGTTTTAATTATAATTTTTTAGCTCATTCAATAATATTGTGTGTTATATTTTTTTGCGGTTATATAATTACTTATAGAATAGATTTTAAAAAAATGCATGTATATACCCTATATGACAAGACATATTTAATTTATGTAACGTGCTGTTCCAATTTTAAATCGTGAAATTTAGTCGATTAAAATGACGATTGATCAATCGTCAATCGAACTCTGCGACGATTAATTTACTCTTGACTAATTTAGTCAAGAGTAAATCAATCGTCGCAGAGATTAATTTAATCGCGAATAATTTTGTGACGATTGATTGTTTAATCGATTAACCTGGCAAAAGTACTGTCTTTTCGAAGATCTCACGGTTCTAAACACAATTTGCCATACGATTAATAAATAAATATCGATTAATTATTTTACTAAAAAAATAATCGATTAATGCCCATCTCGTCTTAAAAAAATATATAAATTTACGGCAACGTGGGTCCTATAGTTATGATTTTTTTTTATGGGTTAACATAAAATTACAGTTTGCTATAATATTATTTTTAGGGCAAAATATAAGTACAATTTGCGGTAAAAAATATAATGTAATCCGGTTTTCACCAAGAAAATTAAGAAAACTCGGAAGGTATTTTATCATTTTTTTTAAAAGAATCTTTGATTTTCAATCATGTCAGCCTCTCGTACAAGATTTGGTTTGGTGAATTGAATGCTAATCATTCATGTACCAAATGATTCTTGTTTACTGCGAAACTGAGAAATGAAACGACACTTCTCACTGCAAAACTTGAAAAAAGGTCCCTAGAAAACTCATTTATTTTAGGTTTAGAAAGAAAACATTGAAATTTGAACTGTGTTAGCCCCTAGTTTAAAAATGATTATTTACTCGTAAGTACCTACGTTATCAGTTTTTGAATAGATACTAATAGTTACGTCGTAATCTTGAATGAAAAGCAAGCATTTTGCAAAATACGCTAGTCTGTAAGAGTAACGACCCTTACCTCACAGAAAAACACACACACATACACGCACACACAGATAACCATAAACATAACCTATATTTCTTACAATTCTCTTTCATTTTCAGGTAATTCCAGCGATGAAACCCAAACTATCGTTTACAATGCAATAAGTTACTTCTTAACCGCAAGCGGCGGCAACTTGGCGGCTTTGTCAAAGGCACCGCCGCTTTGACACCTGTGCCGACACTGCTAGACTTTCCGTCGGCTAAAATAATTTTTCAAATTTTGCTCTTATTATCATTAGCAATAGGATAAAAATTGCATGAGCGTTGAAAGGGAAACCCCTTCAGGAGCGTTGGTAGATATATACCCTTTCGAAAGGCTTTTTTTAAGCGCTTGAGAAGGTATCTGATATTCGTTAAGGGAACTGCTTACCCATATTAAAAGCGCTTAAATAGCTAAATGAATGGGTTTTTCCTTTTGAGGGTTTTTGAAAGGGTTTGGTAACCAAAGCCTTTCAAAAACCCTCGAAAGGGATACCGTAGCGCTTTAATAGCCAAATGAATGGGCTTTGAGGAGCATCGGCTTTGGTAAGCAAAGCCTTACGAAAAACCCTTTCAAAAACCCTCGAAGGGGATACCGGGCGGGTCCCTGATTTAATCACTTGGCATTATCTCCTATGGCAAAATATTACTTCGCAAATTATTGTTTGGCAAAGTTTTATACAGTCAAGTTTCATTTGGTCAAACATATTATTTGGCATAACTTTCGTTTTTCAAATTATTGCATGGCATACGATTTATATCCTAATTGTGTAGTGCATACGAAATGCAAACTAACAAGCAGCTTTTATACGATTTTTTTTCTCTAAAATTAAAAATGGCCGAGGTAGACGCCTCCAAAGATTGATGTCTTTAAAGGGAGCTGGGACTTAAAATTTTCATCGAGAGTCTCCAGCGAATTGACGCCACCCCGCTGCGCAGGGTGTCTGTTTCTGGTCTGAGGGACACAAGTGAACCCTAACCTAACTGACCTAAGACAGAGTTTGCTTATGACAAGCCATTTTTGTCCGCCCAGATACCTAATGCACGACCCAATAACTAGCCGAACTCGCAACTTTGGACTTATCTTAAAGTTTCTTATATCAAAATGTGTACTGGTAAAATATAAATTAAAGTATGTTATGTTTTGCATTTGTTTGTCTTTTCATTTTAGTTTGTAGTAATAATAAAATATTTGCCAAAGTATATGCTATGTGAACTGTGCGAAATGAAAATTTGAACAAATGTTTTGTTTGGAAAACAATAATAGCCCAAACAATGTGCTTGCTTAATAAACTTTTGTCTTAATAACACTTGACAAAGCAAAATGATGCCAGATGATATTTTGACCAAATGAACAAAATGCGAAACAAAAATGTGCTATTTGTTCCTTTGGGAAATTAAACTACTGCCATAAGTTTTGTGGGAAGCGAAATTTGGCGAAAAATATTTTGCTGAAACGGCAGGATACCCATAATAACTCCTTGCATTTCATTAAATTGTCAAAAGGGCCTCTTTAATTTCTATTACATCATCATCATATCAGCCAAAAAACATCCACAGCTGGACATATGCCTCCCCCAAAGAGTGCCACAATGATCAGTCCTCATCATAAGCATATGAGGGTTTAAGTATAGATATTGCTTTTATATTTGTTGGCATAATCACTGTCAGTCTTTAGTGACAAATATGTGTGGGTGTTTATGCGAGTTGTCTCATGGCCTAATTCACATCAGCTGTTTCTTTTTATAAATATTGTAACACAAAAATAACTATTAGAATGCACATAAATAATCATGGATAGACCAAATGCAAGGCTATAATATAAATAATTGAGACATTTCATGTTTGAAGGAAACTTTTCGTCACTCGAGATTTGAAACAGATTGATGAAAGTAATATAGGTTAATGAAAGCAAATTCTCACCTATTATTGAACTATTACAAGTCAGATCGACCACTGCCCATGTATTTAGGCTTGAGCTCTTCTATTCTTTTGATGAAGTCCGTCTTCTCGATGCAACCCTCACAAACCTCATCCCAATCGTTCAGGACCTTCTTTAGGTCCCTAACCTTCAATTTCTTCAAATCAACATTATTCAAGTCGATCTGCTTCTCGAATCGGAGATCGCAGATCTGGTTGTCTTTCTTCTTTAACTTTTCGCAGATTTTGTCAGCGGGCATTGACCAACTAAGAGGTTTAGAGAGCTCGCCCAGGGTACCAGTCGCCGATTCTTCTAAACCACCTATATAGTAGCAAAACCTGTTCTCCTTGCCTTTGGAGTTTTTACAGAACTTCTTGAACTCCGCTTCTATCAACTTGGGGTCTTTTTTTACGCTGTCTGATAACGTGGCCGCGAATTTTTCGACTGTTTTCACGCACACCTCACATTCGCCTTCTCTTAACGCGAACGCCACTTGCAGCACCGCTGCGAGTAACAATAAATTAAACACACTAAATTTCAACATTGTGAATCTGTTTCTAACGAAATACTAGTAACTGTTTCAGCTACAGCAGCTAGAGAAAGTATAAAATGAAGAACAGAATCAATCTCGTCCATTCATGAAAATGAAAACGTTGACAGCTTTACTTGGCGAGCTGTGATTGGTGCACGTTTTCAGTCTTGTTTTGTAACGTTCCGGTCGACGCATATTTTTAATAAAGCCATTACTAGCGAAGAATAGATTTAAAACTCCATAAATATGAAAACCATGACGTTGTTCATTAATTTGGTTTATAATTGAATATGTTGAAATGAGTACTATTCTATTATTTGGCCTCTTCTTAAACTGACATTCAAAAAAGTCGAATGTCAATGTCAGTCTTTTCATGTCGTCATGGAAACTACATTTTGTTTGTCAATATCTCCAGAAATCGAGGTTTAGTCGATAAGACTATTATTTTCCATTGTATAAAGGCTACTATACCCTAATAATGACCGAGACTAAAACACAATTCGAGGCGAATCCTCGAGCTTTCCTTGAGCAGCACATAACCACTTTGCAAAGCGAGTCGAAGATGGCTCGAAAACAGGCTCTGGTTAAGATCAAGGAAGAGATATTCGAGAACCCCGAGCACCAAAACTGTGACCTCACGGTCGTTTTTCCAGAAATCTATGCTTACGTGTTAAAAAGTTTGGCCGACTCGTCCGAAGCCTGTCGAGATACTGCAGCGGCCATCATCTCTAACTTTATCACCCGGCTACCTTTGAACGATTATTATTTAACCTACATTATGCCTGTTCTGGTCCGCCGTATAGGTTGTGCAGAGACAGTGGAAGAGTCGGAAGAGATTCGTTTAGTTTTAATAGAACTGGTTCACCAGATAATAGTAAAATATAATGTGACACACCTGCTTAGTCCGTTCATCAATGACTTGACAAGGATCTTGACGAAGACCAGCACAGATCAGTTTCCGAAGGTAAAGCTGGAGGCCTGTGAGTGCATCATTCTGCTGACGAGAAACTTGGCCCGGGACTTCCACTTCCAGAGTGAAAGTTATGTTAAACCAGTGTTGTCTAATTTTGCACACCAGCATTACAGGGTTAGAGTGGCATCGATAAGGGCTATTGGTTAGTTTACTCTTTTTCAGTAAATTGTAAGAATATGAAATTTTGTATCTAGTTCATATGCTTAGTTCGGGGGCATGTCACCTTATGTTTTTAAGTCCTATTATTGAAAGTCCGAAAATGTTTTCTTCATAAAATATTACACCATAATAATCATAAGTCATAATAATTCTAATTCATAACAATCCTAAGTCATAACCATTCAAAGTCATAATGACAATAATCACAAATTTGTCATATCCTAATATTTAGTTTTATCATTTTTTTCATCATAACATAACACTTGTCTGTTATATATAAATTCATAATTACACTAGACAAACATTTTTTTATCCTATAATCGAGATGTTAAACTGCTTATTCATGGTCTATATTACGGAAGAGCAACTAGGGATGCAGCTATATGTTTGAATGAAATGTGCAGCTATGTGTTCATTTAAAAATAACTTTGTCGATTCTTATTTTAGTTGACCATCACATAGCCGGATAACGTTTTTAATTAGATTTTACTGTGTCTAATACTGAATATCATAATACCCAAATCATCAAAACCGCCTAAGCCACCTATTTTACTTTTTTTTTTCCACCTCTCCTTCCAAGTTGGGCACCGAAGGGCCCTTAACTAATTACCTATAACTATAATACCTTAAAATCGAATAAACAAGTACAAAACACCGCAGGGCGCGCAATCGACACCACACCTTAAGTGCGGTGATAACAATAACGCCCCCCGCCCCGCGACAGCCAGCCGCCATGCGGCAGCACAAGGCGATGCGAGACAGCGCAAGCCGTAGGCGAAACAGCATATAGCCGCTCGACCCAGACATAATATACAAACTTAAATCTAACGTGCAGACCATGCACTATAAAACTAACTAAGTAATGTACAAACCTTCAAAGGCTACGTCCGCACAGACAGGCGGCTTGCTTAGCGCCTAGAGCCTAGCGATAGCGAGTAGCTTAGTAAAACGAACATTATAGAATTTTCGCGACCGGCCGTACTGCGCGCTTGGCGCCTAGCTAGTCGCTTAGCGTTATCGAAGTAAATAAACATGTTTGTTCTGTTGCGAGGCGCGAGGCGAGGCCACTAGGCTCTAGACGCTAAGCAAGCCGCCTGTCTATGCGGACGTAGCCTAAGGCAGGTCTGTATAAGTACGAGCACGAGCAAAGCGAGGAGGAGTGTTAGGTGTACTGCAACGCTACGCGCGCGAGCCGAGCGAGCAAAGCGATCGTGCCGCGGTAGCGGCCGGCGAAGCGCCAGAACCGTTTTTTAAACATTTACTTAGCGAAAGCATTTACTCTTTAGGAGTTGAAGTATGTTCTTAGTTATGATATTGGGAGTAAGTAACAAAATTATGACGTAAGTCCGTTATGAAGAAAACTGTTATGACTAACAAAATTATGCCTTCAAGCCAGTTCCTATTAATGAAATTATGAAAAAAAAATTAGGACAACTGCTCATTATGACTTCCGATGATAGTTATAGAAATTTAGGAACAAATAAATTAGCACGAAAAACATTGTGACTAGTGATGATTATGACTACAAAACGTTAATATAAAAAAGTAATAGGACAACGAATTTTATGGCAGCCAATATGGAATTATGGACCGGCTTAGTTCAAATCTAGCAAGCCAACTTTATGGGACTAATTATAATGTTGCATTCTTAGCGTAAGCTTGGCCTTGTAATATTGGTGTTGTGGAGCTGGTCTGATACTAGAAGCGAGAAAATGGACAATGTAACTCCGTAAACAGACAAGACCTTTTAATTTTAACACTGACTCAAAAATCTTTTAAATTTATGATTAGTTGTTAAACCGTTTTTTTTTTAACAGTAGGTACGATTTATTTATATTTATATTTTTAAATAGATGTTAATTAATGTGGCATTATATTGTAGGAGCAATAGTAATAGCGGGTAATGCTAAGTGCTTTGAGCTCTCCATCACTCCGATGGCAGAGAAACTGTTTGATGAGAACAACCAAGTCCGAATGGCGGTCACTGAGGAGGTTGGCAACTGGATGCTCACCTACCGAGACCGGTACTCCTTCTGGCATCGCATGATACCCTTACTGTTGACCAGGTGAGTTTTTAGTCCCATTAAACCTTTCTTAAAACGCTAAGTTACTAGCTGCTAATGTTCTGCCAAGTGTTGCAATAGACTATCCTCTTGTACCCTCTCTTTCATTCACAAATGTGTGCAAATTATAAAAAGCACAGACTTGGCAGTGTAGCCCTGCAGAATTAAGGTGGTTTTCCACCGGCGAGGCGAGGCGGGGCGTGGATGGGCGAGAATTGAAATTAGTATGAGACTTACTAGCTATTTCCACCGCGCGCGCGCGCGCTCAGTGCAAATAGGTAGTAAGTCCCATGCGAATTTCAATTCTCGCCCATCCACGCCCTGCCTCGCCTCGCCGGTGGAAAACCACCTTTAGGCTGTTTTTCCACTGAGGTGGAGCGGATTAAGGCGCATCACACACTACCACCGTATCCCGCAGCGGCAGCGTGCGAAGCCGCATAAAAATCTCGCCGGCTGGAGGTGCGGTGCCACTGCACCGCAGGAGTACCGTGCGGAATTTATATACAAACTGAGGTGCTGGCATGCAATGTTGCAAACCGTCGCTCCGCACGCCGCAACGGGATGCGGCGGCAGTGTGATGACCGCCTTATGGGTTGATTTAATTGCTCAATTCTGCACTTTTCCGCTTCAAGCTGTCTATGTGAAACCACTGCCACTTTGAGATTGCTGACAAAGGTATGTCGGATTTTCGCGTTTTATGGTTATTCTCTTAAAAGATCAGCGCACATACGTAGCGGCCTTCGCTACACTGTCGTTAAACGCTGTATCAAACCAAATTTCTGTAATTATTGCGTTAACAAGCGACATGCACGATGGAAAAGCTTTGAACCCGGCAGGTTTTTACGGCACCCTCTCCAACTAGTTAATTTTAATCTCTTTGTGATTCTAGCATGAGCGATGTCATAGTCGACATCAGAGAAACAGCCTCGACCCTCTGGACGAAGATTGGCCTGCAGTACATGGAGGAGAATGAGGAGGATCTCAAGAAGAAGACTGACTTTCTCAAGGATGTTCCCTCGCACTATCCGAAAGTGACGCGGCCTAATCTGGGCTGTAGAGTGCTGGTACAGAGCAATATTGGCAAGATTGTACCGGCTATTGGTAGAGGTAGGTCCTTGGTCCATTCCACTATATAAGAACAGAATTTATCCCTAAATTAAATAGTCCATACTTACAATTTGACTTTTGATCTCAGAATAAGTCCTTATTCCAGGACGGCTACCACGCGACGGCGCGCGAAAAATCGAGAGTATGTCGCGGCCGTCGCATGATAGACGTGGTGTTTGGTTGAATAGTGCTATACAAATGCGATACGGTCCTTGAAGAAACGTCCCGTTTCCTCCCTTTATTTCTATTTCCAAGAAGACTTCCAGGGTGGTCTTTAACTAATTGGGGGAGGAGAAGAGCCCTGGTCAGTTTAGGGATAGGGGCAGTTGCAGGCATTGTGCTTAAAACTCGCACCTACTTTGTCCGATTTGCCGTCGCGGTATCATATTAACCAGCGAATTTATCACCAGCGACAAAACGCTTTGTTCACGATTGGCTAGGCCGGCTAGCTCATAGAAGCATGAATCTATAAGTTAGTAGGTATATATATTGCCGAATCCATCAAGGTACAGACAGACGTGCTCATTACTAGCACGAAAACATGCCACTATTGAGCAATTGCTCATTAGTAGCACGTGTGTAACAACATAGCTAGTAATGAGCATGCTTATTTAGAGCGTGCTCAAAAATCAACCGACGTTTGATTTTCGAGCATGCTACCTGAGGCGCGGGTGGAAGGGGGCGTACTCCGAGCGCATCTGAAAAGTCCGTACGTTTGGTTTGAGCATGCTTATTTATGAGAATTCTTAAAACAAGCATGCTTATTGCTGGCAAATGTGTACAGTTGCAGAGCATACTAATTTTAAGCAAGCTTGAAAACATGCTTTTTTTGAGCATGTCTGTCTGTAGCTTCACTGAGTTTGCAAGGCACAGTCGACATGCATTTGCTGACAATTATGAATGCCTGATTTTTCCGGTGATCTGACGTCACGTCCGTCATACTCATGTCCACTTTGAGCCAGTTGGATGAGGTGACTAAAAACTTCTTTCCTGGTATTGTTCTAGAAATGGAGGGATGGCAAGCAGACGCTCGGCTGCGCGTGGCCCAGCTCCTGTGCTGGCTGGTGTTGTGTGCGGAGGAGGGCTCCACGCAGCACGCCAACACTATTGTGCGCACGCTGCACCGCGGCGCTAGCGACGACGACGAGCGTGTTATTCTGGAGGTGACCTAAATGTTATAGGAATTGAGAAGATAGTTGTCTGCTGTTGTACAGTTAGCGTCACATACATAATTACTCTTCAGGGTATACACAAATATCTGAACATGCACTCTATGACTGACAATAAAGTCGTGTTCAGATATTTGTGAACACCTTGATCGCTCAGATGCATGTGATGGCGACTGCACTACTATAGGGATCAAATAGAAAGATAGCCATGTCTGCTGTACGTCACACATCGCAATCACGTTCAGGATACTATCAGTAGTATAGCTACTAGTTTCAACCTGGCTCGTCGTTTTAGTATGACGGGATATCAACTATTTTTGTTACTCGTTTCCATGGTTACGTCTCGTCTATGACTATTTAAAACTATGATTTTATAGGGTATGATTATGGGTATGATTTAAAATCCGGGTCAATTGTTTCCCATACAATTTTAGATCCGATTTTTTCAGTCCATAACGTTTTCCACCATATTTTTTTCTAGTCATATTGTCGAAAGTCATAAAATCTAACAATGGGTAGAAATTGGAGTTCCGATTTTTGCAGGTCATCATTATTGTTGGTCATAAAATTGGTTAGCCTTAGTTAGCCATAACATTCAATGCGGGATGTAATTACATAATGTTAAAGGCAATAATCTAGTTTAATAATAATTGTTTTAAGGTCTTTTTCGCAAGTTATAATGATTGGTAGTCATCTGATTAGTTAGTCATGTCATTCAATTTCATGGTGGTGTCACACTTGATAACGTTAAAGCCTATAAGCCTATAAAACACACTCCCAGAAAAATAATAAAATACATAAAATTTTAACTACCGAATGCGAACTGCTTTATAATTAATGTGGGTACTTATTATTATTCATTTATTTATTTATTTATTTATTAAGAAAGAAACGATAATTCAACAACAAGTACAGGGTCCCGCAAAACCGTTTGCACAGTTTGACTGTGGGATCGAGCAGTCTCTACTCTCTTCTATTTATAATATTTATCTATAAGTACTACCTACTTATCTACGTGTACAGGTCAATAATTATTTTATTTTGTGTTTGACAAGGTAACTACGCAGCTTTTTACCAAGAAAGATTAGCTTTATTGGCTTCCTGCCTGATGTCATAGGGCAGGCTGTATATAGGGTAGGCGTTTCCGGAGACACCTATCGCCAAAAACTTGGGCAAAAATAAAGAGGGTATGATATGGAGTGATGCGATTGAAAGGTATCTATGCCGCTCACTGTTTTGTCTAGTGATCGCAAATATGTCGGACGAAGGTGAATGTGATAGGGCGTACTGCGATTTAAAAAAAAACTGAAAAATCTGTACTTGTATAAATTTTGATGGATGTTGTGTCATTATTGGTTCTGGCGCTTCGCCGGCCGCTGCCGCGGCACGCTCGCTTCGCTCGCTCGGCTCGCGCGCTTGGAGTCGCGATACAACTAACACTCCTCCTCGCTTCGCTCGTCGTCGTACCTACACCGACCTGTCTTAGAGGTCCAATATCTGGGCCATTTTTAATTTAAGAGAACATTCTGTGCGATAAAAATATTAAAAGTACATGCCATAATGACACCGCACAGTAGTAGTACCCCTTTCAAATGTATGTCTGGAAATGTTTCTGACTAATTATCTATATGACTACGGATGTTATAGATTTGGTCTTTTAGACTTAATTCACTTTAGGCATTAAAACGATATGAATTCATTCATTAGTACGTTGAAATATATGCCTTACAATATTTATGAATAATTATCGATAGACCGATAGAGAATTTTCTTACTTTTGTGATTATAATACTTAATATTTTAGGTCATTAATTTTAAAACTATAAAGCGTTATACTTAACAAAAAATATGACTATTGATGTTTATGTCTATAAATTATATATAATTTGGAACAATAAGTTTATGGGAAATAAAGGGACCGCTTTAAAATCCACTAAACATGTTTTCGTGACAATGGCAAACCAATTTTATGATTGGGTATCTCCTACGCATAGGAGTCCATGCTATAATACTTTTTAAGAAACTCTGATGCTGTTGTCTCTTGCCTTACTGGGACTGAATAACAAAAAGAAAAAGTTGATTGATTCATTCGAAATACCCTACTAACCCTTCGCCATAAAGACTTCTAAGTTAGACTTTATTGGCCAGGTGAAACGTGCCGCCGAGCTGTTCGGCTACTTCATCAGTCCAGACACGTGGTGGCCGCTGCTGGAGGCCGAGATGGACTCGTGGGGCGCGCTGCTCGTCCTGGCCAACATTATCAAGGGCTCCCAAGCGGAGCTGGTGCAACCAAAGCTGGGGGACATCTTTAAAGAGCTCGCTGACCCGGATAGGTGCAGGGTTCGGAAGGTACGGTACAGAGTACAAGTCGGTTTTTCGTCTTCTTCGGCCGGTTCTAGTACCTATATACTTCTTAACTTCTAACGTAGAGTTTCTAAAAATAAAATATTGTTCATTTCCAACATCATCGCTAAGAAGAAAGGAGCTTGCTGATCACGATAGTTCTAGGTTTCAGAAGGTATGGTAACGTACTAAATTCTCGTATTAACCGCTAAAAGAAGGACTTAGGAAGTCGCAAAACTTGACAAAATGACAACCCTGTAAATGGGATAAGGGAAAGAAAAAGAAGAAAAACCGCTAAAGGAATTCCTTCTGTTATAACATTTTGATAAACCATGTAGATCTTCATTCTAAAAGGCCAGGGTAGACTTGGTGGGGCCGCTGCCTGTTCTCGCCAACATTATACAGGGCTCCCAAACTGAGCTCGTCAGCCAAGATGTCGTCAGCAGCCATCTTCATTGAGTTCGCTGATCTGGATATATGCAGTGTCCGGAAGGTAGGTACGGTACTATTCCTTTTCGAATTTTTCTTCGAGAGGGGTGTACGTTTTGCAATTTTTGCTCGTCTATTAATGTTTCGAATTTGCAGGAAAAATACCAAAAAGGGCTGATTTACGTGTCAGAGGCAATCCTGGATCTCTGCGGCGAGGGTTGTCAACAGGTGGCGGAGGAACTGTTCACTGTCAACTTCACTGTTTATGCAATGCCAGTGGACGAAAAGGCACAGTTCATGGCTCTATGTAAGTATCTACGTGTGTACAGTAAGTACACACATAAATTAATGTAGAGGCAACCCTGCTGCTAGTGTGTCTATAGTATTCAACATGTTAATATACAGATATTTGTTTTAAATTATAACTAGATAAAGGGCCTGAAATTATATTATTAAAATAAGTTTGTATCAAAAATTACACTTTTGGGCACAAGCTTTTTTTGCTCACTGTACTTTTTTTTTTAAGTCAAGATGGTTCCAATGTGTACAAGCGCGACGGGTTTGTCTTGTGAACCTACTTTAGGAGTTCTCATCATCATATCAACTCGGTAGTGCCATATTTCCGTCACCGAATTTGTACATATAACATAAGTATGCCAAATTTCAGCTCAATCGGATCCTTTGGTTCCTTTTGGTATTTAAAATTTGATACCAATTTCGAAACGATAAAAATCTGGAGCTAATTAGCAAAAAGTTTCTGTCAAAAATTTCATTTTTGGTACAAGCTTTTATTGCCGACTGTACTTTTCTGTATACCATCATCTAGACCCCGGATTGTTGTGGCACTGACGTCACAATAGGGTGATTTGGGGAGTAAATGGAACAGTATTCATTAATACGGATTTATTAAGATAAGATAATATAAAAAATATCATATAGTGTTAATGAATACGAAATTGTGACGTGCAGTTGCCAATAAAGCAAACAGTTTATATCTAAGGTCAAACTTTATATAGGTTTGCATAGGTTGCATACATTGATAAAGTTAATTCTAATATATGTATGTTCCATTTCCCGAATGGAACAGTGGAACGAAAGAATTATTCGACCGCCAGTTTTTCGAAAACTAGTAAACGTAGAAATTTAAGTCTTGCAGTTATATGATAAAAATGTTATATCGATCGATTTACTGGGAATTTTTTATTGTGACTTTATTAAATTTTATTCGATTACGTACCGTAAATGAAATTATGTTTTTCTCTGGTGAAATGAATATACATTTTTATCTTATCTTATAATTTATGTATCATTTTGTTCTACCATTCCATTTACTCCCCAAATCACCCTATTGTGACGTCAGTGCCACAACAATCCGGGGTCTACATCAATTACTCATTGAGACGATTCTAACGAGCCCAAACTCGATGGGATTATGTGGTTTTATTACGGAGTTCCTATGGCCACCTTCCAGCTCCATCATCAGATCAGCTCCGAGTCATCATAATATTGCATTGTCACGCGATTTATATATGCATGCAAAATTTCAGCTCAATCGGAAACTGGGAAGTGGATCAAATTAAACTTGCAAGATTTGATTACAGACAGACAGACAGACAACGGGACAGGTGAAACTAAATAAAAATAGGTAATTTTCTTCTACTGATTTGTAACCGTGGTTGATAACCAGCTTCAAAACGGGAAATTAAATCCCACGTTCCACCTCCCACTTGGCTTTAAATCCCTCCCTCAACCTCCATTTCAGCAAACCTGGATAAGCTGCGGTTCATAGAGAACTGCGGGCGAACGCTCACCACTCTATACGAGAAGCATATTCGTCACATACTGGCCGCGATCACTTCTGATGCCTTGACGTGGACACTCCTTACTCCGGACCGGTGCCTCTTGGAGTGCGTGCTTAGGAATACCGGTATGTCTTCAATGTAAAGGCACATTCCTATACAGTCGCGCTTAAATCAATTTCCACTCGCTTCGGATGCTTTGGTGTGGATACTTTTCAAGCAGACCCACAATCAACCAAGAATTTTAGTCAGAAATTTTTGCTAAGCGTAGGAAGTGGTCAAGATTGAGCAGGATTTTGAGTATCTACTCGAATGTGCTAATTTGAAAGGGCAACACACAAAAATATAGAAGGTCGGAACCTGGTGTTCTTATACAAGGGTAAGTAAGTAGGTCTTATTTCCAAGGACTTTACTGGGACCTCCCACTTGATCTACTAACTTTTGCCTTAATGTTTCACTGGTCTTAATGCATTTTTCTTCGAAACAGTGAACTTTTCCGGCTTCTTTGAATACCAATTAAAAGTCATTAGGTTCAGTTAGGTTTGTTTTGCAACAATCCTTTAAAGTTGAATATTTAAGAAAAAAATGCATTAGGTCTAATGAAACATATCTCTAACAAGGGAGAAGCACTTGACTTGCCTTACCATTTATATCCGAATGTACTCTCACAGGTTCAGCCATGTCGTCCAACCTCCACCTAATAGCTCCCCTCCTGAAGGAGTGCTTGGCGACCCCTAAAGTCGACCCCGAGGTGAAGCTGAAGATGTTCACGGCGCTCTCCACCGCGCTGTTGCGGCGCCAAGAAAACCTGAGCCAGTGCAGCGGCGAGATACTGGAAGCTTTCCTGAAGATCATTTTAGAAGGTTAGTAAAATGCTTGGTTGCTAGACCAAGTCAGAAAAAAAGGCTTTTCTTTATAGGACGTCTATGGCTGTCTTTTTAAGGATCATGTCACAATCGACCTTTTTTAGACCTAGGGGTACCTACTAAACCACCGTGTGATTCTAATACACATCTGTATGTCATCGCATGCTACTCTGTCGCAATGGCCGTTATCAAACGTTTGCGTTTCGGTGTCCTTGTTTGTCTTCTGTAAAGGCGGGATTCCACCGGTGTGCGGCACTGTGCGGCACAAGCATGTTTGTACTGAATATGCTTGTGCCGTGCAGTGCCGCAGACTGGTGGAATCCCGCCTTAAAGGCAACTCAAGAACTCAAGTTATTTTTTACTAATGTTTGAATCATTTTTTTTGTTAAATAATTTTTTCAATAATTTGTATTCTATTTGCACACAGATGTGATTATCGTGAATCTGGTGTGGTCACCGGGGCGTACTGCGGAGGCCATCCGCACGGCCGCCGCCGCGTGTCTGTGCTCCGCGCTGCAGGAGAACCCGCGAAGCGAGCTCGAGACAGAGAAGGGTGCGGAAGGTGATAAGAACGACAAGGACAAGGTGCGTGTCTCGATTATATGCGAGTGTGAACCCGTCTGTGCTCCGCGCTTCAGGAGAACACGCGCAGCGAGCTTGAGATAGAGAAGGTCGCGGAAGGTGATAAGAACGTCAAGGAAAAGGTGCGTGTCTCGGTTATATACGAGTGTGAACCCTGTAATAATGCACACAGAGTTTTAAAATGTATTCTCAAAACCTCCACTTGACTCCTAAAAGGTCTTAGTGTTTGGTTGGTTATGTTGAAAATGGGTTTAGATATTGAAAAACAAGTTTTGTACTGCTATAATATATCCACTGATAACAAAATATTTATTTAGAGAATCAATCTTTTTTCTAGGAAGTCAATCTGTTCCCGACCAAAGAATCCCTAGAGCCGTTCCTGGAGCAAATAGTTCCGTTGCTGGGCGGACTTATGGATGACAACTCGGCGCTGACCCGTCAGCACGCGCTCCGGGCCACGTGCTGCCTGGCCACGTTGGCCAGACGCCGCAGTTGCTTCACTGCCGAGACGCTGCACAAGGTGTACTTCGGTGAGTCAATACCAGGAGTTCAGGTGACTAGAGAAGATAGTTGCTCTGCTGAGCACATGGTGTACAACTAGTGCAGGATCAGGTGGAATGTGCAGTAGGCACGCCCCGGGCCAGGGCAGGTTGACGACTTCACTTCTGTTTAAATGGTCTTATTTCATGTACCCATGGATATGATATCGCGGCAGCCAAAGACAAAAGGCCCCGGCAGGTTCTTATCTCTAAGCGTCAAGCGAGATCTTAAGGCGGTTGACACACGGCACCACATCGCGCCGAGATGTCCGAAAGTGGGGGTGACAGGGATAAGTGCCTTAATATGTGTTTTGTATCCACAGGAGTGCTGAAACGTCTGGACGACAGCAACGACAAAGTGCGCTCCTTCGCAGTGCAGACCCTGGTCACACTGTTCAAGAGCCGCCCTTTGCCTTATGACACCGTATTATACGGCGCCCACATAGACGCTCTCTACAGCGCCATGCTGATACATCTGGACGATACTTGCGAGGACTTTCGGAAGGAGATGTTGGGTGAGGCGAATTGAACGTTACTATGTAGTTGTTAAGGCCAACTATAGACTGTATGTTGCACGAAACCGTACTATATCGCTCCCTACAGCGCCATGCTGATACATTTGAACAATACCTTCACAAGTAGATATTAGGTGTGGTGATTTGAAGCTTTTGTGCTAGTAATTAAGGTGTACTACATGGTGTGTACAAGTGATTCGAATACGGCATACTCTTCGCTCGAGCCTCGTTACCGCTAGCGTTCAGACCGCGGGCTCTAAGGTTCATTTTCATGTCACTGATATATTATCTTATTTCAGACGCCCTGATCGCGCTTAGCGACATTGACCCAGCCTTGCTCATGAAGAAGGTGAAAGCGAACATTCAGCTCTACAGAAATAAAGCTGCCTACGAAAGACTGTCTCGCCACATTGAAAAGATATTGAAAACTTAGTTTTTTTATCCTTGTATACATATCCTTGTAAAAGTATTTTAGTAGTAGGTGAAACCACCTTCACGTATCACGTACCTATTCTTGAAGATTCTAGTTTGTGTTTCTTCGAGGTAGGCCTCATTTATTTTGATTTGATTTATTCGTAAAGGATCATTCGAGAGCGTCAAGATTGCCCCGGATATTACCTGACCTAGGTCCTATAGTGCTACAGTGTTCAACCTAGAGTACAAATAGGGATACTGGCACTACAATAGATTATTTATTCAATAGTAAACGTCTTTACTTTATTTCATACTTGAGAAGTGCAATAAATTGGTTATATCTTTCTGGTGGTTTTATTTGATGTTACTCGACTTCAAATTATTATTAAATCCCATCGACAAGCTCACCCGTTTGATTTACATAATAAAACCATATCATACGTGCGACTAGAATCTGAAACAAAAAAAAACAGTTTGCTTCCAATAACCATCATATCACAAAAGTTTCTGTCAAAAATGTCTCCATCAGACCCCCTAGCACACTAAGTTTTATGTCGGACATAAAGCATTCGTCCCTCGCGCACTCGCATATTTGTCAGAAAGGGGTAAGTACCATAATATTGAATTGTCATCCAAACCAGACTTATACCCAAAATTTCAGCTCAATCGGTCACCGGGAAGTGGGTCAAATTTAACTTGCAAGATTTGATTACAGACAGACAGACAGACAACGGGACAGGTGAAAGTAAATAAAAGCTTGTAAAAAAACAGTTTCATTTTTCAAACATTGCCGGTGTTTTTATCTTAAATTCTCTCCCTCGGCCTCGGGTTTAGGAATTAAAAAAAAGATACGGTCCGTTCTTATATTACCCCACAGATAAAAAGTATGGTTGGTGCCTATTTTCAAAACGCCTTTTTCATGTGAAGCATCACACATATGGCGATAAATTATGACTTACAGTTTTTCAACTGCATTCAACCCAACCATCTCAATTTATTAAGAAATATACCCAAACCATGAACCATTCTAGGTTCATGACCCGAACGTATTTGACTGCGGAAAAGGGAATGACAGTTTGACAGGTAATAATAGTAGCGCAGCGCACGCAGCTGTCACTTATCCATCACTTATCGACAAACGCGCGTTGTGTTCCGAGATCACTGTACATGATTTTTAATCGTTTTAGTCATATTTCTAGACACATGTACTATTAAATGGTTCCACAATTTAATATTCATTAGTTTTGATAACTTGCAACATGGAAGTCACTCGGAAAAGTACGTAATACAATTTTAAGTGAAGCTGCTTTCTGCACAAGGTGTTTACGGGTGTTGTGTTCTTTTTTCAGATTTCAAGGAGTGCCTACCCCTTGTGAGTGAGAGTATAAAGAAAGCGGACTTTCTAGTGATAGATGCAGAGTTTACGGGTTTAATAAATGGGCCGGACGTCAGTATGTTCGATTCACCGGCGGAGTACTATTTGAGGACATTGTCGGGTTGTAAGGACTTCTTGCTCATCCAGTATGGTCTGTGCGCTTTCTACTGGGACCCGCAGTTGAAGCAGTACATGAATGATGCGTATAATTTTTATCTGTTCCCGCGCGGCCGGCCGGGCCCTGAAAGGATGTTCTTATGCCAGAGTTCAAGTTTGGATTTTCTGTCAGCACAGGGGTTTGATTTCAACAAGCTGATACGAGACGGTGAGTTGAATAAATTACTTGTGCATATGGATTTACACTTACATGATACTTGCACATTCACAATGATGATTCAGATGTCCCCCAACCCAGGATGTCATGACCAGTGATTGTAACGTTTGTAGCATTTGTGTGCAGTGTAGTGTTTGTTAACGGAATTGGTATAGACAATATCAATCAAAATTGTTATTTAAGGTTAATATTAACGTTATTAACGCTAATTAAGCATTAGGATTTAAATTCTTTATACCAATGTCATTAACAACACTATGCTGCACCAAAAATGATACAAAAGTTACGATCACTGGTCATGACACACACGAAATTTGTGGAAACCTCAAAGCGGTAAATAGATAAGTTAATTATAAACAATTAAAAATAATGTACTTCTGATTTAATGAAGGAATGGTGCTGTAGCCACACATACCAAGAAGTAAAGACAAGAGCCCAAGATAGGCTGGAATGGAGAATGCTGCAACGACAGGGGGCCAGGCCCTCTTAATATTGATGATGATGATGATTTAATAAGAAATCTTAATCAACATATTGTATTTAACTATTGTTATAAGTAAATTTAATTTAATTTTTTGCCTATTTGCATGTTAGGGTAACATGTGTAGAAGTATTGTTTTAATAGTAAAATTGAGAGAACTATGGATGACTATGGTCCATAGGCATACAGTTTGTTGTGTGTTAACAGATCCTTTGATGCTTAACTATAAGATAGACTAACTATAAGACTGAGACTGGGACATGAAACCTAATATGTGTCTGTCTGTTACCTCTTCATGCTTAAACCGTTGAACCAATTTAGATGAAATTTGGTACAGGGATAGTTTGAATCCCGGGAAAGGAGAGGACAGGAAATCTCTCCCTAAGGGGGTAAGAATTTGTATGGAGCTATGATATAAACAAATTCCAAATGGACTGAGTCGCAGGCAGAAGCTACTAAGCTAGCTACTAAGGCAGAATCTTGTATTTTTAATAATGTAATTATAGGTCTGACAGCAGTTAATATATATGCTGTAGAACTGGCTTAAACTTATGTACATGACATCATTTGTTATTTAACAGTGGTTTTTCAGTGAAGGAAAATAAACAGGTCTAATCCCAATAAGGTCTAGTTTTCTCTCCAGGTTGGAAGGTCAGATGGCAGTCGCATTCATAAAACTAGTGTCTATGCCAAATCTTGGGATCTGAGAGTGGACCCCGGCTCCTTTAGGGCAAACCCAGGAATAAATGCTACAGATAGAACTCGCTGCTGCTGTAACATATCTATTATAACACTCAATCACAATTCACATACTTACAGTGTGGGCCTTAAAAAATATATCACTCCATTTTTTGGGCAGTCATTTAAAAAGTATCGGATCTTGGTTAAAATCAGGGGTGCGAAACTTCCTGGGCCAACAGAAGTTTCCAGTCATTCTTTATGTTTTGATTAACTTATTTCGATCCCTTGTGGCAGCTTCGTGAGTATTTACACTACTGTCTGGAAAAGTTGTTGTAATCCTACCCGTCAGCGACACAAAAGTTATTCGAATGAATTAACTAGTTTCTAGTATGATATCATTGCATTTATTCAAATAAACAATTATTATCTACATCTACGCTTATAATAAATCTTTGAATTTAAAATAGACTCAGCCAGGGGTATCTGTGGTTAAAATTAACAAATTGCACACAACAATTTCCCATCCTGATAGAAATATTGTATTTTACAATATAACTTATTATTTATGTATTTTGTAGATTTGAGAGCGTGTTTCAGGCATCCCATACATGACGGAGCCGACTGAAAGTCGATTGAGAGAAGCACTTACGGAGAGACAGAAGTTGTATGCCAGTGAGACTAACAATATCCCAATACCGGAGGAGAACAAACAGCAGATCGAGGATATTTGGTAAGCAATTAGCAAGGTTTTGCATGGATTGAAAAAAAATTAGGCCGTGATTAGACCAAGGCCTGAAACTATGTAAAATGTTTTTGGAATTCACCCTTTACAAGATATCCATTTTTTTTACTTAAAACTTGTTTTAACTATATTAAATTAAAACTAAATTATGTCTAAAAAAAGGCCATCCAGCCATTGTACTGAAGATGCTGGCGGCATTCCCTCGCTGAATTGCAATCTTGATACGTTGCGCCGAAATCCGCAAGTTCATCGGTTACGAGGTACAGATGTTTCATTTAAGTTTTACATTTGATGAGGCAGCATTTCTCAAACTCCCTGTAGAGGTTGGTTCTTTTTTTTAACAATTTTACTAAATAAGGTTTGATACTAATGTTTCTCTTAATTTAATCTTATAAATTGGAACAGTTTCTCAATAATGCAGTTTTGCTCAGATTTTCGCATCATTGCTTGGGAATCACTGGTGTAAGGGGTAACCATACCAGGAAAGAAAAATATTGGTTTATTTTATATTAACCCTTTCACCGCCACTAGCCGACAACGCAAAATCGTGACTACGACGCCACAGTCGGCGCTGGCCGACAAACATTTTTTCATGAATACCTATTGAAAAACAGCCCATTTTTATGGTGGCGTTATTTCTTTACCCATTTTAATTTTACCCCCGTGGCGTCAGTGGCACAGCGTATTGCTTCGCCGTCGGGCGGTGAAAAGGTTAAAGCCTATAAACATGATGGAACAGCGTTTGCTTGACGCTGTTCCACCATGTTTATAAGCCGTGTCTACACCGGACGAGCGGCTCGCCCGAACACCGTTCGCTCAAACGCGCTTGCCCAGTGTGGACGTGATTCGGGCGAGCGGCGGCTCGCCCGAGCCGTTCGGGCGAGCCTCTGAATGCTTGCCCGAACGGTTTGCCCGAGCCGCGAGCGGCCCAGCCTATGTGGACGGTGGTTTTGTTCGGCCGAACGACAGAAGGCGAGGGCGATTTTGGCCCTACGTATTATTATTCTAATTTGTACTTTATTGTTAACAGTATAAGGTCGTAACACATTTTCCGTAAATGCAAATCGCATTTTGTTTTATCTCACTTTTATATTTTGCTGTTAGCCGATTCGACTTCATTCAAAACTGAACGCTATTCGTAAGAGTATAAAGCCGTTAAACACTTTTTGCAATTGCATATTCTGCAAATAAAGTAATTTTGTCCACGCGTCCTTTACCGTTTTGATATTGAGCAAATTGTACTTCTTCGTCTCCTTCATCAATTTTGCTGAGTTAAGTTAAACTATAGCGTACTACTAATAAGATTGTTATTAGATAAATTGGCACGCAGGGGGACAGAGGTTGCAAAATTAAAATTATTCAAGTTTTCACTTCTGCCGGCACTCCCGGAGTGCAACCCGGTCTTTTTTTTTATCAAGGTAACTTATTAAACTTCATTCGAAGTCGCTGCGTTGGAAAAGTTCAAAACTAGCTTGACCCCTGGATGCCTACATTACATATTGATATTGCGAAAGTAGGGATCAAGTTATACCTACTGGTGGTTGGTAACTTGGTAGTGAGACGAGTTGAGGCGGATTTGGGAATTGCGTAACTGAGTTCGACACGCATGGGTTTGTTTGTCAGCTGGAAGGATTGGTAGATTGAGTAGTACCTACCTAGTAGGAATTTCAATAGGTAGGTATTTTTGATTTATCACCGTGAGCTCAACTATCGGTAGGTAAATTCGCCCGAGCCGCGCGCGTTTGCCCGAACGCCCGTCCACACCGACCGAGCGCTTGCGGCCGAGTCTTTTGACGGCTCGCCTGAACGCTCGGGCGAGCGTTTTTTATGGCTCGGGCGAGCCGCTCGTCCGGTGTGGACACGGCTATAGGCTAGGCATGACAGAAGCTCATAAACTTCACCATATGCATGTCTTTGCCGGGAATTTCTTACTGTTATTAATAAAATATCATCTATTTTGTGGCTCCAGTAGAAAAATCACTTTAGCCTAATATTATTTGTGACTCTAAATTCATAAATATTGAATAGGGAGCAAGTAGTCTTTAAAGTCGATTTCTTGTTTCAGTAAGAGAGTGCGGCAGTTCATTGACGAGGAGAAGTCAGATGAGATGGAGATAGATCGCTGTAACGCGTTTATCAGGCGGCTCCTGTTCCAGGAGCTAGGAACCCGGTTCAAGGGGGAGGCCTATGTGGAGACACAGGTGCTGGAAAATAAAAACAGGTACCAGCAACCTACTCGTCTTAGATCATCAACCTAATTCTTTAGGTTCCCCGCGCTTTCCAGCTGGTCCCAAAAATAGGCGTATGTTCTAGGTTTTGCTAAAACAACTGGTATCATATTCTTAGATGTTCTCAAGCCAACTGAAACCCTCCGACTCCGCTTAATGACCGCAAACCACCAACCGGGGTCAATGGCTTAACACTGATTGTGTTAATGTGCCTTCCAAACCACTCAAAGATTCGTTGCTTACCACCTATGAACTGACTTGCTGACGTTGCTGAACTTCGCGTAGGTAGGTACCTTAACCTATCCTCTAGCGTCAGTAGGCCATGAATGCTCAATCAATCAATCAATCAATATATTTATTCGTTTATCACAGGTACATAAGGTGGTAACATAATATTTTAAGGAACAGCTATGACGTGCCTTCTGCTTCAGAAGTACTGCATCTATGATACAGGGTGTCCCGTGAACTGAGTATAATCCGTGGACAGCTGATACGGCTGTTAATTAACTTTCAGAGTATTTAATTTTAGGTTTAGTAAAAATGCCTGAGTTTTCGAGATATTTTACACGTTATATATTTTTTGTTGTTCAATTCTACTTATATGAAAAACGATTTAAGAGCCACTTGTTAGATTATTTTTCATACTTATCACTTAAATTTAGCCATTCGCCGTGAAAAAAAATACTACGCTAAAATAGCATTATTAAACACACGTACGCCAATCTAATGATGTTTTTAAATGGCCCAATGATTTATGAGATTTTTGTAATTCAACTGCGAAACGACCTAAAATTAGAGCACTGTTCTAGCAAGACTTATGTTTTTTTTTTTTTTTTTTTTTTTTATCTGCGATCAGTCGTAAGACTATAAGCGGATGGGTAGTAGGTGGTAGGAGTTTGGAGAGATAAGACCACTGTCCTAGCTCTCGTCTAGTTCAGGTAGCACGTTGGCTCTCTTGAGTCTCTTAATTGGATTGGGCTCCAATAGTTTGGCAGATAAGGGATTAGGATGGGCTGTAAGTCTGTCCTTGTACTTGGCTGAGTATCGTCTCGCTTCTTCAGAGACAGTCGGTATTTCCAGGTACTCGTGAATTTCCGAGTTGCGAGTGTACCAGGGTGCTGACGATATAACCCTGAGGATGTTGTTTTGAGCTCTTTGTATACGCATAGTATTGGATTTGCTTGCTGTTGACCAAAGTTGGATTCCGTATGTCCAGATTGGTTTGATGATCCCGCAGTAAACTCGCAGCTTGTTGGTTAAGGATAGTACAGCCTGTCTTCCCAGGAGCCAGAGCAAGTTCCTGAACCGAAGGTTGATCTCGTCACGCTTGTTTTTGATATGCTCTTTCCATGTCATCCTTCGATCAAGGTGAAAGCCCAGGTATTTTACGCATGTCGACTGGGGAAGGGTAGCTGGGCCTAGACTAACGGGTGGGCAAGTTTCACGCCGGAGTGTGAATGTAATATGGTGTGACTTAGGAGCACTTGCTTTTATGCGCCATTTGGACAGCCAAGCATTGGTGGCGGTAAGTTGAACCTGCAACAAGCTGCTTGCCTCTTTCGGGTCTTGGCTACAGGCGAGAAAGGCTGCATCGTCAGCAAACGTGGCTACCGAGACAAGAGTGGGTCAGAGGTCAAGAGTGTAGATGTTGTACAGGATAGGGCCTAGAACTGACCCCTGGGGTACTCCTGCTCTGCAGGTAAGCAAGGAAGATCTAGCATCACCAAGCTTCACTCGAAACTTCCTGTCACTCAGGTATGATTCTATTAGAGGGAAAAAACAGTGTGGCAAATAACTTTTGATTTTGCAGAGTAGCCCCTTGTGCCAGACCCTGTCGAATGCCTGCTGTACGTCCAGAAAGGCAGCAGAGTATTTTTTGCTTTCTAGGCTTTGTCTTATGGTGCTGTAGACTCTATGGACCTGCTCTATGGTGGAGTGTTTCTTACGAAAGCCGAACTGGTGGTCAGGAATTATTTGATCCATGTCTAGGCAGGGATTTAGTCGCGCAAGGAAGATCCGTTCCCATAATTTAGACAGTACTGGCGTCAAGCTGATTGGGTGGTACGATGACGGTTCGTTAGGTGGTTTACCGGCTTTATGGATCATTATAATCTCAGACGTTTTCCACAATGAGGGTACATGAGACGTCCTTAGCGTGGCATTGATGAGTATGGTAAGGAGTACAATGGCCTTCTTCGGGAGTTCTTTTAATAACCTTGCGGTTATTAAGTCGAAGCCAGGGGCTTTCTTTGAGTCCAGCTTACGAATCTCTCTAGTCACCTCTCTAGGTGAGGTAGGACGCAGTGGCAGGTAGAGCTGGAAGTCCTGTTGAATGATTTTCTCGATTTCCGGGTCTTCAGGCTCATCGGTGTCGTTTGGTTTGAATATGCTGGCAAGGTGGTTGGCAAAGGCCTCGCATTTTTCTTCGCTGGTTCGCGCCCAAGTTTGACCAGTTCTAATTGGTGGGGAGCATTGTTGTGGCTGAAGGTTTTCCTTTGTCGCTTTCCAAAGGTTATGAGCCCCACGACCGTTGGGAGTAATCTGTACAAGCCTTTGCCTGACGGATTCGTTAACAGAGTCAGCAAGGAGGTCTTTGAGTTCTTTAATTGCCCTTTTAAGTTTGGTCTTGTCGTTGCTCCTATGAGACTGCTGCCAAATTCTGCGGAGGCGTCGTTTCTCTTTAATTTTCTCTCTAATTGCAAGGGGTATCGGGGTGCCAGATGATGTTCCTTTTAACTCCGGTGTGCTAACCCAAGCCGCTACTTGTAAAATATTTGTGAAGTACAGGCACGCATCATCCACGTCTTCATTATTTTTGAGTGGAAGTTTGAGGTCGATATTCGTCTCGAGGTATTCCCGAAAGTAGAGCTAGTCTGTGTGTGGGTTGTGCAGGTGATCAGCGTAGGGCTCGTGGAGCATAGGCACAGAGCTCAGCATTAGAGTAACGGGGGTGTGATCAGACGAGCCATCAAGACTTGATTTGACGATTGTGTTCTGCTTGCAAATACTCTTGGTTATGTAAAAGTCTAATAAGTCAGGCTTTTTCTGACAGTCCGTTGGCCAGTATGTGGGCTCTCCTGTTGACATAGGTGTTAGATTGATGACATCGCAGCTCTTTTTTAGTTCACGACCCCTAGTGGTTGTTAGTCTCGAGCCACAGTGAGAATGTTTGGCATTCCAATCGCCACCAGCGATGAACCGGTTGCCCAAGGATTCGAAGAAACGGGTAAACATAGCCTCTTTTATGGTATGACGTGGTGGGCAATAAACTGCGGAGAGGTTAAGCGGTCCAGATCGATCTTCGACGCGTATCGTAGTGGCTTGAAGGTAGGGGGCCGTAAATGGGTCCAAAAGGCAATGCCTGATACTATTCTTGATAATGACCGCGGAGCCAGCATGGGCACCCCCGTCGGGGTGAGGGGTTAGATATACGGAGAAACCAGGAATGCATATTCTGCTTCGTGATGTTGTGTGTGATTCAGATATAAGACAGATATCAAGATTGTTTGATTTTATGAACATTTCTAATTCGTGTTTGTTGGGAGCAAGGCCGTTAATGTTCCAAGTAGCTATGTGTAGAAGAGTCATTTTGCAAGCTTTGTGACGAGGGTTGTGATAAGCCCCACAAGGGAGCCTATTTGTTGTATTAGTAGATCCATTTTTTCGCTCTGTTTGACTAAAATTTCCTCTAGCTTGTTGTGGTATTTTCGGTCATTGTTGCCATTTGTAACTTCAGCGTATGTTTTTTGTTGTGAGTTGTCAGTAGAGCTCTTATCTTTAGATGTGCTGGGGATCGGGTTATTCATTGCAGCTGAAGCTGGGGTACTTTGAGCAGGTGGTCGAGCTCTAGGACTAGAATTCTTGTTTCTTCGAGCAAGAAGATCTTTGTATATTTGACAGCCTTTGTAGTTGGCCGGGTGATCGCAGGAACATAAGCAGCAGGTAGCAGGGGTAGCTCTGTCTTTTTTGCAGTCAGAGCTTTTGTGAGGTCCAGCGCATTTGACACATTGATAAGGCCTCATGCAGTTGTTCTTGGAGTGGCCATATTGTTGGCAACGCTGGCATTGTACAATGCCTTTTGATTTACGTGGATCCTCTATCTTGACTTTTTGATTATAGATATACTCGATCTTTTTAGCTGCCGGGTTGTTAACACTAGGCTCAATGTTAACAAAGAATGTCGAGGTGGGTGTCTTATCTGGGCCATAGCGAGCGTTGATAATTTCACCTTTAACTTTGTTATTAGTTGCTTCTACTGCTTCGTTGATTGCTTCATGTGGAGTAGTATGGTGTAGGTTTTTTATAACGATCCGGTAGCATTTGGAGTCCTTTGGCGTAAATGTGTGGCCTATAAGCCCGTTTGATCTGATGACAGTAATAGTCTTTTTATATTCTTCAGGGGTTCCTACGAGGATGTGAAGAACGTATTTGTTGAGGATTTTTAGTTTAAACTTATCTTCGGTGCTGACGGTAAGAAGTAATTTTCGTAGCTCATTGACATCTTGTATTCCATTAAGAACAATCGGCGGGGGTTTGCTGGGTTTCCTATTCTTTTCGATGGGTGTTTCGTCTGTTGCATCCAGCGGTAGGTTACTGAAGCGATTTTCCGTGGATGTTCCCTTTTGCTCAGGCGGGGAACCGCAAGTTTTTCTCTTTACTGTGGCGCGGTGTAGGCGCTTTCTGCCATGACGGCGGAGCAGGATAAGGCTGGTTGTCATGTGATGATAATTCTGTCGCGTCAGTCACAGGTTCTTTTGGAGAGTCTTCAGAGCTCTTAGGTGTGTTTTGAGCTAGGTCAGTCATGGAAGATGATCTTGGTCTGTTAAACAGTCCGGGGTGAAATACTTGTTGAGTTAGTTGGGGTTGGGGTTTTTGGTTTTTTTGGGTATTCATATACATAATTATTGTTCCCACGAGAAAGGGTCGAAATAGAGGTCGCTCACAGGGTAACGCCCATTCCGTGAGAAGGCACAATACAACGATGTGAACCAGGTCCATCGAGGTTAGCGCTAGCGACTGGATTCCCTCAGCCATCCATCCCCTCGGCACGCACCTTGGGATTGGGGTAATTATTTTATAGAGGTTTTCTTCCTCATAGCCCAGGCAATTAAGCCAAGGCTACCGGTCTTGCGAAACATGACCACAAGGATGCGGTTTGTAAAGGTCATTTCCTACCTTCACACTGGCTGGCTGTTAAGCTTGCCTAGTAGGTTAGTTAACCGCCGCCCACGACTCGGCGTTTGTTGTTCTTTAGCACCACCCGGGGGACAGGTGTAGGGTTGTGGTTAGGTAGCTCCTACGGACGCGAACAACTTTGCCCCCCGACAACTTTGCCCCCTGAATTACCATGAATTAAATGAATTAAAATAAAATTAAAAACTTGAACTGACCAAAACAATTAAATTAAATGTTCAAATTGTTTTCAGCCTGGGGAAATGCAACAACGACATATTTTCAAAAGTGCTTAGTTAATTCGTTTCGTTGGTTCGAATTACAAAAATACAAATACCTCGAAAACTAAGGCATTGCACTAAACCTAAAATTCAATATTCTGAGGGGTATTTAGTAGCCCTATTAGCAGTCCACGGATTATCCTCGGTTTACGGTGTATGCTTTGACAAGTAATCTTAATCATTCTTCCCTTATTAGGGACGAATAGTTTATTTTAGACATCAAAGCGATAGTGTTAGCTAGGCTGTACTGGTATACTCTATGGTCTGACCCGCACTTGGCCGGTTAATTTTAAGTTTAGGTTTGTACGGACTCGGTTCGTATGGGACGCAATTTTGACGTTTGTCCCGGGCGCCAAGTTCCCACGCTACAGTCAACAGCAAAAGTAGCTAAGCGGGCCGAATGCTCAATATGACCTACACACGACTCCAATGCCAAGAGGATAAGACCTGTCTAAATAATTTTGAGCGTGTTATTTTGCGTAGCTACTTCTGCTGCTGACTGTACACCCCTGCTCTATCCGAAACTGTAAGCGTAAATTCTGTTGAACGAACGCAAAGTAAAAGCGACTCTGTGCTCTGACTATAAAGTAGTTTTTGTACTAAAGTATTGCTTGCCTATTGTGCAAACAGGGTTCTGAAAGTGACGCGGGTGACAGCGGAGAACGCGGTGCAGGACCGCGAGGCCATGAAGAAGGAAAGGGAGTGGGACGAGTTCGAGGACGCCGTCGGCTTCTCGAAGGTGGCACGGATGATCAGCCAGGCGGTAAGCTTACAAAATGTACTTTTTCTCAAACATGCTCGGAAATGTATGCGTTAATATCACGAAATGAAGACAAGAAGTTTCTTGTTTAAGGCTACATTTCTTCTTGGCCTTACGCCAAAAGTAAAACGAAATAAATAAAAGTAAAACCATTATTGTCCGCTACTCTAACTTTTTAAATTTAATTACTAATATTAAACTACAGAAGGATAAATAACATACTGCCAACCACCACTAGACTGCTCTGCGACATAAAAAAAAAAACAAAATCTATGGTACTATACTTATGTGTGGTTAAACTTGGTGCTCGAACAGCTTGTTCAAATGGAATGTTTAAAAAATAAAAAAGGTGGCAAATTACATATTATTTAATTGATTATCTAGTATTTATTTTAATTTAAATATTTCCTCACATCGTTTGAGAAAAGCACTATACAATCCTCGGCCGGAACAGGGATTGCTGGACTCGTTGTATCCGTCTACTCCAAACTCGTCCAGCAATCCCTTACTTCACGGCCTCTGCAGTAATGTACTATATTATACTCGTCGCACTTTAATGTATGAATTAAGACTTCGTGCACCAAACTATAGTTACATACTGTTTTCTTTAGAGCTCCCAACTCCGCTATAACAAATTATTATACAACTGCTAAGAGTACTTACTTACACCTACTCGCGCAACTCCGGCGCATATTGCATGAAACTATAAACTATACAGTTTGCAATACAAAAAATAAATTCCTATTCAAACAGTCTACAACTACATACAGGATGGAGAGTTTACCTATGCTCTATATATTACCTATATTTTGCCTATAATTCAACAAGTTTGTTAATTATTACTGCTATTAAGCCAGGCCCCTTGTTGGGTGTACTCCTCTTTATGTCTCGTCTTCTGACCAGGAACCGTAGGCTCGTCAATGAAGAAGTCAGGATAGTACAAATCTTCCTTTAATGTTGATAGGTTGATACATGCATTAAGATAGGTAAAATATATTAAAACGTGTGTCGCCGCTATGGCTGTACGGTGCAGTCTGAGGTGCTCGGAGCGGGGTCGTGACGTATCCGTGACGTCACTAGAGTACCGTTGCATCTCTGCACTGATTTATGTTGCGCAAACACCCCTATTTCACCAACTTGCCAATTGTCACCTGACAACGACAATTCTCCGTACATTGCTGGTTCCACAAGTAACCTAGCGACCACCTTAACTTCTAGAACAAGCAATCTATGGCGAATTGTCATTGTCAGGTGACAATTTTCGACTTGGTGAAATAGGGGCCAGGTCGATTTGTCTAAGATTGTGTCCAAGCATTGTATTAATTTTATCTTTAAGTTTACATCACTGGGTAGACCGCTGGGAGTGCTAGACTATGACTCCTCACAACTACATATGTATTTCAGGAGAAGCTGGTGGTCGGGCACAATATGCTATTAGATGTTCTCCACACGCTCAATCACTTCTTCCAACCGCTGACGCCCGACTACACTTCCTTCAAGGAGTTTACACACTGCATGTTCCCCAGGTATCACTAAAATATATCTACAATATTACCCTCTAGCCGCCCAAAGTCCTATTAAAAGGCATACTATTCTTCACTGGAATCTATACTATACTAAATTACAACAGAGACACATTTGCATTTGAACAGCGTTGCATTTGTTTTGTGTCGTACGATGTTAAAACAAATCAAACTCGACTCTATTGCCTATCATAGTTGGTTCAAATTTCACTGCCTATATTTAGTGTGTGACGGAAGGATAAATGGCTATTAGATCATCGTTAACCTTTAAGTATGGACGTCATTTTTTAGGGTTCCGTACCCAAAGAGTAAAAACGGGACCCTATTACTAAGACTACGCTGATTGTCCGTCTGTCTGTAACCAGGCTATATCTCAAGAACCGCGATAGCTAGACAGTTGAAATTTTCACAGATGATGTATTTCTGTTGCCGCTATAACAACAAATACTAAAAACAAAACAAATTAAATATTTAAGGCGATCTCCCATACAACAAACGTTTTGTTTTTCAGGCTGTATCTCAAGAACCGCGATAGCTAGACAGTTGAAATTTCCACAAATTATTTATTTATGTTGCCGCTTTAACAACATATACCAAAAACAAAATAAAATAAAAATTTAAAGGTCTAATCTGATAATCCGGTCTAATATCCCATACAACAAACTTTTTTTTTGCTGTCCGACTCGCACTTGGCCGGTTTTTTCAAACTAAGAAAACGAGAACGCCGAGTACCCTGTGAGACTCCACGTCCATACTTAAAGGTTAAACGGTCCATAAACGTGGCCATATAATATAATTTGAAAATATCATTTGTAGAGCATGCCCAACTTGAGTTGAGGTTATGAATGGTGAGGGACAGTATTTCCCACGACGATTATTACCCTGAACACGATAAATATTACTACGAAATGATAATGAGAGTTTCCAGAATGCATTATATCACCATTCACCACGTGGCAGCACTGTGACGAAAGGTCTTTTTTAACAGCTGCTTTTGAAATTCACCAATCAACGTAACGTTGATTAAACGTGATTGGTGGATTTTGACTCTCGCCACAGTGCTGCCGGGGACATAATGCGTTCTGGAAACCCTCATTGTTTAGAGTTTACTGCTATACCAATAAGGTTCATTTTCAATGAGCTAAAGTGACTGAAAAACGCTTGTTCGCAGCTTGCTAGACACAAAGTATATGTCCAGTCTGCCGCCCTTCAAGGACATGGTGAACTCTAGCGTGCTCCAGCATCTGTTGGCGACATTGTCGGAGCCACCGTTTGGCCTGCCCACTGTTGGTAGGTTGAGACCTATGCTTTAAAGGGAGTAAGAAATATTTATGTCTCGTTCTACCGTATAGCCGCGTCCTGTATGATGGGTCAGGATGGCCCATTGTGTGGAGCGGCCATGCAACAACTCAAAAATATTATTACTCCAAAAGAAAGAGGGCAAAAAAATATGCCTAGTGACGAGAATCCCATTCAGATATCTCAAAGAATTACGAAGCTACTAACCGTTTTAATATTGCTTGTTGGAGAGAGAAAACGTGGGGAGTGAATAACAATCCATACTTATATTATAAGTCTCTCTGTCTGTTACCTCTTTACGCTTAAACCGCTGAACCGATTTGGATGAAATTTGGTATAGAGATAGTTTGAGTCCTGGGGAAGGACATAGGATAGTTTTTATCCCGGAAATCATCCCCCAAGGGGGTGAAGCGGGGGGTGACAGTCTGTATGGAGCTACGATATAAACGAGTTCCACGCGGACGGAGTCGCGGGCAGAAGCTAGTTGTTTCATATGAAGGTGCGTTTTGCGGAAAAGGGACAGAATATACCCCCTCTTTAATTATAACTTTGTGATTATTTAATCCCCCCCTGCTTTACTTTTTTCTCCATATGAAAATATTTTTTTATAGACTTTTTTGTCCAAAAGCTGTGTGAATGTGATCGAGATGGTTCTTAGCTACGTTTCAACGAAATCGGCTCAGCCGTTTTTGAGATATTTAACTTTGAAATGAAAATGTCCGGGGTTTTCAGTCACCTATACTTTTAAGTCTCTAGCCGCCCTCCATGAATATTTTAAATGGCTTCACGTCCTATAGCACGGTGAATCGGCCAATGTTGATGTGTTAAACATGTCACATGGAGTGCATGGAGAACATAAGGGTTTATTATTATTATACTTATATTATAATGTTTTTTGTTATTACTTAAATAATGTTTTCACTTCTAATCAGCGAGACGAGAAGTAAATAGTATAATAAGCATGCTTCCAATATAGACTTTATATTATCACCTTAAGGTATACAATGAATTTAATTTATACCATGCCTCCTCTTGCCACTTTGGCTAACTTCGCACACCTCCGAGGTGTCGAACACCGGACGATATAAAAAAAAACACTTTCTGGCGAGTGCTACAGCTCACAGAGCCGCTAGTTTATTCTGTGTTTTTACTGTCCCAGGATCTTGCGAAGGCCGCGGCTACACGCTCTCCGACGACAAATCGCACGAGGCAGGTTACGACGCGTTCGTCACCGGGCTCTGCTTCCTCGCCATGCGGTCGCACGTGTCTCGCATGCGCGGAGAGAAGGAGAGGGAGAGCGAGCCCTGCGCCGCGCTGCTGCGGCCGTTCCTCAACAAACTGTTCCTCACTAAGACCGCGTACCAGGACTCGCCGTATATGAACTTCGATGGGCCTGATCGTGAGTTTCCTTCTATCGTTTTCCCGGTTTTTAGGGTTCCGTAGTCAACAAGTGGGGATGTCTTTTTTCCTCTTTAAACCCATGGTGTGTGGGTTATCGTTGGATAGCTTGTTTAAAAATATTACTAGTTTTTAAGAACCATTTTTCAACTCAGTGATCCATTTGCGTGATATTGGGATTTAAAGTCCTAATTTTTGTTCGAGTTAAGTGTCCCCACCTCCTGCCGGCTATAAATGGCCGCTACTGGGAATGTGAAAAAAATCGTGGCAGTAGTACCTACGTATATTGAATTTAAAAGGAAAACCATCACGGCTAAGTAGGCATAGTTACAGAGTAATAGTCGACCAACTTAATGTGTACTTGAAAAGGCCAACTTTCGTACAAATTCAGTCGCCGCAACCGCACCATTTAGTTGGCGTGCGCGTGTCGATGTAACAAAGACAGACAGGCAACTACGGAACGCTACACTGCGCGTGGCACGAAAGGCACTCGACCGGTTTTTGTTAAAATTAAAAAATGGGATTACGCTTGACCTTCGTCTAAATTAATGGAAAGTTAAGGCGGCGCCCAAGACGGATCACGCTCAACCAGATGCCAGAGGCTCTAGTATAAGTTTTACCGAAACAAAACGTTGCGACCGCGTTTGCGTTTAGCTATCGAGGCTCTAGTATAAGTTTTACCGAAACAAAACTTTACGATCGCGTTTGCGTTTTACCCTCAATTTGTATGGGTTTTGACAGCTAAACGCAAACGTGGTCGTAACGTTTTGTTTTGGTAAAACTTATACTAGAGCCTCAAATCCCATACAAATTGAGGGTGAAACGCAAACGTGATCGTAACGTTTTGTTCAGTAAAACTTATACTGGAGCCTCTGTTCAATTTTACTTTGAAGAAATCCAGGTTGTATGTTTCCGGAAATACAGACGCTGGAAGAGATTTCCAGATAAGTGGCACGGGTTGTACCTTAATGGAGGGGACCCCTCGGATCCGCTTTGTGACCTGCACGGCTATCAGGCAGCGGCGCGCGAGCTCTCGATTTTTCTCGCACTATCCGTCTCTCTCTTATTAGAACACTTAGAACAAGAGGTATAGTGCGAGAAAAATCGAGAATATGTCGCGGCCGTACCATGATAGACGTGCTGATGCCAAAATTTGGCGCAAAGCATTAGGTTTACCAGCTCGACGGGTTGACGACGTAAAAAAGGCCGCAAGTCATTCCTGCATGAGACTAGCACGGGACCGGGATAAGGGGCGTACTCGAAGGGAGGCTTATGCTCAGCAGTGGGCTATTACAGGCTGATCTTTTCTACCCTCTCTGGGGAATGGTTATCAGAAACCTTGTTTGGAATTAGACTTTGTTTGAAATTGCAATGTCAGGTGACCTTCTGTACTTAAATATTATGTAAGTTATTCTGTGGTGGGACGGCTCCTGTTTATAAGTCACTTTATTGGAATTTTAGGCCCATATTAACACTTTCTAGAACCCGCCTAGCGGGCGCTCTGATCGTAAGCGCTTTCGCTACTTAGCGGGAAAACCACGGCATCGGCTACGAACGTAACGCTACGAAATTGATGGCAGTGAATGTGTTAAAACAATAGTTGTGTGATAACGGCATGAATTTTGGTGGATGAATAGTGCGATATTGTTCACAGCGTCGCCGTCCAGAGACCACGTGTTCCACCTCACCTTCCCCAAGGAGTGGCAGAGGAATGACATCAATCAGCTGTTCAGTCCTTTTGGTGAGATTATAACTATTATAAGATAATATAATAATAATAATTAGCCTTTTATTCCCATATTTTTACATTATAAATACAGTAGGGTCATTACGCTGGTTACGCGACCACCTTCGGTTAGCGACCACCCGAAGGAGAAGGTTTTTCTATTGAAGATAACATCAATTCTACAGATCCTATTGAGACAATTAGATGTACATGTATTTTTGTTGTTGTTTTAGAATAAAAATCTACTAAAAAACCGAGGAAATATCCTTTTAGTTCACCAACTCAGCTAAGTGGTCGCCAACCGGCACATAAAATTAGGTGGTCGCTAACCGGCGAAATTACCCTATGTTTATTTAATCTTAATCTGTTAGTTTATTGGGTTGCCCATTGTTGGACGAAGGCCTCCTCCATCATATGCCATCCAGTTCTATCCGCGGCTAGTCTAGGCCAGGTGGTTCCTGCCACTTGGATGATATCATCATACCACCTGCGGCGCGGGCGGCCCCTTGGGCGCTTATCCTCGCGTGGCCCCCAGTGGAGCACACGCCCACTCCATCGGCCATCTTGTGACCGTGCCATATGCCCAGCCCATCTCCACTTTATTCAGCATGCCTCCTCTGCCACACATTTCAGTTTCGTTTTATCTCTTATTCTGCTGCTTCTTACTCTATCTCTCAGTCTTAAACCCAGCATACTCCTCTCTAAGGATTTTTGGAAGACTTGCAGCTTATTAATTATCTCTTTAATAAGAGCCCAGGTCTGACATCCATATAGTACCACTGGCAGTATTGCGTTGTCAAACACTTTCTTTTTAAGTTTCAATGGCAGTTTGCTCTTGAATATGTGCTTGAGTGCCCAGTATTTATACCAAGCCTTTTTTATTCTGCGTTCTACTTCATAAATAGTCCGTCCTTGAGATGATATGCTCTGGCCGAGATATATATATTCATCCACATATGTCAAGACACCCTGGTTAATTTTAACTGGTCTATGCTCTCCGTTTGTCATGACACAAGTTTTGTTTGTGTTCATTAGGAGTCCACACTTTTGATTTTCTACTTCTAAGTTTTTTAACATTACTTCTAGCTCTTGATGACTTTCACTTAGGACTACAATGTCATCTGCGAAGCGTAGGTGACTCAGATATTCTCCGTTTATTCGTAGGCCCATTTTTGTCCAGTCTAATTTTCTGAAAATTTCTTCCAGTAGTGTTGTGAAAAGGTTTGGAGATATCGGGTCGCCTTGTCTCACACCTCTTAATATGTCAAAGCTGCTACCTCTTCTCTCCAATCTGACGACTGCTTTGCTTTTGCTATATATACTACTCAAAAGAAAATAGGGGCCACAAGTATGGTGATCGTTACGTGAAAATTATATTAAACAGTAATATATATTTTTTTAGCTTTTAGACTTGAACTCCAGCATGAAAGAGGTTAGATTCTGCCTTCAGAATACATTCGTATCCTTATACGGGAGTTCAATAATTAGCCACTTATCAATTAGTTTATGTCCAATAATTACAATGGCCCTTATTTTGTTTTGAGCAGTAAAGTATTATAAGATAAGTGTACGAATATTTTTTACTTTACCTCTACGCTGTTATTACGTGTGTATATTTCGGTAAATTTTAGCGATTTTTAAACATATTTTTAAGTTCAAGGCTGGTTCCCTTTTAGGTTTTTTTTTGTACGTCCCCTTTACTAAAGCCCTATTTCATTAAACCGGATAACGACGTATTCCAAAGCTGAACGTGAAAATTTTATGAACCAATCGCAGATTAAACTCTTCTCCGCCATTGTTACTCGTAGATTTGCCACTAACTTGCGCTTAAGAGTCCGCAGTAAGCTCGATTCTCCATACAAACGTAGTTACGCTCTCATTTTAAAACTACGTATTGGATTGTAACGAAACTTTGCATATACAATGACATGAGGTATATTTATGTCTGTAATTAGTTTATGTAGCTTCAGATACCATAGTAAAAAATACAGCGAATTTAAGTTTTTCATACAAATCTTCTTTTTGCTGTATTTTGTTTGTTTTATAAACTGGAACCATATAAACTAATTACAGACATAGATATACCTAATTTCAGGAAGGTGAAATTCGGCCGAGCTTACAGCGGACTCTTAATTTTTTTTTTTAGTTTGTCTTTTTCTGCAGGTCCTATAGCGGTGCAGTTCGTCGACGAGACGTCTGCGCTCGTGGCGCTGTCGCGGCGCGAGCAAGCGCGGGACGTGCTGCGTACGCTCGCGAAACATTCGCGAACGACGCTCGTGCCGTACGCCAAAATTAAAAACTTGGTAATTTGCGTACGCAAAACGAATTATATTAATTTTGCGTTGAAAATATCTACCAGAGATGTGCGAAGATGTGTTTTCATACTTTTGACACCTAGCTGTCAAGAATCCGATGTATCAAGCATCCTACTACCCTACTAATATTAGAAATGCGAAAGTTTGGATGTTTAGAGGTTTGGATGTTTATATGTTTGGATGTTTAGATATTTAGATGTTTGGATGTTTAGATGTTTGGATGTTTAGATGTTTGGATGTTTGTTACTCAATCACGCTTAAACGGCTCTACCGATTTGAATGAAATTGGGCACGAAGACATTTTAAAACCTGGATTAAAATATAGGATAGTTTTTATCCCGGGTCCACGCAGACGAAGTCGCGGGCGGAAGCTAGTATAATAATAATGATAATCATCATCATTTATTTCAGCCAACTAAGGCCCATACCATAGTTACAAATACCTTAAATACTAACATAAATACAATACAATTATAAAATGAAAACACTTAAGGCCGTATTCATAAACGTCCTACAAGCCTGTTTTAACTAAAATGGCGTTAAAATTCGTTTGTCCTTATCTGTCACTTTGACATTTGTGTTCGTAAGAAAGGGAAAAAGCACATTTTATTTAGCAGAGGCATTTTAAGTTTTATGAATATGGGGGTTATTATTTAGGCGACGAAACAGTGTGGCTCCGTTGCGTCGTCAAGTCCGGAGTAGAATTCGGTAGGTTGCCCCGGAACCGCCGAAACACGACACGCTTCGGCCAGAAGTCAGCACACGCGATGGTCTCCTGCAGCGGCCCAACATATACATATAGAAACATATTTTCGCACATTGCTGGTGGATATTCACCCTTAGCCTATAAGTTAATTGCCTGGCGTGTATGGAAGATTCGGACATGAAAATATATATAAATACATACATTCACGCCTTTATTCCCAAAAGGGGTAGGCAGAGCACATGAAACGTATATTCCAGCGCCACTTTTAGCATAAATGTGGGTATAAAAGATCGACAAAATGTGATATTGCAGTGATAGGTTGCTAGCCCATCGCCCACAACACACTTTAACCCTGGTCCCTTAGTCGACTTTTACGATACGACACCCACGGGAAGAAAGGGGGTGGTGAAATTCTAACCCACAGCCCACGCTACACGCGGGGAAAATATATATATAGATACTCAGTGCGCGTGTGCTGCGCGGCGTACTAGTAGGGGTATGACGATAGCGGGGTGCGGGCGCCGGGCTTTGCCTCTCGCACGACGCCAGCGCGCCATTATCGTCATGCCCCTGCACCCGCGCGCCGCGCAGGCGACAACTGAGTTAACACTTTCAATGGCTAAAAACCCGGCTAGAAGGCCCCTACGCCGTAGTCGATTTTCGCTACATACGCGGAAAACCACGGAAGCGGCTACGAGCGTAGCGATTCCTGGCAGTGAATGTGTTAAGCGGTCGAACTATAGATACGTTCATCCACTCACTTTATCTATATATACTCATGATACATTTAAATCACGCGCAATACATTTAAAATCAAATTCAGAGATGTACAAAATACTTTAAATTAAATACAAAATACAAATACTTTTGCCTTTTGTATTTAAATACTAAATGCAAAATAGGTATTTTCAAAATACTTTATTCAAATAAATTACTAAAAAGCGAAGCGTATGTCACAGATAATAAGTATAATAACGTTAATTTTGTTTTAACTGCAATTTTGCACATGGACTTTCAAAGTTGCAGCGCCTCTAGTGGCCATTTGCCGAATCGCTGACCCGTTCGCTTGAAAATTTGAGTGGTAAAGGTAATACTTTCGAAACTTAGCAGTAAAAAAAGAATTTTATATTTGACAAATGTAAAATACATTTCGAAAAGGATTTCAAATAAAATACAAAATACTTAAAAAACATATACTGCGTGGAACGGAACGATGGACTTTCCCGCAAGAGGGGGATTATTGAGCGCTAGTACGTCACATTTTCCAGATAAACTTTTTTTTGATGCGATTTTTTTTACCTACTTATATTTATATTTGACATACTTGAAATAAATAATATAAAGGGTTAATGTTAAATTGTAATGTAAGTAATCATAACATGTATAAATTTTTAAATTTTGTCGACTATTAAATTTTAATCAAATGGTGTATGCATACATAGAATCACTATAATAATTGTAACTGTTTCTTCGCTAATAATCATTCAAACACAATGTACATTGTTCAATGAATAAATGACTTATGACTTATGACTTATGACCTTTGTATGGAGCGTTGGCCGACTGGAGCGACGAGCTCCATACAAATGTAAAAAAAAAACGCGTCAAAAAAAATAGTTTATCTGAAAAATGTGACGTACTAGCGCTCAATAATCCCCCTCTTGCGGAAAAGTCCATCGTTCCGTTCCACGCAGTATATTTAAGTACAAAATATAAAATACGTATTTTGTATTTTGTATTTGCATTTTAAACACAAGTATTTCAAATAAGTCACAACTCTGATCAAATTGGTATGTATGGTATAGGCACCTTGTGTTACTATGAGTAATCTTTGTTTTTTTCTTCTACAGACAACACACGACAGCAAGCACTGGCGAAAGGAGGAATCGGTCATGTGCGTATCTGATTTATGTAAGATTTTCCAGGCCGTCATATTAGTTTGTATCTGCGTTTTGATTAAAAGATACGTGGAACAATAGTCACAACCCTCGGTGTCGTACCATTCATGACAATGATAAATGACATACATATGATGAAATACATAATTCAGTGAAATACATAACAAATCTTATTACAACGGAGTAAGTTGCAGTTTCTATAGATATTAAAACAGCTTATGGTGGGTTTAGACCAAAAAAGGACAATCATTTTGCAGTTAATTCATATTCATTTAATTGTGTCAATATTAATACATAAAATATTTTTAAAGGTATCTTAATAACGTGTAAACAATAAATTATTACATAATATTTTTTACTAGACTATTTATAATACAATTTATATTCATTTTCATGTTGTTACTAAACGGGACTTGATCGCGTATAATAGACTTTTTGTCAAAAGTCAAATCACCTTCTTTTTAGGCCTCTCACAGACTGGAGCGGCCTGCGGTGGCGGTCAAAATTTGACAGGTAATGACAAGTTTACTATTGTTCGCCGCGGCCAGGCCGCGCCAGTGTGATGCAGGCTTTATGAAACGTCAAAAACGCTCCGTTAGTTTGGAATTTGTAGGGATTAGTGACTTGTACGTTACAATCAAACAACCTCCTTATTGTTAGTTTATATGTATTTAAAAATCTTAAAATTGCAAACGTAGTTGAAAGATTGATAGTTTAAAATGCAAAAAAAACCAATTTATTTTCACTGTTGTCGAATACCCTATTATTTTATTTATATACCTCACTGAGGTTTCCCGATGTTTCACGATGCTCACGGGACGACTCCGGGGGAAGTTAATTGTACGCGATTAAGACCCGTTTCGAAACAACGAGACTCGTGAAAGTTTTTAAAAATCACCATATAACTTTCATATGGTTGTTTCTTGGTGGTGGTCCAGAAAACATTACAGATCAATGTTAGGGATGCCTGTTCCTTCGAAAAATCGAAACCCAGCTCTCTTAATAGATGTTCATGACACAATTCTCGTTAATAGAATAAAAAATATACTTGTCTCTGCGAATGTCGTGATATTGGATTATAAATCTAAGGACTATGACATAAGGTTGATGTTTAATTACTAGCATGGCGCACCATTAGTGCGATAACAATATGATTGTCTAACGTACTGAATTATTCGTGCTGTGCGGCTGCAGTTCAGTATTGACGAACATTTTAATGTTTGTAAGTAGTTGTTTTATCTTATTAGGCTAGGTGCGACAAAGAAAGCCAATAGAATCTCTGAATCGTGTCGTATATTTTACGGCAGAGTTATACAGTAAAAAGTACACTACTAAAATATATAAGACATATACACCTGTTTAAGTTAGGGTTTACGACTTAATGTAGTTGGTGATTAATCGGTTGTTGAGTATATAAGACTGTACTATTAATGCATGGGAGAATAAAACAAGGTACCTACGTCGTACAAATGTTGCCATTGTGCAAAGATGGCACACATATGTTGCCATTGACTGACACCTTCCATACAAATACGGAGAATTAAAACTAAAAGTAAATACATTAAGTGAGCCATGTGTCGTGGCAAAGAATGGGCGCTGATTCAGCATAATGTTGTGGCAGGAGCCACATCGCTGATATTCTGCCAGGACCCTCTCTAATGCACGATTAATATTGAAAAATAAAGTTAGCTAGTTTAACTATTTATTTGGGTTTAAAAGACAACAGTTTACAATAAGTAGTTCAACGTAAATATTGATTAAAAAGCACGTAAGTGAAGTAATGTATTTTTACTCAGGTAATTTACTTTCTCACAGTGGCAACACAATGACAGTCCGCCATTTTAAAGATGCTGATGACGTAGGCAAGATACGCGAGCTGTGACGGGAATGACTTACCTTGGTTTATTCTAGCATGTATGAATGTAGATAAATGTGGCGTTCCCAAGTTATAAGTCTCGCTTTGTTGATGTCAATAATGGCGTTATGTAAATAGCGCCTTAATGACACAAAAGTTATGTTGATGATATTTATCGTACACTGTACCTAGACTATGTAGGTATTTTTTTTAGGTATTGTTTTATTCATTCCAATGTCGCTTTTTTGCCACGTTTTCATCCCGTATGTCGTATGCGATGATAAATAATGTACTCATCGTCGGTGGACACGCTTTCAGACGCTCTCTGCTAGCGGCGCATGGGCAAGGCCAGTTACAATTCCAAAACATTGGGTACTTAAATTGCTTATTACCAGAGCCCGGAATATTCACGGCAAAACAAAAGACTGTCGCAACCTTACTAGTGTTAGTAACATTTTTTATCGATATCGATAGTTGTGTAATAAAAGAAAAAAAACGGACCACAAAATTACGTGACGTTTGTATAAAATTACATAGAAACAGATGCAATTTCTTCTTCCAAATCCACGTCACTACACACAGCAGCACATGTCATTTTATTTCTGATAGTAATAAGAGTATATAATCATAATTTCTTAACATTCTCTGGGGGTAGACAGACAGTTTCGTTTATCACTATAAAGCAATTTATACATACTAAATGATCGTTCCACTTTACTCGACGTCAAGGAATTTAGAAAATTCATTGTAATTGGTATGTTTTTCAGGTTGAGTAAGTTTTTTTAGATATTTCTCGTATATTATTTTTAATTAACCGTTGCGAAGTATTTTAAAATATTCGATAATAATACTCGATATCGACAGTATTTTGTTTTGCCGTGAAAATTCCGGGCTCTGCTTATTACTGGCCACGTCACAAACATATGTAAAAAAAAATGCAGCACCCACGACTTGTTCAAATAGGTGTCCAAGAGGTTAACGTCTGAGACCGCGGAGCTGGCAAATTCCCCTCACAAGTCATTAAGTACAATATTATTGATACTATGGTGTGGTGCCTTTTATTTTGATCTAGGTTCTGTAGTTATAGATTTTGATACATTCAGTTATATACGATATCTAATTTATTAAAGTTAGTTAACATCTTATTAAGAGTCCGCAGTAAGCTCGGCCGAATTTCACCTTCCCATACAAACGTAGTTACGCTCTCATTTTAAAACTACGTGTTGGATTGTGACGAAAATTTGCATATACAATGACATACGGTATATCTATATGGTTATTAGTTTATATGGTTCCAGTTTATAAAACAAACGAAATACAGCAAAAACAAGTTTTGTATGAAAAACTTAAATCCGCTGTATTTTTTTACTATGGTATCTGAAGCTACATAAACTAGTTACAGACATAGATATACCTCATGTCATTGTATATGCAAAGTCACGTTACAATCCAACACGTAGTTTTAAAATGAGAGCGTAACTACGTTTGTATGGAGAATCGAGCTTACTGCCGACTCTTAAGTCATTATGAAACGTTTTTACCATATTACTATTACATTCATTCAGTTGGTCCCTCAATGCTGAGGATCGTGAATGCTAAGCTGAATGACTACTATATTTACATGAATACCATAATAATGTATACATAATACATACTAGTACTTTAATTATGAACAATCTACTGGATTGTCAAAGTATATTCAAATAACGGCATCAACTTACAAAATTTCTGGCCACTGGCCAGTAGCTTAATGGCATTTTTGAAATGTTTGGAAAGTCATTCAAGTCTAAAGACTCTTTTTATTACGTTTTGATAGTTGGTCATGTTTTTGGTTACCCTAAAGTTTTAGAGATTGAACCAATTTTAAAATACTGTACGTTCAGACAGAGTCAGACGGCAAACGGGTAATTGTAAACGCGGCATTACACATAAAACAATATGACTCTAACGTTAAAATTAGATTTTAGTAAAACGCCCAGTTGCACAAACTACCATTAACGCCTGTCTTATTACGACACTTGCTCTCACTCCGTTATTCGCGAAAATTAACGGTGTGAGTGAGTGATGCTGATGGGCTAGCAACCTATCTCTGCGATATTACATTTTGCCGATCTTTTATACCCTCATTTCTGCTAAAAGTGTTTTGAACATAAGTTCCATGTGCTCTGCCTCTATTTTTTGGGATAAGGGCGTGAATCTATGTATATATGTAACAGTGACTTAAGAGGAGAGCGATTGTGCAAACGGGCGATAATATAAGATCTCATACATTTGTATGCTATTGTAATAATAAAACTTTAATTTTACAATTTTGTTTTATTTGTTAGAGTCGTATTGTTAGAGGAGATTGTTTACCAAGGGATTATCTTCGTGCCGCCTACCGTACATTTTTCTCAGTGAAACTTGATCAAGCTATTTACTAATTAAATAGAGCTGAATTTCGGTTGTTTTTCAATTAAAAAACGGAACAAAAGAAATGCGCCATTGTACGTTTCATAACATTATCAATCACTATCTGTTGCACATGTGCGGCGCAAGGCTATTTGGGCCAACATTGTTACCCGTATGAGGGGCGGGGCACTTGGCACTTTTATTCCAGTTAAACAGTCTACTTTTCATTACGGCTGGAAGGAAAGTATAGTGCGGATTCCTATTTTAGACAGAATTCACTTTTCTTTGTGCCTAGTAAACAATGCGATTGTCTTTCATTGTTAAGTGGTAAACAAAGCGATTGTCTTTTATTATTAAGTGTAACTTCTAATTGATACTGTTTTGTATTTAGAACAATAGACAACTTAACAATAGTCGCTATTCGGGTAAAGTATGGCATTTTAATTTCGAAATTTGTGGCACGTGGCTATCGTGGCTAAACAATTACTTTGTTGGACCCATGGGTCTTAAGAAAGGATCCGGTGTAGATTAAGAATCCGCACTATAACAATAAAAAACAACCAGACAAACAATCAGAATCAGAAATTAATTGGTATAACACATTATTTTACATGACAGGATATAACGTAGCTAAAGCTACGTACATTTTGTTACATGTCAAGGTAATTTTCATTATACATAACTATAAGTATATAAACCGAAACCGGATCAAACGGCAAATTTGAAAAATCTGACGCTATCAAGAGGAAATGCATAGCGATCGTTGATAACACTACTTGCTCTGTAGGTATGTGGTGTTGTGTTCCTGGTGGTGAGCAAGTGCGACAGAGAGGGAGATACACGAACGAACTTCGTTTTCGTTTCGCGGTAAGCTCGGATGCGCTATGCTCGGATGTGAGTGAGGGACCAGAGCTACTACCGCGAAACGAAAACGAAGTTCGCTCGTGTAACCCTCTCTGTCGCTCGAAGTAGCAAGTGCGACAGAGAGGAGATACACCAACGAACTTCGGTTTCGTTTCGCGGTAACCGCTCTGCACTTGTCTCTAGTTGTCAACGAATCCTGAAATCAACAAAGGGTTGGCAACGCGATTTTGATTACTTGGAATCGTAAGCCTCCATAGGCTACGTGTCAGCTTACCATGAGGCCATAATAATTGTTTTCCACTGTCGTATAAACAAATATTGTTATCCATCTCTTTTTTGAAAAGATGCGTGTGCAACAAGTGAAATCAGAAGATTTTTTTCGAAAAACCCGACTGCTTTTTTACAAATGTTAGGCGATGTCACTCCTATATATATATATATATATTAAGAGGAATCCAACGACACCTCATACGTCGATATCCGTCAACGGTGTAGGCTGGAGGGCGTGCCAAAGAACAAGACATTCTTACATACACACATACTTACATACATACATACACTCGAAAAACAACCCTAGTAGCATTTTCGTTGGCATTTCGTTGGGCCAACTCGGTGATCAATGGCCCAACGTGGTGCCAACTTAAAATGCTACTAGGGAACCCTCCTCTCCTTCAGCAGTCGGGTAAAAATAGACTCCTGTTTCTTTTAACTCTTCTACACCGCAAGTACAGTCCATTTCTCCAATGTCTATACAAAATATCTATATCGTCTTATGTCAGTCACAATGATATTCTGGAAAAGTTGTCTGTGTAGATATTGGAGAACTCGACTGTACTTTAAATTTAAATTTCCAAACACGAACTAAAACAAACGTTAAAATATAAGCATAAGTTCATTAAACAAAGTATATTCTGTAACGGCACAGCGTATTTCAGTGCGCATTCTAGTTTTATAGGAGCTATTGTACAGGCAGTTCGGAATCGTGAGAGGATATCGGTAGGGTGGCCACGCTCGAGGAAGTTCGGACATTTCCTTTTCATTAAATTACATACACACGGACATAATTTTTTTTGCTTTGCTTAGTTTGGGACTAGATTGATTTGTGTAAGATTGTCTCCAGTTTTTTTTTTGGTAATGTAACGCGGTTACTTCCGTCTTGCAGCAGTGCGAATAACGCGTCAGCGCGGCTAGATAGGTGTTAACGCTGTAAGTATAATCTGTTACAGTCTAGCTTAACGCTGAATAATCTGTTACAGTCTAGGACGTATCCCAGCACGGCCATCACAGGACGGGCCGCGAGCTGTGCCGCGGCGAGATTAATAATCTTTCTCTTTCTAATTACAACGCTTAGAAAGACACGGATAGTCTAATGCCGCCGCGACACAGCTCGTGGCCCGTCCTGTGATGGCCGTTCAGGTCGCTACGTGCGCGCGCGTAGAGTTAGTCACTGATAGGAAAGAAATAATTAAATTCGGACATAATAAAATACTTAAGCCTAAATAAAATTAAAAATTCGATGTTAGCTCCATAGGAGCTACTGAGATACCACATTTTAAAGTATGAACAGATCATACATTCCGTAGCAGTCCCTCTGCCAACTGAGCTGTGACATTCGTTGCAACAAATATCTCAATATCTGCACTCTAAGAGTGTCTGCCGCCTGTGGCCCATTCACGAAGTTACATTTTAGTCTAGTCTTGGTGGAGCGCCTCATGTTGTAGTTTATACTTTTATAGTTGTAACTGATACCTGAAAATAATACTAATAAATAATAATTGCACAGTTAAACTCACGTACTAAATGAGATAAATAAAATAAAAAAGTTTAAATTCGATAACTGGCAGATTAATTTTTGTATTAAGCAGTAACGCTGCTAACGAAATAATAAAATTTTAAATTAAAGGAAAAATTTAAAAATTTAATGTAACAATAAAATTATGTATGGGGTTGCGCATCGTCACTGACGATTTCTCAACATAATTTGAGACGTTGGTGCCGTTAAAGAAGCTTAAGTCTTCTGGTAGATATCGCTACACGCCTCCCTAAGGCGTTTGTAGGAAGGAACCGATTGAGGGATTTGGTGGCCGGACCGGATTGCTCCGATAGCTCAGTTGGTTAGTAGCGACGAGCCACGAATGCATGGTCGCCAGCTCGAATCAGGCTTGGAGCATTAGATGTTTCAATTTTTCCTTTAATTTTAAAATTTATAACTGGTAGATTCGTGAAACGGGCTATACTGATGACCATCAGACGCCTGTTTCACGAATCTACCAGTCAAGCAAGGACCCTTCTGGACAGGCGTGGCGGTGGTCACCCTACGTTCGGACAATGGCGCGTGGCGATACGGCGACCCCGCGACCTCGCGTGCCGCTTCCGCCATCTTGCATTCAAATGCGCCGCCATTTGCATGTAGCCGACACGTGCGATGATATTCTAGCCTCATTTACGTGCCCGGTTACCGCTACCTTTTGTAGCTAAATCTAGCGAAAAGCGGTCAAAATATATTAAGTAACGTTTAAACGGATATCAGCCGAAAGACGACGACTTCTGGACATAGGTCTCCCCCAAAGAGTGCCACAATGATCGGTCCTGCGACTCCTGCGGCACCCGCGACCTTTACCAGGTCATCAGTCTACATTGTGGGGGGTTTACCCACGCTGAGCCTTGCGGTATGTTGTCGCCACTCGAGAACCTTTCCGATCCAACGGCCATCGGTACTACGTGCAATGTGCCCCGCCCACTGCCACTTAAGTTAGCGATTCAAAGGGATATATCGGTTACCTTGGTTCTGCTGCAGATAGCCTTATTTCTGATGCGATCACGCAGAGAAACTCCCAGCATAGGCCTCTCCATTACCCTTTCGGTGACTTTGAGCCTTTTTACGAGGCCCACGGATATAAATCACGTATATTATGTAATATCATCCCAAAGTTTTGAGCTGTCCAGCGCTCAAGGTCAAGCGGGTGTCCAGACGTCTATTTGTTTTATTCTGGGACAATACAGTACTTTGATACTTTGTACTTTAATCTATTGTGTGACATGTATATTCTTTAACCTGTTATTGTGTACAATAAAGTGCTTACATACATACATACATATACAGCCTGTATTTTTAATATTACCTCAAACTGCAGCCAGGCCAATTTGGGGTAATAAAATACACGTTGTATGACGTTTAAATAAAATATGCTTGTACAATTAGTTACTATATGACGCTGACTGTACTATGACAATAGTTATTTACGTCAAGTGCCAAATATAGCAAATCCGCAACGAGTGGTGATAAATTAAAAGACGACCGAAGGGAGTGTTTTAAATCGACACGAGTTGCGAATTACCTATTCGCACGTGTATCGTACAACGTTTTACTGTACATATGGCTCTTTAAAGTTTCGACATATGCACGAAAAGTACTCTTTTCCGCACTAGTGCGGGAAAGTAGCACCATATGTGCTGTAAAAGCTTTCCTATTTTTGGCACTTGTATCGCAAATAACTATTCTCGCCTTATGTGACGTCATGATTTCGTTTTCATATATATTTAAAAATAAAGGAAGGAAGGAAGGAAAGGAAGCTACTGTAGCCGAGTGGTAAGGCGCGTGATTTGGAAGTCGCTGGTTCGAACCCCGGCTCGAACCACTGGGTTTTTTCAAAAAATCCCATGTACGATATATTATTACTTTATTAGATATTTAACAGTGGCTTTTCGGTGAAGGAAAACATCGTGAGGAAACCGGTCAATCTCAATGAGGTCTATTTACCCTCTAGGTTGGAAGGTCAAATGTCAGTCGCTTTCGTAAAACTAGTGCCTACGGCAAATCTTGGGATTAGTGTGCCAAAGCTAACCCCGGGCTCGTATAGGGCATTACCGAGAAAACGGTAGGAGGATGATGTATTTTTAAACTAACTTCCCCCCGCGACTATCAACTTAAACTATCCTATATTTTAATCCAGGCTATAAACTATCTTCGTGCAAAATTGCATTCATATTGGTTGAGCCGTTTAAGCGTGATTGAGTAACAAACATCTAAGCTTCCAAACATCCAAACTTTCGCATTTATAATATTAGTAGGATAATCCGCAAATATTCCGGCGCGCGCATACTTCGGCAAGCCCACGTGTTCATTTGCATGGCAGCCGCCGCGCGGGACGGACGTGTCGATCTGCCGATTCCCGCCCTACCGGCCGCTACTTTACATCGCATCATTGTATACAGTGTGTGTGTTTTTCGTACAAACATGATATTTAACTATCACAATCATATCAACCGAAAGACGTCCACTGCTGGACGACCATCGGTTCTACGTGCAATGCGCGGGGCATGATTAAGTTTAACCATTCGGAGGGCTATATCGTTTACCTTGGTTCTACTGCAGATAGGCTCATTTCTGATGCGATCACGCAGATAAATTCCCTGCATCGCCCTCCTTATGGTTAGTTTTAATTTTGTTTAAAATATTATCAATTTTTAAAAACCCTTGGCAAATCAAACAGCTACAGTGCGCTCGAGTTAGGAAAATAGTGAGTCATCGCTGGTATCCTGCTTAGGTACGCCCCTTGACCAATGAGTAACTGTAAATAAATATGCCGTGTTTTTATTTAACAGTTGAAGTAAGGCCTTCAAACCGTACGGTGGTGATAAATTGGTTGTGGGAGTGGTGATAAATTAAAAGACGACCGAAGGGAGTGTTTTAAATCGACACGAGTTGCGAATTACCTATTCGCACGTGTATCGTACAACGTTTTACTGTACATATGGCTCTTTAAAGTTTCGACATATGCACGAAAAGTACTCTTTTCCGCACTAGTGCGGGAAAGTAGCACCATATGTGCTGTAAAAGCTTTCCTATTTTTGGCACTTGTATCGCAAATAACTATTCTCGCCTTATGTGACGTCATGATTTCGTTTTCATATATATTTAAAAATAAAGGAAGGAAGGAAGGAAAGGAAGCTACTGTAGCCGAGTGGTAAGGCGCGTGATTTGGAGGTCGCTGGTTCGAACCCCGGCTCGAACCACTGGGTTTTTTCATAAAATCCCATGTACGATATATTATTACTTTATTAGATATTTAACAGTGGCTTTTCGGTGAAGGAAAACATCGTGAGGAAACCGGTCAATCTCAATGAGGTCTATTTACCCTCTAGGTTGGAAGGTCAAATGTCAGTCGCTTTCGTAAAACTAGTGCCTACGGCAAATCTTGGGATTAGTGTGCCAAAGCTAACCCCGGGCTCGTATAGGGCATTACCGAGAAAACGGTAGGAGGATGATGTATTTTTAAACTAACTTCCCCCCGCGACTATCAACTTAAACATAGGATAGTTTTTTAATCCAGGCTATAAACTATCTTCGTGCAAAATTGCATTCATATTGGTTGAGCCGTTTAAGCGTGATTGAGTAACAAACATCTAAGCTTCCAAACATCCAAACTTTCGCATTTATAATATTAGTAGGATAATCCGCAAATATTCCGGCGCGCGCATACTTCGGCAAGCCCACGTGTTCATTTGCATGGCAGCCGCCGCGCGGGACGGACGTGTCGATCTGCCGATTCCCGCCCACCGGCCGCTACTTTACATCGCATCATTGTATACAGTGTGTGTGTTTTTCGTACAAACATGATATTTAACTATCACAATCATATCAACCGAAAGACGTCCACTGCTGGACGACCATCGGATCTACGTGCAATGCGCGGGGCATGATTAAGTTTAACCATTCGGAGGGCTATATCGTTTACCTTGGTTCTGCTGCAGATAGGCTCATTTCTGATGCGATCACGCAGATAAATTCCCTGCATCGCCCTCCTTATGGTTAGTTTTAATTTTGTTTAAAATATTATCAATTTTTAAAAACCCTTGGCAAATCAAACAGCTACAGTGCGCTCGAGTTAGGAAAATAGTGAGTGGTTTGGCCGAATTCAATAAAAAACATTTTACATCACACCACACACACATTTAAAAAATATATCATCCATCCTTATTCTATAAGTTTCCGAACGCATCCATTCCCTTACCTCTGCTGAAGTTGGCAGTAACACTTCCGGTAAATACCAAGTGCCAGTGACGTCACGTCCAGTCGCCGCTCGCCATATTGTTGCAACAAAAAACTCAAAATCTACGCGCGCGCGCATCTCCTCTATGAAAAATCCCAATAATACTTTAAACAATAATAAACCTCAAATTATCTCAAATAATCTAATAAATCTTGCAAGTAAAAATTTAGTGATTGGATTGCCGAAGAATCTCAACCGAACCAGCACATCAGGTATTCATCGCAGCAGCACACGAGGTAATCCCTATTAATCCTTTCAAATTTACACCATCCTCCTTTTTGGTCCTTCTCCCCGTGATATTTTACAGTTACACTTTAGAATCTTTGCATATTTAGTTATTTATTCGCACATTTTCAAATTACACAATTCGTACATCTCATACCCGTCTCGCCATTTTCCACGTTTAGATTAGATTTCCACTCCTATTTGTGTACATTTATATTTAAAAATGGCTACGAATATAGATTTAAAACTTTTAGATGGCAAAAGGAAAAGCTTTTTCGCCATATTACAAAATGTTTACGATTTGAGCCGAAATGTAACAACCGCGGAAGAACAGAAGAAGTTTCTAATCAGAACAAAAACGCTAGATAAACTAAGAACAGAATTCACAGATGTGGTTAATGAAATGAATCGCCTAACGATGACCCTCAATCCCGAGCTCGAGGTCGACTTCAAGGCTGTCGAAGCCTTCGATGAAATTTACTGTCATATTCGATCGACGGAAGAATACCTCGTTAATTCAGTTAAAACAGAGGCCGCACCCTCAAGGTCAGTACACTCGGTACCTAACAGCAGGCCTATACCTAAATTGCCAGCTTTAGAGTTGATCTCATTCAACGGCGACCCAGCGCGATGGCCGCTGTTTTACCAAAACTTTAAAGAAATGATTCACGAGAATGAACACCTCTCAGACGCCGAACGCGTTCAATATTTAGTCTCGAAACTATCTGGGCCGGTTTCCTCTGTCATCGCAGGAGTCCTCCCTGTTGCCTCCAATTATAACATCATTTGGAATTTACTCGTTGAGAAATACCAAGATGAACGTACGTTAGGTACTCAGTATTTAGATAAGATGTTCAAATTCAAACCCCTAACAACCGCGTCTCCGCATAACCTTGACTCATTTGTTGAGCAATATTGCGCATCAGTTGCAGCTCTTCAGTCATTAACTCTGGAAGATTTAGCAGATTTCATTATTACGCATATAGCTCTCAACAAGCTCGATAAAGACACCGTTCAACTCTTTGAACAAAGCTGCCGCTCGCAGAAAATACCTACATTCGCGTCTCTCGAAAGGTTCGTAAAAGATCAAAGCAAAGTATTGTCACGCACTGAGTTAAATATAACAAATACTTTCCGCGCACCCGCTAAACAAAGTTACTCACAAACCGCTTATAAAAACAAACCCTATCATTCATACGTGATGAACTCGCAAACCGCTCAACCGCTTTCGATACCTACCGCTCCGCCGTCGCACACCGCTTCCGCAAACATCACAAACGTGCATACTTGCATCGTTTGTAATAATGAGAAACATCCCTTGTATTTCTGTACAAAATTTAACGACCTTGACGCGAATGCTAGGTACTCAATAGTGACTAAACATTCGTTTTGTAAAAACTGCCTCGGATTTCATAACATAAAAGAATGTAAATCGATCAGAACTTGTGCCAAATGCAATCGGAAACATCACTCACTGTTACACATTGACAATTTTGTGTACCAACCAAATAATATTCAACGCTTTGATACACCGCCGCCGCCGCCGCCGCCGCCGCGAGCTAATGTTTTGACGTTTGTCGAGCCGCAGACGCCAAGTGCGAGCGAAACAAACATATTTCCCTCAAACTCGACCCCCTCGAATTCCGCATCGCTCGCCTGCGCTGTAACTGCGCAAGACTGGCGAGTCGGATCAGTTTCCGGACAAACGGTAAACACAAACATGCCGCCGCGTGAAAAACAATCAAGTAATACTCATTGCTTTGTCACCTCTGACGTGAACTCGTGCACATTTTACAACGACGTTGTGCCTACAGCTTGTGTAAAAGTGTTGAATAGTGAAAGTGAAGTGAATACCGCTAATATGAGAATTCTTTTAGACACAGGGTCAACGGCAAATTTCATAACGAAATCCTGTTGTCAGAGACTGAAATTAAACATAAAATGCCAACCTTCATCCGTACATGGAATAGGTATGTCGGTGAAACCCGTGCTAGGTTATACGACAATAGTATTCAGATCAAGAACCGATCCTCGCTGCCAGTATTCGATAAAAGCCGCTGTCGTCGAACAAATTACAGGTAATTTGCCCACTACGCGTCTGAATACAAAAATATTAGAATATTTTAAAAACCTAACACTTGCTGATGAGTTGTTTTACATGCCATCAGAAATAGACTGCGTTGTCGGGTCAGGATTATTCCCGCATTTACTCCGAGCCGGTAAAGTGACGCACTCAGATACTCGCGCTGTCGCCTTGGAAACTTCCTTGGGGTATATAATCATGGGCGAAGCGGAAGGTAATTCGTATTCAACAAATAATCATTCCTTTCACGCTTTTATTGAGGATAACAATGAATTAGAGAATTTAGTCCAACGATTTTGGAACCTCGAATCATTACCCGCCCGCAAAATATTGAGTCCCGAAGAACAACAGTGCGAACAGATGTTCAACGAAAATGTGTCTCGCGAATCGGACGGTCGATATGTCGTCTCATTGCCTTTTTCGGATGATCCCTTAATGTTAGGGGACTCTTACAAAAATGCCACCCGCCGCCTCTTGTCGCTTGAACGTAAGTTAGATTCTCAGCTGGAATTACGCTCAGGTTATAACACAACCATGCAAGATTACATAGATAAAGGTTTTTTAGCTAAAGTGTCTGAACCTTCAACCGCACCTCTCACTTATCATATACCACACAGAGCAGTGTATCGACCTGACAAAGACACCTCTAGAATCAGAATTGTTCTAGATGCCAGTTCCAAAACATCATCTGGCAAAAGCCTGAATGACATTTTACATTGCGGTGCTAACCTGCAAACAAACATATTTGATTTGTTGATAAATCTCCGCTTATTCTCTGTCGCTGTCTCAGCAGATCTGGAAAAAATGTATTTCCAGCTGAAATTAAAAACTGAGCATAAAGCCTTCCAAAGGATACTATTCAGATTTAACCCAGAAACTGAACCCATTCAAACATATGAGTTCCAAAGGCTCGCATTTGGACTCAAATGTTCGCCTTATCTCGCTATGAGAGTGGTTCGCCAACTTGCTCAAGATGAAGGGAACAAGTACCCGAAAGCCTCCCAAGTTGCTCCGCTCTATTCTTATATGGATGACTTCATTCATTCCGTTGCTTCACCTAGTGAAGCACTAGAATTGTATAACCAATTGGTTAATATGTTTGCCAGTGGTGGTTTTAAGTTGACCAAGTGGATCTCAAACTCACCTCAATTTCTACAAAACATTCCTGTAGAATCTCGGGCCTCAAAAAGTTTAAATTTTGATTCTGAGTCAGAAACCAAATTAGTTGGACTCCGTTGGGACCCCGTGAAAGATCATTTCACCTTTAAGGTTAATTGCTCAGATACTGAAAATTGCACCAAGCGATCAATTCTTGCTCAAACCGCTGCTCTATATGACCCACTAGGTTTACTCGCTCCACTCACCGTTTACATGAAACTTCTAATACAAGAGTGTTGGAAACGCCTGCTTTCCTGGGATGAAGAGGTCCCTAGTGACATTTGTAGAGTCTGGTCTCAGATAAAAATAGAACTGTCAAATCTGTCACAGATTAAAATACCTCGACATGTAGGAATAGATGAAAATTCATATATTAGTCTTTTGGGATTCGCAGACTCAAGTGAGAAATGCTATGGAGCTGTTATATACTTACGGATTGGCTCTTTGACATCCGAAGCTTCACACGTGGCATTACTATGTGCTCGCTCTCGCCTTGCTCCTCTGAAGAAGATAACTTTGGCTCGGCTCGAACTCTGTGCAGCTCATCTCCTCTCTCAACTTATAAAGACTGCTCTAAAAACTATTAATACAAGATGTCAAGTGAACACTACGCTTGCTTTTTCTGATTCAACCATTACACTTGCATGGATTCATTCCTCACCGCACAGGTGGCAAACATTTATTGCGAACAGAACTTCTGCAATACATGATGTATTAGCCCCGCAGTACTGGTATCATATTCCTGGCCATGAAAACCCAAGTGACCTTGTTTCACGCCCTGTCACACCAAATAAGTTAATCGATAATAAATCGTGGTTTGATGGTCCTGAATGGCTTGCCTTACCATGTGATAAATGGCCCATAAGCTCTTTTAATAAATTGAATATTCCGGCTGATATTCCCGAATCAAAGTCCGTCTCTTTGGTTCAGAAACTAGATACTCAAAGTGAAACTCACCCGCTATTGGCACTCATTGAGCGCATGTCAATTTGGACTAAGCTGTTAAATGCAGTAACATATGTCTTACGATTTGCAAAAATATTAAAAAGTAGTGGTTCTATTACCATAACTGATTTGAATGTTTCTGAAACTTACCTCATTAAAGTAGTCCAATCTGCATACTTTGCTTCTGACATTGATGTCATTAAAAATAATAAAACTCTTCGCGCCCCTCTTAGAAAATTGAATGCTTTCATTGATGACAACGGTATCCTACGTGTCGGAGGACGTTTAAATAATGCTCCCATGACATACGAGCAAAAGCATCCAATACTCGTCCCCGCAAAGAGTAGAATAGCGCGTTTGCTCATTGAACATTATCATCGCAAAAACTTTCACACAGGACCTGGGTTAGTCTTAGGTTTGCTCAGGCATGAATACTGGGTGCTACCTGCTCGTAGCATAGTTCGCAAGGTTATCCATGCCTGTAATAAATGTTTTAAACATAAACCTAAAGAATTGTATCCCTTTATGGGAAACTTGCCCGAATTCCGCGTTACTCAACAGAAATGCTTTTCAAAATGTGGAGTCGACTATATGGGTCCTCTATATATAACAATGAGTAAGAAAAGAGGAATTAAAAGTCAAAAGGCTTATGTATGCTTATTCGTGGACTTGGTGTCCAAAGCAATTCATTTGGAATTAGTCTCTGATCTGTCAACAGAAATGTATATCGCTGCATTCAAACGCTTCATCTCACGCCGCGGCCCCGTATCGCTTATCATGAGTGACGGAGGCAAGAATTTCATTGGTGCTCGTAACCAATTTAACGACATTTATTCGGTAGTTTGTTCGGAAGAATATAACAAGGCTATCATTCGCGAATTAACTCCCCAAAAGATCGAATTCAGGATTCAGCCACCTTATACTCCACACATGAGTGGAATATGGGAGAGTAATGTAAAGTGTGTCAAAGTACATCTTCACAAAGCAATTGGCTTTCAAATTTTGACATATGAGGAGATGAATACAGTGCTTATACAAATAGAAGCACTCATGAACTCTAGGCCTCTATGTGTTCTCAGTAGTGACCCCTCTGAACCTTTGGCACTCACGCCGTCACATTTTCTAAATTTGAGCCCTTTAAAATATATCCCGTCGGTAAATTTAGATGATATTCCTATGTCGCGTTTACAAAGATATAAATTAATTGACAAAATGGTCCAATCTTACTGGAAAAGATGGCATATTGAATATCTTACCTCATTACAGAGTCGAGAAAAATGGAACACTGTTTCCAACCCTGTAAAAAAGGGACAAGTAGTGATATTAAAGGAAGAAAGACTTCCTCTTTTGTGTTGGCCTCTTGCTGTGATAGAGGAGACTTACCCTGGTCATGATGGTGTTACTCGGGTTGTAAAGGTCAAAACTAAAACTGGTACTTACATTCGTCCTGTGGTCAGAGTGTGTCCTCTACCCACGCAATAATCTATAGTACTTATATATTTAAAATAATTTTAGAATTAAGTATAACCTTTACATTCTATAGATTTGTAAAAAAAAGACAATAAAATAATAAGTAGCGTTTTATATAAGTGAAAGAAGTTTATATTTAATTTAATATGTCAATCTTATTCTTAATTTTAATGTTGGAGTACACTCCAAGGCGGGGGAGTATGGTTTGGCCGAATTCAATAAAAAACATTTTACATCACACCACACACACATTTAAAAAATATATCATCCATCCTTATTCTATAAGTTTCCGAACGCATCCATTCCCTTACCTCTGCTGAAGTTGGCAGTAACACTTCCGGTAAATACCAAGTGCCAGTGACGTCACGTCCAGTCGCCGCTCGCCATATTGTTGCAACAAAAAACTCAAAATCTACGCGCGCGCGCATCTCCTCTATGAAAAATCCCAATAATACTTTAAACAATAATAAACCTCAAATTATCTCAAATAATCTAATAAATCTTGCAAGTAAAAATTTAGTGATTGGATTGCCGAAGAATCTCAACCGAACCAGCACATCAGGTATTCATCGCAGCAGCACACGAGGTAATCCCTATTAATCCTTTCAAATTTACACCAGTGAGTCATCGCTGGTATCCTGCTTAGGTACGCCCCTTGACCAATGAGTAACTGTAAATAAATATGCCGTGTTTTTATTTAACAGTTGAAGTAAGGCCTTCAAACCGTACGGTCGCGTCTATGGACAATTTTAAAAATGAATACCTCACTTATTGGTAAAAATAAAAATGGATCAATCATGCATAGCGGAGAAATTTAAAATATTTATAAGTAAAACTAGCTTCCGCCCGCGACTTCGACTGCGTGGGCCCGGGATAAAAACTATCCTATATTTTAATTCAGGCTATAAACTATCTTCGTGCAAAATTTCATCCAAATCGGTTAAAAATGAAATGAAATGTAATGAAATTTATTTATGCATGTGGGAAATGGGTTACAGTTTGCAGTAATAGTTGCAGTAAATCTGGTGGACTCACCACACCCTACCTAAGCCGTTTAGGCGTGATTAAGTAACAAACATCCAAACTTTCGCATTTATAATATTAGTAGGATTACGCTCTAAAAATGGTAAATATGTCATAAAAAGCATTACCTCAACGGTAATATAATATACCAAGAAATCTCTGAGTGAACCGCCCCCTGTGTCGCTAAAAGCGAAATTTGAATATGAATGTGCCGAATTAAATTGTATAAAAAATGTAATATCATAATATTAAGTATGTGTTACTAGAGATTTTATATTCAGCAGTTAGACACACTCTGTATATTGGTATTGGACACTGTGCATTTGATGACGACATATACTGAGTCGTTTGAATTTAGAATATGGTTTTATGTGAATAGCTTCCCGTTTTCGCTTCAACATTGAATTGGTTACTGTTTCAATATATTATATCGTTGATTGTTAATGATAGACTACTGGGAAAATACTGGATTTTCGTCCTTAGATGATTCGCGTATTGAGCTTTAATGGATTTAATGAAATATTCATCAATAAATAATAGACGAACGCTACTAATATTGTAGAGAGATACAGTTTGTAAGTGGGGGTAATCTCCGGAACTACATACTGAACCGTTTTCAAAAAACATCACAGATAATTAGAAAATACCTTCAGAGAGCGGGCATCTCTACTAGTATGTAAACTGCTCAAAAAAGGCAGAGCACTTTAAACTTGTGTTCCAGTGCCACTTTAAGCATACATCATCCTCCTAGCGTTGTTCCCGGTTGTGCCCCTAAAGGAGCCCGGGGTCCGCTTTGACACCTAATCCCAAGATTTGGCATAGGCACTAGTTTTACGAAAGCGACTGCCATCTGACCTTCCAACCCAGAGGGAAATCTAGACCTTATTGGAATTAGACCGGTTTCCTCACGATGTTTTCCTTCACCGAAAAGCTAACGGTAAATATTCCGTACATAAGTTCCGAAAAACTCATTGGTACGAGCCGGGTAACGACCGCCGCTTGACAGCCGCATGCCTGAACCACTAGGCTACCGTAGCACTTTAAGCATACATTTGGGTATAAAAGATGGATAAAATGTAATATAAAATATCGCAGTGATAGGTAGATAGCCCATCGCCCACAACGCACAAAAAAAAAACTGTTTAATATAATTTTCACGTAACGATCACTGTACTCGTGGCCACTATTTCCTTTCGAGTTATACTAACATTGTGTACCTAATTAACATTTCGTAGAACTGATACGACAATTACTTTAATTGGATGGTTAAACGCACATTAGTTGATAACATTAAATAATTAAGAAACAATGTCGCGTCTTATACCCATACTTAGCGTATTAAATTATTCGCAAGTTTGTAGCGAGGCACTTAGAAAGATAACGAGTTTCGCGGCCTTTGACAAATCCTACATTATCATTCTAGATTAGGTTGTGTTTTTGCGGCAGTAATATAATTATTCAATTAAAGGATCGTAGTGTAATTTACATCTTAATGCAAAAACACATATAAAGAAATGCCGTCATCCTTTGTAAGCTACTTGGTTAACAAGAATGCCACTTTTGTAGTTAGGTATGCCGAAGTTTATTGGTTCGATTTGAGGCAACACTTTTTAACCTGCCATAGGGGTGACTAAGCAATGGAATGTTTTCTATTGTAATGAAACCTATTGACCACTCAGAAAAAGAAATGTCGCCATCGTATAACCATCAGGCCCCTATTTCACCAACTTGACAATTGTCACCTGGCAACGACAATTATCCGTACATTGCTGGATACACAAGTAACCTAGCGACCACCTTAAGAGTCCGCAGTAAGCTCGATTCTCCATACAAACGTAGTTACGCTCCCATTTTAAAACTACGTGTTGGATTGTAACGAAATTTTGCATGTACAATGACATGAGGTATATCCAGGTCTGTAATTAGTTTATGTAGCTTCAGATATCATAGTAAAAAGGGGTGACAATTGTCAAGTTGGTGAAATAGGAGCCAGGTCACTAACTACGAGTCGGTACATTTTATTGATTACACCGAAGCTTTTTTAAACACAATGGCTTAGTAATGGGTGTTTGCTGATTGCGATAGTCCACCAAAAAGTAACGTCGCCATTCTTTGATGATTTAAAAACGAATAATGTCAATTATGTAACTTGTTGCTATACATAGGTACAGTAATTAAATATGCAATTAAGCCTAACTAGAGAACAATAGCGCCGACACCTACGTTATTTGACATGTCGCGTCTGTCCACTGACCACCAACCCACTGGGGTCCCCAAATGTCAAGACTGTCAGGTCTGGCATGCCTGTCATTTTAACACACGTTGAACCGGTTTGGGACGTGTCGTGGTGGGGTGATAATCTCGTGACCTTTCGTCGTGACAAAATAAGTTTACAAGAATACTTTGGAAAGGATAGTGTCTGATGTTGTTTAGTAACGAGCAAATAATTGTAATTTGCGTTAATTGTGCAAAGGTCGTTGATTTTTAATTGCTTGTTTGTTCAAGTTCTTTGTGTAAACATCAGTCACATTATGCAACTAGTACAGTGGGTCTAGACCCATTCATTATCACTACTTTTACGAGTAGGTATGAGTATTTTTGCTCGGCATTAGAACGACTGGAAACCCTGCGGAATCTATTGCCCAAATGTGGGCTACATTGAAGAAAAACAAACAATAGAGCCTCATAGACACAGTTGCTCTCATTCTGATTTGTTTGTACTAGCCTTAATCGAATGCTCAGCTCATAACACATGTCTCCGATCACCCCGATGTCTCGATAAGAATACAAATGATACTATAAAAACCAGAACAGCCCTAAACAAAAACGCATTCCCTCCAAATTTGAACTTAACTGACGCGTTATACGATCCAAACTCCAATGACTGAGGATTTTGTTGTTGCATTTTGGTTTTAAAACAAACATAGGTAGTCAAAAACAATCGCGAGCGCAATCCGCGCATCGTAAAGAGTCATCGCGCGTGCGCAGATCGTATCACCGCTGAGTTACTTGTCCATAGAATAGAACAGCTGTTTTCTAGATAGCCGGCGATGATTTAAGCTGGGTGATACCGCGGTGACTAACACGTAGACATCAATAAAAGATATCAAGGACAGAATCTGTAGGAAATATACCGATGTAGCGAGATAAGTTGTAGAAGAAACACTTCACCTGCAGGTTGGTAAATAACTTTTTGTCATTGATGAGTAGGGCTGGTGATAAAGGCAATGATTATTGCATTGAAAGTTTATTTTCTGTCCTCTTCGTGCTTCTAAAGGGACTTCAAACAAGTTTCTGTCAAAAAATTAATTTTTGGTACAAGCTTTTATTGCCGACTGTACTTTTCAGTATACCATCATCAACTACTCATTGAGACGATTCTAACGAGCCCAAACTCAACGGGGCTACGTCGATTAAGTACTGAATTCCCATGGCTACCTTCTGTCGCCATCATCAGATCAGCTCCATGGTACCATAATATTGAATTGTCATCCAAACTATACTTATACCCAAAATGTCAGCTCAATCGGTCATCGGGGAGTAGGTCAAATTTAACTTGCAAGATTTGATTACAGACAGACATACAGACAACAGGACAGGTGAAACTAAATAAATGCTTGTAAAAAGGAGGTTCTAAATTCGTTGGGGCTGGCATTGTCACCACGAGTGTACAAAAGCCTCTTTAAAATAGAAGATTTAAAAAAAATCGTTGGAATCTTTTATTTTTTTATGTACCTATGTTCCCCGATTACTCCTGGACCTGGAAAATTCTGTTTTTGTCTGAAAGGGTGAAACCTTCCCAGGTGGTCGGTCCGATGGTCATCAGGTCAGAATCTGGTGATGGGATCCTAGAGAAATCGAGGTAATTCTTCTAATTTTATATTTGGGTGATTTGAAGTCGGTTAAAACTTTATCTTTAAAGTATTTATATTCATAATAAAAGTACCAATATACGGCTATTGATCTTTGTTTAATTTGTGAGGTATAAACGTGGCATGATATAGTTAAAAAGATTGTTTATCTTTGAACTGGATAAAACTACCCTTTCCATTGGGCCATTTCTTGCAAATTACTAATATTTCATCAGTTATCACGTATCATAATCGGCTTGTCTGCCAGTGCGCATAATGCCACTTTGGTTCCATGTTGTCTAAGATCTAAGAACTAGCTACGGTAGTCCAGTGATTAGAGCATGCGGCTGTCAAATGGCGATCTTGGGTTCCAATCCCGGATCGTACCAATCCAACCACATTTATTGTAGTTTTTCGATGAAGGAAAACATCGTGAGAAAATCTGCATATATCTGCGACGAAATCCAAAGCAGTATGTGAAGTCTCCAGCCCGCACTGCAACCAGCGTGGAGACGGGAACTTCTGTCCATGCCGTCTCAATATCCTACAGAAAACATGTATCTGTCATGTACCCGCGCGAGACACATACATGGGCGATGTTCTAGCTGTCATCGTGGTTACAGATTAAGGGCGGGTTGCACCAAACCGTCTGTAATCGTAAGCGGTGTTCGTTAAAATCTGAATGTATGGAAAGTTTGACAAGTTTCTATGGAATGACAGCTGCCGGCGCCATATTTAACGTTGATCGGTCCGTAAATTGGGGCAAGCAGCCCTAAGCCAGAAAAGTTTTTCCCTGTCAAATTCTTTATTGGCCTGTGAAAAAGGTGTTTTCATTATACCTTTACGCGTTACCGACTCCCGCCGATAGAGACGCCCGCGATGCCGTATGCCCTATGTGAATGCGTGGACCAACACTGGAATGAACAAATGGCGCATTCACGCCTAGATTCTAAGGCTAGCTTCCGCGTCAGTTGTCCAGCCTCCCAGTAACTCGACTCTAGTTATTTTAAAATTACATTCCACACACTTGAAAAGAGGACTTATACCAACTCGTTAACGGATGGTTGTCCGACAATAAATCGCGCTTCGTCGGGTGGCGCCATTACTCGGCCGTCAGTATAAGCTACCGTGCTCTTATCTTGATCTTCCGTCCCGTTTGCACGTGTAGGAGTAGGTGATGTGTCGTCTCTTTTTGAAAGACAAATGCGAGCGCTGCGTGTGCGCTGGGGTAATTCTATTTAGAACCCGGAACCCTGAAGTCTGATTGGTCCACGATCCAAGTTAGACACGTTTTTGTTTCGGTCCATATTGTTTAACTAAATACAAATAGTATTATTACCGCTGGGCTACTGCTGGCTCAGTTTATCCTGAGGAAGAACTGAAGAGTTTTAAACATGTCGCTCATAGTAAAATGTAGACGCGAGTGTTAATATAATTAATTACCTCGGAAGGCAAAGCAAAGATGAGAACCCCCCCCCCCCACCTTGCAATTATTAATAATAAAACTATAAAATTATGCCATAAAAAGCAAACGACTTGTGTGTAGATAATGACGGAATTGTATTACAAATGTATGAGTATATGAATTGTAATTCATGTGATGATTTTAGACCACAAAACTTCGTTCTGTACAAAACATTTGTGGCTTTGTCTCTAAGCCCCTTACCAGAATTGCACCTTGACCGCCTGTCCCGTAAACCATACCGCCCTCACTATAGTGTTAACCCAAGACGACGGGCCCGGCCGAATGGCATCCGTTTGTCACAGCTGTCAAGTTGATGTGTTAAGAGCACGTGTCCCTCTCTCACTAGCCCAACGAGTCTCGTGTGGGACAGAGACACTCGTAAACAAGTGACAAACGGGGGTTTAGAAACAATCTAGAAGGAGGGAAAGGTACGGTTGTTACGCCGTTTTAAACGAATTTATTCGCATGACTCGTGATAAATGTGCCTTGACGCTTGTCTTGATTTGTTTGGAATGAGTAGGGTAATGAAATGATGGGAGATATGGTGTTTGTAAGCGTAAATAATTTAAGCTGATTAATTTAATGTAATAAGTCCCAAGGCTGGAATGTTGGAGCGAATTTCAAAAGTCAAACACTTGGACATAATTGAAGTGGAATATATTATGTGAATTTTATACTGTCTCTTAGGTATCTCATATGGGTAGCGGACGACGGAATAAATAAATGGAAAACATTTAGAGCTCGGGCATACTTCACAGTCGATGACCGTTTGGGCCTTCGAAGCTGAAAGTCCTGGGTTCGAATCCAAATATTTGTGTATGGAGCACGAGTTGTATGGTTTCTTTGTATTAAAAAAAAACATATCTATTAAACATACCCATACCACACCTCTTATTAAGCATACTAACTATTAGGCTAGTTCGATTTGTGTAAGATTGTCCCGTAATATGTTTGCACTTTCTAGTGACATGTATAATCAATTGTATACCCATTTTGCAGTTAAAGAACGTAGATTTCACACCACAGTGATAGATTTAAATTAATTTCAGGTCTCCAACACCTATTAAGTTAAGGTACTATTTCTAACGCAATTTTCAACATAGGTATAGCTTTTTTTAAGCGCTCGCTTGCTTCTCCCATTACATTGACGCTAAAAATTCACTGGATATATATTTTTTTCAAATTAGTTCAAATAGTTACGCGCGGTAAATCCTTTAGGCCTGTGACGAAATCGATCGGGTCCATCGCTACAAGCTGGTATCTGCTGCAATCGCTTCGCACATCGGTATCGGGGATCTCGACACGCTGTCGGGTCGATCCTTCGGCTGTCAGTGCGGGTGACACCGACACCCGCTAGGGCGGGGACTGGGACGGGAATGGGTTTCGGCTTTAGCGTAATTTCGGCTTTAGGGAAAGATCATCTGTATCGATGTTGACTGTAAAGCTTGATCCGAAATATATGGAGATCACGATATTGCGGGAATTAAAAAAAAAACTGTTTGGTCTACTGGACATATTTATATGAATGACAGAACAGCCCTCCTATTGACAGTCCTTTACGTTAAATGTGTAAAGTGAGTTTGATTCATCACCTATCTAATAACCGTAAAAGCTACGTAAATAAATATGCAGTTATACTATGAAAGTTGTGCTACACATAGAGGGACAGACACATACGTGTATATTGAACATACACTTTTTTACTTTTTATAGGTATATAAAGAGCGTGTAGCGGGCAGAATGTTTAGGGTTAATGCTTTTGCATTTCAACGTCTAAACGTTTTACGAGCAGAAAGTATGTGATAGCTAATTCTACATATAATCTAAACTTTGGTGGTAAACTGCTAGCAATGAATAACTCCAGATTTTGCGATTGGTAATTGCTGCGAAGAGGCTGGTTGCTGTCGTACAGTACAACTTTCCCGCTCTTGGCCTTGCGTCCGTTAAGGCTCGTCCTCGTCCAAACCTCACCACCTCGAAAATCACTCGATCAGCCTAACGGGGCGATGGCGGCGATACCCGCTTTGCGCGTACCGGCGATCCTATCGTCGGATCTCATTAGTTAATGGCGATGGCCGCGGCCAATTACAAGTGAATGACGCGTCCGGGGCAAATTGCGCCGGCGGCATTTTGCGCGCGTATTTGGACGGTGTGACACGTGACCGTGTGTCAATTATAGTGTGGTTCGGTCAATGTGGAAAGCGAACATGGCACTTAAAGGTCGGCGGGGTTCTCTGGTATACATACCTACGGTGGTAAAACATACTTAAGGTGGAGATGGCTTGAACTTTCGATACAAACGTGTTTCGTAATACATTACCTAAATACATCATTACTAAAAAAAATACCTTAATTTAGAACTGTTATATTTGTACCTATGCAAAATAAAATAAAAATATTAATTTCGTGGAGATAAGGTCTAAATAAAACAATAAAAGGTAACATAAAAATGATTTGTAATTCAGTAATGTATATAGATCGAGAACAATTGTACGAAAGTTCACGCTGTTGTTAATTACACCTTAATGTGCTGATTAATTAAAATAATGGCCCTAATCAATAAAAAAAGATTGTCTTTTTTTCCCAAAGCAATGGAGCTCCCTACATGATTATAATTGCTATTTTTAGCTTCAAAAAAGTACCTACTCTTCGTCGATAAGGTCTCAAATTGCCACTAGGAGTGTGACCACTCGAGGTATTACTCACAACATAATGAAAGGTCAATTCAGTGCGCGGTAGCCAGCTCGTAGCTTTAATGCTATTATCAAAAAGGTAGCCATTTTTCTTTTTGTCCTTCAATGGCACCGCCCAGTAGGTACTGCAATTACGAAAATGGTACAAACCATCAAAACTACTATATTTTTTGTAAAACGACATATCTGGACTTTAAAACTAAAATGACACCAGTTCAATTGTTGCACACGCGAATATGAGTTAAGTTCCCAGACGCTTATATACGAGGATGGCGTATGCTATCACAGTGAGACCAGCCTATCAATTCACAAAGATTGTCTCAACTACACCATGCATATAACTTGGCACAGACATTCGTAACCTCTACTCCTAATTGGAAGTCAGAGTATACTGGACGACTGTGGCGATGAGGTCGTATATAAGTTTTGTGAAGTTCGTCGTGGAGTTTCCTTAGACACGTGATCAATTACGGCTCATGTCACCCTAATGTTACAAACCTGTTATCTCATGTTATCTGTTTTTTGTCTCGCTCTGTACAAGGCACCGACTATGACCGAGCCGTGTAATTAGGGAGTTTCGTTCACTGGGGTAACATACCTATATGGGCTGTGAAACTTATTTGACCGTAAACGTGTCTTGTTTATCATGGGAAAGAAATCCCGGCGTTGGCATTGATAGAATTTAAGGTACGCACTAACTAGTCTATATTTAAACCTACTTTGCAGAGCTCAGTAACTTGACATGTTTTGCCGGTACCTATTAGGGTTCCGTCCAAAATTGGTCAAACGGAATGGGTTAACATCGTAGTCTTCGATAGGAGGCAGCTTCCTCAAAGACCGCGAGACAGAAAGTTAAATTTTGGTATAGATATAAGAATTGCTGCCCTAATTATATCTCTGAAACCAAAATTCCCTATTTGAGGGGCTGTAACAAGGGGTTATGTTTTTTTTTAAACTTTTGATATGGAACATTTCGCGAACCTGCGGTATCGTTGATTTTGGATCGTAGGTTTTGGGTATGTAGTAACATCATATTTCTATGGAAAGCAAAATTGGACGAAAGTCACTTAGGGTTGCCATGTAGCTACGATCACTTGTTCTACGTGTTCGTTTATTAGTTGTCTTTAAAACATGTAATATCCTAATATCAAATATCGCACTAAAATATTGTTTGCAAGAAACTTGGCAATTCAATTTCTATAATTTTTATGTCAGACTGACACATCAGTTAACCAATGTTCAGTAGATGATGGAGCTCCTTATTTAAAACGGTATGAGAACATTACTTTATTATCCACGTCATTAATCACGTATCATTCTCAGTTGAAGGATTAACGCAATAATCGCGTCTGACGGAGACGCGGCGTCTACGCATGCTATCTGCATAAATAAATGAGATTATTGCGTATAAGCTCATACCCGGGGCTCGTGCGGCGTGATAAGAATTATTCGCCGTGATTAGTGTTGTAGGTGTCTGTCTTGGCTAGTCTAGATTATGAAAAGTGTAAGGAGATCCATTTTGCTGCCAGAAATTAATTTCCGTTTTATTCCTTTATCCCAATTTCTGTTTTTTTCTTCACTTGGCTTTGCGTGCGGTAACCGGAGAGGTCGCGCATGAATCAAGACGATTAATATAATTTCACTTAGGGTTTGCGTCCCGATACTTAATGACGGCCCTAGAATTTGGGGACCGGGACTGGATCATCCCTGAACAAACTAACATTGAAAAATTGGCACTTCTTTTATCTATTCTTCTTAGATCGCAAATCATTTCTTTCAATCAAATTCTATAATTACTCATATAATATAACAATCAAAACCTTTAAGAGACATCTAAGTCTGACTACTGACAGTATACTGTTATTTATTTTCGCTTCTCTGGACTTTTGTAGGTAGTTCCTTACATATGTAAGTCATCATCGTCGTAGCGTTTATCCCGGTAGTGCCCTAAACGAACCCGGGGTCAGTTTTAGCATCTAATGTCTAGATTAGCTGCATATCTAAGTACTAATAAAAAGAAGCGGGGTGTGTCGGAGATACAACCGTTAATTAAGTTTAAGTGGATACTTCTTTGTTGGCTATGGATCCCTAATAAAAAAACCGGCCAAGCCTGCTATTATGGTGTACCCGTAAAATATATATCTGAATGAATTCACTAAAATCTGTATAAGTACCTACAGATACATCGGTTTATATGGCAACATTAACTGACGTAGCTCATTTGACTCGCGATACATTGAAAATGGCAGTAATTTCACCATTATTTTCATGTCCGCCACATAAACTAAATAACATTTTGTGATTAACAACTAATGGCAAATAAAGAAGGATTAAAACATGTAACAAACAATTATTTGAAATCAGATAAGGCTTCTCTACAAAAAGTTATTCCGGAAGTCACGTGATACATTTTGAACTGTACTCCTATACAAGAACGCGAGCAAAGAAGGTTCCACTTCAAAAAAAACGGTTCTGGCTCTTCGCCGGCTGCTATTGCGGGACCCGCGGCACGCTCACTTTCGCAGGTTCGGTCGCAGTTCTACCTAACACTCCTCGCTTCGCCCGTCGTCGTAGTACCTAACTGAGACCTTCCTTAGGGTAGAATAGGTAGGTAGGTCACAACAGAGAATATGAATAATATTTCAAATGTTATGTATTACGATTGGTATACGTAATGTGTGTTATATGATTTGATGTCAGGCAAGATGAATACATCAGCGTGCGTGTTTATTAAGATGAATGTTATGCCTAAAATTATTATTTATAATGTATATTTTACTATCTAAACCTTATTTGTTATGAAAATATATTTATTGTTGTTTTATCTAACGTTCATTATATGTAGTGAACGTTAGTAACATGAAATGATATCATGAGTTGTTATATGTTATGGGATGGGACGCACCCAATAAACATCCTTTTACACGTCTATTGCCATCCACGCGCTTGTGTGGTAACCATTATTTATCCACAAATACGACAGGCTACATACCTATCACCGTTAAACTCGCGCACCTAAGCTTTGTAAACAAAACCCCTTCATGTCCAAGACTTTGCAGGAATCCAGCTCGTTTGCCAAGCTAACAATCCACACTTAAAACAACAATGCCGCAAGTTACTTTACGTTTCAAAGCCACTTACGGCATTCTTTATTGAACACTAGATCCGTTTAGTCGACGCTAACAACGCACGTTTAAAAGAATAATGACGCATTCTACACACTCCAAAACCTACATTGGACACTTTAGGGCCTTGGCCAGTTTTAAGCATACTTCTAAGAAAATTACGGCGCAAGTCACTAGTCTTCTCTTTCTCATGGGACGTTTTTCCTCTGGTATCAAGCCCGTTTAGACGAAGCTAACCAAACAGTTCTAAAAGAGCATGGCGTATGTCGCTGAAGGTTTCGTGGTGACACGGACGTTGTTCTGCCGAGGATGGTGTGAGATATAGAGCCGTTTGGCGATCGGACGCACGCGACGCGCGATTAGGGGACGGTGTCGATGGTTGGGTTCACATGGGTTTCGGACGTCTCGAAGCTATGGGGGGCGATTTTTAACTTTCGAGTGCCCGATCCTTTAACTCAAAAACTGTCAAAAACTTTTAAATGCTATTTTGAAGTAGCGATAGAAAATTTAAAAACGAGTGGTATGGAATACTCGTATTCAATTATATTGGTAGAAAGTAAGTGCCTACAATTTTGACACTACAATCGTAGTCGCTCGAATAAAAGTTTCGAGTACTCGTAAGTCAAAAATCGACCCTATGGTCTGTTCAAACATACTCATGTCAGATGCTACAAAAGAAATTAAATATATCAGAACTTGCGGCTACACAATTTCAAAATATTCCTTTATTTAAACCGCGAAAACAGTTGTTACTTTCTAAACACCCATATACGTATTACGTATCTATATAATCTTTGGAGATTTTCAGCTTAGTTTAATCGTGGTACTTATGTCTACCTATAGCATGCTACGCGTTATGACGTGCTTCGCCCAACCTATAGCGAGCTAATGACATATGTATGATATTCAGGTTTTCAAATGGCCTGTCAGAAGGCTTATCCCGGTAAACTAGGTACTCAGTTTGGACCTAGTCTGGACGGGGATCGAATACAATTTACTGCTATTGTTTTCGGCGATGTTGCCATGATATTATAAAGCCTTTAGGTACTTAATACTAAACACTGCAAGTAAGTCTTCAAATGAACCTTATTTTGTGTAATACTTGAAAGTTGAAACTCTCGCGGTTTGTACGGACACATATCACTTTACTCGGGTTCAAAGAAATATTTATGTTATGTCTCACGTTTCGACACGGGTTTCACAGGCCCTGGTCCCAGATGTCTATAGTTCGCTAGATCCCTGTAAAGTAATAATTTAAACATTATGTTTTATCCTGTAGTTTACTCCTTCTTCTTCGTTTTCACTCTTAACAGGTGTTGGCAGCAAGCGTCATAATACGTCGCCATTCCTCTCTGACAAACGGCTTCCTTATGCTTGCGTGTAGTGATGGGATCGGAACCGGTTTTTTGCAAAAACCTCGAAATAACCACATATCTCGAACTATTTTATACTTCATATGTATGACTCAGTTGTGTTTTGAGGTAACGACTGCGTATTATTAGATTGCCCAATTAGAAATGAAATAATTAATAAAGAACGAAAAAATAATGTTTTCGTTCCCATACAAAAAATACCGGTTTCCGATCCTTGAGTGATAGTGATGCACCTACGGCAGCTTTAATCTGGTCTGTCTATTTCATCGGTGACCTGCCTAGCGGACTCGCGGTCTGGCGCCCTCAACCTTCTTCTGGACTACAAGTCGCTCGATAGCTACGTCTCCTGAAGTTTACGGTACAATTTAATTCCAAATTCGGTCCAACACCGCCATGTAAGCCACGCAGACGTTACACGAGATTTACCCGCGCGCGCGCCGTGTCGTCCCCGGTTGAACAAACGATAAATACTGGTAGCGATTTACAGTCGCATCGGCCGACGCCTCGCTTTATAGTTACAATGTTTTTGGACGGTTTACATGGGGGACACTGGGATATGTCGTGTGCGTGTCGAGAGTTTAAAAACGCTATCAAATTGTACATAATACCAGTGGGGCTAAGATGGTTGCCATTTTATCACTTATGTTGCGGAGAAGACATCCGTCACTCTTACACTCGTATACTTTAACATTTATAACATTTATTTAGATATATAATTTAACAGCATTACAGCATATGCCAAGGCGCTGGTAAACTTAAACTATTTAACATACATTATACACAATAAGAAACAAGTTATAGTAACAAATGATATTTAAAAATGAATCTCACAGAATCTTTTAAAAATAGGGAGAAGTTTACTCCAGTTGTAGGCAAACAAATCGCAATCCGGTGCACACAGAATTACTTTATTAAGTTAGAACGTGACGGACGTATTATCGACAGCGAGAAGTGATAATATGGCAACCAGTCAAGCCCGCAGTTCTTTAATAGATAGTCTTTTACCATAAAAAAAAAAACCCGTAACTAAACGTGATATGTCCTCATGTCATGTGCGCGTTATGAGTTTAATAGCGTGGTTGGACACTATTCAATTGGACCAGTTTCTCTATCTCATAGTTTTTGGGAAGAAATAAAGACGATTGACGCAACTAGAAATCTATCTAACTAGATATGTCTTGATAGGGACTTAAGTTTTTTGAAAACCCCGTTGGGGTCGGGGTCGGGACGGAACGCTCCAGAAATCGCGTGCCTTACTCGGCTAGTGAGTTTAGAGTGTAGTGAGTAGTGAATTTTTGTATAGTCAGCAGCAGAAGTTGCTAAGCGGTTCTAGTGCTCAAAATGATCTACACACCAACTCTAATGTCAGAAAATTTTGGCATCAATAATGAGTGCAGCATGTTCGTCATAGGCAATTATGCACTGAATAGGCTTAGGGCGGGTTGCACCAACTTACGATTACAGACCGATCAACGTTAAACATGGCGCCGGCACCTGTCAGTCCATACAAACTTGTCAAACTTTCCATACATTCAGATTTTAACGAACACCGCTGACGATTACAGACGGTTTCGTGCAACCCACACTTAGATGCGTAGAAGGAATATTGTATCTCTTGAAATCTATTAAAGGTATTACCAGATTTAACTTATATACATATGTTATTACGATTATTATAAAACAAACCTAACCTTGTCGAATAGAATCTATCCACTAAACTATTCATTTTTGAAAGTTTAAAAAAAAAATACGGAAAATCTCTAACTAATAATTATAATATAATCTCCTCTCTGCGCCCGCGCCGCCAACGTTCACGGGCGCGTACCGCGCATGCCCAACGTCAGTCATTAGCGAGTCGCGGATATTTGCGACACGACACTCGACCTGCGCATGCGACATGCCACTTTAAAACGAATTGATTGATTTGCTTGAATTCGAAATGGGCGTTTAGCGTAATGCTTGCTCATTCGGTATGTGTGGAGTTTTAATTATAAACGTTTAGACTAAATGCGGTTAATCAAAATTGTTGGCATGTTTCTATTAATATGTAGTGTGTTAGTAACTGCATATACGCTTGAAAGTTGATTTCTCTCGAGCTAATGGTGGTTTTTTATGAAGTCCTAGTATAACTATGTATGTCTTCCGTATTGCGCAGGCACAGACTTAAAACTAAAACTTTCTTACCAGTTTTTGGAGGGGAGCAAATGTTTGTATAGGAGCAACTATACAATTAAAGAACGTAAATCCAAAAAAAAATAGTCAGACGGAACTCGCTGAAGTCACAGTCTAGTATGAATTTACCATTCGACAATAAAAAAAAACATATTTTTTCTAAACTTTCAAGGTTTTTTATTTATACTTTATTATCCCTTGCCTACGTCATAAAAGGAAGTTCTGGTGTAAATTTCAAGTTTCTAGTCCCAGTAGTTTCGGCTGTGCGTTGATGAATCAGTCAGGAAGTCTTCTTTTGTATATATAGATTACAGTAATTTGATGGTTTAATATCCATTTAGCAACACTGCGTTATCAATTTTATCAAGAGTACAGCCCTATTGTTAAATTTTGATGTGCAAGTCAGTATTTTTTGGGCGCAAACAGTATTTTTTTAGTAAGCGATTAAACTTTCCCCCTATAATACAAGCCTCCTCTATTTCTGCATTGACTTTTTATGTGTTATGTTACTGTCTTATCTAAGTTATTTTTTTTATGGAAAAAGGCGAGCTGGAGATTTGATTCTGGCGTGTGTTATCAGGAGACAAATCTATGAAAATGTTACACTCAAGAGCAACTTTGTATGAGTGAATGAAAGAATGTATTTATCCACAAGAACACAAAACATAAAATACATTTAACATATAGTTCATGCATTAACACATTATGTTCGACCATCAGAGGCTCTAGTATAAGTTTTACCGAAACAAAACGCTACGACCGCGTTTGCGTTTAGCTGTCAAATCCCATACAAATTGAGGGTAAAACTTATACTAGAGCATCTGGTATGTGAATTTTACAGTGAGTGTGGGTGAGCTTTTTAATAGTTTTATTAAATGTTCTGGTTACGGATAGAATAGTATATAACATATGATTCAAACTTATGGCTAAAAACTCATTGACGCTATAAAAACAAAATTTACATAATAACTTGTGAAGTTCAGATTGATTCAAAAGAGTTGGGTACTGATTTTAAAGTTGTTGGAATCTTATTAAATATGTTAATGCACATAATGTACGCACTCTTTTTCCTAGTTGTTAGATTGTGCGGTAGAAGTGTCATTTGATACCTCTTTATAGCGATCGACCTGTCAAATATTTCGGGGCTGGGAAAAGTTCCGGGTTCTGCATGACAAATAGACACACTTCAAAGATATAAATGCATGGTAAAGTCAGTAAGTTTAACTTTGAAATATGTATAGGTACATACAGTATAATGTGAATTCAATAAAAAAATTACCTATTTTAACAGCCAGTATAGTACTAAACGTACTTTAAAATAAGTAATTATTTGTTCTCCTTGGAAGTAAGTGATTTGTGTTTCATATTTGACTGCAGATTCTCATAGAAATTCCCGTATTTGGACGATAATTCCGAGCCATTGCACTGTAGCTAGCAAATATCGAGGCAGGTTTTCTTTAAAGGCAAGCGAAATTCATTTATCCATAACAAGAGCACTCGATTTTCATAATGCCGTCAGCGACTCGCTGGCGGGTCAATCAAATACAATTACTATGTGGCTCCCAACGAGGGATAGCCCAGTCAATAAGTTGCTTTTCACATCGGAACATCGACCGGTCGTGCGATTAAGTTAAGATCCATACTCTTCTTCGTGGCAGGATCTTGGGCATCACGGGGTGATCTCTAAATGCAGATCACACGGTAGATCCTTCTGTTGATTTGCCTAATGGATCTTGGATGTTTAACACATTTACCACGCAAGTTTACTACTTACAAGCGGCACGCCATAGAACATTACTCACGTTGTTACATTTATTTACTTCTTATTTTCCGACATTTATGTCTTGAATTAAATTTATAATTTCGTTTGCAGCGTTACTGCTTAATACAAAATTAATTTATGTCTTGATTTAATGAAAATTATCCCGCTATTTGTACATTTTGTTTGTGCAATAAAGTTTTAATAAATAAGTAAATAAGCTTAGTGTCGATTAGCGCTCCAAACTTAGAGTAAACGTTCTGTTTTCCACTGGTATCCCTTGATATATATTTTTTAAAATTATTTTCTGTTATGATTATCTGTCAACTTTGGAATAAGAAATGAAACGATCTATCTATTCTTGACACTTCTATAACCTCTAAGAAGCTTCGCTTCTTACAAAACGTCGCAGGAAATCTTGCCCTGCCTTACTCGTATATCCCCAAATCTTCGGCTGGGAACTTGGCTGTCTTGGTTGTGTTGCATATATTTCCCAAGAGGAGACGCAGAACTATGTTTCCGCAAGTACAGACAAGTGATTACGTGGCATTACACTCCTGTATATATGGGTACTGGTGTATCGTTACAATGTATCTTCGAAGTTAACTGTCGTCGACTGGTCTAATAAGCGTTTATTCAGCGGGTGTCTCGGGCCCTGTGATGCTGACGCTAACTGCTGCCATTTTGGCGCGGATGGGCATACAAGATGGCGGCGGCGTGTGCTGGACGGCATTAACATCGGTGTTAGGGAATATTGTTAGCATGATCAACGGCTCATCAGAAAACAAAAGTATGGCGTTGGTGCCGACGTAATTATACTAACTTCTATAGTTTAGTTACCTTCAATAAACATTTGTCGATCGAATAACAACCATATATGTTAGGTCTTAGAGTCGCTGTTTATTTGAGCTTGTTTGGCAGAATTGGATCTTACAGTGTTTCTCACTTGTAACCAGGAGGTAGCTTGAGAGGAGATTATTCTGGAATGTACTTAGATGTGTTCTAGCCGCTTTGAGATGAAAGGTTTACAAATGGCTATCCGGTTAGAGGTAACGATTTGATCGGGCAAGTGTGAGTTTTGCGGGATCGGACCTGCCTATTCTCGCTCCGACTAGAACCGTCTTTAGTAAATAATGTAGGCTGATTTATTGTTTAGTACCTGGGTTTCCGAGTTGTACTCTCTCACTTACATATCTGTAATTAACAAATTATTGGTATATGTACTCCAAATGCCAGGTTAACCCTGTCTTCGTTGGTAATACGACGTAAAATGTTACTTCTGTATGTATCTAACACATTAGCCTAAGATAATTGCAATCTAGGTTCGACAGTCAAATTTCAATTTGACCAAATGACCTTTGCTATTCGCTAATTCACTGCCTTTGGGCTCCGGCTCTTACCCAAACTAGTATTCAGAATCACTTCAAAATGGCGTATGCGACTAAGGGACTCATGTGGAAATACGACGTTGTGATGATGCTATGCAGCAAAGTTCACTTACGTGTTGAGTCGAAGATTAACAGTCATTGTGTGTCGATAACCTACAGTTAGTGTGGTCGGACCAGTGGAGCCTGCGGGCGATCATGCTCTCATTAGTAACGGTCTACCGGAAAGTGTGAATACGTTGTCAGTAAAAAGTACTTTTCAAACTTTTGTTGGGATTTCGAGTGTCCTACGACGGGTATAACAAAGACAAAATCTTTATTTGTTAACATAGGTTCAAAGGTGTTAAAATTATTAATATTAGTGTATCTTTATGTTTTGCCATAAGGCAAACAAATATTTTAAATCAAGTAAACAGTTACAATTCTTCATCTGTCAAGTAATCCCTTAGTGAGTAGGTTTTTTAAACTAGGAATGCAAACAAGCTTTTTTTTGAACTCTACCAATCCTTCTAACTTTTTATTTCTTGGCAATCAAAACAAAAAAAACCCAGGATTTTCAGACCAAAGACTGCGGATATCTTTAGTAATCAAGTGAATTTTGGCATACTATGTGTTTGGTACTGAATCACTGTCTCTCTCTACTCCTCCGCTTGCATTTCGAGATATAGCCCCCCCCCCCCCCCCCACGAGCCGTTTTAGCGTCCGCCTGCAATGTCTGACTTTTAACTGTAGTTGAACTCATACAGACATTTGATCCTCTCAAAAAAATGGTTCTAATCATATCGTTAAAAAAGGGGACAGCCTATTGTGGCTTCAATTTAAGCAGTGTAGGTGTTAAGATCACGAGTTTTTTTTAAACGCGTTCGAGCTTTAGGTCCGAGCACATCCTCACAACGAGAACGCAGCTTATTAGTGGCCAGTACCCTCGGTTACAAGTCAATCAAAGGTAGCGCCGGGCGCGCCGAGCGCCATATATGGTACGAGTTTGATTTGTGACGCGCCGTTTTCTGTAATAACATAATACACACAACATTTATTTTCTGTGATACGTATAGTCAGGTCGGGGAAATATCAGTGGCACCAAAAATGAGGTTTTTATACTCGTCGACCTTAATGTTTGAATTAAGACTTCGTACACCAAACTTAAATCACATACTTTTTACTATGGAGCTAGATGGAGCTCCCATCTCAACATTTCATAACTGTTGAGACAACTAAAATGAAATTGACCAATCACGTGGCGCCTTTACTGAACTATAATGTATTTGACCAATTAGGACGCCGTCATGACAAAGTCATAAGGTAATAGACATCAACGCATAGAAAAGAAAAAGCCGTTGGTTGCACTTGGTTTTCAATAGATACCAAGTTTGTTTAATTAGTTCAGTTGACTCGTAGAAAAAGTACTGTATACAAAAGTTAGGTATATAATTAGCTTTTTACTTAGCAAGCTTCGTGGCCTAAACGTGGTACTTGACTGAAAAAGCATACATTATATAACGATTGCATAAAATACTATTATTTATTTATTAAAATTCATATAAATAACATTAGGGTATGGTAGGGTAAAATTGCATACCCAGGCAAAAATAATAGTAGGAAGTGCAGGATCGCTCGGATCGCTTCCTGTTTACTAGCTTAATCATAAAGCTAAAGTTAAGTGGCAGAGGGCATTGAACGTAGAATCGATAGCCGTTGAGGCGAAAAGGTTCTCGAATAACACGAGCGACCTCGTACCGGCAGGCGCATCGTGGGCAGATCCCCCACAAGGTGGATTGATGATCTGGTAAAGGTCGCGGGAGTCCGCTGCATGCGGGTGGCGCAGGACCGGTCAATGTGGCACTCTTTAGGGCAGGCCCATGTCCAGCAGTGGAAGTCTTTCGGCTGATATGATGATGATGATGATGAATCATAACGCTGAGAGTTGTTTATGGACGTGGAGGTAGTGACGATCTTAAGTTAGAGACATTGCCTTTTGGTCTTTTGAGTTCGTAACTGTTGTATGAACTCCCAGGTTTCTTCAGTAAAACTCCTCAGTACCAGTAAACTATTTTATTCACATATTACATTACATGTATATTTTTTAATACTTTTATTATAAATTACATTGCTTCCAATACTTGTTTACTCAACCGATGTCAAGGAAAGAATGGCCCGTCAGCCTAGTGTTCGGTCTTTTAAAAGCTCGTTTTCCTCACGTCATCCATTGGCGTCTTTTATTAAAGTACCCATATTTTAAATGTAATTGGCGCGTTATATTAATAGTTGTTACCAATAATGGCTAAAGAGATCGGTCTTTGGGTTATTATATTTACCTTAACCGTAATTTAGGCTTTGGGTAACGGAGAAAATAAAACTGAGTAATAGTTAAACCAATTACGATACATACTACGAGTACAAAATCATTGATTTAAAATATATATAAATATTAAAAATATTAAAGTAATGATTTATTAAATGTTATTGAAATACCTTTACAACCGTAACCACAGTGTAACTTCATATGTATCGCTACTAACTGACACGTCTGCTGGGTTGCCTCACTCTTTGCCTTCCAGTTGCCATTCTTGCCTGACCTCACTATAGTTTCTAATAAATACGGGACTTCGCTTAATGCCGCGCGTCGCGACAGACCAACGTTTTTTAATTGAAGCGTGTGACCTACAGGAGTCTAAGGCTGCATTTAGGCACCCGACAGCGGCGGAGGCGGGAAATGGCATCGTCGCCTGACAGCTCGCGCGTCGTGTCGCGCAACACGCCTGCCTGTGCTAAACGCAGCCTTATTCACGGTACATGCAAGTTTGGCACTGCACTATATCTATCTAGGTATATCACCACTTAAATGTTTTCCATAATTAGAGAGGTGAAACAAAAGCGATATCCTAAGGATTTCCCCTGCTGTCAATTGAGGCAAATAAAGTCGCGGCCCAGTTGCAAATGTAATTGGCGATTCATTGTTATTTTAGGGATGAAAGTTTATGTTCTCATAAAACATGTAAGTGAAAGGGTAACTACGGATCAGTACCTGTGTACGAATATAAAATATCATAGCTATATAGGCCCAGCTGTTGCTTTTTCTAATTCTGCCAGTGTATGAAGCATTGATCAGACGTGTTCATACAAGTTTATATCTCGGGGAGTGACAGACGCCGAACATGGCCCTGGCGAAACGTTTTATTTAAGATATGATATATCGTCGTTGCGGCTGTCATGTTGGATGGATACCTTTACGTATAAGGAGGATGTCAAAAGGGGGTGTGTCGAAGTAAAATTATTGGTTTGAAATTATGTTTACATTTACGAGCGCACCGCGCCCATTATGTCCGAACATGTGCGCCCAAAAAATTGAAATGTGATATCAAACGTTAAGTCGTCGAGGAAGATAGAGCTCGTGGTCTTATGTTGAGAATATTCTTATAACACCAAGTAACAAGTCATTGGTTTGGGTTTGCGCGTATTATTAATTGTTTAGGCGGCTAATTAGGTACTGCCATAGTAGTTCATTGTCAGTACTGAATTACCGCGCCACAATACCGCGCCCTCGACTAGGCTGGTTTTATTGTAATCGCCTCTTTAAAATCTCAGCAAGCCAATTTGATCTGGAAACAGACATGTTTTATTTTAATTTAGGGCGAAAGGCACTGCCGATGTACCCGTAACTTATAGTATGACGACATTGACGACCGTAGTGACCCGCCGACAAAGATTTGTGTGGTGAGCATGAATGTTTGTTTCTGTGTCTTGGATGTTTTCTATGTATTTAATTATTTATATCTCTTAAAGATTCGACGTCTTAAGAGTCCGCAGTACCTAAGCTCGATCCTCCATACAAACGTAGTTACGCTCTCATTTTAAAACGACTAGCTAGTTTGCTCTGAAATTTTGTACTTAGAATAAGTTAAGGTATAGGTCTGTAATTAGTTTATGTAGCTTCAGATACCATAGTAAAAAAAATACAGCGAATTTACATTTTTCATACAAAACTAGGTTTTGCTGTATTTCGTTTATTTTATAAACTGGAGCCATATAAACTAATTACAGATCTAGATATACCTCATGTCATTGTATATGCAAAGTTTCGTTACAATCCAACACGTAGTTTTAAAATGAGATCGAAACTCCGTTTGTATGGGAAGGTGAAATTCGGCTAAAAAATCTTGACTAAACTGAAATCAAAATCATCCAGAAACGAAACAAATTATCACTGCCATTCCTACCACGCCTTTTCAAACCAGGTGACGGTCTCTGCTCATAAGCACAGCAAACTTATTGCTTCGTGAGCTACGTGGGCAGAGGAATGCCCAGTATCGCGAAGGCGCGGACAATTAGCTCAGCCGTCGTGACCGCGGCGCGCGCATGTCTCTGCGACAGGTGGATCCTTCCTGAGGCTCCAAAGACTAACAGTATTCAGTCTAGACCTTATTTTGTTGAAATATGCCGTTAGATACGTTTATAGTTGTGGATAGCGAAGGATGTCCAGTATTGAGTAGGCGCGGACATTAGCTCAGCCGTCGTGACCATGCCGCTGTCTGCAGGCGGCTCAAGCCTGTGGCTCTAGAAACTAAAAGTATTCAGTCTAGACCATGTTTTTATTTCGGGAATATGCCGTCAGATATGGTATTAGTTGTGGATAGGCAGGGATGCCCAGTATTGCGCAGGCGCGGAAGATAATTATGGCGTCAACGACGGATGGTTTCTGCCTTTGTGGCTCCAAAAACGAACACTATTAAAGATTTTGTTATTTATAAACTGGCTAAAGATGGTGTTCAATTTTCATAATTAAAAAAGCCGTCTTGTCGCGGCGTCAACGGCACCTGGATTTTGCCTCTGTGACATCAATAAGTAAACCGTTACGCTTAAATCATGTTAGTCGTGAGCTAGACAGATACCCAGTGATTCTCAGTCGTTCCGGTTTTTAAGCTGTCGACGGTGTTTGGTCATGCGAACAGGTGGAACCTGCGAAACTCCAAAGACTAAAGAACGCCCTTATAACTGGAACTTCACTCTCCCTGGTCGGGCCTTCGTGTCTGAAGAACGTGGTTATGGTGGGATGCAAGTCTGGAACGGACGTACTGTCTCCATCGGCTCCTGTTAGTTGCGACGGTGTAAAATTTTGGCGACTGGGTTCTTTAGTTGTCCGACCAAGTTGGTGAGCGGCCTCCAGGTATTTTCCCTTTTGTGTTCCAAAAGATTTGTCCAAAGTACTTAACCCCTCAGACCAAGAAAAAAGAAAGACGGAGCATTACGAACAACCTAGTGAAGCCGGTTTTCAACCAAGCCAAATAAGTTTAGCACACGCTTACCTACATACACATAAACAACACAAATTGCACACAACTCGTAATAGGTGACAGCATTGCGCCACGTGCTGAAGAGTTTTGTGCAATTTTGTTTGTATATGTGTGTGTGTGCTAAACTTATTTGGCTTGGTTGAACACCGGCTTCACTAAGTTGCTCGTAATGTTCTGTCTATCTTTTTCATACAACGACGAGTTAGTGCCATAGTTTATCTCCTTTAAAATACCTAAAACTGTCCCGCGCATCGTCTGCGCCACTGGTCTCTGCTGGAGACTTACACCCACAATTACTTGCCCAATTAAATGCGACGCTTCGAGCTCCAAATAAACGACACGCCAAGTGCTGGAGCCAGTTGCAGCTTGATTTAAAAGGGCTTTAAGGTATTTTTCTAGAGTGCAAGACTACATTGAATTAAATTAATTGGGATGCTTTTTACCAGTGGCGAATTACGAAGCAAATCTTGCCGTCAAGTGTAACAGTGAGATTTGTTTAAGCTTTATTTGGCACATGTATGTTACTGTAGCTATTGATATTGTGTTGTATTACTGTTTATGTTTAGAAAGTATACTCTTTATGGAAACCTAAGCATAGTTACATAAATACTTACCATACATATAAGTGATTATTTATACTTAAGTGATTATTTATTAGGTTCTATATCTGTCATTTGGTCGCAAATAAACTTTTATTTTAATTCAGGTAGAAATTTTTGCCTTTTCACTTACTACACAACACGTTGACCACGGTCTGTGCTCTAGTTATTTACCTATTTTATATACCTACTTAATTTTCTAAAATATGTCGAGCTCCGGGTATGCGAGGGTGTGCTTGGTTAAATTTAATTAATACCATGCATTATCATTGTGTCGCATTCTCATTATCTTAACGCGCTAACGCGAGAATGAGCGCACGAAACAAGACGATTCTGATATCATTTGAAAACTTCATAAACGCGTTGGGAAATTGTACCTCCGGTCATGATAATGTGTCTGGTACTACTACTTAGTGGCAAAGGCAACGAAAATTTCAGGTGTTCGTTCGTGTGATCATACCTCGAGTGAGTGTAACAAAGCCTTTGTGTGGTTTAGCCCTACCGCTAATAATTAGGTATGATTCTAATTGGTCCAACAGACTCGTAACACTTTTTTTAACTCTGTATGACCCACTGTTCTCTTCAGGGTGCTCGAAAACATCTGAATATGCACTATAACGCCTTGACAATCGAGTCGTGGTCAGAGTGAGCATCTTGTTCGCTCCGATGGCGACTGTACGTACAGTCGACGTCGAAGGTATGTTAACACATATTATTCCATTCAAATAACGCGAAAAGTTAATGCATATTTTGGCGTCGACTGTACTCGTCTATTTCACCCGATGAAATGAAATCAGCTGTACTGTAGGACTAGCTAATTGGCAAAAAGACGTGACAATACAGTTAAAGTCTAAAACACAATAGCGCACTGTTATTTATGTCTTAACTAAATAATACTTATAGTTAACCCACTCTTAGCAGGCATGAGTAATTGTGACTATTATTCACTCAATGTCATATCCTTAATTATGACATTACCAATGATATTTTACTCAATATCCTACGTCTTACGTTGTAATATGAACTTTAATATTAAATGGAACAAGGTCCTTTTGCAAAGTACATATAAGTACGTAGAATAAGAATATTACGCGAAGGCCGATAAACAAACTTTTTAATTAATTAAGCCCCGATTAAGCTCCGAAACTCAAAACGGAGACGCGGTAGGCGTCGTCGGCGATGGCGGGATAACCTGGACTTTTTAAAGACTGGCCAAGACTGCAATGAATGGAAGAAGACTATAAATACTGTTATATCCAGTACCATTTAGTTGCGAAGGACTTTTAGTCCGTAAACTCCTGATGTAAAAGATTCTGAATCGGTACTAAAATGTCAACGCCCATAAAACCGGTAAAATAAAAATGGATAGGACCTCTTGATTGTTCCATTTAGAAGCAACGTATTAATTGGAATACATGCTACCTAGCATTAATTTGAACGTAAAATATAATTAATATTTGAGTCTTGTATTTTACGCTGCATCCATATATTGTCTTGTATTGTGATTACATTAAGAGATTATATTACAACGAAATATATCCATGATACTCGTAATGAAGCAATATATACTGTTTGCGTCCTACAGTTTGCATAAATCTTCTAAATTATTTATTATAACACTAGCGACCCGCACCGGCTTCGCACGGGTACTATATTATACATATAAATCTTCCTCTTGAATCACTCTATCTATTAAAAAAACCGCATCAAAATCCGTTGCGTGGTTTTAAAGATCTAAGCATACATAGGGACAGACAGCGGGAAGCGACTTTGTTTTATACTATGTAGTGATTTGCATCAATTTAAAAAAAGACATAATTTCCGAGATGCAGAACATAAAATATTTAGTACTTACTGTAATTTCATTATGGTTAAGGTTAATTTTAATGGCGAACGGAATCATATTATGAGTCGTGTTGTTCTGGACACAAATGAGCATATGGCTATTTAATGTCAGCTTGGAATGTAATATCATATTATTCATATTTAACTTTTTTTACAGAGCACCAGACACTTCGAGGCCCCGGCAAGGTATTCCTTTTATTTTTTAATAGCTGGTTAATTTTGCACGTAAAAATACCGGAAAGGACCACCATTAAGGCGATGCCTTGATTTGAGTCGAACACGCCCCCTAGAAAGAGACACGCTGATGCCTTCCGCGCACGAGGAAAAGAGATGTAACACTTTTCGGGAAAATACTTAACTTACAGACGTTTTATTTAAATTTCATAAAGTGAGATTTTAGATGAGATAAAATACTATAGTATTAACTTGATTGTGTCGTAAAATAATGTATCGTTTGAGTAGGCTGAGTAAAAAAAGGAAAATACAGACCCAACTTTGGATTTTTTTTCTATCGAGGAAATTTTAAGCAATCATGTATCGATAAAGTCAGATAAACAATCATAATAGCCAAGAATCATATATCTGAAAATCAGACCTTATTGTTTCTTAATCTAGTCAGAACGGCGTTTCAAAGCACGCGATAATTTCCAATGCACAGCCTTAACCTGTTATGTGCTTTTAAATAATAGCAACAGTAATTTTGAAAAGGGAAGATTGTTCTGGTAGAACGAACGAATTACGAATTATAGTTGATGTTAATATGGATGAACGGATTGGTTAGGCATTCCAATATTTTGTGCAATTAATAAAGATATTTATCAAAGTCCGTTAACTATAATCAGTTTGAGTTCTCGTATTTGAAGTTCGACTTTTCGTTTTTGAAGTATAAGCGAATAACATTACTTAGTTTTTATTAGCTGGGGCCCATTGCACAACAATTTGCAACTTATAATGTAAGCGGTAGTCTCTTTCTAATGAAAGGAGTTGAAAAGAGGTTTCCGCTTGTAATACAAGTTACAAGTTGTAATGCGGTGGGCTCCAGAATGCAGGTGTGTGTCTATTTATTAAAACAGATTGAATAGATATAATCAACATTAATAAAAAAATATTCAATAGGATTGCAACGCGCTGAAGAGCATTTTCAATACCAACGTATTGAAAAGGCTCTTCAGCGCGTTGCAATCCTATTGAATATTTTTTTTTATTTTCTCTCAAACTTATTCCTGACGCCAGGGTTGAAGTGTGTTGTGGGCGATGGGCTAGCAACCTATCACTGCAATATTACATTTTGTCGATCTTTTATACCCACATTAAAAGTGGCGCTGGAATATACGTTTCATGTGCTCTGCCTACCCCTTTTGGGAATAAAGGCGTGAATGTATGTATGTATGTATGTTATTCCTGATACAGATGTTATTGTTCGTATCAGCGTTTATTTTACTTTATTAAAGCAAATTCACATAAATATTCGCGGGCATTAAGTTATATCCATGTTAAGTTGGCGCACCCAAGCCTATGAAATTCAAACCTATAAGGGATTGACTACACTGGCAACAAGACCATTATTCAAGATTTACGCAAGTGAAGAACTGTGAAGATTAGAACAAACATTTATTGTCTTTTACTTTATGTGTCCATAAAGTTGTGTTATAAAGACGATTTCTCATCAGCGTGGGAGTACCATATAGCCGTTACTGCGAGTACCATCTAAACTAAACTAGCTGTCGATAACCTTTGTTTTACAATTAGTCGAACGTCACTAAATACTTTAATATGGTGTAAACACGAGAATCGATGTTAAACTGATATCATCAGTCACACCATTTACGGTGATCCTTGTGGAATCGACGGAAGTCCTCAAATATTATCGGGCCACATACAGCGGTTAGGTTTTTTTGTCAAATAATTAACGCATTTGTTCTCGGAAATCAGTGCACGTGGTAAATTGGAAACGAAATGTGGAAATGTTCTCGTGGCTTGGCGGAGTACTAAATTGAAGTCGGTTACAACTTTATATTGATTTAAACTTTCACGATTCTCACACATTATTTATACTAAAAGGGAATTAATCGCGTATAATTAAATTATTTATTTACCTCACTGTAACGGAACTGGAACGTCATTTCTACAGTAGAAAAATACGTGAAGCCGTTGAAATCAGAAAATATCGTAATTTCAACCGGGATGACGGTTTTAAGATTTCATTTTCGTGGAATCCTGTCATAAGTAAATGCCAAGAGTCGAAAAACATCGCCGTTATATCACCGGACATTATTAGTGTTGTGTGTCGGCCGGGTGACAACCCTAGTGTACAAGTGGTTAATAAAGACCAAATGCGGGTAGTTCGGAAAACCCGCGCAGCAAGAAGATGTTGATACCCGCTCAAGCCAGTTGTCCCGTGACCATGGATGTTGCAACACATCCGAAACGTCGGGAGACCTCAGTGAGGTAAATAAATAATTTTATTATACGCGATTAAGTCCCGTTTAGTATAAATAATGTGGTTACAACTTTGTTTTTAAAGTAAATTATATAATGTAAATTCTTATGGTAGGTAATAAACTAGTGGCTCTGTGAGCTTAGAACTCGCGAGCCAGTACTTTTTATATATTAATAACTTTAGAAAAGTGGAAACTGCAAAAAAAATATTGAGCCTTAATTTCCAAATACAAGTTACATGATTCATTACAAATATATACTCGCCAAACTATTGACTTTGATGGCGAGACGCGCTCATTTACTATAACTATTGTAACGCCTAATTTGCATTTTTCATTTGCCTATTTTGCCTGTTCACAAAATTTGGTTGAAAAATGCGACCTGTAGAAGAGAACAGCCAGGTAGAGAGACGCCGGACATAAAGAATTTTGGAACAAGCTGAAACGGAGAACTTCGTTCGGTTCTCGGGCTCATTCGATAAAGCGAACATTTTGCTATATAAAAAAAAATCAAACTGTTTATTGCAATAAAAAATTTCAATCTTAACTGCTAATCTTAAATATAAAAGATTTTTTTAAATATGAAAGATGGAGTGCCCTCTACTTATCAAGTTTCATTATTAGGTCGTGTATCGTACATCCTAAAGCAATTCAATTTATTCGGTTAGGGGTCGTCTTTTTATTATATCCATAGCCAAATCCAACCGTTACTCCGAATTTAACTATTTTCATTTAAAATAAATAAAAATACTTCTTCCTTTCTCCAGCCATCAGTGCGCCAAGCGTGCCCGCCTCGCTGCCAAAGTCTCCCGTCAGAATGATCAAAGAGCCCACCAAGGAGGGTCCGCGCAGCAACAGCGTGACGTCACCGGTGCCGGCGCTCAGCAGGAAGAGGACCAGCTCTGGCGTGTTTCAGGTACGTGCAAGTTGAGGTTTTGTACAAAATGTGTCTTGGGACCGTGATAAGAAGGTTGAAAGTGGATTACGTTTGATAATAAGGTCAGCGTGATGACACTGGCGTTTGCTTGAAGAGGCCCAGAATCATCGTGTTCTAGGTCTCTCTCTAAACACGGAAACAATATTCGTTCGATCCCGGGACCACCCACCAACTAGGCCAAAGTGGTCGTCAAGATGAGGCCTTCATAAAGTTTCCTCGCAGTCGCAGCACCATGCCGTTACCGATCCAACAGCAAGAACCTTCCGAACAGCCTGATCAGGACCTTACACTTTTCTTTCTCCCACAGGTTGATGAAACCGAGCCCCTGCCGAAGAAATCCGAGCCCGTCCGAACGTCCGACATTCCCCGAAAGAGGCCCGATGTCAACGGCAAGAAGGACCCGAGGGAAAAGGACGCTAAACAAAAGCGGGATAAGAAAGTGATAGACCGATTCGATGAAGAGGCTAAGACGCAATGCGTGTCTGCCTTCAAAGAGAGTGATAGTTGGGATTGAGCATAAATGATTGAATAAATGTATTACGACTTTTATTACACTGCTCGTCGTACTCATTGTAAATGATCAGGATAGCTACAAAGTGCATGGACCTTGGTTAATAAAGGAGTCTGGGGGAATTAATTTAAAGCACTATCTTTATGAATGAATTACTCTATTAAATAGTTTAGTTTAGTGATATAAAATCTCTCTGAAAATCTTGGAATTTCCTAGTTTTGTTTATTTTAGCCACCCCTTGGTCTTAATAATATCTTTATTAATCGTAGCATAGCGATGCTGATGGCCAAATGCCACCAGCAGGGTGATGGCGGAAGGTACCTACGTGCTCTTCTAACACATAGGAAGTTGAGGGGAGTTTGGTTTGTGTACAGGTGAAAAAACCTGAATGTTATTTTTAAATATTTTATTATTAATCGGAAAGTAATATTCATTGTGACAATGTAAAATTTATTCAAATGTTATAGTTAGTCCGTGCATGATTCGTGCGCAGGGAACAGCTAACATAAGCTCAGTATACACAGTATTTTGAGGGTTAATATCGCCTTAAACAGCTATATTAAATAACAGTTCGAGAAACTGTAGCCTGACCATGGAAAAGTAACTAAAAAAAGATTTATTTATTTATTTAAACTTTATTGCACAAATAAGAAGTACAAATGGCAGACTTAATGCCTTAAGGCATTCTCTACCAGTCAACCACAGGGCTTAACAGAAAAGGTGCAGGCAGTTGACCAAGAAAAACACAAATGAAAAGGATTTTTCACCCGGAGCATAATTTCGAATCGATTTATCAATATCGGTTCAGTATCTTTAACACTACGATGGAACACACGTAAATACGGACAGACTGCCAAAATCATATCCCTTCATGTCGGCTCTGCCGTAGTCGGGCAAGAAATATTTCAGTTTACCGAAGTGCATCACAGTAATCCGTTGAGAAAGCGACTCTTCCATCCCAGCTATTAGATTCAAATTACAATGACAGTTTCATAAAATATCGGTCATCTTAAAAGATTTAAACCATACACAGATACATGGCGTACTCGGCGATTTCTTCCAGTGTTGCAGCGAAGTCCGGCGTCGCCAGCACGTTTGGGATTTCCAAGGGCATTGCATTACGGAGGCACATGCCGCTTTGAAACCCCAGCTGTGCGGCGACCCATCTTTGTAGTAACTATAATTTTATAACAATAAACAAAGGCACAGTCAAAGTTGTGAGTTAAATGAACTTTGGTTTCACAAACATGATCCTCTCTGAAAACCGTGATTTATTTATAACTGAAATCTTGTGTCAGTTTTGACAACCCACATGTCAATAAATTACTTAACCCTTTGAACGCCAAGGACTCCTTAAGGTCTCGTGTGTTGTCGTTGCCCGCAGCACCAAGAGCGACTATGTATAAGTGTTATGGCGTACGCTGTCAAAGCAATCGTCAGTCTTTCAGGTTAGGTTCGTATTTGGTCTCTTGTGACAGCGATGTTAGCGTGACAGTGTTTCTTTTGGATGTCTTGATTGGCGGCGAAAAGGTAGTAACATTACCTATTACTAATTAATACGTAACTTCGATTGAAATGTTATACCTATTTATTATCTTCAATAACAGATTAATATGTATATTGCTGAATTGTCATAAAATAGCTAACCCAATCAGAATCACGTTCCTTGGCTTTCACGCTACTGCTACGTACATAGTTTATCTACGACACTTTAGAATATGTTACTTCATTGGTGACGGTTTAGCTACCCAAGGTGACGGTTTAGCTAATTGACTGGATCAAAATCAAGGAGCAAATCTACCAAAGGGCGCATGGTTGCGTAATAAGATAGTAAGTAATAATTGTTTATGATGCTTGTCCAGTTACACAATTATTTCGACTGCAAGTGACCTCCGAGCATTGACGGAACAGTAGGGATTGTCCCATACAATGTCACTGTATCTTCATTAGCCGTGATTGAGCCCTTTGAGTTGGCCGCACACGCATTGTGCGACGACTAGTCGTATTTTAAGCCACCTACATACAAGTCTTGCAGTCAGTGAGTAATCTTACCTAGGTAAGTCATTAAGTAATTTAATAATGGTTAGAATAAATCTTATACGTGTGTAGACTCAAAATGTATTATTACTGCAAAAAAAGATGGCAAAAAAATATGCATAGTGACGAAAATCCCATTCAGACATAACACAAATACACACAACAACAACAACAATGACATGATAATATAATAATATTTACTACCTAATGTAAATATTATTATATTATCATGTCATTGTCACTCTAATAAGAGTTTACCTACCGAAACACAAGTCGACAGCAGCTCGGATATCACAAAACGGCCCGCGAGCTGTCGCGGCGACAAAGACTATCACTCTTTCGAAGCGTTCTAACTAGAAAGCGAAAAATAGTCTTATCAGGCCGCGACACAGCTCGCGGGCCGTGCTGCGCTAGCCGTGCTGGTAGAATGTCTGTCATTACTGTCACCTGTTAATCTACATTCAAGTAAAAAACGCAATGCGAGGATGTTACGAATACATTTATTTCATACGTAGCAATCGAATACTGGGTGCTCTTATAGAGTTTTCTTTTCCGTGGCATCACTAGCCGCAGCTTGGGACTTAGCAGGCCAGTACGACTGGCACGCACCGGGCCACTAAGACCCTGGCCACAGCTAGCGCAGTCTTTCATATTCTTGGTGCCCTGGTACAAAAGCGGCATAGTAATAAAAAATAATGTGTGCAAGTACTTACTCAGGGTGTTGGCGACATTATTCAGTTTACCTGAAAGCAACGTAAGTTCATTAGTAAGCGTTTGGGCAAATATATTTACTAGAATAAGTTAGGACGTATGACTTGAAACTTGGCTGGATTGAAACAGTTACGTGGTCTGCGAGTCCATCTGACTATTTCTACTCTTATAGTGCGGATTCTTTTTCTACTCCGAATTCACCTCTCCTTGGGTCTAGTAAACAATGCTTTTATTGTAAAGTGTAACCGCTAATTGATACTGTAAAATAAACGTACCTAGTAAACATCAGCACTTTTCAACCGAAAGGCGGCTTCATGTCTCAGGAATGGAAGTCCACATTAAATAATCCTACTTAGCAATTGTTGTTGACCATTTCGCATTTAAAACAATACCCAGAGACGCCATTCGAGTAAAGTATTTATTAAACCCATGTTCAATCCTTTTAATTTCGATGCGTTTGTCGCACGTCGCTACTGTGACTAAACATTGCTTTGTTGGACCGATGGGTCTTAAGATAAGATCGGGTCTGGAAAAATCTACTAATACTGCCTAGTTTTACTTTTGTTTTTACGATCGACAAACGGAACACAGTCCACCATGTGGCCAATAACTTGAAACCGAGCGCAATTAATTTAACAGTTGCGAATCTGGCGCAGATAGGAGCATCGGGGGCCCTCGGGCATCCTCGGCTGTGCCCAGCCATTAATCAGCGCCGCGCTCGGCAGGTGAGCAATGGGCCTCGTGGCGCCCTCGGGCTCCACAGAACAATACGAGCCGTCGGTAAAGTAGCCGATGTAATGGCGATTATAATTGCTGATGAAGGAAGCTGTAACTAGGTTATTGAGTAGACTTTTATTGACTGAACCGTCGTAAAGCTAACTGACATGAGTCGCCTCTTGTGTGCAGTCAATAGGGGTTATTCAACACTGACTTGCTTCAAATTGTCTGTGTTAACGTTAATTAAGAGTCCGCAGTAAGCTCGGCCGAATTTCACCTTCCCATACAAACGTAGTTACGCTCTCATTTTAAAACTACGTGTTGGATTGTGACGAAACTTTGCATATACAATGATATGAGGCATATCTATGTCTGTGATTTCGTTACAATCCAACATGTTGAAGAATCCAGCTTACTGCGGACTCTTAAGTTAGATACTTACCTATTTTAAATTGCCAAACGAGGATATGAGCTGTTTAATGAGAAAGTTGCCCATGGACATAATTATGCCACACTAGTGGAATTACCTTCGATGATGACCTAATAAGGACCTATATTTACTTGATGCTTGAAGGACGTCATGTCATAACGCATTAGCGAATACCTCAGGGGGTCATTTAATGATGTCCATATGATGTCCACTTGGATCTGGCGTACTATACATTCTAAGTGTTAAGCAAAGTCCATATGTGGGAATAAGCCTTGTTCCTTTGGCGAGAAATCACATCAGAGCGTTTCTCAAAAAAATGCCACTACACTTATTCTGAGATTTTCTGCAACTTTTATGTTATTTCTACTCAAAATCACGATGTCTTTCCATGAGAAAAAAAATGTCCCAAAATGTCCATACATTTTTGAACTTTCCTATTGTGTTACTACCATACAAAGTATAAAGTAAATGGTAACACAATAGGAAAAATATCTTTGGGACAATTTTAAGAGCTCCTGATTCAGAGTGGAAATGGTTACCAAAAAAATCCTAGAAGTACATTAATAATAGTGCCATATTTTTTGAGAAATGCTCATGAACGCCTCATTATTTGTATATACAAATAATTATTATTGCCTGCTATCTTTAATTATTTGTACCTATCTATACAAATTAAGAGGTGCGTATAACTCTAAAATCGTCACAATGAAAATATTTAACACCGTTTCTACCTAATCTACTATACTATAGAGCAGGGGTTTCCAAACTTTTTTTAGGCACGCCCCCCTGCTGCCTAAAATGAAGTTCCCACGCCCCCCTTCGCTTCGATGCAAGGAAACGGAAGTGAATGGGTTAGCTCGCCAAATCATCATCATCTTCCTAGCGTGTTCAAATTTCCCGAGGCCCCCCTAGGGGCACTTTGAAAACCCCTGCTATAGAGTATGAATCCTAACATTCAGGTGTTGAAGACAACTCAATTAAGCAATAGGTCTATTAGAACTTTGCTATTAAGTAAATGTTCAATGGGCCATCGGGCATCTTCCCATCGGTAACTCATTAATACTACTATAGACGCGGAAGAATTCTATCTGTCATTGGTGCGAGTTACAATGCGGTCACTTTGACGACCGCTTTAGCCTAGTTAGTAGTGACCCTGCCTACGCAAGAGGTCCTGGGTTCGAATTCCGGTAAGGGCATTTATTTGTGTGATGAGCTTTGAGCTGAGAGCTTTGCTCCTGAGTCATGGATGTTTTCTATGTTTTTAAATATTTATTTATCTATATAAGTATGTTTATCGTCCTCTAGTTACCCATAGTACAGTCAAGTGCAAAAATATGTATCGATTTAATCCTCTCATAAAAACCTTAATCCGCTAACATAAGAGCTATGGGACATATTTATGAGTCAGTTGTAATCGCCCATATTCTCAAACTTGACTGTACAAGCTTTGCTTAATTTGGGACTAGGTCGATTTGTGTAAGATTGTCCCCTAATATTTATTTTATTATTTATTTATTTAAATCAGGTGCCACGGTAATTACAAGACACTTCTTAATTAGGTATAAGTCATAATTGTGAAGAGTGTCCAAACATAGACAAAGAAATAATAATATACTTATTATGTCGTTTTAGAGCTTCAGTTGGTTAGTTACCTACTAATCAGAAATATAGGGTTGCATCTCCAGATATTCGTAGTCGTAGAGGCTCTGTGAGCTGTAGGTATCACTCGCGTGTTTTTTTTTTATTTAAAAAAGTGGATCGACAATAATTATTAATCGTCATCATCATCATCATCATCATCGTCATCATCATCATATCATGTGCCGAAAGAGTCTACTGCTGGACATAGGCCTCCCCCAAAGAGTGCCAAAGTGACCGGTCCTGCGCCACCCGCATCCAGCGGACTCCAGCAACCTCCAATTCAATCCAATTATTAATAATAAACTATAATTATAGTACCCGCAGGTCGATCACGTACACTGTACGTACTACGTTAGGTAGATCTAAATGTCAATTTTTACATGGGAAAATGTCAGTTAACTTGTCCTAACGCGCGTTTAAAACGTAACGTGATTACCCCATCACAAAATTTCACGAGAATCGGTTGAGAATTGCGACCTGTAGAGAACCGCCGGACAGCGGAACATCGGACACCGGACACCGGACACGATTTTCGGCTCAAGCTGAAGCATAAAACTTCGTTCGCTTCGCTCGTTCGAATATTGAGGGCGACGAAGTCCGATTAGGAAATAAAACAAAACGTATAGCTTTGCGCGAGAGCACACGCAATAATATGAATGAAAAACTACCGTATTTTGTTATTTGCGGTATCACTACCGGATTCTGTTCGGCACGTCTTGTAACCAGCCAGTAATGACGCCGAAGCCTGTGGTTACCACGTGTCAATGGGTTCTATCGAGTGGTTCCCGATTGCCCGTGGCCGTGATAATGCCGGTATAATAAGCATGTGAATAGAGGCTGCGGGCCAAGAAAAATTGCGGTCAGAGAAATGGTCTGCGTTTGTTTTGATTGGAAGTACAGTTGGATTAAGAAAGGTATTAAAACAGCGCATCTAGTTGGGCCTTGCGTAGGAGTAGGTACAGTCAAGTGGAAAAATATGTATCGATAACATACTCTCATAAATAAGTAAAGCGTTCATAGGAGTTCATAGGGACATATTTATAAGTAAGTTGCATGCACCCATATTTTTACACTTGACTGTACTAGGGAAAATCTTTATTTAGATGGCATACTTATGATAGCCGCGTTGATTTCTTTTCATCGCCATGGACAAAACAGTTATGGATAGGTGCAGGCGCAGAGGAGGCCATAAAATCTTCTGGAGGTTCTCATACTTTTCTTTGATATATTGGTAATTTAGTAATTTTAAACTCATCCATCAGTTATGTCAACTGATAAATTTTTAACCCCCCAACCGTTTTATGATTTAATTTTTATTTTCTTAAACTAGGTTACTTTAGTCTATATTTTTTTTCTTTTAATAAATTCCCATTGTACTTTATTTATATTTATTTCTTTATTTATTAAGAAAGAAACGATAATACAACATAAACAAGTACAGGGTCCCGCAAAACCGTTTGCACAGTTTGACTGTGGGATCGAGCACTTAGCCCATGACTTATAATCTGAACATAACTTATTCCGAATTTATCATTCTTTTTGACGCAAATGACTGCATGTATAAGTTGAGACTGTGTACCTGTACCTACTTACTCATCTGTTTCTGGCAACATAGCTAAATGGATTAACTGATTTGAGTGCGGTTTCAAACCGAAAATAATTTCTGTTAAGATGATTCTTAGCTATGTTTCTTCTATCGGGACGTTTAAAATGTATGATTTATGTCTTTATACCTAAATAGAGGGCTCTGAGGGTCACACCCGAAAAGAGAATTATGCGTAACGGATGTCGAGTTCTTATTTCAAAGATTATCTAGATTTATCAGGTTTTACTCCACAGCACTCGAAATATTGTCAGGTAGGTACCATTTATTTGTCGTGCACATACAATAAAATTACTATCCCTATTTTATTTACCTATTACTGCAATTAACCGGCACCCCAGAACATAAATTCTCTGATTCGAGACCAGCACCTTTTGCTCCATAAACAATATCAATATTTTCTAATGACATTACGTGGTTCCCCAACCAATTGGCGAGCCGTAAACGCCAGGCAGGCTGGCAGTGATTAAAAGATGGCTACTTACCAGCCCGCGGACAATCGTGTGTTGTGCTTGTGACCACGGAGTTAGTGAAGATTGTGTGATAGTGGAAGACGCACTGGCGGCATTAAGAGCTTATTACACACTAGACGAATTCTTTAATGACAAAGTCTGATTGCATGCTTATATAATTTCACTTATTTATTGTCGTGTTTAAAATAGAATTGTCTTGACATTTTGAACTTTATACTATATTGTGACATTCCTAATTCTTAATTCTGTATGACATCTACTTACTATTGGTTGATAATATTGATATTTTAAAATCTGTTTAACACATATAGGTATTTAATATAAGAACACATGTGCTATGTTGTAACCATTTATTATTGTAATTGTATTCCTATTTTATTTTATTTTTGTACGCCGCAAGGCAGAACATAGAGGACTCCCAACCCTAATTTAAGATCTGCAATGTATTACATACTTACCTATGTTTCACAAAATAAATTACTCACTTACTTACTTACCTACTATAACCTTTACCTACTAACTATCATCCAAGTAGGCAGGTACGGTCGCGTTCTTTAATTTATGACCCATTTCACAAAAATATTCTTTGCATTCCTATAGAATATGACAGGACTATCAACCTTAATTCTTCCCAAATTAAAGTTCGACTGTACATTGGGAACTTTACGTCAGGCTAATTCGACGATCGATAGTGCCACATTTTTCTCATGACTTGAGGCTGTCGTCTACCACTTCCTCAGAGTTTAGTTTGTTCATGTGAACATATTCAAAATCTTAGTCTCTGAAGGCCTAATTTTTGCGTCGGACCCATAAGAGTATGTCTTGGAGACTTGTGCGATGACCGAAACATAATTTATATGTACCCTAGCCGTACCTATTGCCTACAGAAAATACCCCTAGTTTTTGTTGCTGATTTTGCTCCAGTCCATCCAGAATTATATTATACTAGCTTCCGCCCGCGACTTCATCTGCGTGGACCCGGATTAAAACTATCCTATATTTTAATCCAGGCTATAAACTATCTTCGTGCAAAATTTCATCCAAATCGGATGAGTCGTTTGGATGTGATCGAGTAACAAATATCCAAACATCTAAACATCCAAACATCTAAACTTTCGCATTTATAATATTAGCAGGATATACTTACGTAACTACTTAGTGCGTAAATTAAATGCGTATTAGTTCTATAACGGATATACGTAACTACTTAGTGCGTATTAGTTTGTATTATAAATGAATAAATAAATAAATAATTGGGAACAATTTTACACAAATCGGCCTAGTTCCAAACTAAGCAAAGTTTGTGCTATGGGTACTAGACGACGATATAGATACTTACATAGATAAATAAATACTTAAATACATAGAAAACATCCATGACTGTAATATTCATGCCCATCACACAAATAAACGCCCTAACCGGGATTCGAACCCGGGACCTCCGGCTTCGTAGGCAGGACCACTACCAACTAGGCTACAGAGGTCATCAAAATTTTGTTAAAAACCTTCCACATGTACCACTAATTCCATGGCTACTGTCGGAGACACGCGTCCCGCTACCCGATCGCAAGGAGGAACCAGCTCCGAGCAAGTAATGCAAATAATACACTTACAGTAGCCAGCTAGCCGTTTGATTTCTAAGCCAATCTTTCTACTCGTAACTGTTGTTGATTGCACTGTTGTTTGTCATTCGTGAGGCTATTCTTCAATTGTTGACTTATCGAACGCTTGCTGCTTTCATGTTGCTGCTAGGCGCGCGCTTTTGTCTTAGCACATCAAAAAGTAATATATGGTAAGGTAAACGTTCTAGTTCTCGACGTTGCAGTAGTGCAGTGTTTTTCTAACTGTGGGTCGCGACCCCCAGGGGGGTCGCCAAGCCTTATAAAGAGAGTCGCAGCTGCTCGTATTTTTAAACTAAAAGTGCTGTAAGTATTTTGAACGGCGCAGGATGGGGGGTCGCGAATTGTTTTCTGTACTAAGGGGGGTCGCGCTATGATAAAGATTGAAAAACACTGCACGCTGCACTATGACATTGGCACTTTATGTCAAAGTGACATGGCTTAAATTCGAATGAAGGAAAATCCTCTTAGTTTGAAGTTGAGGAGTAGGGCTACGCCCTACGCATACTTTACAATAGTCATCAAATTCATCTTAACACCCACCATGTCCTGGGTTGCCGATAGGGTTGCCAGATGGTCCGGATTGGCGGGATTCTCCCGAATTTTTGTATGGCCTCCCGACTCCCGACAAAGTCAAAAATCTCCCGAAAAAACCACTTCATTGTATAAAACAAAAATTTGCATATTGTGAAAAAGTATTCAGTTTACTAAATAACCTTTAAACAAAAGACAGAAACAGAATGAGTATGGACCTAATAAAAGCTATATAGGACCTATACAAATGGCAAACCAAACATTAAAATTGTATAATTGTATACTTAAAACATTGTTGATTTTTTATAATATAATAATATTGCTAACGAAAAAACCATTTTATGTTAGTTTTTGTATTTAAAAATAATTTTCAATGTTGTTGATTTTAATATTTTTAATACAGTTCCTTTAATATTATATTATAAAGTCCATGTCAAGGGGAAAATCTCCTGGTCACGATGGCCTCAGTATAGAACACCTCAAACACGCAGGCCCTCATATGCCGCGAGTCCTTGCATTGTTATATAACCTCTGCATAAGCCACTCGTACTTACCAGAAGCTATGATGAAGACGGCAGTAGTACCAATTGTTAAAGATAAAAGTGGTGATGCTGGAGATACCTAACTAACTATAGACCGATCTCACTAGCGACAGTGATAGCAAAGGTACTTGATAGTCTGCTTAGTACACAATTGGATAAGTATCTAAACATACACCAAAATCAATTCGGCTTCCGGCCTGGTCTCTCTACGGAAGCTGCCATATTGTGTCTAAAGCAGACTATCAGGTACTATACTGAAAGACAAACAGGTGTTTATGCATGTTTTCTCGATTTATCCAAGGCGTTCGACCTGGTGAATTATGAAGTTCTCTAGAGGAAGTTAAAGGGCACCAATATTCCAACGGAACTCTATAGAACGTTTAAATATTGGTACCTCAACCAGCGTAACGTAGTGCGATGGTCAAGCGCATATTCGGAGCCATACAGGTTGGAGTGCGGGGTGAGGCAGGGGGGAGTGACCTCACCCAAGCTCTTCAACCTGTATGTCAACGCGCTATTGGAGGAGCTCAGCAACAATCATGTCGGCTGTCACATTGCCGATACCTGTCTAAATAATATTAGTTATGCAGACGACATGGTGCTGCTGAGTGCCTCCCCATGTGGGCTGTCCATGTTGGTTAATATTTGCGAAAAGTATGCACTCAGTCACGGCTTAGTATACAATGTTAAGAAAAGTGAATGCATGGTATTTCAGGCCAGAGGAAAATATGTACCGCCGGTACCTTCTATCAGGTTGTATGGAGTGCCCCTAAATAGGGTAAACCAATTTAAGTATCTGGGACATGTGGTGACCTCTGACCTAAAAGATGATGTAGATATCGAAAGGGAGCAAAGGGCGTTGTCTGTCAGAGCAAATATGGTGGCCCATAGATTTAGTCGTTGCTCGGTGGATGTTAAGCTCACACTCTTTAGAGCATTCTGCACCAATTTCTATACGGCTAGTCTGTGGACTCACCATACGCAGAAACAGTACAACGCTCTTCGTGTACAATATAACAATGCCTTTAGAGTGATGATGGGGCTACCCCGTTTCTGTAGCGCATCAAGGATGTTCGCGGAGGCCGGGGTAGATTGTTTTTACACCATTATGAGGAAACGCTGTACATCCCTGGTGCGCAGGGTCCGGGCTAGCTCCAATCCTATCCTGAGGGCATTTTCGGAGAGATTTGATTGCCATTACATGAATCATTGTCATTTGATTCACGTAGTGGCAAACAAATCCCAGTAATCGATTTAATGTACGTTACATAAGCTAATTATAATTATTCCTTGTTTTGTAATATGATCCCAGTTGGTCGAAATAAATGATTTTATTATTATTATGGGTGGTGGGTCGAGTTGTAGATGTTCAACCCGGCAAGGACGGTAAAGTTAGAGCCTTGCATGTTAAAACCATGAGGGGTTCTATCGTTAAAACTAGCATCATGAAAGTTTGTCCTTTACCAATTGACTATAATTAGCTTTTAAGTGTTTTTCATGTGAGTGTTCCTTTTATTTTTCGTTTTTATTTGGCATAACGTTAATTTTTAGTTTCGCCCCAATATGTTCAGACCAGAATAAAATATACAGTTATAATTGTAAAAGGTTTTAATGTCATAGCTGCCTATAATACGTACGCAGCTTAGAAGAATGTTTTAGTTTTTATTGTCTATGTAAAAACAGTAGAAGATAAAAATGGTGTTGAGTTGGAGTTATAGTGAGTTGAAGTAAATAAATAATTATGTTCGTTGTACGTACCTACCAAATTATTTTGCATATGCGTTATTCCAATTATAAACAGTGGTGATGTTTATTAGACAGACGCCAATAAAAGCTCGTGTTCATTAGCATGATACAATAAACAATAATGGCGTGTATGCGCAAGAGTTGACAAATGCGCGCCCCGAGCGAGCGGTCATTATGGAACAAATCCTTTGTCGGACGGGCACTAAGCTCCTCACGCGACGGATTTATTTTTGTATTAATTAACTAGGTATAGTTCCTTACGCGACCTAAGTATTAAAAAGAATTCAGGCAGAGTCACGGGATAAAATATACCCTATGTCCATTCCGAAGGTTCAAAGTATGTATATAGGGACCTACAAGTGGCGGCGCGTGAGATTTTTCACTGGACAACCCGGAGCAAAAAACAGGTTGTTTTTTTTATTTATAAATTTATAATATATAGCAAGACATTTTAGGGCTTTACCTCTGTAAGTAAGTATTACAATATGACAGTGAATAATTTGTCTTTCGTTGTCGAAACTGCAAAACTTCATATTAATTAAGGTTCGGCAACGTGCTTATTCTGCTGCTCTAGTGCTCTGGTGTCGCAACTGTCCATAGGCAACGATATCTGCATTCCATCAGGCCACCGCCGTATTCTTGTTTGCCACTGTTGTTGTGGTACCTATTCAAAAATAAGGGTAGGTATACTAGGTATATCATAGACAAATCGTCTCAGTTCTTACCTCTATAAGTAACGTAACAACCCATATGTAATAAATATTTGTCGAAGGCGCATCAAGTCATCATGAATTAATGTATAACGAAATTAATAGACCTTTAAACTTATTGGGACAAGCTTTTTTAAGTAAGGGTAAGTAGCTATATTTTATAGAAGTTCTCATGCCGCCCCCTAAGGCCTTTAACTCCGCTTAATAGATGTCTTAACGTGACTTAAAAAGCACAGAAGCGCTCAGTTAGTAAACGCCCAGGAACTGACCTTAGTCAACATCGTTTCACTCACATGTAATGACAGTAAAAATAAATCATATTGCAAATCAAATTCATCACGCATTCACTTTTCTTATTCTGACTCTAGCTACTTGGTGATATATTATAACTACGAGTATAAATCTCTTGGGCAGGAAGTTAGCAAAAACGACCAGTTTTAATATATGCAGCAATATAAGGCAAGTATCACATGCAACCGCCATCCGTTATATTGGCACCCCCGATAACGTATCGACTGTCACTCGCCCCCAGGCTCGATGTATCGAATAATAGAAATTGTCGGCCACAATTCAGGGTACGAGTTGGTTAATACAGAGTGTTGATGGGAAATCGAGCGCGGAATCGATTATATTCGATTGTAATGTAATACAGCCGCGGGGCCAAATAAATAGAATGAGGAATGGTGAGAGGCATAAAAGCATTGTTATAAATCGAAGGATATCTTTCGATTCGGTAGGGAATGTGTGCTTTATTAGTTGGGAGTAAAATCGGATCTCCTGTGGCCAGGAGGCAAATGTAATCTTCTGTAAGTTTTCCTTCGAAATGGGTTGCACATTGAATCAAAATCAAGTTCCGAAACATTTAATGCTTTTTAAATTATTTATTACTGTGGCATCCTTACATTTTTATCTTTGAACATGTCTATAGTGGTAGTCTTTTTCGTAAAACTTAGTGTCTATGCCAAATTTTATGTGCCAAAGTGGACAGTATAAATTTTATGACAATCAGTCATTATGAAATGGCAGCTATCGTATGGCTGTTCACGTCGGCCCCCTCACTACAATGTTTCAAAACAAAAATAAAGGGTTGGCTTCTCGAGCGCACACTATAATCTTGAAGAATTTTTAGTTAACTTCCAATGGAATTTTTATGATAGACTGAATTTATTAATTACTAACCAATTGGTTTCACTTAATATTTAATTATTTATATATATTGTAACACATTGACATGTTAATTTTATGATATTATCAATAAATTAATATGCATATTTTGGTCGAATTATAAGTGAAAAAGTTTCCTAGAAACTATTACACAATTAGCCCGTGGATCAAGTTCAGGCACATATTTATTCTATAGGAGTCCGCAATAACAATACATCTCCATTCAAGGGACGTGACGATATATCAACTCGCGGGCTGTATTCACGATAAAATCACTATTTTAGAAATTCAAAGCAAGCGCAGCCATTAGTAACAATAGTTGGTATTAAAATAGTTAACAAAGGGCTTCGTCATTAAAACGGGAGTTATAGCATATATCTGATGCATTATTTATCGATGCTAACGGTGCTATTGTTGCGAATTTTGCTCGGTCGATATGTTATCTAAGGGAAAAACGCCAGTAGAACGTGCTATACGAAGCTCGGTTGTGTTGTGACGTGTAGGTATTCGTGTGAACAATGTTTGGATATAACATCTTTCACTAACGAAATTATTTACGAACACGGGCCTATATATTTTTTCTCTTAGGTGACTTCTACGCTGAATATACAGTGACTTTTTAAAGCTGTAATTAAATAAACTTAAGTTTTTGCATAATTATTATTTACTATTTTGTTAAGAGTTATGACCTAAACATGTCAGGCGTTCGTATTATAATTAGTTCCTTTTCCTATAGTATAAAACTGTCATAAATGATCTCCTGGCTTACGGAACAGAATAACAAAAAAAAAACAAGGCATGAGTTGTTCTGCTGGTGGAATTGCCGGAAACTATCAATATAAAAATCTTGTACCGTGATTTCTTTACCTAAATGGTTAGTTATACAATGGCTAATTATATATGCACCCATGCTGTATATAGGTAGCGTACAGTCGCGGATTGAAAATATTCGTCACTATCGGACCTTACCGATATTGGAATAAAGTCGATTACCTAACTAAGCACATCTATTGTTTTGCAGAGAAGTACAAATATAAGAAAATTAATTAAGTTTTTGATACTATGCACATTGCACATGCCACATTTCGGGCTTGTAGCTAAATCCAGTCTCCATTGTTATATTGAAACGAAACAGACCTGTAAAGAGCCAATCTTATTAAAAAGCAAGGCTAATAATTTACCGAAGCCACTGGGTAGTAGTCAAGCATCCGATCGCATGATTTCCTTCCTCACAACATACGCTAATCTAGTACTAAGTACTGACATAATTTTCGTTTAGTTTATTTTAAGTAAATATTTAAGTATATTATTTCCTATAATACCTTTGATAACTATTTTTTTTCCTTCTTAATGTCTCTTGATTTGGTCCTTTATGATTTTACAATCCACTAAAAATCATCCTAGAGTTTGCAGCTAATGTTCTTACAAACAACAAATATGCTGGAGCGCTACCGCGAAACGAAAACAGAGTTCGTTTGTGTATTTCCCCTCTCTGTCGCTTGAATAAGCAAGAGCGATAGAGAGGGAGATACACGAATAAAATTGAAAGAATAAGGTTGAAATGGCAGATCTTGTATGGCAATCGTTCGAAATATCAGAGAAGCTAGGTATTACATACTTACAATGTGGCTTAAGTTCAGGTATATAATTATGCTGTATCACTCTCCAGGGTGGGTATACGTATTTCATGAGGTGGGCATTTTTCCGGCGGCTGCAGGTGTACGGCATCGTGACTCGGCGGCAGCGCGCGCGCAGCCCAATAAATCGCGCCGGCGCACGGAGCCGGACGATTGAATTAGACCACAGCCTTATTTCCTGAAGCAACTTGAGGCGGGTGTGCACTCATCCTCAACTATTTATTATTTTAATTTTACTAGCGACTTAGGGCGGGTTGCACCAACTTACGATAACAGACCGATCAATGTTAAACATGGCGCGCCGCTGTCATTGCATAGAAAACTGTCAAACTTTCCATACATTCAGATTTTAAGAGTCCGCAGTAAGCTCGGCCGAATTTCACCTTCCCATATAAACGTAGTTACGCTCTCATTTTAAAACTACATGTTGAATTGTGACGAAACTTTGCATATACAATGACATGTGGTATATCTATGTCTGTAATTAGTTTATATGGTTACAGTTTATAAAACAAACGAAATACAGCTAAACAAGTTTTGTATGAAAAACTTAAATTCGCTGTATTTTTTTTACTATGGTATCTGAAGCTACATAAACTAATTACAGACATAGATATTCCTCATGTCATTGTGCATGCAGTTTCGTTACATTCCAACACGTAGTTTTAAAATGAGAGCGTAACTACGTTTGTATGGAGAAACGAGCTTACTGCGGACTCTTAACGAACACCGCTTACGATTACAGACGCTTTGGTGCAACCCACCCTAAGTCCGCGTGAACGCCAGTAACCTCCCGACACCTCCCAAATTGTATGTACCGGACGGGGGCGTATAGGCAGGGCCGAGCGGCTCACTCCGTGATTTGGTCGCGCCACAAGTACCTACATGCCGGCTTACCAGTCCCAGGGGGTATGTTAGCGCTCCTAAAGTCGCCGTCAATAGAATTTGCTAACTATGCAAACAAACCGCCATATTGAAATTGTCTTTTACTATGGCGGTTTGTTTACATAGTTAGCAAATTCTGTTGACGGCGAATTTACGGCTCGCACGCGTTCTATCGCAGCGCGTTGCATGCGATAGACCTTTCTATCGCATGCAACGCGCTGCAATAGAACTTGTGCGTGCGAGCCTTAACTTGCCATAGGTACGAACATTTCTATTAGTACCTAAATAAATTACATCGCTCTTGTATGAATATGGTACATAATGAATATAATTACAACCGTTTTTTTATCATACTTAAGTTAACTTAACTTACTTACTGACAAGATGTTGCCAGTATAAGTAATATAAGTAGAATAAAAAAATGATTGGTTTTTTTTTTCAAGTACTTAAGTAGTTAGATAAAAATATAAAGTCTTCTTATATGGTATATACTCGTATTCATTAAATGTTCAAGAAAATTACTATTAAATACCAACTTATTGGCACTTCTATTCAATAATTGTATAATTTGCAATGATATATAGTTACTTATAGATTTATTTGTTATAATCATTTAGATACATGTTTCATTGCACAAAAGCACATGTCTACGACTTCGCCTTAACAACAAACACACTCATCGCATTTTTAAATATAGCCTATAATTACCCAATTATAGGCTATATTTAAAAATGTGAAGAGTGCGTGATTATTAAAAAGTCACCGTTAGTACTCGTAGGTACTAAATTAGGACAATCTTACACAAATAAGGCTTGTGCTATCCATAACAAGGGTGTTACATACATAGGGTAGGGACCCTATTACCCATAATAGACGACGATATATTTATAGCTTCATTAAGAGATCACATTTGAAAAGCCGCTAAATTTCTTTTTCATCGTATGCGCAACTCTTAACTGCTGAAGTAGGTACCTATTTCATACCGAGGCACGCGCGCCGACGTCGGATTGTACTGTTTTGCTTAATTCTTCACCAGTAGCGTCAGCAAAACTAAACCAAAAACAAAATATACATTTTTGACAGTTTTTGTGAACTGTATGTATGTTATATTGTTGTTGAAGCTACAGATGTCGTGTGAGTCATAATTACTACGCTCACTTCATTAATTGTCATCAAGAATCTTTTCTAGATGAAGGGTAATTCAACCATCAAACTACCTAGTAGGTAAATACCCACGCGTAGGAAATTTGTTTATTTAGTGTTATCGTACAATTTTTCCACTCGCTTTTACCAACGTACGTATTCAACACATTTGCAACCTTAAATGTTGAGGCAAAAAGTTTATCATCAAAGAACTAGTTTAATGTAAATAGATACTTTAAAACAGAGTATTTGCTTTTTATTGCAAATTGCATCCGTCTCGAGATTGTCACAGCCACTGTAAACAAAATCACAGTCATCGTGCCTGAATTCAACATTAGACCGATATTATTTGTATCTTTCTCTTACACACGGTTAGTTAAGTAAGAGAGAGCTAGAAAACCAAAATGTCACCGACTCTCCGTTATATGATTTGGGATCAGGCCGGGTTGTAATAAAGTGCGACTAGACAACGTAATTGTACTAGGTACGTAGTAATAGTACGGCTAAAGCTTAATTAATGGACGAGGTACACGATCGCAAGTCCGTTTTGACGGAAGCTTTGTCAATTTGCTGTTTACCATTTCCCTATCCAATTGACGATCCGACAAACAGCCTAATTATCCTCACCGTTAAATCTGAAATTATATCCAACCTTCGGAATATGTGAATTCCATATAATCTCAAACGTGTATCTGATTAGCAGGGCAGAATCAGAATCACCTTATGTCTGGTTAATTAAAAGCTTTAACGTTTTTACGGATGGCAATAAATTTTTATCCACAATAATTGTCTCTTCTCGTGTTTAGCTAAGTTTTTATTATTATATAAATTATTTTGTTTGTTATTGCTTTGGAAAACCAGTTTGTAGGTAATCCACCGTGGAATCACTCGACGGTTCTATCGGCGGTCAGCGCTGCCGGCGCTGGCAGTAATGCCAGTATTATGCTGCGACGGAACCGTTTGGTGACAAAACTATTTGTCTGACACATTCAAAACAATGAACTTTGAAGTAAATATGGGATACTATATTGCTTAAAGCCGTTGTTGTTAATATAATAAACTACTAAAAACAATAGAAAACTAAGGGATTCAGATCGAAGGTCATTGGCGTATGGGAGCCTCAGGAGCCCCAGTGTGGGTAGCCAAAAGGTGGACTGATGATCTGCTACAGGTCTCGGGAGTCCGCTAGATGCGGGTGGCGCAGGAACGATCACTTTGGTACACTTTGGAGGAGACCAGCAGTGGACTTCTTTCGGCTGATATGATGATGATAGACTATAATTTTTATCACATGACTGAACTGAATCTAGCCCGACATAATAATACTATTTATAGTGTTTTATACGGATACAACTTCGTTCTATTAATTGGCTAAGGCCGCATTCTACCAAACCAGATTATAGTTATTAGATAAGTCAATACTATGAATGACGTTTAACCTCAGATTAAGTCCTTAAACCTGTTTAATCGAATACGATCTTGGATTAAAATCATATACCTACCTACACACTGCATTCTGTAATGTGAAGTGAAGTGGAGATTATTGCGCTTTAAACTGAACGGTTGAACTGTGCGCTATCCGCCTCTTTATAAGCGTTCTAATAAGAAAGAGACGAATAATATCTACCTAGTCTATCTCACCGCGACACAGGTCGATGGGGTGGTCGATGCACGGTGTAAGTTTGGTTTTGCAGTCGCTACAGCGGGGGCGCGCCTACGCGACACGTCTCTAATTAACGGGCCTCAATTAACTCTGTTAATTGTGTTGCTCAGCGCGTATTGCCTATTAATAAATGTTATTGTCGAGATGCGTTAGGTTATTCAGAATTGTGGGATCAACGGTATCTTAGGCGAGGTGGTCTGCCACGATTGTGCCATGAAAATATGGCGTTTTATAGTTTTTATGTCATATATTTTGTAATTGAAAGAAAAAAAGTACTTTATCATATTTTATGATGAACAATTCTAGAGTAGGTAGATATTCTTTGCTTATGTATGGAAGCCAGGGTGAATCCTTTCACCTTTAACCCCAAAGGCCGATTACAATATAACACAACCAGGAGAAAGGAAGTCTCATGAAAAAAGATAACACCACTTAGGCACACAGGCACTTAGCTTTTCGGCATTGCCATTATTATTGTCAACAAGAAATAAAGTTGCTACGCTACCTTAATTGTAGCATCAGCTGGCACGGTTGCCATTTTATCACTTATCGTTGTGGATAAGGCATCCATCACTCTCGCACTCGCATACTTGTCAGAGCGTGATGGGCGTCTTTACCACAACGATACCTAAGTGATAAAATGGCAACCATGCTACGCCCAAGGAAAATTGAAGAAAAGGAAAATTGGGTAGGTAAAATAGCAAGTGACAAGGTCTAACTACCTATTTCACCAGGGCCTATAATTGATAGGTAGCAGTTTTTGTTGACGGCTGTCGTCAGATAAGACGTTGTTATTTATTAAACTATGCTGTTTAAACACAAATGTGAAATGACACGACATAATTATGTCATTACGTTGAAAGGCTTAGATGTTTAGATAGTACAGGATATTGCCAATCGAATGCCGATATGGATCTCAATTCTCATTTGAATAGTTATTACGTTGCGCTTGGAAATCACAAAGCCACAACAACTGCATTATGGAATGAAACGAAATATTTACCTAAGTATCTTGTTTTGATCCAATGTGTTGCAAGTGCGAAATTTTGTTCGCTCTAAAATGAAATGAACATTGAAGTCAATTTGACCTATTCGAACCTGCAGCCTTGTTTGCACGTATTACTTTACCAACTAAGTAATGGATGCTTCACATTAAAACGTAAAAAAATACTATTTGAGCATTTCTCAAAAAAATGCTACCTACTATCATTAATTGTACTTCTAGGAATTTTATTTTAACTATTTCCACTCAGAATCAGGAGCTCTTTCGGCCCTTTGGACATAAAACTGTCCCAAAGATATTTTTCCTATTGTGTTACCATTCATCTTATACTTTGTATGGTGGTAACACAATGGGAAAGTTCAAAAATGTATGGACATTTTGGGACACTTTTTTCTCCTATTGGGATGGAAAGACATTGTGATTTTGAGTAAAAATAACAAAAAACGAAACGCTAATTTACGATAACTTTAAATGTTAAATATTATTTAATTTTACAACGGACTACGATATTTCAGATAAATAGGTACAGATAATAACGACTTATAATAAATCTATTAAAACAATAGAATCTGTCAGTGTCAGTTCTTTTCTAGAAATTGTTTTGTCGCGAGTGGAAAAAATGAAACATTGGGGATGCCCTTAGTATTTTCCATAATTTTGCTTGCAATCATTTGCACTTTCCATAACGGTAAATGCCATCATTTTAGTTGTCATAATATTAAAGGCCATCAATAGTTCATGCCATGCCCATAATATCAAATGCAATAATATAATCTGTCCTAAAATTCAATATAGTCATCGTCATTTGAATCCATAAATCGTGTATATAAACAGAAATAAATTGATTTTATTATAATATCACGATAAGTAACCATTTACTTTGCAAACCTGAGAGCTGACTGGGGAAACCTGAGTCAGGAAGGTGAGCGGCGAGGCCGAAGGGTCCCTAGTGAGCCCGAGAACGGAGGCCCGAGTGCGAGCCCACGCGGACACTTGCCAATGGGACCTTGAAGCGAAGCCCGAGAGCCAAAAGCCCAAAGCGTCACTTCAGAGCGCACTTACTATTCGAGCCCTAATGGACACATGAGCGTGGACGCAAGTGAAGCTGAAGGCCGAGTTTCATGTAGAGCCGAAAGCAGGAGTTCCCCCCCAGAGCGCGCTCATTATGCGAGCCTGAGGGCGAGCTCACATGGACAATCACTATCCCCGAAACCCGAGAGCCAAAGGAATAATAACAATATTACGATTACTATTTATCCGCAGATGCATCATGCCCGACACGCAATACTTAATTGAATTACATTTGATAACGCGAGTGATATCCGAAAATTTGGCGCATTTAGCCCAAAAGTCCACGATTTGAGTTTCTGCAAGGTTACAAACTAATTAAGTGTTATAAGTGTAGATTATATCATTCATTATATGTATTTTATTTTCTTTGTTTTGTTAGAGAACAGCAGGTACAGGGGGTGACGTGACGACCCCGTGACGTTAGAAACCGAATCAGCGCAGGATGGATGAAATGGCGACAGGTTACGGAAACAATCTGCGACGACCGAATGCCCCTTCAACTGAAGGGTAAAATTTACAAGACCATTTTATAAATTAAAAAGACCTGTCGTCATGCATGGAACGGAATGTTGGGCCGCAAAGATGACGGATGAAACGAGATTGCATGTTACGGAGATGAGAATGTTGAGATGGATATGTGGCGTGACGAGAATGGATCGTATAATGGATGAGTGTATAAGAGAAAGCCTGAAAGTAGCACCGATAACTGAAAAGCTGAGAGAAAATCGACTACGGTGGTATGGACATGTTATGCGGAGGGATGATAGTCATGTTACTACAAGGGCATTAAGTATGAATGTGGAGGGTTGTAAGAGAAGAGGTAGACCAAGAAAAAGGTAGATGGACTGCGTGAGAGACGATATGAACAGGAAAGATGTGTGTGATGAGTTGAAAGGCGATAGAGAGGTATGGAATAAAAAAAACATGGTGCGCCGACCCCAAGTGAATGGGATAAGGACAGAATGATGAATGATATAAATAGGGTCCCGTTTTTCTTCACTTCTGCTACAACGCACTATGAATTTGTGTAATGTGTATTGTTTTCCACTTGTGGTACGTTATTATAATTATGACCATTATTAGTCATCCATACTATAATTGTAAATGCGAAAGTAACTGTAACTGTCTGTTACCAGTACATTTACCTACACGCTTAAACTAAATCACTGAACATTGGTGTGCAGACAGTTTGAATCGCGAGGAAGGGGACGTAGTGTAGTTGTTAACCCGGAAATCATCCCCTAAGGAGGTGAAATGGGGGGTGAAAGTTGGTATGGAGGCACGATATAAAGGAGTTCTGCGCGGACACAGTCGCGGGCAAAAACTAGTAGTAGTCCCCCTAGTGACCACTCATGATGGAAAATTAATAACATCAATTATGGAATAAAAACGTTGTATTTACAAGACATGGTCGTATTCATTATTTATTTATTCTAATATTTCCCATATTTGAAACAAACGATACAGCGTTATGACAATTAATTAAGGTAATTACAGACAGCAATGTGCCAAAAAACCTTTATTACTACCCCAGACGGCAGGGAGAAATGCACTAAGTTAGATCATGTAGGGTCCCGTTTTAGACGAGAAATTTAATTCCAAGTATAGGTAACTACAAAAGTAAAACTAATATTTATCATGACAACGAAAATGCCGAAGTTAGTTAATAATAAAGCAATCATTATCACCATAATTTTATATTACCTACTTACTTGTCCTAAAAAGGTTTCCCGATAGTTTTACTGTGCGTTAAATATTTCAAAATCATTTTTCCACGCCTTCACTTATCTTTTGCATTTGTTTAATCAGTTTTATTGCTAAAACAAAATGGCGGCAGAAAAAAGTTGTCTGCCTCAAAACTGCCCATGCCTCATACAGAGAGAGCCCTCATCGCGAACTTCAGCTCCGTATTGACGGGTTTTGTAGAGCTCGGGAAGCCCCTCATTACAATTCAGTCGTCAGTATGCCAACCAGACAGTTTTGTTGTGAGTAAATGAGCAAGCATTAAGCTGCTCACTTTACTAATATGGAGGTTTAATACCGCGGTAGAATTGAAATTGCAACACAAAACAAATGACTTTTTGATCGCCGATCGATTGTATGAAATTACAGTTATACTTCACTAGCTTTTTCCCCCGATTTTGTGAATACTCGTTAATCATCTTACGGGACTAATACTACTCTTGTATGTAATACTACTTCAGGCGCAGTATCAATTATCAGACTCCCCTTTTCACCCCTTTAAGTAGGTAATCATTTCTGGGATAAAAATGTGGGATTGGTACCTTTTGGATGACTTTGTATGATGCTGGCTGTTAGATGATGAAATTGATGAATAAAGGAACGATCGAACGTGATTTGAATAGTTTTAGAACGGTGAATGATTTGACGTATGATTCAGTTTGTAAGACGATCGGTACGAATGAAGACGTACATTATGTAAATAAATACGATTTGATATAGTTCTCGTGTTTCCCTGCCATCCCACTCTACATTTGGGGGCTCGTCCGGGATCCAGGGAAAATTACGTGACTACGAAGATACGACGGCAAAGACGAAACGAGATATGTAATACGAAGACGGAACTACGGTGAAAAAACGACGAACGAATTTAAGACGAAAGTTGTGTATAAAAGAAAACGGGAGATGGAGAAGACGATGGATGTTTATCATCAAATTTTAACGTTGCCCTTGTTTACGGCGGAGGACGGCTTTGAGGTGGAAGCATTTATAAAAGAAAGATTTTTAATCGCCAAAAAGAGGTTCGGCGGTACGGCGGCTCTCTGGTTACGCTCTGAGGATTCCTTCCGAGACTGGGAAGAACTGAAGTATGCGATACGAAGGGAATTTAGCAACGGCGATTTTAGCGCAGAACATATGCCTGAAAATCATAATGATTACAACATTGACGACGAGTTATTGACACACGACAGCAACGCGCAGCTTTTACGCAAAAATCGTCAACATTGACGGAGGTTGCGCTAAGCGCTGAACAGAAAAAAGAAGAAAAAGTGGATCTGACATTTGACATCACGTGTCAAAATGAAAATAATGAAATGTTCTCGAAGCAGCAAGGACAGTATATGATTGAAGACGCAGCCAACAACTAAAACAGTTCCATTGTGTTAAATACTGCAGAAGACGTGCAAGGCGTGCTACGATACAAGCAAACTCATGATTGCGAAGTTAAAAGAAGCATGTGGAACCATACGTCGCGGTTGCAGCGGTTCTCTCGAGTGGAGTACTATAACACCCTTGACCCTGGCAAGAGTTCTCACCACGACGCGGATGGCGATAGCTTCGATGGAAATACGATCAAAAACGACCCATCAAGATTCTACGAAGCGGGCACGACGACGCTTTTCGGATGTGTTTATGACGATTTACTATGTTTTTGGAAGTACAGATATTGTTTATTCGGTGTGTTAATGAGTATTTAGTGGATTTATGATGTATTTTTGTATCACGGTGTAAATAGGATGTGTTATGACGACGTAAGTAAGATGAGTGCTGACGACGAGTAAGTGAGGTGACTGAAGGTGCATGACTTTGGACAGTTCATGATTGCAGGATGGCCGAGTGTGGGATTGGTACTTTTTGGATGACTTTGTATGATGCTGGCTGTTAGATGATGAATAAAGGAAAGATCGAACGTGGTTTGAATAGTTTTAGAACGGTGAATGATTTGACGTATGATTCAGTTTGTAAGACGATCGGTACGAATGAAGACGTACATTATGTAAATAAATACCATTTGATATAGTTCTCGAGTTTCCCTGCCATCCCACTCTACAAAAATATTCTTCCGTGTCTCAAATTATCTCTTTATCTAAGTATCTCATCTAATTTGGCTCAGCGGATTAAGAGAGTAAATCGTCACCCAATCCCGTCATAAACTGAGTTTTATAGATCGTCTTTCAAAAAACAAGCTATTTAATAAATGTGTGTTAATTTATGGAAAGACTCATCAATAATTATATCATATTTTTAATATTTTGCTTCAAAATTACTTGACGGAAAACTTGGTTGATCTAGAAATATTTTCATGATCCAAATTGCTTTGGTTGTTATGGGCATGTCATTTGTTATTACAACTCGTTTGACATTTGGATCAGCAATTCAGCAGCACAACATGCTTCCAGACGATAGCAATTAGTCAGCTTGTGATAAATTGACGATGACAAATCACTACATGTATAGAACCCTTAAAAACTAGGACAGGGACGTAATGGTGCCAAATGGTAAAAAATAAGTGAAGGGATAGTCTTGCTGTATAATATATCAGCATATGTACACGTAGCGGTTATAAGTAGTTTTAATAATCAAGCCACAATGGTCAGGCTAGTGAACCATTCTCAATAGGGTAAAAACACTTTAATTGATATCAAAAAACCGTTCTCTCGCCCTCAGTATTAGCAAAATTACCTTAAATTTGCTCGCAATTGAAAGATAATGGGACGCTTGACCCTATTCCATTTGTACAAAAAAGTAAATTCTCTTAGCACCTCTGTTTGAATTTCTAATTCACCCCAGTAAGTGGATATGAACTACCTTAAAATATACTAGTTATGAGCTATGATCCGTCGCCTACATGTCTAGCAACGTTGGAATAGCACATGCAAAAAGGTTAAATACTAATGAGTAGGAGTAATTAGCGGGTTTTCCAACGTCTTAAGCTTTTTCAAGCTGATCACAAAAAGTCAAAAGGAATTTGCTGGGGTATTTGTAAGACTCGTCTGAAAAACATATACAGGGCGTCCCAAGCCTATGGGACATCAAGGGAAAGTACCTTAAATATCGTAGATAGGATATTTTGCTGAAAGGAGACATTATGTTATTTCTAAGTCAGTAATACTGCATTCAAAGATTTTCTAAAAATAACTTGCTTCGTCTGGGAATCGAACCGACTCAAGGGAAAAAAATTATTTCGTTTTTTTATGATGCCAATCGAAAGAATAGATAAAAATTTATATTTCTTCTTAAGCAACATAGTGTCTTAAAAGAAAGGAATAACGTAATATGTACCATTTGTACTAATCCAAGTAGGAAAGCATTAATTCAGATACTCTGCTGCTCTCCGAATATTATCAGCCGGAGATCCATTTTGTTGGAAAATTAAGTTTGGTTGCTCCGCCGCGGAGAGGTTTTTTATTTCGTCTCTTAAAATAATATGATATGAAAAGCAACAGGCAACGAACTTGTTAAAAGATTGACGATTTGCATAAGTTTTGAGCATTGATTAATTAATTTACAAAAAATACTCAATTGACTTCGGCAGTTTCAAGTGTTTTTAATTTGATTATTATTTCTTTCTTTTAAGATACTATGTTACTTAAGAAGAAATAATATTGTTTATCTATTCTTTCGATTGGCATCATAAAAAAAAGGAATATATTTTTTTTTAACCTTGAAGTCGGTTCGATTCCCAGACGAAGTAAGTTATTTTTAGAAAATCTTTGAATGCAGTATTACTGACTCTTAGAAATAACATAATGTCTGCTTTCAGCAAAATATCCTATCTACGATATTTAAGGTACTTTCCCTTGATGTCCCATAGGCTTGGGACGTCCTGTATATTGAGGGGCGTAAGGATTCATCAACATCATCGTCATATCAGCTGAGAGACGTTCACTACTAGACATAGGCCTCCCCCAAAGAGTGCTACAATGACCAGTCCTGCGCCACCCGTATTCAGCGGATTCCCGCGACCTTTACGAGATCATCAGTCCACCTTGTGGGGGGGGTCTACCCATCTAGTTTTAATCCGTTTTCACCCTTATAATTATTTTTGAGATTCCACAGATTCAGATTCAGATGATTTATTTGCTATTCGTACAACAAAATACATGCAAATACAATTAATAAAATTTTAGGTATAATAAATCTGTATCTGTGAGTTCCTTTAATTGGCTTTGTATTACTATGTAAGACATATCATGTTTTTGCACCTGTTGGTACTCCTTAAGTATAAATAAATAAATAATACAATTATAGTTACAATAATACATTTTAAAATTAATCACTTATTCTATGTGCACATTAATAAAAGGACACATTACCTTTGATTTTATTGGTTACAATATTTAACAGATGTCATTTGTGATGTCAAGGGCATTGGCGAAAAATTCTTTAATTGTATAAAATGGTCTATTAATGAAATATTCTTTTATCTTTCTGTCAAAAGTTCTCATGTCTGTACATCATTGTTTGATATCCTGACTTATTTTATTAAATTATTTAATGGCAATATTGTTAAAGCTGTTATTGAAATGGACGAAGTTAGGTTTAGTTAGAGACAGTTGACTATTATTCCTAAGATTAAAATTATGCATTTCTCCAGCTGTAGGATAGATTCTTATTTAAATAGAAATATATACATATGTGATACAAGTACATTGAAATAATGGTGAGGATTTTGTGATCTATAAACAAGTTTCGATGGGTGTCAGGTACGCATTTGCATCCAGAAATAAGTCGAATAGCTTTTTTCTGTAGGAGTAAAACAGAATTTATGTTTAGTTTAGATAGAAGATATCATTCAAATTTGAAATAAGTTTGTGTCAAACATTGATTTTTGGTACAAGCAAGGACAATATGTACAAGCTTTTGTTGCAGACTACTCGGAATTCTCTACTCACTCCAAAGTCCAAAGCCACCACGGGTACATCTTGTGTCGTTTAGGAGTTGCTATGGTCGCCTTCTGCCATTGTTCATTTCACCAAAAATCCGCAAGTAGCTGACATATGGCTGCAAATTTAGAAGGACACCCCGCTCTAACATAGGTAGGTATTTATCTACATATACAGAGTGCTAGTTAAAATAAAGCTTGTAAAACTATTGTACAATCAGAGTTTTAAACAAATTACAGATTATTGTCAACTGCGCTAAAATAAATAATCTGAACTCTGCACACCTACTCGTACCCCGCGTGTCATTAAACCGTAATATATGGAAGCCAGTCTATGTTGTAATGCCAGGCATGCGGTCACAAAACTCTAGACTCCACTAACTAATTAAATTGTAACAGTTGGTAAACACACTAATATCATAAGGGCGTATTCCCTTTTAAGGTTTTATTCTAAACGCAGCTTTAAGTTTTTATGACCAAAGCTCATTTTAAGGGGATCCCACAAAGGATACAGACAGTCTTGAAAAATTGTCTGTGGTGAGAGATAGGCCCTCAACCGCCGCCGATATGTCTAGTCTACTAGACTTCTAAGAATAAACAACATAAAAAGCAAAATATTAATGGCCTTAATTAATGAGGGAAACGAAGCAAGAATATTCAAACATGAGGCGTCCTGCATTAATTGTTTTTTTAAAGAGTCTTCTCGGTGGGGCGTCAAGGGAAATCCAATTAACCTCGCATCTTAGGTAAAAAATAAACGATTCTTGACTAAATAATATAATCAACGTTTTATTTATTCTAGCTGTACTTGCGATTTCGTTTGGATGCGAATGTGGTGGGAATAGACGTATTTATTTTCTTAGAAATTATAAGAAAAAAAAGAAATATTTATTGTCAACTTACATAATAAATAAAATGACAAGTTTAGAAATCGAAACATGCATTCGTGTACAGACTCTGTAGTCTGTACACGAATGCATGTTACTCTGTAGTAGCAAGTAAGTAAGTCGGTACTACGGTTAAAATGGGATGAGTTGGGTCAAAATATAATCAAACCACGATAAAACTGTATTTTTACATGTGGCACGTTGATTTTTGTTAGAGATGGGACGACTATGGGTTTGGCCGACTTGTTGGCTAGGCCGATCGTGGCTAAGTTCGGGTGCAATCGGGAAATTTCGTTTCGCATTGCCGTCGCGCTGTCTGCATGCGTTCAAAGTACCAAATGTGATATTAAGTCTGTATTTGCGTAAAATATAAAACGAATGGTAAAAAATGGCAGTTTACTTAAGTATTTATTTATTTATTTAAACTTTATTGCACAAAAGAAAACTTATCGTACAAAAGGCGGACTTAATGCCAAATGGCATTCTCTACCAGTCGGACCTTAAGGCAAAGCGGAAAAGATTGTGGGCAGTGCAAACAACAATTAAAAAGAATAATAACATTACGGTAGTATTTTATGTCTCGTTTTCCTGTGATCCATAAAGTGCCGACTAATCGGCACATTTTGCCAACTAGTCGCCGACTACTAATGAGGCCGGATAATCGGCTTTCCCGAGTAGTCGGTACATCTCTAATTTTTATACTGAAAAAATGTTCCGTCGGTATTAATTTTAATTTTTAAATGATTTTCTGTAGTTCAGTTTCTTAATTTTAAAGATAAACACAAAAATAGTCGGAAATCCTACCCCGATAGCAAAAAATACTTTTAGAGCAACCTGCATGCGCCAGGAAATCAAAGTAGCAACTGAAAGTATTCGCGTCCCATCTGCCACCTCAATCGCTCAATTGTACTGCTCGCTTAGGTGATCAAAGGCCAAAAATTCAATAAAATCATTATAAATTAAATTTATTATTATCGCATTTCGTATTTTGTATTATAAGGGTTGCATTTCTCAACCGTTTCTCGTAAAATTTTGTGAGCAGATTCGGTAATTTTATAGTTTTATTCGGTCGATTCAGTATGTATTCTTTTCAACAGAAGACACCTTGCCACGGTATCCGACGTGTGTCTTAATGTGGATCACGGCCTTATGTGCGCGCGTAAGAGACAAAAGTAGGGCACTAACTGCTGTCAAATATTTCTTTCGAAAAAAGGACGTGTAGAACTAGCTACAGCTCACAGAACTGTATATTCACATTATAGCAATAAGCTCGCGAACTATTAATTTTAATAGACGATAGCACACGGTAGTCGGGCATTGGTACACGGATACACAATCTAATCTGTTTAAGTGGTGCCTGACGGGAGGTTTTAGTCGGTAAGCAGCGTATCTACTTAATGGTCGCTTAGCTAAGAGCAAGATATCTGAAGTGGGATTAATCTTTGCTGAGTCTGTGGGTTGTGAGTGTGAATATATTTGGAATTAATATTATAAAAAAATACCACTCCTAAGTAATAAACAACGCTATTTTTAATAAGTGTCGGTTGGTTTTACGTGGTATTACGATATGTTCCAATGCGTCTTGCCAACTGAGTTGTTCAATTTGATATAAAATTAACAAACTTATTAATTCTTCGCAAAATTGGACTTCACATTCAATACCTATACAGAAAAAAAAAAAAAATGCCACTTCAAATTTGTAATATTTTACGTAGACTCGATATTAGCGATCACTGTAGCGATTCCATCCAGATGTCATAGTTGGTTAAACAATACTAGGGCCTCATTTAAATTCACAGGTGATTTACAGACCGTCTTTGTGGGAGGTTAAACAAATATAGTATACTAGCTCCCGCCCGCGACTTCGACTGCGTGGACCCGGAATAAAAACCATCCTATATTTTAATCCGGGTTTTAAAGCATCTTCGTGCAAAATCAAATCGGTGGAGCTGTTTAAGCGTGATTGAGTACCAAACATCCAAACTTTCGCATTTATAATATGAGTAGTATTAATGATTCGATAATTAACGAATAACGGATTATAATACTTTACAAAAAGTAAGTAGTGTAGTGGTTAATAAAGGACGACGTCGCTATGGAATGAGACGCGTGAGATTTAATCGTTATTTGTCATGACTCCAGTCGTGTAAGATGTTCCATATTTGAAATTAGTAATGTAACGTACAGTTTTCTCACTCATTTTAGTTACTTACTTCACTAAAAAGTTTAAATAATCATGTCCATTTAATCTTTTAACTGTCATGATAAGATTAAGAATAAAGTTGTCGATGCAATGTAATTTAATTATACGTTCAACTTTATTAATGAAGTTTAGAATTAACTTTAGAATTAAAACTGAAGTACTACACAAAATAAAACAAAATTAAATTAATCATAATTAGAGTCAGATATATATCAGGCCGTCTTATAATCATACCCACTATCAGGTAACCTTTGCGTAGTGGAGTAGATGCAAAATATATTTCATCATCCTCCTAGCGTTATTCCCGGTTGTGCCCCTAAAGGAGTCCGGGGTCCGCTTTGACACCTAATCCCAAGATTTGGCATAGGCACTAGTTTTACGAAAGCGACTGCCATCTGACCTTCCAATCCAGAGGGAAAACTAGACCTTATTGGGATTAGACGGGTTTCCTCACAATGTTTTCCTCCACCGAAAAGCTAACGGTAAATATTCCGTACATAAGTCCCGAAAACTCATTGGTACGAGCCGGGGTTCGAACCCACGACTGCCGCTCGAGACCCGCATGCCTGAACCACTAGGCTACCGTAGCTACATCAATTAAATTAATTATGTGAATTAATTGGTGGGTTAAAATGTAAATCAGCAGTTTCTGACATTCAACGGAGATATAAAAGATAAGCGATATCACAGCGACGCCCTGTTCTGTAATTACGACAGCTGGAATCAGGGCCCGATTTAGAGTAAACAGCTCGTCAATTTTACGTTTGAATTTGAAGGACACTTTACAGTTAACATTGTATGTCATATCGTTATGAACTCGTAACAACATCCATTTTCACACAATAAGGCAATAGAGATTGTCCATTGAAAGCGCGATAGCAATTTATTATCTAACTGTATGTGGTTGTTTATGTAGGAATATTTATTTGTGCTGAATTTGCTTAGCCGAAGCGGGCTGATTGACCGACGCCTCGGGCTTACAGGTCGAGGCCCAAGTTACAAGTACCGAGCGATATAAATGTCACTGCTCCCCGTGCTATACACCCACTGTAGTCTATAAAATAAAATAGCCTTTATTTATAGCGATTTCTCAATTGCAGATTCACATTCACATAAACCATTATATCGTTGTTAGTGTGCCTATTAACGGGCAAAGGTCTTGAGGCGGGCGGGCACAGGTTGCGCGCGCGCCCGCGCACGCCTGAACCGCCTGTCAAGGTTTCTGCACTTCAAAAGAAATGTCTACTGTTTTTCCCGTATTCATTATAGCTTAATATTAAATTGAACGACGCTGTCTATATTTATTACTATATCCTTCTATAGCCATCCCCGGCCCATGGCTTCTAACAGGTTCTTCTATCTCTTCCACTTCACTCTATCTCTAGCCTTCCGTGTCATTATGCCACTTTAGTCTATGACCATAGACCATAGACAAAATCCTGTAAGCTCAATCTCAGTGGATATTTCACCTGTTATTCATACACATAATAAACATAGATAAGCCTATTCTTGGGATTAGAGAAGCCGCTCTTACTACATAAACTCAATATTGCAGTATGGGACAATAGTATGGGGTCGATCTACAGACATAGATAATGTTTTTGTTATGCAGAAGAAATGTATTAGGGCTATCTTTGGTTTCATATTGTTGGATTAGGCAGGCCTTACTTAAGACATCACAACATTTTATCACTTCCTTGTATTTATATCTTCGGTGCATCCTTGTTTGTATATCAACATGACCATCTATTTCAGAATTTAAAAGAAATATATCATAATCCCATACGCTCACAATATCGCAATAAGCTATAATTATGTTCCAGCAACAAATCCTTCATTAGTTGCAAAAAACGCATATTTAAGTGTATAAAAAATTATAATAAAGTTCCAGATTTAATAAAAGACCTGGCTTCTATACAATTTAAGAAGACTTTAAAAAAATGGCTGATGGATAAATGTTTCTACAGTATTCAAGAATTCCTAGAATATAAGTAGGTACTTACTTCCATTTAAGATGTTTTAATAATTTGCATGCCTTTTAAGGTAGATTTTAGTGATACCTCTATTGTTCCTGTTTGTGATCTGTCTTGACCTAAAATCGTGCAAATAATGATGTCTACTTACTTACTTAGATAACAAGCGAACCCTGGCCTCCTGTAGGATACAACTGGGATAACGTTAGGATTAAGAAGACTGTTCTCACCCGATGTGCACTATACCTATGAAGAAGACTCTGTTCTCACCCGGTGTGCACTGTACCTATTAAGAAGACTCTGTTCTCACCCGGTGTGCACTGTACCTATTAAGAAGACTCTGTTCGCACCCGGTGTGCACTGTACCTATTAAGAAGACTCTGTTCTCATCCGGTGTGCACTGTAGCTATTAAGAAGACTCTGTTCTCACCCGGTGTGCACTGTACCTATTAAGTAGCTAGTAACATCCACACTTCATTTGTACCGTGCAGTACTTCAAGGACTGGCTCTATGGATTTAAAAAAGCAAAAACTTCATTTCGGATCATCGCTTTGGGACTGTTTCGCGTTCTTTCAGCACGTCTAGCATGCGACGGCCGCGACATACTCTCGATTTTTATCGCACTATATCTCTTAGGTGTTCTAATAAGAAAGAGACGGATAGTGCGAGAAAAATCGAGAGAGCTCGCGCGCCGTCGCATGCTAGCCGTGCAGACACTTCAGATTAGAGCGGGGAAATGAGCGCAAGAAATATATTGAAATGCGAAACACATGCGAAGTTGTTTAAATATATGGTATTTCTTTACAAGAGTGTCCGCTAGAAACTATAGATTGTACCACCTATGAAACATAAGATGAAATAGCAAACTACAAGCTACCGCGGAGCAATCACGCAAAAACAAGCTTCGGGGTATGTGGATAACGGGCCTAATCGCGCTTATTAGAGCTCTAAATATACGCCGCGATGAAATTACGCTACGCGATAAATGTGAAACTTAATTGTTGTATGCACGGCCTTATCGTGTTTTTAGCGCGATAGGCTTGTCCTGCCTCCACTTTCCTTGGAGCCTATTCAGACGCGTCCAAATGAATTCAACATCAGGGTAATCGTGTAATTTTCTGAACTATCACTTTCTCCTTTTAAAAATTATAGATGAAACAGTTGACGACCGCAGTGACTACTGACTAGTGACCCTGACCACGAAGTTGACGGTCCTGGGTTCAAATCCTAGTAAGTGTCCTCCTAGTAAATACTTCTGTGATTTTTGAGTCTATGTATTACCTATCTGTGTGTTTAATTATTTATATCTATTGAATATATAAATATCATCGTATGGGTATGTACTACCCACTACACACACACGCCATGTTGAGCTTATAATGAGGTAAGTTTGATAGTAAGATAGTTTTATTATTCATTTATGTTTTTTGTATTAACGCGCGTTCGAAAAGATACACATTACACAAGTACCTTACTGATTTTTGAAGAACGGTTAGCTTGTGGGTAGTGAAGCTGGAGGTCCTGAGTTCGAAACGCGGTAATGGAAAGTATTTGTGTGGTGAGCATGAATATCTGAGTCTTACACGTCGTCTATACGTCGGGTTAATTTGTGTAAGATTGTCCCCTAATATTTAATTATTTATATGTGTACCGACCGATATTGGTTGCGAGTTTAGGCTTGGCGGGTAGCAGCGAGCGATGGCAACAAAAACCGAACCGATTTTAATTCAATACGTCGAGTGGAATAGACACTCTCGTGAAATCCGCAATTTCGTCGATCTTCGGCCGTTCGATATCTGTAGCGATGAGATTAGTATTAGAGTAGTAGGTACCTACTAGTATAAAAATTATTATATCAGTAAACGGGAATAAGTAGGAAAACGTACTCAGGCTGAGTAGGTAGATCAGTTTCGAAGAGATATGCAATCTTAAAATAGCTTTCATTCTTTAGGTTCTGTCTGTATTATCTATATAATGCGAGGATTCAACAATAAATGGATGCGAACTCTTGAACTAATATTTTAATATCAATAAATAGTAGTGGAAACAGAATCGAGACTAGAATGAGCATCGAACGCGGTATACGCTTGGACACACGATCGCTCGGATAAGCGAACATTCTCGGGAAGTTTATGTTAAATGTCGAAATAAATTATGATGCATTTGTAACTGTTTCAACCGGTACACCCTACGCCTAAAAAAAAAATGTTCTAGTATAGGTAACTTATGTTTGAATTTCGCAAAATAACGCCTCATTCAATCATGTAATATTCACGGGCATATGAAGAGAGAATCCACTCCACACCAATTATTGAAGTGATATTATGCGACTAGACTTTGGCCATGTCCCGCTTGCGGATGCGCATACTCACGAGTGTGTGAGCGCGAGATGTCCAGATTTCGATCCCAACTACTATGGCCAGTTGGATAAGAGACCTGCTAAACAATTAAGAAAGAAAGAAAGAAATAAGACATTTATTCACTGTCCAAAAGACTCACAAAGGGAGTAAACATACAATACCATTAATACGTATACGTATAATTACGTATTGTAATTACATACTTGTGAATATTGTATAAGATTCCACTTAACTAACGCTTAGTTAGCTGGAATCGAAATTTTAAAATTGAATCTTAATTTGCTGGTGACTTGAGCATTCATCATCATCATCATATCAGCCGAAAGACGTCCACTGCTGGAAATAAGCCTCCCCCAAAGAGTGTCAATGTGACCGGTCCTGCGCTACCCGCATCCAGCATTCACTTGTACCTAATGAGCATTCAAGCGAATGTAAAGGTATTGCACATGCTCTTTAGTTCTGTTACTTGCGTGAATGCTTAAGTCTATCATTTGTACAATACGTTTCAAACCTCAACAAAGACGAACCGCGTGCGCCATCCTTCCCAATTGTGTGTGCGTTTTAATGACTACCGTGTAATTTTAATATTTTATCAGAAGCCATTTGCGCCATAAACAAACACTCCATAGTTCTTTACTGCGCGTACGCATGCAAATGGTATCATCTCTATTAGATCTCTGATTGAATCGAGATATATTTCCACCATGTCGTATCTCACCAATGCTTTTACATGGTAATAAATACCGTATTCGTTACATATCAGGTTCAATTTTGAAAGGTATGCGCAGTGGGATATTGGCTTGTGGATATTTGGTTTAGCTGTGAAGTAATTACAGCAAGAAAGTCTTAGCAATTGTGTTTGCATAAAACCTTGATATGTGTCTTTAAACTTTAATGATTTTAAATCCCTTTCTATAAAATTCGATCAAATCGAAAAATAGATTTTGACGGCCAGTTAGCCCAGCTAGTGGGTAATGATGCTGCTTATGAAGCTGAAGGTCCTGGGTTCGAATCCCAGTGAGGGCAAATATTTGTATGATGAGCATGAATATTTGTTTCCGATTGTTGGATGTTTTCTATGTATTTAAGTATTTATATCTGTTAAAAATATCGTCGTCTAAGACCCATGACACAAGCCTTATTGTCCCCTAATATTTAGAATCACCAAGGACACGACCAAGGCTCCACCACTCTAGCGGGTACCCGGTGAGTTGGAATTAAAAAAATGTGTTGGTAAGAAATTATAAAAATGTATTCTTCCGTTTCCACAATCTCCCTGTTAAATTGATAATAATTACTACAAAGAAATTTATATTCGTGGGTTCGATAAGGCCCGTCTGGTTCCTCAACCCGCTGAACCATTACAAGACCGTTGCAATGGTCGTTGTTTTCAAATTTAAAATAAATGAATAACTTAAGTAACGGTATTAAAAAAAAACGTTAATTTTCTGATTCGTGAGAAGCACACTCCATTTTAGCATTTTATATGCTAGATCTAGCACATTATCACTTCAATCAGCCTTTTTTTTTGTATTTAGCATATAGCATATTTTTTCAGCACATTTACACGAAAGAAAAGAGCCGAATGCAACGCTATTATTTCATTAATTTTGTATTAGGCAGTAACGCTGCTAACGAAATTTATAAATTTTAAGTAGCGACTGGCATGAATACCTGTTGTCGCCGGTTCAATTCCGGCACGGAGAAATTTGTTGAATGCAACGTAACGGTACCGTAAGTCCTAGGTTATTAAATATCCATCAAATTGACAAGTAGATTTTTGTTTTTTATAGTTGCATTTTTTGCACATGAAAAATTAAGTTGGCATATTATTAGCATTTTTTCTACTTCTCTCTAGCATATTTGGAACCATTCGAGTTGGCAACACTGCTCCCCTGGCGTCTAAGGTCGGTGGCACGGGGCTGGAGGACACGAGCTTGGGTTCGTTGACGTCATGGACGATGACGCGGCGGTTCCGGAACCTTCTTTCGGCGTTCTGCAGCCGTATCTACGCACCCTGGAATTTTTCACATTCAGTGTCAAACTAATCCCGTCACTATCCCTGCGTCAACTATGACCAGCCACAAGCGAAGCATGAAAGAAAATGCTTAGAGAGTGAAGATGAGGCGATGTGCTGTGTAATAGTCAGACGGAGTTACAAGAAAGATGCGTGGATGAAAATGTGGTTTCTTTTTTATAAAAGGAAGCTAATATTACAGACCGCAAGGCAAACTGAACTTGCAAAATTAACATTTATCTTTGCTAGGCTAATTAACTTACACTATAAAAACAACGGGGTAACATCAAAATGTAAAATAAGAATGTGCATTACTCTACGGCAATAATAGGTACGGCAAAATATTTGTAGTTTTGTAGTGATACAACAGAGATTCTTTCGCGTTAGAACATCCCTTGACAAGAGTCTTTAATGACTATCACTTGTGACATCTCGATACCTACGAATGGTATTTTTTTTTGTTGAACGAGCGAGATAATCGACCTTAGCTCTCCAAGTCTACTGGAACAATGTGGCGTTTGTATATAAGTATCTATAAACGTTTGTTCGACTATAACTCAAGTATCTATCGTTCATTGGATCGTCGTGAAATTCGGTAAGCCAATTAATGAGACAATTTTTATTTTATTTCGTACATAAGCCAAATCGGTCAAGGGTTTACTGACATCTAGGGGGATTGTAATAGCGGGTTGCGAGTTCACCATTCGAGTCGAATCTCCAATATCCTACCTATCAATGAGTGTTTCACCCTACACCAGTATCTTCTCACGTTCATGAGCGCATAATCACTGGAATTACCCCCCGTTAGACTGTGCAATCGCGACATTTGCATACGCGGTTATGTGTTCCTGGTAGACACAGTGACGACTGGTGTAATGAGAATGAGGCTTTATGAGGCCAGTATGCAAATACACACACATATAATGTGTAATAAAATAGGGCCCCTGTTCTACTTGGTGTTGCTATCGATTACGAATCGAGTCCCCAGGCCACTAGAATAAATAATAATAATAAATGTATTTAATGAAAACCCCTTAACTATCACATTTTGTCTACCAGTGGCTGCGCGTGATCATTTTCGATTGGCAACGCGGAACAAAAAAGTTATAAAAGAGCTTAGAGTATATAACTATAGGCTTGCCTAAAAAGAAATGTTAGGCAAGCTGGTGGGAATCGGTTTATATGGGCGCTCCGCCACTACTGCCTACCCCTTTTGGGAATAAAGGCGTGAATCTATGTATGTATGTAACTTAACAATAGTTTGAGCCCTCCTACTAGTCCCCCTGTATCAACAATATCCCAATAAGGATTTCCGGAATGCATTATGACACTAGCTGGCACTGTGGCGAGAGGTCTTTTTGACAACAGCGTTTAAAATCCACCATTCAAATTTGAAGACGATTTAATTTAATTTATTTATATAAAGACCACCAACGGATAACACATCTGAACAATAATATAGGTGACCACAGCTCGCACATATATGTGACATATGTGTGAAATCAAGAGAAACAAAAAAAAACATATAAAATTACATTTATTAATATGATTATGAACTTTAATTCATACAGTTACACCTTCATTCCCAAAAGGGGTAGGCAGCAGTTGCGGAGCGCCCATACAAGCCGACTCCCAGCTTGCCTAAAAATATAGATTTATACATAATTATATACCTATTCTAAACTCTTTCAACTAATATTGCTCCGGGTTGCCCATCGAAAAATTTCACGCGCCGTAAAAAAGTGATATCGCAGTGATAATAGGTTGCTAGCTCACCTCTCACAACACACTTCAACCCTATCCCCTTAGTAATACTCTTACGATACCCACACGGGAAGAAACGGAGTGGTACTATTCTAATCCGACACGGGGGATGATTAAACATGATTGGCGGATTTTGACACCTAGACCTCTCGCCACACAGCTGCCAGTTGGTTACATTGGTCCATCCTGGACTCACCGATACCTATGACATTGACAATTGGCTGTACATTGCTTCTGTTAGTAAAAACAATCGCTGGACAGCATTATGACTTTTCAACCAAAAAGTGTGCGGTGAATCGTCATCATTGTAACAATTTTCAGGTTAGTGAAATAGGGGACTAGGGTTGCCATACGTCAGGATTTGTCCGGACATGTCAGGATTTTTGACCCTTTGTCCGGATTGCGGCCGGACTTGGCAAGTGTCAGGATTTTAAGGAATGAGCTCAAAAAAAAGTTTACATGGAATAATTATTACGAAGTTTACACAGTTTTAATGAATGAAATGACCAAATCTCTTTTACATTAAATGTCAGGATTTTTAGGGTGATGTCAGGGATTTTTATCCGGACATTTAATTCTTCCACATGGCAACCCTATAGGGGACTGAAATTGCAGGCGTGCATAGGCTACGATAAACTCTTACGAACAGGCGGACAGTACGCTCGTTTGCCATTAACGACGTGGTATAAAAAGGGCAGATTGGTGAGTTCATAATTTCGTTGTACTGTAATTATCTAGTCTCTTTCAAGTCACACAGAATGTGTCCTACAAAAGACATCAACGAGACAGACGAACTAGTAATATGTATATAGTACATTACTACAAAGGCCGGCAAAGACGGGATTGTCTGCATATAGTATGATATTAGACGTCGAGCTTTAGCAACACCAAGTAATACAGGGTAGGTAATGCCTGTTGCTGCCGAGAGTATAGTGATTTTTCAATAAAAATAAGTGAAAACCTAAATAAAACTAACTTCAGCAGGTAGGTATAGTTGTAATTTTCTAAGCTAAGCTCATGAATGGCGATTGTCCTGAGCTCATGAATGCCTTTGTTTGCGGTCCGAACAATGGGTATTCAAGACGCGCGCGTACCGAATTTGCAAAAAAAAATTAGCGCCACTTAAAATGTTCTTTGAATAATGAACTCTATCTTCTTTTACAAAAGATTCAAAATGGACTAAAAGATAACAAAAGCCCGCGCCCAGCGAGCCAGGTAAAAGGCGCTGTGGTAATTTGGAATCAATTGTACAAGAAGATAGAGTTCATTATTCAAAGAACATTTTAAGTGGCGCTAATTTTTTTTGCAAATTTGGTACGCGCGCGTCATGAATACCCATTGTTCGGACCGCAAACAAAGGCATTCATGAGCTCAGAACAATCGCCATTCATGAGCTTAGCTTAGAAAATGTCAACTATACGTACCGCGCTTTTTTAGCATATCGGTTAGCTATGGTCATTCCTTAGGATGCAGAGAGGTGTGACGGAATGATATGGAGGTAGTATATGCTAACAATCGTCGATGACTTCATTCCTATGAGATGATACCACGGTTAGATAAAAAAGGTTCAATTTATTGCACATTTCTAGTATTTTTCAGATAATACCTCCATTGTCCGTCTATCTATGAGTCTATCATATCAGCCGAAAGACGTTCACTGCTGGACATAGGCCCCCAAAGAGTGCCACAATGACCGGTCCTGCGCCACCCGCATCCAGCGGACTGCCGCGACCTTTACCAGGTCATCAGTCCACCTTGTGGGGGGCCTACCCACGCTGCGCCTTACGGTACGTGGTCGCCACTCGAGAACCTTTCCGCCCCAACGGCCATCGGTTCTACGTGCAATGTGCCCCGCCCACCCCACGCCCATCTATGAGTAAACAGAAGATAACCATCGATTCTACACAATTTCCCCTTTAAGCTAACTCAAAGGTCGACGGGGTTTATACTACTTTCGACAAAACGTTGTATTTGCCGTCTTGGCTCTTCACCGGTTAAACCTTTCTTGATCTAAGCTTCGTATACTGGCTATACTTAAAAGGTTGTATAAGTCTATGAGCTGTATACATTTGTAATACTTTTCCGAGAGGCTAAGTAATGAAACGCCCCTAGGCTCTCTTTGTTAGGTCTTGTTAGAATATTATAATTCCTGGCTTCATTGATGCGGTTTAGATATGCAACGGTGCAGATACGGAAATTAGATGGTTTGAATGTCGAAAGGTAAAGATTATGTTTACCGTCCGGCCGTCCTTTATGCACTACGGTAATATCTAGGACAATATCTAAGGTCCTAAGTTATTATTTGTTGAACCTTTATTCCATAATTTTATGTAATTACGTGTTGGTAATATAATAGAATAGGCAGTGTAATAATATGCTCCGTGTAATAATTAGCTAGTATATACAGAAGTGTTTGGTTTGGGGACATTATTATGAAGGAGGGGGGGGGGGGGGCAACGATTCAATTCGGAGAAATTCTCTTCCGGCGTCTATATAATTCCTTAATTCCGGAATCATACAACTTTGATGTCTTCAAGGCCAGAGTGAACAGGCATTTTCTGGGTGAGCGTGATCTTAGACCTTAATTTTCCATCAGGTTAGATGAAGGCCAAACGCAATAACATAATAAAAAGACTTATTAAATAAGCAACCAAGACGTATACTGTCCATCTGATAAATCAATCAATTTCTGAATACCTACCTTAGTAGGTATTTCAGCTGGGGAAAAAATTAAGACGAACAATATGGATGTAATATGTGTATAAGCACTTTATTGTACACAATAACAGGTCAAAACATAAATATGTCATGTAAGATTAAAATACAAAAGTGATCAAGAGATCTCTTCCAGCTTAACCTTTGAGCAATTGAGTGGAAGGCAGGTAGAACTATAGAGGCAACTTACATCTTAACAATAATACATTACGACAAAACATTTTATGAGAGGAAAACCAGTCATATAAACTTGGTTCATAAAGTTTTCAATGGAGTAAAGTTTATGTGTACGACTAAAATTAATATTTATAAAGCTGTGTTCCCATTGCCGGTAAAGCGAGGCAAACGTAAGGAATTCGTAATTCCACTGTACTTACGATTTTATTTCTTTTACTTACATATATGTACTTGGGTCTTACTTTTATTTAACGACATAAGTGCTGTCATAGAATTGAGACAGCCATTTTCTTGTAACGTGCAATATAAGTAATAATAGGAAATCATTAGGTGTAGCTATTTGCAAGTATATTATACTAAGTAAGGATTTAGCGCGGCATGATTTGAATATTTGGTGACCATGTCCAAACATAAACCAGCCAAGTGCGAGTTGGACTCGCGCACGAAGGGTGTACGGAACCCTTATCTATAAAAACAGTAAAAAAAGTTTGTTGTATGGGAGACCTCCTTAAATATTTATTTTATTTTGTTTTAAGTATTTGTTATTATAGCGGCAACAGAAATACATCATCTGTGAAAATTTCAACTGTCTAGCTATCGCGGTTCTTGAGATACAGCCTGGTGACAGACAGACGGACGGACAGCGAAGTCTTAGTAATAGGGTCCTGTTTTTCCCTATGGGTACGGAGCCCTAAAAACTTTTTTTTTTCATATATTATGTTCAAAGATTTGTTCCTTTTGTTTAAAATTAACTATCTTCAATGTTAATATAACTATATACTCATAGCCTAAAACGATGTCGGATGAGAAGTCTTTAATTAATTAGCAGGAGAAAAGGTTTTGATCTGCCTTTCTCTATTGAACTAGTCCTTAATATTTATGTTTTTAATTTGTAAATGAGTTCTCAAAAAAGGCTAACGATTTCGAAGTTGTAAAAAATGCAGGCTCATGCAGGCAAGGGCGAAAAATGGTTCTAGTTGGGTTAATTTCCGGTAAAAATAGTTTTCTCCGGGTTTTCAACAACGGCGCCGAAAAAAGCTCGGTCTCTCATACCTACTAAGTTATAATATTAGTCATATTTACTCTGTTTCTCTCTGTGCCCAATATATATATTAAAATACACCATCATTATTGATCAAACATAGTATAAAAAATAAAACCTAATAAGTAACAAACTGAAATCACTACTTTTTCCGCATGCCCATCTCAAGGCAAGCTCCGTGTTAGGTTTTTTATAATGTCGAGTCAACACACTCTTATAAGGCAATTACTATCTAGTACAGCTACTATGAAGCCGTCGTCACTACCTTAAAAAACCTGTAAATAATGCTGGCCTACACACTAGCTGGTAAAAAAAGTTAAACTGCAAGAAGACTTATAGCTAAAGAAAGAAGCAATGTATCAAAAGTAATTGGTGTAATGGCCAATCGAGTTACGCGGCTTGATGTTTTTTTCAACAGTGCCAATTTGAGTAGTTATTTAAATTAATGTTCACAATTACTGGGCAGCTGCGTTCTTTTGTTTATTTACCGATGAATGTATTATCATGAGATAAGTATGGTTGAGGTCAAGAAACCGTTTATTGTAGGGACTTTAGATGCATGATTAAAGCCTTGTTTTTCTTAGGCGTGATGTAGCTGTGACATCACTCATTCAAGAATAATTTTCTTATACAAATCTTTACTTGTTTAGGATTTTTGTCTTTTTAATGACGCCGGCTTCAGCATTCATAGTTTTCTGATTGACTTACTCTGATCTGATATGTGATTGAATATGCAAGCATCGCATATTAAATCTTAGCAGAATATACCAAAAGGAACAAAAAGGTATTTATATATTTTTTCGTTCGACTGTACAAAACTATATTATTTTATGCTTTACAGTTTTAAATTTCGTCAGTCCCCTCGTTAGTCACATTAAAATGACTGTTCACTTTGTGACAAGTCGAAATGGTAATTCGAGATAATATTCATTTACACAAAGTTGAAACCGTCATAGGTATAGCAAATATTATGTATTAATCCCCACCTTCATTGACTGGGCTACGGCACAACAAACAGAAGTAAGAACAATCGCTCAAACGCCATCAGTCCGCACAAATCATTGACAACGAGCCCCGTTGAATGGGCTCCGATGAATTTCAAATTTGTTCAATTTACAGTTGAAATGCAAACGAAGACAAATATATTCATTGGATACGCGGCAACTCCTCAATATTGTTTTAAATCGCTGTCACAAATCGATACGAGGTGAGAATGTTCACACTGTGGCTTTAGTGAGAGGTTAAGGTTTTTTTTTTTAATAAATCTGCAATCAGTCTCCAGACTATGATCAGATTATCAGTGTCGTAGATTTAGAGGCCAATGCCTCGCTCACTACTTAGAGAATATGGTTACGTTTAAGTCTCTTAACCACATTGACATTATTGAGTAATCCAGAGGCCAATGGATTGGAGTGATGGGTAAGGCGAGCTATGTGTTGTTCCTTATAGCGAACGACTTCGGATGCTACTGTTGGCATTTTTACATTTTTTTTTTGTCGGAATTTCATTTCAGGTTAAGGTTGGGCGGAAAAATAAACATGGGTAGATAATCGGTAGGGTATATCGACCGACTCGAGCAGAATAGGCAACTTAGATTCCTATATATATCCTATCCCTATATCAGTCAGATTTTACGTTGCATTTGAGATTGAAATTAAATACACTTAGTGGCTATATGAATTATTGTTGTAAAATACCTACCCATCTATTAGAGAATTATCAATTTTGAGCGCTGTCAATAACCTATTCGGCGCTAATCACTAACAATGTATAGTGATATATACAGAGGCGTCTTTACCTATGGTGCAGGGTGTGCGTTGCACACGGGCGCCGGGCGCCGAACGCCGCCCGCTACCATTCCATTTTTTAATGTTGGCACGGCACACGGGCGCTACGTGGCCTAGAGACGCCTCTGGATATATACCCGTCACACGTCAACGGATCATTTTCGCTACATTCAGGCACCAAGCTGATACAGAGACTACGGCGTAGAGTTTGCAATCGATCGCAGCGTGGCAGATAGTAAGTTAATACAATAACGAGCAATAAACCAAAAAAACTAAAAACACCTAGATGAATTTTCATCTAGGTGTTCTTTTTAAATTATTATTGTGGGTAGTATATATATATTGATATACTACCCACAATACAATATATGCTCTACTGTCTCCCTGTATCTCTGTGTTTTCTTTGCTCTATCTGTGTGAGCTGTGAAATAATATTGTATTGTATAAAAGCAGTTTTTTTATTTGACTTTAATTTTATTTTCGTTCTTTTTCTACTCTGCGAATAGTTAGAGCCCAAGCTAGTTAAACCACAATAACTATTACTGGACAATACCAGTCCCTTGATTGCACAGATTACACCCCCTTCCTTCGAGTTCTCGCATACCTCAGAGGGGGCTAACAAGTGTCGCCAGCCTGCGACAATGAGCGTAATGAAACAATTTGGCGACAATGCGCCGATCTCGGAGATAATGGTGAACTATTGCATAGTTTTGAGCGATGAAGCGAGTTAGGAGCGACCAGCGGAATAAATTGTTTGGATTGTTGGATTCGTTTCAGTTGAATGTTAGTGTACACCACGATGTGCAGTGTTATGCAACACGCAAACTATCTAACAGTCACCACACTTGACGTCAGTGCGTTGATCCGTTTTGCCAATAACTTCGCTGCGCAGTATGGTAGCTTGTGACCAAACTGAACCAACTTTAACGGTAACTTATATCCTGATATGATTTATTTGCTTGACTAAAGCGTCTTCTTTTCAGTTTCATATCCTCTCCGGTGAGCTAGGTATATAGAAGATCGGAGCAGTGAAACTCATCTAGATGTCTCAACGGCAAATATCGTGTCTGTCTGACTTTTCAGCACCAGGTGCTGCTGCAGTTGTCGTTAATGGTGAGTACAGTATTTTTTTTAAACAGTAAGCAGCGAATTTTGGAATAAGTTAATTAATTATCCAACAATGCCACTTAGAACAAGAGCACATTCATGGTCAGGTATTTTTTTACTAGTCTTCGAAGTTGCAATTTAATTAAATTTAATTACTATTAAACAACCTTACTCCATTATCTGATATTGATTATTCGTATCGTAACCATATAAGGATTCAAACGCTTATTACTACTAAACATCTCGTTAAGCGTAAAAGAGAGCAGCAGAACGATTTTAACTATTACTATAACGTTGCACAAAGCTGATTACTTGGACCAAACCCCATCCTCTATTACCGCTTACCATTTACGCAGTGATGTGTCCCATTGTGGCGCTACAATGCGGTGACAGCGCGCGCCGATCGGGATTATTGGAATCTTTTGTTTCAGTATTCGAACATATTTGGCATTAACACGTAGCTTTTGTTTCACACGGTGCATATCCGGTGGAGAAATGCGGTGCAGCCGGCTTCAAGTGGGTGGTTAGATTTGTTAGGTCACACAAATGGAGTACCTATGTACATATCGGTACCCAGTTTAATTTTGGAAAATTGGGGTTACTTTCATTATTACTTAGAACTGCGAAACCGTATGATCCATTAAAGTTATTGCGACATAAATGATAATTAGGCGTATAGATAGAATCATTAATGTCACCTCGAAGCTGATATCTCGAAACTGAAACCCATACATCGCAATTGATAAACCGAATCCAAATAAAAACAAGAGTTTTTTATTTTAAGAGGCGGAACTTCATACATTATTTTAGGATTCTCTATGTCTACTACCAACGTAAAGAAAAAATGAGTGCACTTTATTGCCTTGTAATAAGGTGCAAAAGTTCTGTGTTTTGTTAGGTTGGCTAAGATGCGTTAACTATCCCGTACATTTTTTCATTCTATGAGAGTTTCTAATGGCTGGGTAGGACACTTGAACCAGCTAAGAAAAGGTGCCAAATCAATTATTTCCTCTAGACTATAATAAAAATACATTACAGAAATCCAACCAGCAGCTCAATAAGGACCGTGGATTTCTTTAAATAGTCACTGTAAATTGTAAAAACATCCACTAGTCTGGCTCAACAAATTCAGAACACTGTCATACATTTAATGTGTCATCTAATGGTTTATAGTACACCGCGACTCGTGTCAGAGCCCGCCTTCGGACAGACACCTCCATCATTGTTGTACCTCTTTGATCAAACACCAACACCGGATACGGCTAGGAAATACAAAAATAAACTTTATTACAACGTTAGAAGAGTGATCATGGCTGCAGGTAAGTTATTTGAAGATTTTGTACTCGTCGCTTACGTATATGAAGTGTGATTTTAGGTTTTAGTCCGTTGTTTTAAAGATGTATACAACTGCTTTAGAAACCGAACGTCTTTGTTCAAAAACCAACAATGCGCAGTTAACTTTGTCAAAAATCGACTTTAATACAACGTGGTTAGAGTGGATTCGAACGCATTAAGGTACTTAACAATTTTGGAGGGTCAATTTACAATTGTGACATGCGATGCTCGTCCTAACCGCGTTGTGATCAAGGCGAGTTGAAGTGCACGACAGGGTTGTAAGTTTTGGGGATATATGATATGTGATGAGATTGTGTCCCGGGGCGAGTATTATAACGCCGGCGTCAATAGGAAATTCTGCAAGTCTAAAAGTCATATCACTAAGAAAATATTTTGGAAATAGGACTTTTTGGTTTTCACGTAAGAATTGTGTAGTCAAGAGATGAACGTCGGGGTGTGAGTTAGTGGCAGATTTTACGCAACTGGTAAGTGTGATTTATTGAAGTCTGGCGTACAGGGCTGTTATTCGGAACGCTCTAATGGCTCACCTTACACGTCACCCCTAACGAAACTAGACCTCTACCTTCGCTTAGTTACTACGAATCGCGGCGTCCGTACGAGCAGCCATATTATTTACATTATGTAACAAGAGTATAAAGTACTGCATGCAAATAACTTCATCTGTTAATACAATTAGCCTGCCTTTCTGGGAATTTTGATCCCTAAGACATGGCGCATGGGATAGAAAGAAAAAAAATACATCCCCACTTCTTCACAGAGAGGTAATCACGTAACGTCTTGTACGTGCGTTAGGACAGTTTAACTGACATTTTTCCATATAAAATTAGACATTTAGATGTACTTAATATGCGTACAATGCGTTACGTGATCGACCTGAAGGTGTAATTTTTTTCAAGATATTATTCTAGTCCTTAGTCGGCGTGGTCAATATACGTGTATAAAGATACCCATGCCAAATTACACCTTTCTTGCAGTAAGGGTCACTGAGCTAAGCCGCTGACAGTTTACTATTAACTACCTACGCAATCCTAAAATGAAACATGCTTTACGGCCGAAAGCTTGCACTTTTATACCTTATCTTATTCCATTGTAATAAGGCGAAAAATGTAGACATATCTTTGATCTCGACTGTACTTTGATTTCCCTGTAAAGAACACTTATGCTGCCGTTACCTATCCAGGGTTCCATGACTGTCATATTCGCTTAATACCTTCAGTAATGCGATCGGACAGACAACCGGACAAGACAAGTGACAAACCTAAGTATTGGACCTGAATGGCCAATCAGAAACCGTTAGTCATCGCAATGCATGGAACGTGTCTTTAGAAACATTCGGTGATTAGATGCCAGTGCATCTAATCCACTACGTAGTGGTACACTAGGGTTCTGTAGGTGGTTTGCTTTCCATATAAAACGTTTTTTGACATTGGCAGGCTAACGGCGTGATATTTTAAGAAACTTACGTAGCAAGCTTTCATAGATTGGCTTTCCATTGGCGCGAAAGTCCCCCTTTCCAAAATAAACTCGTATAAACTATAATAACTTGAGAAAAATAGTTTTCGCAAAGTATCACCCCCCAAATTAATTTCTCAAATTATTCGAGTTTAATACAAGTTTATTCTAGGAAAAATGTAAAGCCAATTTATGAAAGTTGTGTACATATGTTTCTTCAAATATCACGCCGTAAGCCTGTGAATGTCAAAAGACGTTGTGTATGGAAAGCGAACCTCCTTAAAGGTGGTTTTTCACCGGCGAGGCGAGGCGGGGCGTGGATGGGCGAGAATTGAAATTCGTATGGGACTTAATACTACCTATTTGCACTGAGCGCGCGCACCTCGCCGGTGGAAAACCACCTTAAGGATGACATCTATTACACCGAGCCTGGGCCGAGTCCGAGCTGTAACTTAAACCGAAGTATTATGTAACCCTACTAAGTAAATAAAGTTTTCGCCACACCAGAGACTAGTCTATACTAATATTATGGTATTCTATCGCAATCACTACAATTCATTTCCCAACTGTATTGTTTAGCCAGCGAACGAAAAAACCATAGAACTTGTCTAAGTAGCGCCGCAAAATGGCTCCACAGAAAGCCATTGACATGTGTGGACGGAGGCGGCGTGTCAAACGATGCCAGGCAGCCGTGCAGCCGTTGAGTTCGTACATGTGCATACCCGGTTTTGGGCACGTGTTTGGGTAGAAATTTGTAAGGAGCTCGCGATTCTATGGTTTTGTCGTTCGCTGCGCTTAGCAATATTTTTTAGAAACCCAAAAGCTTTTTTTAATACTTATCGCTAAGAACCCAGGTTAGGTTTGATTTATAATCCTACTAATATTATAAATGCGAAAGTTTGGATGTTTAGATGTTTGGATGTTTGTTACTCAATCACGCTTAAACGGCTCAACCGATTTAAATAAAATTGTGCACGAAGACAGTTTAAAACCTGGATTAAAATATAGGATAGTTTCTATCCCGGGTCCACGCAGACGAAGTCGCGGGCGGAAGCTAGTAATATTATAAATGCGAAAGTTTGGATGTTTGGATGTTTAGATGTTTGGATGTTTGTTACTCAATCACGCTTAAACGGCTTCAACGATTTGGATGAAATTTTGCACGAAGATAGTTTATAGCCTGGATTAAAATATAGGATAGTTTTTATCCCGGGCCCACGCAGATGAAGTCGCGGGCGGAAGCTAGTTTATAATAATCCTGAAAATGTCATGGCTTCAGAGAAAAACTACTTTTAGGACAAATGAAAATTCGGACAAACAATACAGTTGGGAAACAATTTTTTGTGATTTAGAGCATTATAAAGTGGAAGTGTATGTGAGATTGTAGCATTTTAAAACGTAAGTCTGTATGCTAATAATTACACAGTTCAACTCACTCATGTTTCGAACTCATCGGCAGTTCTTCTTCAGGATGAGTGTTTTCGCGGCGGTGTCGCTTGAATATGATGGATGGATGGACTTCTGGATGGACATACGCTATGTTTTATCCCACGGGTTTGCCTGCGTCCTTTGCAATAAGCGGGCGAAGCCGCGCGGCCAGCTAGTCCTATACTAGATATTATAACTGCGAAAGTTTGGATGTGTAGATGTTAAGATGTTTAAATGTTTGGATGTTTATTACTTAATCACGCTTAAACGGCTTAACCGATTTAGATAAAATTTTGCACGAACATAGTTTATAGCCGGGATTAAAATACCTATGGGATAGTTTTTATCCCGGGTCCACGCAGATGAAGTCGCGGGCGGAAGCTAGTACATTATAATAACTGCCAAGGTCTATACAACGTCGCCATCCCTTAAAATAATGAGCAGGCTGTGGCTTATAGTCTCACTATAGAGATCTCTGAACCATTCATTTCGTATGACACTTATCACATTGTTCCGCTTAACACATTGGCGCCAACTATTAGGCGCTTTTTTTGATCTTTTGAGTTCATAGAACGCGCTTTTGTGTTTAATTGCCATACGAAAATAATGTTACGAGCCGTTTGCAGTGAAACTAGCTTCGGCAACCTCGTTCTTTTAAAAGATATTGGGTAAATCTTGACCGTCTCTATAATTTACTCTGTGTGTTTTTGTACAGTCAGCGTCATATAGTTAGTAGCGGCCAAGGTAGCCAAATATTTCTGTACACGTCTTTATTACTGTAAGGATAAGGGTGTGTAACGATATATTTGGCTACTCTGGCTGCTACTAACTATATGACGCTGACTGTACACGGTATAAGTTTGCCTATCTCGTTCTAATACCTTCCTCTCAATTGCTCAAAGGTTAGCTGGAAGAACTCCCTTATACGGATAAGTTCGCCTTTGTACTTTGATCTGGGACATGTATATTCTTTAACCTGTTATTGTGTAGGTATAATAAAGTGCTTAAATACATACATACACACTAAGTTAAGTATCTGACCACCGCTACAGTTTTGCTGCATGTCACCGTCTGCCTGTCTCGGACGCGGTACGGCTGGCACGGGCATGCGCATGAGAAAATCGGAGGTCGGGGGTACACTAGTCCTAATAGGCTCAGCATTGTGTTCTGTAAAATCATCGTGTGCACAAAGTGGGTAGGTAAGTACTTTCTGTGGGGGACATATACAAGCTAAAAAGCAGGCCACTCCATGATACAGACAAAATAGTCTGTGTTAAATAAAAAAAAGAACGACTGATTTCTTCATCACATTTATCTCTCTCTACCCTATCATTGCTGATCGCCAATTTCACCTGTACCAGTACAAAATCGTATCTAAATGGAACCTAAACGGCAACCACGAACCAATTTAGCAATTACCTTTGCATATTGCTAGCATCAATAGTCCTTAAACAGACAATAAATCCGCTCAGTCCTTTTTAGTACTTTCCCTAGTAAAGCTGCGGGCGACAAAGTACTGTAATATCGATGGCAAGTTTCGAAACCTCTCATCTCACTAAAGCCCTAAATTGCAAACTCAACCTTGCTCCCTTCTAGTTAAAGTTAAATCTAGAACAAGACCTTCTACGACATATGCTTGGAGTGTGCTACTTTTCCATTCCGTGTTCACTGTCATCGAAACGTTCCGTTTCACGACAGTACTTGTCTTATTAGCATTGTCCTTACACCGCAACGCTCATAGCGTGATTTGGAACGCCTTTTACGAACCATCTCTGTAGGAGTGTGGTGAATTCTACCAGTTTAATCAAAAACGTCGTATGCCATTCTGAGAGTCATATAAAGATACGACTTTTTGTGCTCAGCGCTGTAAAATCGTTTGCGGTTAATAATCTGATGTTAAATGCGATAATAGTTCTTAAGTCGTTAGGATTAGCTGCGCAGTTTTTGGATGGCTGTTTAAGTATGTTGGCTCACTGGAGGTATCCCGTCTTGTAAGCTGGACAAAGGCTATGATTGTGAGTTCTTTGCGGCTTAATTACAAGAGGAGCCTGTAGGTAGGTACCATATTCTCCGGTCTATTAGCGCAATAAATCAGTCGCATTATTATTATTTATCGTTTCATTGTTTACCTTGTACGTTGTTGCATGTTCAGTTAACAAGTTGTCTCCTCGTGAATGAAGATGTGATGAATCGTAGGACTATCGAGTTTTGTTGCCCCGAACATGTTCATCGCAGACCAAGAAATTTTCTTGGTCTGAGATGTTCATATAGCACTTTAACGAGAGGTACCCAATTGGCTACTTTACAAAAAAATATACGGTGTCTTTCGAACCAGTTTTCTGAATGGATCAGAAGTTTGTATGACTACAATTAGAGCACGTAAGAAGACAAAAAAAGACGGTCAAAGGCATACCCTCACTACTGGCGACAGCCGAAACGACTCATTCAAATTGACATTTTTATGTTTTCTTTTTATTTCCTATATTTTGTAATTTACACGTTAATATACCCACAGTTATTCTTGTCATCTTCTAACACATGTGTGATATGAACATTTATCTGGCATATGTATGCAACTTATTATTTATTATTTTAACATTTGAAGACGACAAAAACATGTGATGTAATAATTTGATGGTCTAATATTGCAATAATACATTATAAAAGGTAAAGGAAAGTACTTACCCAATTAAGTTGAATTTAAAGCCTTAACTTTAGTCTTAACTTGTCTAAATTCTTATTCAAAGGGAGATCTTCTCTCTCGTCTCTTAAACATAGATAGCAAAAACGGAGCTTGAAGTCTTGCGCAGGATAAATGTTTAGATTTGAATTATAAAATAAAAATATTTCTTCGCTGCCCAACACTCGGCTCATCTCATCTGAATTGAATATGGCATATTTTGTAAAAAACTTTGTTGATCAATAAACAACTTGCCATTTATTTGCTCCACGAGAAAAATATCTGCGGATAATTATAGGCGATGCGGTGTAAATATCAAATGGGGCATCGCATCGGGAGCTCGACAGATGGTATAGTCGGGGAACACACAAAAATTCCGAAGATTTATTTGTTCGAAAGCATCATTATTCCGAAACATCAAAATTCCGAACGCCATTTACCGCTAAACGAAAACTTGGACGCAGATTATTAAATAATATACATAAATAGGTTAGGTTAGGTTAGTATTATATCCTGAAAGATCAACAAAAAAATCAGCGGAACATGGTTTTCGGAATTATGAAATTCGGAAAAAATATGCTTTCGGAAAAAATATGCTTTCGGACAAATGCCTCTTCGGAGTTATGTAGTGTACCCGGTATAGTCGAGTACAAAAGATGTATACATTTGTCATACGATAAGGTGGAAATATGGATTCATCGTCAGTACGATTCTGGTCGGGCCTAGCTGAGTTTCTTGCTGTTTATTGTAACCAATACACCAAATACAGAAGTTTCGAAAAAATACCGTGGTTTTGTACCTAACTGCGTTTCCAAACCGATATAAAAGCGTGTGCCACTGCTGGCCATGTTGGGCAATTTATGTTCGTGAGGAACATAATAAAATAGTTTTTGATAGAAATTCACTGATTAAAAGTATGGAGCACATGCAGCGAGTTAGAAGGTAATGTTTGAAGAGGGTGAATGAATGGTAATGCCTAATTTACATTCATACGTGTTACATGGATACTAGTTTATTGAGTGTTCGTTGCGAACAGCCTTTGCTTGAGTTACCCTTTGTTACTTCAATAAAATACAGATCTTGTTGTAAAAAAAGGTGTTATTTATTCTCAGACATTTTTTTAAGTGAGATTGTAATTTTCTCAGTTCTATTTGACAAGTAGGTATAATAATATTAGTAGGTGTATGTTTACTTTGATTAGGTACTATCCTCAAATAAAAACAATTATGGGTCATTGAATCTCGCCTTGAATTTGACAATTTATTACAAGTAAGTACTTACTTACGTTTAAATTATGTGTTTAGAAAAATAAAAATAACTAACAACATGTCATTAAATTTAATAATGTAATATTTTGATTCTTCACATATCGATTTTAATCTATCAATCCTTTGATGTTTGGTGGTCTGTCTACAGTTCTCCTTTTTTTTTCCTGAAACTCTAGTTAAGCTTTCAAGGCCATTTACATCAATGCGTTGATAAATTGACTAGATCCCATCTCTATTGTGCAACATTGTTGCAACAATGACACGTATATGAGTAAATTCGGTCCACACAAATCTTTACACGGTTCTATGATGTAAGGTTATACATTAATAAAGAGTATTATCGTGTGCTATATACAATATTTAATTATCTAAAATTTATTAATGAAAGAAGAATGATTAGGTACATAAAAATATCCGCAACGCAGGCTTTGTCAATTGCGTACAAACAAACATCCCCCAGGCACTTAACTAACAATGATAGATTCCGCAACTGGCTTCGTCAATAACACGTTATAACCTAAGTTATGCCCTATATACAATTGACTTGGACCACTTTAGCTGTTAAGTGAAGAGTTCTGAAGCTGCTTACCGCGCGGATTGTGTTTGAGTACCTACCGGTAATTTGACGTGTAAGACGGTTCCTACATTACATTTCGGTTTTGGCGTCCCTACATGCAACAGTTAATGTTCTTGTGTTAATTGGATTAAGATTAATAATGTTAATTACTGAACATAAAACTGTACCTACGTAAGTTTGTAAACTACACAAAATTCAGGTTAGTTATTCCAACATGTAACAGTAATTTTTAACAAGTCATTTGCGATAATGTTTTAACCACTGTTATTATAAGAGTAAACTGGTAAGTACCTGCATTAAACGTGGTTTTGTTTTGCTCTATCATACAACAGTAATGTTAACTTAACTGTATTATCAACGTTAACGACATTTTGAACTACGATGTTTAATGCTCTTTAATCGAGATATCAAGCCCTTCCGGCGAAGGCGCATTTACCATCATTTATCAATCACATATATATAAGTAGTGACTGCCAAATATGTATTTTTATTCGATTGTCATTTAAGAAATACCGACGTGGAAAATTATGAGATTTTTCGAAGGCGCTGTCTGTTCTATGTGGTTTTCGGATATATTAGGTATGTATGCATATCTTGACTTTTTGTTTTGTTTATCTTGACTTATGCTTTTAAACATTAAGATAATTGGAGTAAACTTGATCGTGATTCACATTTGAATGCAGTCCGCGGTTTATTTAAGTCCATTCGAAATTCACCTCGTCCCAAATATCAGCTTATAAAGGAACTCTCTTGAGCAGTTTAACAGTTTATGTCCATCGTCAGTATAGGTAAGGTTATGCCTAGTAGTCTTACTATTGTTCTACTCTTAAACAGTACCACTTTAAACCTATCTCTTCAGTCTACATATCACTTTCGTATTGGTAGGGCAGTGTATAGCCCCCTTAATACATCAAGCATTCAGTCAATGATCTAAAACACGAGCACACGTCGTAACGAGCCCTATCCGCGGAATATCAACACAGATTCGATTCGAGATTTGACTGATGCAGTCACGATGACACGGGCTTCAACGTTTTTCTCAACCGTTCCCGACGCGCATCGACCTTTTTCTAGAAGGTTCGAGACGGTTCTGGCCTCGTTTGCATCGCCGCATGGCCCGCTCCATTAATTACGGTACACCCATAACTGGTAACCGGATCAGATTTAAATGACAAAATTGTTGCGTATTGACTGATGGTGTAATTGAATCGTGGTTTATTTTGAATGGGAGCAACTTTGAAATAGCTAAAAAAAATTAAGATAAAATTCATATTTATAATAGTTAAAGACCAGTTAGGTACTCTATTCTCCTATAAACCTGGTGATATTTCAAATTTATTCTCTATTTGCAGTCTAGGGGCATAGACAACTATAATATTATGTGGTCAACTTTGTGATATCATTCGATATTAAATGAATAAATAATAAAATAAAATATAACATCTTTGTTTCTAAGAACAGACTTCATAGTTGTTAGTAAGAGTAACAAATGAAAACAAAACAAATAAATTATCTTAAAGCTAAAGGTTGGTGTGACATTTGATTTTAAGATTACTTTGCGACCTATTTAATTTTCAATACGGGCTAGTTGCTACCCCTTTAATTTTATTAAAATACAGAATCGAATACCGTCCCCGATTGCTTAATAAGCTTTAAACAATGTATAACGTGTCAAGCCGACAACGGGTGATCTATAATGATGTTTCAAGTACTACGGCTACAAAAGTTTACTTTTCTCCAATATTTTTATTGATATGTAACCGTGAGTAAATTTTAAATTAAATAAAAGTTAAAACGCAAGCATGTATACCTACTTAAAGTCGTTAGACCAACTAACTATACTTGACAGTACTGAAAAAAAAGGTCCTCAGCTAATTTGGCAAGTAGATTCAAAAGATGGCTTATTTAGTCAGAATTTCTAAATGGTATATCAATAATAGGTATATCAAGTGATACCGATAGCTACTTTATTTAAAAAAATGTGAGATGCGTGTTGTTTATTGCGTAATAGGGCATATCTAATTCAAAGCTCAATTTCCATCGAGTAAGGTTTTTTTAACATGACGGTTTTTTTTTTGCGGCTTCACGTTGACTTTTGGGCCACTCTGTCTCGTAGAAAGCGGTACTGGTATGAAATCATACTCGTAGGTATTGGTTAGTAAACACACCGACACAGTTACACATATAGGTAAACGCTAGTTAGTGAAAGAAGATAAAGCCTCTAAGATGTTGTTTACTTCACCACTCTAGCTGTAACATAGAATTTCATTAATTGGCACTGAAGTATACCTAGAAGGCTCAGTGTGTTGATGTTAATTTTGATTTGACATCAAATCTGAATAGATAATCATTATTTGCTTGAAAAAGCATGTGTTACCTAATGCGTTAGAGAGATAGGCTCTGACCTAAGGCTCTGACTTACAACACAATCATGCTTTTTCAGGCTCGCTAATTTTGTCATCCATTTCACACAATTTATAAAGAACTGCTACTAGTCAAGCCAAAATAAGTAAGCGGGCGGGTCTACCATTTTAGAATAGGTGGCTACCTAAATTGTTGCCGAGGCCAGTCATTTCACGCTGCGACCGCCCCGGGTGGGCCTAGTCAAACATCGTCAACACCCAACCGACAGTTTTATGTTTTCCCACTTTCCGAAGGTAACGTTTCTTCAATATGGCGACGGCGTCGATCACGTGCGAAGTTCTAATTTTGAAAACTGTCTTCTGATTGGCTGGTTTCTTTTGGCGGGGGGAAGAGGTGCGTGTGGCCAAGACACCCAGCTTCATAACGACGTAACTTCGCTCACTTTGTATGTAACATATCGTTTACTTTCACAGTGTGTGTAGTTAGAAGAGCAAAAAGCCGTGTTATACGTAGTTTAACCCACACGCAGGACTTTGTGCGTCGAAAGAGATTCTAAGATTGGTTGATTGGGTAGAAAGTTCGCTTTCGATAGGACGTTTTTTTCGACGTTTTTTCGGTAACAAGTCATATGACAATAGGACTACAGTGAGCTAATCAACGTTAGTTTATGTAGCAACATTGAGACGACTCTAGGGTGTAGGCCCCGCTTGATATGTTGGGCTCTTTTCCCGCGCACGGATCAACTCGCCTGAACAGAACGAATTATTATTTTGGAATAAATATATATATATATCTTTTTATATATTTTATTAAAGAACCGTGAAAACACCACCTCGAGTTTAGAACCTATGACCAAATTGTAACTTCAAAACTGCCTCATTTCAAGTTTTTTTTAGCATACGTATTATTGTTCAAGAAGAAATTATTACTTATATTGTATAGCATATATTTTTTCTCCAGCTCATTTAAAAGGCTCAGCATTTCTAAAATGTTAATTGGCTGTAACTACTCCTCTTTAAACGACCCAACTATCTCCAGAATTCCGGAATATTCATATATGTATAAGGTCCCAATGGTTGACACCTTAATGCCTAATAGTCGACACCCTTTTGTTCACTTCTATTGTTATGCATTTACATTGAAAATTCTAGACATACATTGCCTATGCGTTACAAAAGGTGCATTGTGCAGCTCAAATTAGGTATGTTGGCCGCACAAGAAAAATCGAAACGTTTTGTTTTGCTGCATTTCATAGAATATTTCAACCTAAAGAATGTTAAAGCAATAAAAAACCATCGCAAAAGTTAAGTAAAAAATATAGCGTGTAATTCTGAAAGGTGATTGACAATACATATTTTTTGAGTTGGCTTCTTATACCATTGCCTTATGAGGATTGGAGAAAACTAAAACTCCTCACTCATCTACATACATTTATGTCTCGGTCTTTACATGGCTAAGAAAAGAAAATATCCGTTAAGCTGAAAATGCGATAAATGTACGCACTGATAATTATGAATATATTAGTATTTTTGCGCGAATGTAGTTTGCAAAAAAATATTGCCAAGTTTGTAGAGCTAAAGTATGATATGAGATTGATCATGATCACTGATTTTCACTGTTCAACACACATACTTTCCCACTAGATATGCTATAAGTAATAACATCCAAGTTTCAGTAAGTTTTTTGTTGCATATCAACCCATTAAGCGCCAATCTTGACACGTATATGTCAGAGCGCTACGGAATCTTTTCAATTCATATGGATATTAAGCTGCTACGAGCATACAATGGAATAATGTGTGTTAAGCTGCACACTGTATAAACGCATATAGACCTCAGAGGCTCTAGTATAAGTTTTACCGAAACAAAACGTTACGATCGCGTTTGCGTTTTACCCTCGATTTGTATGGGTTTTGACAGCTAAACGCAAACGCGGTCGTAACGTTTTGTTCCGGTAAAACTTATACTAGAGCATCAGTTCGCAATTTGATGATCGTCATTGATAGTTTATAAACTAACGTAAATTAATGCGGTAAATTGTGAACGGTTTTGACAGTTCACCATTTGTCGACAGTTAATATCGCGAGTAAGATTGTTCACAATCTAACGGTGTATATAAATAAACACACGCATGCAGTTCTGAATGAGTTCAGAGGCTGAAATGGGTGGCTTTCCCCGAGTTAAACTCTTCTTTTCATTTTGAATACGAGGAAAAGCTAAAAACTTAAATGTTTTCTAAATCAGTCAGATCCTATAGAACCCATTTTAAAAGTGTTTGTGTGTGGACCATTTGGGCGGGAACTGTTGACAGATTTTAATAATGTTTTTAAATGCTTTTTTTTAAATGACTAAGTAGGGCGCGGTTCTGAAGCGGTTACATTAAAATACAAATATTTGAAAAATATTCAATAGGCTTCAAACACCAATAATAGTCATACAAGCATTAATTGAAATCGATATTTAAAAAAATAACGTATGCTTGTCAACAAGTTTAAAAAATTAATACAATTTCTGAAACTGTGGCTGTACAGGTTTCGGCCATAACTTTTTATTTTTTATTACTTTTCAGCCCTAGGGGCGACATGCCTCACTCTCAACCCGCTGTTTAGATTAAAAGTGTCTTACTTTTAGAGTACGAGAGATGAAAAATCTTTCAAAGTGGGGACTCACCTCTTGGCTGTGTTAAAAGGGCATAACTACGTAAATGAAGGACTGTTCTAATTTTGCTGGGCTCTACCAATATTCACTCGTGAATTGAGACCCTGTGTGTGAGTTTTGAAATCACTGGCATTTACGTGGTGATTTTAAGTCTTAGAAAACGGTTTTACAAATAAGTATGCTTTTTTTTGAATGACCAAACTATAGACCAAATGACAATCTCCCTACATTTCTTGAGAATAACTAGATCAGCAGGCGGAGTTACACAAGGACGAACTGAGGCATAGATTTAGAGGCACTTATACCTCACTCCCTGCGATCTATCAAACTCACGCGCAGATTCTGTTGGCGTCAAATAAATAACTTAACAAACTGCGACAGTAACGCTTATAAATCGCCGCGACTAACGGCTAACGATCGACTGACGACTAACGAGCCGGCGGCGTGACGACCTAACAATCATAATTTCATCAGAGCTTGCCGGTGGCGGGGAGGACACGCTCTGAACTTGCGTGATAAACGGGCGTTTGTGAGGGATGCATGGAGAGAGGTTGTGTACACATTACCATTGAGTCCTACTTAATCGAGACCTCGAGAATCCGAAACCCATTCAATAAAAGACCAAACGTGATTCATCAAATAACATTTCTAAATCAACCAGAATCAGAACTATTTCTTGATAGTAGACCTAGTAGAAAAATAAAATAAAAATGATATAGTTCTGCTATCGTAGTATAAAATTATTTAGTGTACAAATTGACATTGTTTTTGTTTAAGTACAACAATAGAAGTTAAATACAAAGGCAAACGTGAAAAATTACTTGAAGAGCGTTCAAGTAATTTTTCACGGGTAAGTGCTTTTCTGTTCTGATTTAATTGTCCCCACCGTTATTTAGAAGAAAGAAAACAAGTTTATTCACGACGTGAAGTTTTATACTTCATTCCAGGTCGTTTTATCTACGGCTAATCTACAATGTCACCTTCAAAGAATATAGCCGAGGGCCGAGAGAACTGGCGCCTACTCCACCGATAAGAGCCAAGCTCTTAAGAGGGGGCGCTCCGCGAAATTGGAGTTCTTAGATTGAATATTTACCTATGACAAACTAAAGCAAATGCCAGGAAAAAGAACATACAAAAACAACATCATATTTGCTACCTATTAGTCTGAAAAAAACCATACAAAACCAAAATTGCCTCCATAGAAAACAATCGCCAAAACATGTCTTATTTTTACCTAATTTCAATGGTGTGACGTTCCCGTGCATATAATTTACGTAAAAATTTAGTTGCTTTTGATATTGCCTAGCTATTTGACTAGCGAGGATTTTTTATGTAATCCCTTTTCAGACTTATTGAGGTGAAACGTATTTGGCGTATACCTAGGTCTTTTTTATTTAGCGCGATACCCTTTCTCCCGTCGCGTGTTTCGTGCGGTTCGGTATATCTTCTGTTGCCGTTCGCGGGCAGTCAGTCGCAATCGCTCCGCTGCCGCTGAGACTTTCTGTCGATCGTGTATTTACTTCATGAAAGATTATTGAGAATAAATCCGGTTTTGTTCAAATTCGATGTCTGAGAGAGAGCTCTAAATACGAATTCAGTCAGAAATATTTTAGAAAGTGATCACATTATTAACATTTTTGAAACGTGTTGAAAATTAATATACGCGTTTTTTTTAAGGACAGAACTTATAGAGAGGGTGCAGATTCTAGAAATGATGTCCATTTTGGATCCAAAATGGCGGACATTGTTTTTCGAATTTAAACTTTTGTGAGACGTGTTGAAATAATACTAATAATTACACGGTTCAACTCACGTATTAAATGTCACTACGGGCGACATGTTTCGAAATCTTCCGGAGTTCTTCTTCAGGATGTTTTCGCGGCGGTGTCGCTTGAATCTTGTCGTGATTCAAGCGACACCGCCGCGAAAACACTCATCCTGAAGAGAACTCCCGAAGAGTTCGAAACATGTCGCCCGTAGTGACATTATTGACATTGTTTTCTTTAAAGTCATCACGGGTGTCGCTTATAGGGTTATCGAGTCGAGGGTGCAGATTCCAACAATTATTGCCTGCGAACTTAGACATTTCTATATTTAAAAAAGTAAACATAATTTTGCACTTAAAAAAAAAATTGTTTCAATATGTTCAAAATTGATAACTAAAGGGCCAAAGCGTCTCCATTGTCTCCTAGTACGAATCCGAAATCAGAATTGAAAAATTTGGCCGCCACTCAGTGGTGGCCTGAAAATCTGGCTTTCATAGACATGATCGAAGTTTTCATAATACTCATATATTACAGTTTTTTTAATGCTACTAATAAATTCACGTATTAAATGACACGACAAGCGACATGTTTCGAAATCTTCGGGAGTTCTTCTTTAGGATGAGTGTTTTCGGTGTTTGTTTTGAAGAAAAACTCCCGAAGAGTTCGAAACATGTCGCCTGTCGTGACATTTAATATGTGAATTTAACCGTGGATTTATTAGTAGTATTTTAGACACGTCTCACAAAAGTTTAAATTCGATTATAACTGTTTTTTTGCTTTAGGCTTTGACTAGAAATTATTATGCTAAATTACAACCCTTACGTGATTTAGTAAACAAAAACGGAAGCTATAACTGAAATATGAGTTAGCTCTCGAAACTCTGACTTACTAGCGAAAATTATATCTTCAAATATAGGTACAGATTTTGTCTTTCTTCCCACTTATTATAATTCAGTGCCTATAGTGAAGAACGGAGTAAAACGAGTTACTCCCTTTGGTTTTTATTGCACCATTGGATTCAGCTCGTCAAACTACACAACATATCAAAAGGTCGTATCTCTAGCTGTCTCCTTATTTTTTTCGATGACCCAAAGGGTATAAGTTGGGTGTGCTTATAGGTATAAGTCACTTTATCTGTCACATAAGAAGACTGCAACGGCATAAGTAGTCTAAACTCGAAATTACTCACAAACCCAAAGACATATGTAAAGTTATATTTTTGAGTAATGATTTAATTCATTTTGTTCCATTAGTCTGAAACACAATTTGGTCGTAAACGGATTTGTGTCATTATTCTAACATGAGCATAAAGGAACAACTCGTTTAGTGTCATTGCTACAGCTAACGCCATAGGACAGTTTCGCATCCATGCCGTGTTGTGATTGGCCTATTTGTGTACTGCTCGGGATCTTTCAAACCTCCAAAAGTAGATACTTGTACAAAATGCGACAATTTACAAGCCAAAATACAATATTGTACAACAACGGCTGACAAAGAAAACCTTGCGAAGGAATTAAATGAACATCATGCGCTCATGATGCTCTTGTAGCCCGCTGGCTACAAGAGCGTACGACCAAAAGAAAAATGATAAAATATCGTTAAAAACGTCGAAAAATTAAAGAGCCGAAGAAGATCCCGATTTAAATATAATAATGTATGACGTAGATGAAGATCGAGATGATAAGGATAACAGTAACTGATTTATAATGATGACTAAGGCATGATTCGAGTGTTATTTGATTTTGATGGTTATTCTGAGTGCCGATTTGTAGGCACAATGAGAAAAAATCAGGTGATATTTAATTGATATTATATAGCATTAAACAAAAAATCGATTTTATTAAGTGGCCTCAGTGTCGAGCATCTCAAGTGTGCTGGAAGTCATCTCCCTAGAGTTCTTTCCCTTTTTTTCAATTTATGTATTAGCCATAGCTACCTGCCCGATGATTTAATGCACACCTTAGTAGTTCCCATTGTAAAAAATAAAACGGGAGACGCTTCTGACTTGTCCAATTACAGGCCTATATCGCTTGCTACGATTGTGGCTAAGGTGCTGGATGGTCTGCTTGACGACATACTGGGAAAACACCTGAACCTACATGACGCTCGGTTTGGCTTCAGGCCAGGCTTATCTACTGAAAGCGCAGTATTATGTCTCAAGCAGACTGTACAGTACTACATCACGCGTAGGACGCCGGTATTTGCCTGTTTTTTGGACCTGTCAAAAGCGTTTGACATGGTGGCGTATGACAAGCTGTGGCATAAGTTACGGGAGAATACTAGCGTACCCTGTGAGGTCACGTCCCTGTTTCAGTACTGGTATGGCCACCAGGCGAATACCGTAAAATGGGCTGGCGTGCACTCTGATGTGTATAGGATGAACTGCGGAGTAAGGCAAGGAGGGTTAAGCTCACCCAAGCTGTTCATCCTATACATGAACCAGCTGATCGAGGAGCTCAGCAGCACTTATGTCGGATGTCACGTGGACGGGGTCTGCGTAAATAACCTCAGCTACGCGGATGACATGGTGCTGTTGAGCCCCTCAGTAGGTGCACTTCAGCGACTGGTGTATATATGTGAGACGTATGCCGGTGCCCATGGGCTAAAGTACAATACTTTAAAAAGTGAGCTACTTTGATTTAAAGCTGGTAAAAAATCATAGAAAATGACAGCCGTCACGCTTTGCGGTACCGCCTTAAAAGTGGTACAGAAGTTTAAGTACCTAGGCCACTGGGCATCGGAAAGTATGTCAGATAACGATGACATAGAGAGGGAACGTAGGGCGTTGTGTGTTCGTTGTAACATGCTGGCCCGCAGATTTGCACGCTGTGGTAATGAAGTAAAGCTAACGCTTTTCAAAGCATATTGTCAAACATTCTACACGTGCAACCTGTGGTCCAGTTTTACGCAGCGGGCATACAATGCTCTGCGTGTGCAATACAATAACGCGTTTAGAGTGCTGTTTGGCCTGCCGCGTTACTGCAGCGCATCGACAATGTTTGCCGAGGCGCGCACCGATAGCTTCGACGCAATAATAAGAAAGCGGTGCGCGTCTCTACAGAACCGTCTTTGCCACAGCTCAAATAATAAGAAAGCGGTGCGCGTCTCTACAGAACCGTCTTTGCCACAGCTCAAACAGCATTCTGAAAGTGCTGGCGCAGCGCTGGGACTCGCCGCTGCTCGCGCGCTGGGTGTGGCTGCACGCGCCTGTAGTTGCCGCGCCACGCCGCTATTAGAGCGTTTCTCAAAAAAAATGCCACTATTATTAATTGTACTTCTAGGAATTTTATGTTAACTATTTCCACTCAGAATCAGGAGCTCTTTCGACCCTGGTAGGACAAAAAACTGTCCCAAAGATATTTTTCCTATTGTGTTACCATTTACCATACACTTTGTATGGTGGTAACACAATAGGAAAGTTCAAAAATGTATGAACATTTTGGGACACTTTTTTTCTCCTATTGGGATGGAAAGACATCGTGATTTTGAGTAGTAATAACATAAAAGTTGCAGAAAATCTCCGAAAAAAAGTAGTGGCATTTTTTTTGAGAAACGCTCATTAAGCCGCCGCCGTTATTTAGTTTAAGTTTAGTTTTAGTAATTATTTTAACATAGCATATTAGTTTCATTGTTACTAACATTTTATATGGATAACTATCCGAAATATTTTTTTTTTATTTAATTTTAATTTAATTAAAAAAATTAAAGTTTTTCAAATTATTTGCTTTTTTTTACTATACGGCCTCATTTGAATCCTTAGGTTACAAATTTCCAGGTAAATAAGTCGTTTCATTTCTATAATACTAAAATAAATAATGGTACAAGTCGTGTTCTGCGTTTACGCATATTGTGAATAAGGCTATAAGTAGTTTTATTGCTAAAAGCTCAATAAAAGTAATGAGAATATCTCGAGTTACTCCATAAAGTACTCGTACATAAGGGTATAACTGCAAAAAACACTGAAAAAAACACATTTATATTATACGTCTATGTGTGAAGCTAAAGCTTAACACCATAGCTTATATAAAGAAGCTTAAAAAGTTCAAGTCCTAAACATCTGCTATCGAAATATAGTTTTTCGTCTCTCCTGAAAAGTGCCATTTTTGAGTTATTTCCTTATTCACTAGAGGCACTGAATTATCTATAGGTTTTCATCATGTTTCAATCTGACTGTCGGGGCATATACTATGCGAGAAGGAGCGGGGCAGCAATAGACGCATCAGCGTGGCAGGTGCGGGGCGCGCGGGTGAATTCTGATTTTTCCCTGGCGGTACGCCCCCTCTTAAGTTATATTGATTATTTTCGACTCTAATAACATCCTCGTTTATTTGTCATTGGCAATCAATCCGGTTTTCCTACAGCAATAATGTGGCTCCTCTCCGCGCCACGGCGTCCCGTGAATGCTCGGCGGGTGTTATTAGCCTGCCAGTCAGCAGCGGGTGTGGGGTCCGCAAGTGCCCGCGCCGCGCCCGAACCGCGCCCGCCCCGCGCCGCGCACGAGCCGCGTTCGGTGTGTGGAGGCCTTTATTCGCCCACCAGTCAGCAGCGGGTGTGGGGTCGGCAAGTGCCCGCGCCGTGCGTGCTAATAACGTTCCACCAGCGACAACACATACATGTTAAGTACAAGTCGAATTATGGCATCCAATCCCGACCAAAACGAGGGGTACAGTCACCAGCATTAATATCTGCCACAACAAAGCGCGCATAAATATCTGACACGACTCTATTTCAAGAGCCGTAAGGATGTGACAGATATTTATGCCCTCTTTGTTATGGCAGATATTGGTGCTGGTGACTGTACCTACCTACAATAAGTTCGACATGCATGTGTATCTGGATGACTCCAAAGGGTCCCTACCGCGGCAGTTTATAAAAAGTTAGGTAAAGTTTACCAATGCTTAAAAATAATGACATATAATATAATATATAATATAATATAATGTATAATATATAATATAATATAATATATAATATATATATACAGCCTGAAACCCCTTTTATGAAAGCATTATATGTAAGACGGATGGACATCATACGGGTAGGTAATTAAGGAACCCTACACTGCGCGGGGTCCAGCACTAGGCCTGTTTATAGCTACTTACCTAGTTAGAATAGGATATAGGGATATTAGGGATTTAAAACTTACGTGTGATGGTACTTCCGTAAAACCTGAAACAATGATGAAATAAATAATTATTATCCTTTGGATATTGATCATAATTCCATCTATTACTAGGTATATGTATTTGTCTGGCTGTGTCATTTATGTATGTTTTTATCTATTTTACACCTCCAACTTGCTGAAGTGATTTCAATAATATTCGTGCTTGTCACACAAGTAAATCCGAACCAGGTTTCAAACCTCGGACCGCCAGTGCAAGAGAATTTCTCGTTACATTGTTGAAACACACTAAGTAATATCGTCGCTGCCCGCCGTGGTTCCACAGAAGGTTCCAACGGAAGCCCAGCGCTGGATATCGTCAGCACCATGCCGAGTTAGGACCATTTCGTGACATGTTTCGTAATTTTTTATTCTCTGTTTGTTTTGTGTGTGTCAAGAATAAATGATTTTCAATTTCTATTTCTTTTAGTAACATCTCACTAGGAGACACATCGTTAGACTAACATAAAATAACGAGGATTTTTTATCAGCGTAAAATTTTAAGGTCTAAACCTGTACCTTGTGTGTTTAAGATTGTGTAAACGCACCATAGTAACGGGCTGCGTGCGCATCGTGTTTAGACCGCTTTAGATCACATGGCGGCCGATATGGACAACGGCTTGCATTGTATCTCGGGCTGGCTAGGGCTACCAATTGTCAGATCATAAACTTTGTGAACCTGGGGTCACAATCCTAGGACATGAATCTTATACTTACTTACGTAATAATACTAGAGCGACATATGCGTAAAGTCGCGTTTACGCGAAGACGTAGCACGAGGCGACTAAGGGAACGACCGCACCGCTGCTCAAAATACGCTGACGCACCGTAACACGCAGCAAAATGTATGAAGAATACGTGATGCATACGACACGTCAACGCGTATACGCAGCGTTAAGCACCGGTGTGGTCGCTCCCTAAGGCTGTCGGCAGCAGAGGAAATGCCATAATGCGATTGACAGCTCGCACGGCGTGTCGCACAATATCACGCCCGTGCGTAAACGCGATCTAAGCTAAGATCTATACGTCTACCTACATTCTACAAATACAACCTAGCTGGACAGCAGTCCTGAAAGGGGGTCAAATAATACTATTATTGATATATTATTAAATGATGTACCTACCGAATGTGTATTAATGAGCATTTATACCATAGGTATGTGGCACTTGAAGTTTTATTTTATTATAATTGTTGAGTTAGAGTTTTCTTTTTTGTAGAAATGTGCTTGTCTAATTTGTTCTTGAATTGGATGTCATGAAAGCCTTCACTACACTGTTGCTCAGGAAATAATTTTACAATGAATGATGAAAAACGTTGATGATTATCAAGCAGCATATGGTAGAAAACTTATACGAGTCTCGTAATGTGTATGTTATCTACAATTGCACATTTAGCCAGATAAGGGATAGTATCTACTGTAAATGTGTTCACGGGAGAACCATTCTAATATTGCAGTTTGTAATTGGTAAACATCTTCACTATTCCCACTGAACACTGATTAAGCAATCCCACATTGACATAGCAAGAAAAGACTATTTACGTAAATTTTGTTTAATTTTAGGTGACGAAAAGTAGGTACTTAAAAACAAACCATTACCAATATCTATTGATTAATTGTTATCTTCAAGTAGGGTCTGTAGGGTTGTAAAACAATTACGCATAAACAATAAAACAAACCGTAGCTATTCCAGTATACGTGCCGCAGTTCGGTCAGTTTACTGACGTCTCTTTGTTATATTTTCCAGTCATATTTAGCAACAAAGGAAATTGTAAACTCCCAAGTTAAGAGCATGTACGTCATTATAACTAAAACGAACTAGTTGTTTTGGAACTCCCATCCTGGATGTATTTATAAGTCCATAGCATTTGATAGCTATCGGGATGCGCTTTAAATCGTTTCTAAATCGCCAGCCCTAATGGCAACAGTAATGAATCGCTGATTATATATGTCCGATCAATTAAAGTCGTCCGAGCACAGATAAATCACGGGTAAACACGACTCGGAGGACTGTCGCCTAATACAGAGGCCGAGCCGAAGATATGGGCCCTGTCGATTGCAGTTAGAAATGCGGAGTAATTAAAAATGTCTAATTAATTAGATTAATAAAGACGAATTAATTGTTCTTAATTACTTTGTGACCTGTCGCACGCTTTACTTTTCTAACAGGTCGCCTCTTAGTTGTTGTCCTTTGGTGCGTTTGCCATTTTGTTTTTCTCCTTATACTGGTGGCTTCCTGAAGCCTTTTAATGAAGAGTATGATAATTTAATCTCATTATAGTCTTAGACTAAAAGGCACAGAATCTTTAAAATAATTGGGCCCGCTTGAGCATAAAGGTTCATTTACGGTACTATCGACAACACAGCTAACTGACTATCGGTGCACCTTAAGTGCATTGTAATAAGGTTCCATATAAACACAGGATGGTCAGTTGACAGTGTTGTCGTTTGTACACCGTTCACTTCGCACTAGGCATTGCTGGATCCAGCACCGGCCACCAGATCCAGCACCATGGAACCGCAGTGAATTATTAGAATATAAAGAAGTAAACGATTGCTTAGATTATCTTGATTCTCTTAATTTGGCAATGGATTTGGAACTGGAGATCCAACACAAGCGTGTAAAAGACTAGGCAAGTACTTTACGAAAAAGAACAAAACATCTTTTTGATATTATTTCTGTAATAAATAACCCTGAAATCAACAAGCGTTGATGCTGAAAAGGCTTTTGAACTACGCAATTAGGAGTTGACACACCCTGAATAATGTTACTTTCTTAAGATCACTTAAAAAATACGCAATAAAATCTTTTTTTTAAGATCTAAAGAAATAAATGTCACTAATATATATTATATATAGGTATTATGTTACTTGATAGACAATGAATACCTATCATTTATAGTAAGATGTTTGTGATTTGTGTTGAGCTAACTAGTTTACTTTAGAAATGTGTGTAGACTTGTAAAACCACAATATTTTACAAAATTGTTTGCTGTGACCAATGTGTCACGAATACTTACTCTTTACCCGGTTTGCAACGATTGTGAGGGTGTAAAATATATTGAACTGTAGTTTTTAGGGTTCCGTAGTCAACAAGGAACCCTTATAGTTTCGGCGAACTCGCCACGTGGTTGATAAATGTTGGAACATATATGGAGTTCGTATATGGCCCAATACATCTAAACTCTTTCTGTATTAGGTTTTTACAGATTAAGACAGATGTCACCATTCATTGTTTACTTTTATGAGTTCGGGCCGCATGTAGTGCATTCACAATAAATTCACAGAACAGATAAGGTGTCTTAATGAATATCCCGGCTTCTCCAACATGGTAGCAGACCATTCAAAATTCACCTAGTTCCTGAAGTGAATCTATCAAGTTTTTTTCAAATTTTCTCGTAAGAAACAAAAGATGACATCTGCCAGTCAGAATGTTTCCGTGGAAAAATTGTCAGGAATTCAGAAATTCATCATGAAGATGGTGCTTATCCACGACGATCTCTGGGATTGTATAGGAGAGACAGGAAAGAAATGCGAAGACGCCAAGAAGCAGGATAAGGCGCTCGCAAAAATCGCTTTCTGTGCAGCCTACAGTATTTCCACAAATTCGAAATGCGAAGACGGCGCGTGAAGCATGGCAGAACCTGCAGAAGGCATACGAAGATCGAGGTCTGTGTCGACGACTCGGCTTACTTCGAACGCTATTCGCAACGAAATTGAGCGAATGTGCGAGTATGGAGGCATACGTGAACAGGATCATGGATACATCGCAACTTTTGAGCGATATTGGATCGGCACTAGAAGACGACTTCCTGGCCGTAATATTGCTTAGCGGTTTGACAAGCGATTACGATCCGTTAATTATGGCTCTAGAACATTCGAACGTGTCACTGTCAAGCGAAGTTGTCAAATTGAAATTGCTCCAAGAAAATTTACGACGAGATGAAAAAGATGTATACGTAATGGAATTTAAAGCTCATAAAGTCCGTAAACCCATTAAGTGCTTCAAGTGCAAGAAGATTGGGCACTGCATGAGGGACTGCCCTGAAAAATCGAACGGCAACAAGAGTGGCCGGAAAAATACGTCGCTTCTTACGGCGTTGGCTGTAGGAGTTCAGCGGGATGTTTGGTACGTGGACAGCGGATCAACGCTACATCTTTGCAATGATCGCAGTGTGATGGCAGATTTCACAAGCGACAAGCCGAAGAAAGTGTACATAGCCAACGGTGAGGCTATGATGACGGCTGGAAAAGGCACGGTGCAAGTTGTTTTGAAGGACAATTGTATAAGACCAATAAGTAATGTATATTTAGTTCCTAGATTAACTGCTAACTTGTTATCTGTCAGTGCCATGGTCAATAAAGGCTACAAAGTTGTGTTTCGTTCTGGCGTGTGTACGGTTACTGACAACGGCGAGGTTTTGGCCACCGCTACTCTAAGAGATGGTATTTATCAACTTGATGCCATAGAAACAGTGTCTGTTTTGTGCAGCGAGCCATCTTCGCAAGCGATGTGTTCATCTTTGTCTGTAGGTACAGGTGACAGCGTGACATCAGCGCCTCAACTGAAGGATGGAGGTCGTCCTGTTGAGAACGTCATGCAAGCGAAGTCTCCTGCAGCACCAGGAAGCCAGTCTACACAGCATGTCTGGCACCGCCGGCTAGCACATCTGAATACTAGAAGCATGGAGTTATTGCGAAAAGGTATGGTCACTGGTATTTCTTATGACAACTATGACTTTCAATCGTGCGTTTCCTGTATTGTAGGTAAACAAAGTAGATTGCCATTTCCTAAGAAATCGGAGACCAGGGCTAAGGAATTTCTTGGTTTAGTACACAGTGACGTGTGCGGACCACTGCCATGCCCATCCCTTGGTGGGAAAAGATATTTTTTGACGTTCGTCGACGATTGGTCACGAAAAGCATTCGTTTACTTTCTTAAAGCGAAGAGTGAGGTTTTCGAGATTTTTATACAATTCAAAGCTTTCGTAGAAAACCAAACTAATAAGAAAATAAAGATTTTTCGCAGTGACGGAGGTGGTGAATTTGTCAATTCTAATTTTCGGAGGTTCCTGAAGAAGCACGGGATCCGTCACCAGACCACAGTTCCGAGATCAGCGCCCCAGAACGGAGTTGCCGAGCGCGCGAACAGGGCTATTATGGAAAAGGCCAGGTGCATGCTTCAGGATGCCGGTTTGAAAAAGGAATTTTGGGCGGAAGCGGTCAACACTGCTCTTTACTTAAAAAATCGCTCTCCAACTAAGGCTGTGATGGGGTGTACTCCAGAAGAAAGATGGACAGGTAAAAAGGAGAATATTAGTTACCTGCGCATTTTTGGTTGTCAAGCCTACGCCCTTCAGCATAAACGGGACAAATTGGATCCTAAAAGTAAGAAATATATCTTTCCTGGATATTGTAACGATACAAAGGGTTATAGATCAATAGACCCGGCGCATCCAAAGAATGTCATAAAAGCTAGAAATGTCACCTTTGTGGAACATGCTTTTTGGAATGACGTGTCAGCAAGTGAGAATGATAATTCAAGTTACAATTTGTTTGAACTAACTAGTAACAATGTAACTGTCACTGACAATGTTCAAGTGCAACCCGATCTACCCCCAGAGCCCACAGAAACATCTAGTGAAAGCTGTCATGACAATAGCGTCATTACTGAGGATGAATCTGAGAGCAGTAGTGAGATCCCAGATGACCCTGCGGATGAAACGTACGCCCCAGGAGATTCGACACTGGAAGACTGCGACAACTCGTTTGAGTCTGCGAGTGTAGCGTGCACTCTGTGCAGTGACGCGGGGAACCCTCAGACAGTTCGTGAGGCATTGAACGGCCCAGAAGCGGTTAAGTGGAAAGTGGCGATGGCGGAAGAGTATAAATCCTTCATCGATAACAAGTGTTGGACTCTGACTGACCGCAATATGAAGCAACGGCCTGTCAAATGTAAGTGGATATTTAAAAGGAAACTTGGCCTCGACGGGGAAATACTAAGGTACAAAGCGCGCCTTGTTGCAAAGGGTTATACACAGAAGTATGGTATAGATTACCTAGAAACATTTTCTCCTGTAATAAGATATTCGACTACGTACGCTATTGGCGTTAGCAGCAGAATATAACATGAATATCGAGCATCTGGATGTAAAAACGACATTTTTGAATGGAGATCTTAAAGAAACCGTTTATATGGAGCAACCAGAGGGTTACAATAAAAGGCCAAGAGGATAAAGTTTATAAGTTAAATATGACGTTTCAACGAATAAAATGAAATTTAAACGTTTATCTTCTGAACCCTGTGTATATGTCAAGTCGAGCGGGAAATCTATGATTATTATTGCGCTCTATGTCGATGACATAATGCTTTTTTCTTCAGAGGATTACCAAGGAACGGCAGATATCAAAGAAGACTTGAGAAAGGCCTTCGAAATAAAGGATTTAGGGCCAGCACACCACATTCTCGGCATGAGGATTTGCAGACAGAATAATGAGATTACTCTAGACCAATCAAGTTACATTAAGAAGGTACTAGAACGTTTTCAAATGTCTGATTGCAAGCCTGCGCGAACACCCATGGAAACAGGACTGAAGCACGTGAAGTCTACAACGAAGGATTGTACTCACGACTACAGAGGCCTAATAGGCTGTCTCATGTACATCGCGATTTGTTCCCGACCCGACATCGCGCATGCTGTCAGTTCGCTGAGCCAGTTCAACGAAGCATAAATGATGAGAGGCACTGCAAGGCGGCAAAACGCGCCCTTCGTTGCTTGAAAGGTACAATTAATTATTGTTTAACTTTTCAGAAGTCAGGGCTAGACATCGTCGCATATGGTGACGCTGATTATGCGTCTGATGAGGTCGATCGTCGTTCTTATACCGGTTTCGTTTTCAAACTTGGAAATTCTACCATCTCTTGGGAGAGTAGGAAGCAGAAAACGGTCGCTCTTTCTAGCACGGAGGCGGAGTATATGTGTCTGTCGGATGCTTGCAAAGAGGCTCTGTTTCTGCGCAAGTTCCTGTTTGAAAATTTACGGGGTACAGTACAGCGTAACTTTGCACAATGACAATCAGTCGGCATTAAAGTTATGCACTAATTCCATGTACCATGCCATAACCAAACACATCAGGGAAATTGTGGACGAAGGTACAGTTACCCTTAGGTATCTCTCTACTAACCAAATGGTGGCCGACGTGTTGACCAAACCATTGGCAAAAGAAAAACACGATAAGTTTTTATCTCATTTCTTTGTTATGCCTAATAAGTGAGATGTTGTAGCTTTCTAAGTAGTGTACTTGTATAGAACTAGTATAAATTATTTTAGATCCGTTTCATATATCGTTTGTAGTTTTTACGGTTTTATATGTTACGGATGTATTTTATTAATTTATACTTTTTTTGCTACTGTGTTGTTTTTTGTTGTAAGGACAGCAGATGTGTCATTGCTTTATTGTGTTGTGTGTTAACTTTTTATGTTGACGTTGAGTTTATATTGGTCCAAGGGCCAGTGTTGGAACATATATGGAGTTCATATATGGCCCAATACATCTAAACTCTTTCTGTATTAGGTTTCACTGTTTACTTTTATGAGTTCGGGCCGCATGTAGTGCATTCACAATAAATTCACAGAACAGATAAGGTGTCTTAATGAATATCCCGGCTTCTCCAACAATAAATTGGTGTAAACATATCATGTCTTGCAGCTATGAGCAAAGTAACAGAAAGGTAAGGCTAATTAATCAATGTGAATTTCTTCCATAAATCACGACAAACAAATACATAAAATTCAATCCTTAAACACCCATTTACGCAATTACTTCGAGTGAGCGACGCGTTCAAGCAATACATCAGGCGTGTATAAAGCAATCATCAGTAATCACGTAATTTTTTTCTTTTAAAGATATAGCCTTATACAGCAGCAGCAGTTAATTAGTCATGAAAGATAACTAGCTACAAATGTATGTGTTGTATGTGTATCTCATCAATGTTAAGACGGTTACGGCTGAAGAAAATGAGAAAATACTCACATGCATACTTATACCCTGTAAAAATAATACGTTATCTACATTAATGTCTCGCCCTTGAAGCCTCTAGCCGAGGGTTGGCTTGCAAGACAGTGAAAGTTTTTGGGTATAAGTAGGTAGTCTGTAAACTCTATGACACTGTCACAAAACAGCAGGTAACTACCAACAACAAAAAAAAACAGCTTTTATCTACTCCATAGAAGCGCATTTGCATCGCGCATTTAACGGGCAAAATATCCCCTAAATACTTTTCCAACCTCGCGTACTATCTCTGAAGTTTAATTGAAAATTGAACTTAATGTTATATGAATTACGGTTGTCTTTTTTAAAGCATCAGTAAGATAGGAGGATAAGAAAGTAACAAGTCGGCGACTCCTGCGCATCGCTTGATTAAAGACCTCGTGAGTTGCGTGCCTCGCGCACATTTCGGAAATCCTGTATCATGGCTGCTGTGATTTATATCCAGAGAGTTAGCGATTAACTCAGTTTTATACCATTCACAATCTATCTCGACTGTCCTTACTACTCGCTCTCAGCATAAGTTGAGCCCAGGACGCTTTAAAACTAGGAGAAATACTGGATGGATTTTTGAGGCGAATTGTCGGTAAATGTTGTGTACTAGGCCATCTATAGTTACGCCACTCCGTCGTACTGTAAACCATTAAGAGTCCGCAGTAAGCTTGATTCTCTATACTAACGTAGTTACGCTCTCATTTTAAAACTACGTGTTGGATTGTAACGAAACTTTACTGCGGAGTGCGGACTCTTAAGTAAGTTATTACGTTGTTATTGATATTTAAAGGATATTACTCAGTAGGTATTACGTAATGGCTTTGGTATTCCAACAGACCCCGTATCATGGTCGGCCTTATCACTCGATAAGTGACAAGATAAAGCGTCCGTCTCGTTCTATTGAACGGTGTCAGCCAGTGACGGACGCTCTATCTTGTCACTTATCGTGTGATAAGGCCGTCCATGCTACTCGGTCAGTAGGATATACAGGTTGGAGAATTTACATGGGCAATTGAAGGCGTCAATTTTTGAATTAAGATAAACTGAGTTTAACATCTGGCATGCCGATCTAAATTGAAATATACCGGATAAAAATACCGGAATTCGTCTCGTCTTTTATTGAAAAGTTTATTCAGGCTACACAACTAATCACAGTGAAGTGTGTACCTACTCATTAAATTGAATGCCTTTATCTTGTTAGTAGCCAAATTGCAGCTTTCTAGTAGTAACTTCCTTTTTGATTGATTAATCCTAATAAAAACGGACTTTTTGTATTAAATAATATGAACAGAGCTCGAACTTTTGGAGCCGTCATTTTGCACACAGGATGCTGTGATATAAGCATAAAATAAGTTCAACATTGTTTTATTAATGCTATTATTTTGCTAATGTCATTGCGTTTCATAATAAAAATAATATTGTTAGATTAACAATAAATTGTATTTTTTTTCTTTTAACTGCTTTGTTTGTGTGAGGTGTGCAATAAAGACTCTTTGTATTGTATTGTATTGTAAAGAAAATTAAAAATAATTAACCTTACAACAATGCATGTGCTTATGAACATCGTGTCTTGTTTGTTATAAATGTTACGATTTCAAGTGGCACGCTCTGTGTTATCCAGGAAATCTTGCATCTCCGTGTGATCTCCGTGTAACTTGATTTATATCCGAAGGGACCTAACTTGTGATAGCTTGTAGATAGACCGATTCATCACCACGGCATAGGTACTCCGTAATAGTTATAAGTTACACTACAATATTCTAGATTAATAGTGAAGGCGCGGTTAGGGTTGTGATCGATTTCTGCCATTTTGTAACTAGCTAGGTAACGATTGATTGATTCATTACTGCGGCATATACTAATGTAATGATTGACTTGAGTCTATGATTATGTCGTCAGTTGGTTGAGCAGACGTTCGATATGACTACAGGCGAGGCGATTATGAATTCTGCCAATTTGTTTACAACATTTTTATTACTCTAGGTAAAACATGTCATGAATATTCTTTTGGATCGCAATTCGACATCAATATGCTGCTAATGAGAATTCGTAGCATGTCAATATAAATAAATAAATATAAGGGTAAATCTTACACAAATCGACCTAGTCCCATAGTAAGCTCAGTAAGGCTTGTGTTATGGGTACTAGAAGACAATATATATAATAGATATTAATACATAGAAAACATCCATGACTCAGAAACAAATATTCATGCTCATCACACAAATATTTGCTCTTACTGGGATTCGAACCCAGGACCTTTCAGCTTCGTAGGCAGCGTCACTACCCACTAACCGGTCGTCAATGTCGCTGGAAAAATTAAAAAACCGAGTCTTCAAAGTGCATTTGAAAGTTGACAATGAGGTCTGAATCCCACTGGCGCGGCCTGCGGTGGCGGTCAATAGATAAATTCCTGCCAAGTTGAATATTCACTGGCACAGCAGGCCGCGCCAGTCTGTGAGAGGCTTAATTTCGAGATATCCCGGAAGTGTCCCGAAGATTCGCGATGACACGAGCTGTCAACAATAAAGTCAAATTACGCCCTACTATGTCTAGTGGGGACGCAGGATCTTAGAAATGGGGTATAATACTTAATACATTGTGATACAAGTGAGCTTGAGATTACATCTGAGGCGGAATATTTCACACAAGCCGCAAGTGAGCATCATAAGAGCCGAGGATGTACGTAATTATCAAAGCTCACGCGTTTCATACGATATTTCTAAGTTATTTTCTTTATTAATTAATGGCAACAGGGTTTTATTTTAGTCACATAGTGAACATTGCCAAGTTTCCAGGTGGCGTCAATTCTATTTATTATTATATTCTTTTCGCCACGAGTCAACATTTTTGATAATAATAACCGAACATATTTGTAAAATTGCCTGAAGTGGCGCGCAACATTTTTTTGGGAATTTCGCGCAGTGCGCCCGCATGTGCTTAAGATGAATGTCAGACAAAAACATTTTGAGAATTGAAGTGTTCGCAAACGATAAACCCCTTTTAGAAATAAACCAATAGGTAATATTGACCTTTCTTTTTTATACTACAATGGTGACTATGTACAGCCTGCTTGGTGGGAAGACTCCCTCCAAAGGAATCACAACTTTCTATTGATTTGAAAATTTGCTGTGTTGACAGGTGGAGACAAAATGCACTCTCAACAGTTCATCCTCGGCAGCCCTGGCAACCACCAGGAAAACAGCACTATATACCTAAGTACAGAGCAAATAGTGTTACTAGTGCGGTCTTTTGTATAGTTATTTAATGTGACCGACATTTTTTATAAAACTATCATTGGTTTTTTAAATATTTTACCTTAGGCGGTGCAGTTGCTTTTTGAATTTTACTTTGATGCAATTCGGTCAACCTAAATGAACTTAAGTGGCCCACTTCTTGAACCAACTAGAAACGAGAGTAAAGGGAAGATAAATGTTGTCGACTTTAAGAATGTGGCCTAAGGAATTGACCCATTATGTTGGAATTCAGTAACACTTATCTTATTGTAATCATCGCCATTTTAAATGTTATGTTTTTACGATAAGTGATACGAATGGTTTTAAACTTCCACGCATATGCCGCTGCCATGTACGCGTGTTATTAATAATTATAAATAGTGAGATGTAACGGCGAGACGATGTATGATGATTGATTAATCATTAACAGGTGCACATATCGATTGGTTTTATACACGGGTCCAGATCGACCACACTAAAATAAGACGGCCATCAAAGATTGTATTGTTTCATGAATCCAATTTCCGTGTATAAATATTATTGTATATTTTGATGTTTGTTAAGGTATTTTAATTTATTTTAGCTTTTTAGTACCACGACACGAGCCTTATTGAGCCTTCTGTGGGACTACATTCTTTTGTGTAATATACTCTTCTAATATGTATTATTTATCGTACTTGGCGTATGCCAATAAGGTATGTTACATCGTATAGTTGCGCAGTTTTTGAAACACCACGATGACGAAGTAATAATAATAAATTTATAATTGTATTTATTAAAATTACCAAAGGTGAGCGGTATTTTTAACAAATGTTAAGACATGGAGTTGTATGTGGTTGGAGAAGGTGTATTTTTAACGCAACGAGTTAACGTGTCTGATAGAGCGCACGAAATAACTTATAGTATGAATGTGATGCGAAATTGATGAAGCGAGTTGAGGTCCAGGGCACAAATTGTTACCTTCCTAAGCGCTATTCGATTTAGAAAGCGCCCATACTAAAGGAGGTGCAGAAAAATTTAATTAGTTCCCAGTGTGTCTAATTACAAAAAATCATAATACTATACTTTGTGTATGCAACGCAATGTCTCGGCTAGAATTTGTTTTTCGACTTAAGTTTTGAGTCACCAAAGTGTTAAAACTTATGTAAAAAACTTTATCATTTGTCGTCAGTTTTATTAACTTTGTAAAATCACCATCTTACGAAATTTCAAAAATGAACAATAAAGCGTGCGGTTGTTTTATGCAACAAACGCAACTCTAAACGCTGCGCTAAACGCATTTTATCTATTATATCTACTAGCGACCCGCCCCGGTTTCGCACGGGTACTATATTATACATATAAACCTTTCTTTTGAATCATTCTATGTATTAAAAAAACCGCATCAAAATCCATTGCGTAGTTTTAAAGATCTAAGCATACAAAGGGACAGACAGCGGGAAGCGACTTTGTTTTATACTACGTAGTGATAAGCCACTTACAAAGAATTTTTTTTCGTTAATCGCGTTATTTTATCTCTAAACGCACGCACGGCATTGCACTCCGGTCGGCTTGAACCCGACGTCCATCAATTAAAGAAACACGCTACTTATATTGCGACTTAGTTTAATGGTACGACTATCGATAGTCGACAATTGACGATAACTTAATAACTGTAGTGTGAACTTTATTAAATGATTAGGTGCTCGTGCGGCTCCGCCCGCGAATTACAAAAAACACATCAATACATATACAAAGGAGCATCTTAATACGTTTATAGATCAGTAGTGGGACCGGATTTTCGCCTTAAAAGTTTTGATAATTCTAAAGATAGAAAAGTGATGCTTCGGACATATTTTGCAATATATGATGAAAAAATAGAACGAGCGTTAAGTATAAATTAGGTATTTATATATTTTTATTTATGATTTGTGAATATTGAATTAAAGTGCAAAGTTTTAGCTTCATCGTTTTCCGATATGTTAAGTGGATCGATAACGTCGTAATTTTTTCAATATCAGTTACTCTAATTCTTTATTTACAAAATAATTTGCATTTTTACGTTCACCAGAATGCAGAAGTTCCAGATTTCTAAAAACAGAATATTGTATAAAAATATAAGTGTTATTGGATATGTTACAGGTTTTTGTAACTGTAATTCTATATTGACATAGTTATTGGCAAAAACTATAATAATTTAAATATAGCCGAAACCTCCACCTAAAATTTTCTAACTTTTTAGTTTACTCGTCCTAGGTACCTCAGAACTCCGTTATTTATGAACTGATTCGCACAATTATTTTTATTATTTGAAAGTATATGCTTCCAGATTGGTCCTATTGCTATCAAAATCTTATGTAACTCCTCAATCATGTACTACAAACTATAAAAGTACGTCACAGATTCTGATAACCATGAATCCGTTAAAATACTTATAGCAACTTATGAAGTGCCGAAGGTGATTCTGAGATCTTTGACGAATTGACAGATCTCAAATATTATCGGTCTACATACAGCGATTTCGGTGTTTTCTCTTATGGTCTCTTCTCTCTTAAATGTTATCACGTCAAAAATCTTCCTGAATCTCATACAGATACCCACATTGCGATATTGTTTGCCCCCCGCGATACCTTCAGCTTCACTCACGATGGCTGGATTTAAAACGCTGGCATGCTTATCTGCGGAAACTTTGTAAGCAGGGGGTCGATCAGATACGTTTTGAATTCCAATTTGACATGAATATGGGTGCTGGGTTTGGTTTTCACATTTTTGACGTAATGTGGCGTATTTCATTATTTATGTGCCATTGTTAACTCATAATTAGCTCTCTTACTTTTTCACGATTTCGAGGAAAAGTTGTTCAGTGGGTATGACCATCTTCTTCACTTTTTCTCATTCTGGAAAAGCCCATCATCATCCTACAATCCTAGTATTTATAAATGAGAACGTTTGGATGTTTAGATGTTTGGATGTTAGGATGTTTGAATGTTTAGATGTTTGGATGTTTGTTACTCAATCACGCTTAAACGGTTCAACTGATTTTGATGAAATTTTGTACGAAGATAGTTTATTGCCTGGATTTAAATATACGACAGTTTTTATCCCGGGCCCACGCAGACAAAGTCGCGGGCGGAAGCTAGTCAGTATCATATACGTGGACATCTGTGCAGGGGCCGTAGACAAGGTTACAATCGGCAAGCGCTAACGCCAATAGAAAATAATTAAATGTAGGGGAATGGCAGATGCCGACGAAACACTTTTCGTTAACATCTGTCATTCCCATACATTTTATTAGTTTTATTATGGCGTTAGCGCTTGTCGATTGTAACCTTGTCTAGGCCCCCTGATGTACGTTCCTCTAATCACAAAACGTACTGACAGTACCAAAGGAACTTTAGTAATGTGGCTTCGACATCAAAATTGTTGGTATATAAGATATTACTAATATTACTACCTATACGCGTTCTATTCTAAGTCGCGAGCATCAGCTGCTATAATGTCTATGATTTCACTTACGCATAGATTAGATTTGTTTTTATAGAATTCGAAAAAAAAACATTCTTTTCATAGTTTGTTTTATTACGATATGCAAAAGATAAATATTATTCGACAAAAGTTATTTTTTTGATTCAATATTCTACTCCCATCAGTTTATTTTGGGCCGCCAAGCGCGTCGTTTCAACGTGACAGAATCAGCACGCCAACATTGCTACCACATTGGAACGCGAAACGACACTGACCGACCAGCCAACCAAACCCAACACCTGCCATCGAATTCACATCGATAAAGTACCCTATTCTGAATGTACGACTACATTCCGTCGTGTATTCGTTATCGGGTACAATGCATGTTCTCCCAACGTTGATAATCTGCCCCATAGATTTTGTCGATAAGCATATCGCAGGTTATGTCCGCTCGTAGTACTGGTGCGGTTCGACAGGAGTGAAGGTTTATTGATGGCTTCCAAGCATAGCTTTTTAGGGTTTATTGAACGAGAGAGATCGATCGAAGTACTTCGTTTTAGCTTGGGACAAAATTCTTTCGTATGATTCGGATGTATGTACAGATGTCCTGCTGTCCGGTTTTTTTCCGATAGGTCGCATATTAAAACGATTCTCGTGAAATTTTGTGAGCAGGTTCATTAATTATATAGCTTTTTAGGGTTCCGTAGTCAACAAGGAACCCTTATAGTTTCACCATGTCCGTCTGGCCGTCCGTCCGTCGGTTTAGCTCAGTACAATACAATACAATACAAATACTCTTTATTGCACACCTCACACAAACAAAGCAGTTAAAAAGAAAAACAATACAATAACATGTAGGTAGAGGTAGACAACAGGCGGTCTTATCGCTGAAGAGCGATCTCTTCCAGACAACCTTTGGGTATCGGAGAAAGAGATAAAACTAGATAACCATTACTTCTAGAAAAATGTTTTGTCGGCGTGATTGATTTATATACCTATGTATATAAATCAATCACGCCGACAAAACAGTAGAATAATACCTTGAAAAAATACCCTACACCTATAGTGGGGATGTAATTTATTTTTCTTGTTAAACCCATTGTGTGTAACAAGCTATCCAACTATACCCAGTTGGATAGCTTGTTCAAAAATATAGATTTCTTAAAAGCATTTTTCAATTTAGTGATTCGTTTGCGAGATATTGGGCTTTAAAGCCCTCGTTTTTGTTCGAGTCATGTGTCGTCGCCTCCCCCCCCCCCCCCTCTGCCAGCTAAATGAAAGGAAAACTATCACGGCTAAGTAGGCACAAGTAGTTACCGAGTAATAGTCGAGGCAACTACGGAACCCTACACTGCGCGTGGCCCGACACGCACTTGGCCGATTTTTTAAAGACATCTTTGAAGAAGAACAAGAAAAGACAGGCTCGTGATTTCTACAACTCACAGTGCCACTGGTTGCTAACCGGTATTACGATATTTGGTCACTTTTATTTTCACCAGATTAAGTGAACTGTTTTAATGAATACTACCACATAACATCACATCACATAAACCTCAGTCCGCTGCTGGACTGGATGGCGAAAACGGGAGAGCGGGTCTTATGGCATAAGTACCTCGCGGGAGGCTTACATTTAGCAGTAGACTATACGGAATATATATAATTTGTATAGTCAAATATATGTGAAATTTAAATTTTTCCCCACAAGCCGCAATTTTTACACCTATACTGTCTTTTGGATACAAAGTATATACATGCGTAAATAACGTGAACTTGTGATCTTATTATCGGTTTTGACCCAATATTAAAACACATTTTTCGAATCGTATGTGTTCGATGTTTTGGTTGATTGCGCTTGCTCTTTCGTAAGCGACTGCAGCGAGATGCTTATGGAGAAAATGTTATATTTCGCATATATTTGGCAATAGCCAGCTTCGCTATTCTGCATTTTTTTTTTAAGTCAACTCATCGTTCACCTCAAATATATCTAACGCCGCGATTCGTAATAACTAGGGTAATCAGAGGTCCAGTTTCGTTAGGAGCGACGGGTGAGGTGCTGTTACAGGGCAGCCTCCGTGGAGCTTTAAAGAAAACTCTAGTATATACCCAAGAGTTTATTATCCCAAATACAAACACTGCACAACTTATAGTATCATTTAATATATTTAACTTATGTTTCGTTAATTTATGGCGATTTATACAGTCATAATGCTGTCGATGCTTTATCTACATTAGGCAATTTTTACGTGTAAGCAAAACAGTGATGCGTGTATATAACAGTGCGGCGCATTAATGCGTTCTGAATAACAGCCCTGACCCCGTAGCATGGACGGCCTTATCACACGATAAGTGACAAGATAGAGCGTCCGTCACTGACTGACACCGTTCTAAGAACGAGACGGACGCTCTATCTAGTCACTTATCGCGGGATAAGGCCGACCATGATACGGGGTGGAGTGGGAACGCTCGACGCGCTAATATTAAGATAGGATTGGAGTAAAAAATAACATTTCACCCGCTTCTCTTTTTGCTTTGTTTCTTTCCTGTATAATTATTAATATTAATTAGGTATGTTATTTCTTAAATAAAAAGTAAGAGAGAATTGGTCAGCTTCGATTTTTTTTTTTTTGAACCTGACTGTTGCTATAATAGGACGGACCCAATATAGCGGTCGAATTGCGTGGTGGGAGGGTAGCCTGAGGAAAATCCAGGGGGAGCATCCGGCACGACCACGCGGGAAAGTTTGTACACTGGGGGTCAGCTTCGAACATAATTTTCTACCCATATACAAAAGTCAGGTGTAACAGTGCACAGCTCCATAATCCGTATGCTCGGCACGTCACCTGATTGGAGCAGCAATTATTCAACAGAAATAAACGGACGAATACTAATGCCCGCAATATATTCCGGGGCAGTACGCGCGACACGGGCCCCACTACATTGTCTAAAGACCACTTAAACTGAACACTGGGAATTGATTATAACACTCTTCCTCGTTCGCATAAATTTAAATTTGTGTACTTGCACTCGGGAATGCAGATAAGTATTGTATAGGTGTATATTTGTAGGCGTTTTTATATTGGATTTATTTGGAGTGTAACCATTGATTTGAAACCATAGAATTTTAAATTATACCGATTTGATGCGAGATAATACAACGCGAGATATATCTAGTAAGGTCTACGATGCAGCACTCGTAGCGTAATAAAGGTATAGTACGGATTCTTTTCCTAGACCGAATTTACTTCCCTTTGTGCCTAGAAAACAAAGTTATTGTCTTACATTGTTAAGTGGTAGACAAAGGGAGTGTTTTTCATTGTTAAGTGTAACCGCTAATTGATACTGTAAAATAAATATAGTAAAACATCAACACATTTTCAACCAAAAGGCAGCTTTGTGCACAAAGCTGCCTTTTGGTTCTTTTGGTTGGACCTCCTTTCCTTAGACATGTCTAAGGAAAGGAGGTCCACATAACAAAATATATGTACCACTTGGCAATGTTGACCATTTTATTTAAAAGAATATACTACTCGTACTAGTACTATTCGAGTAAAGTATATATTAAACAATTGCTATGTTAGACCGATGGGTATTAAGATGAGATCGGGCTGGAAAAAGAGTCCGTGCTTAACCTTTGATGAAACGGCTTGTCAGCACGGCTATCTCGCACTATCTGTCTCTCTCTTATTAGAACATTTAGAACAAGAGGTATATTGCGAGAAAAATCGAGAGTATGTCGCGGCCGTCCCATGATAGCCGTGCTGATACGGCAAAAACTAGCAAAAGGGCATATTCATTAATTTATGTCATACGTTTAGTAACAAAACCGACAGGTTAAACGTGACTTAAACATCACTTTAGTTAAAGGTTAGTCAGGTTAACCTGATCCTGCCATTTTTGACTCCCCAAAAACAGCTCACTTTGCTAGTGAAATAAGAATTAAATAATGTTAGGTTCGCAATCGCCGCAGGCACTTGATGCATGCAGTGATAACATCAGAGATGCGGGATAAGATCCAGATGTTATGAACCGTGGGCACGGGTAACACTTTGCTAATGTTATTGTTCAGTACAGGGATTCTCAACCTTTTTTGCTTCTGCTCTAGTACACGTGGTTGCATTGTATTAGAATAGATTTTCTGCTTTTCTGTGGCTGTAAGGATTTTATAGTATATTGAATGCCGTGTTCCCGTTCGATGTTTCTGCAGTGAACTACAAATTAACAAAACATAATGTATTTACATACAGCGTGAAAATAGGGATTTCATCATCATCAATCATGGTGTCAGCTGAAAGACGTCCACTGGTAGACACAGGCCTCCCCCAAAGAATGCCACAATGACCAGCCTTGCGCCGCGCATCCAACGGACTTCTGCGACCTTTACCTCAGGTCATCAGTCCACCTAGTGGGGTTTATCCACGCTGCGCCTGCGGACACGGGCGGCCGGTATGGATTTCATAGATAATTATTATCAGACACCTAACTGGACCTAAGCGAATCTTCGCCTCCGACATTAAATACCGCCAGGTTTCCTCTGCCTGATACCGTTTGTCCAGTCGACAGCCTGTTTTTTTTTATATACCACGTCGGTGGCAAACAACGTCCCACCTGATGGTAAAGTGGTTACTGTAGCCTATTACATGCGCGTTGCCGACCCTTTAAGAATGTATACACTACTTTTTTGAAGCACCCCATACTGTAGTCCCTCGGGAAAACCTCGGCAGGGAGCTCATTCCACAACCGGAGCGTCCGAGGGAGGAAATTTCTCACTTACGCGACCATTTGGATTGTCTTTTGTTCAGGATTTTTTTTGAGTTTTTTGCCTTACCTGTACCTACGACGCCTGACAGGTTTTCGACCAGTTGGAACTCAAATAAAACATATTACCCTAACCCTGTGTTCTAAGGATTTCCCATAAGTAAATATGCACATAGATCGTATGCCGGCTTAGCCAATAACTATAAAAAATAATGTACTTGTACTTAAAGTAAGACCATTCTGATAACCTAACGAGCCCTGCGATGTTGCAGTCGTGACTGACGGCAGCAAAATCCCACGTATTTATTATTTTAAAGGTTCCATGCTTAAGAAAAAACATATATCCCTTGTAACATGATTCATGTGTCAGATGATTTTTGCGCCAACACTAACCCTTTATATGCGAAGGTCAAAATGGTCCAATTAAATTATAATTTTGACATTCATAGATATAAACACATAGGTGACACTGATCCGTACCTAAGTATACGAGGGATTTAGATAAGGCTAAGCATACCTATACCTAGTTACATATATATCCATATTAATATTATAAATGCGAAAGTGTCTGTCTGTCTGTCTGTCTGTCTGTCTGTTACCTCTTCACGCTTAAACCACTGAACCGATTGAGATGAAATTTGGTATGGAGATACTTTGAATTTCGGAGAAGGACATAGTATAGTTTTTACCCTGAAAATCATCCCCTGAAATGGGGGATGAAAGTTTGTATCGAGCTACGATATAAACGAGTTCCACGCGGACGGAGTCGCGGGCATAAGCTAGTATATATATACAGAGTGTTTTTTTTTAATGGGATAGTATGGGGAAATCCGAATCTAAAGGAGATAGAGGAAAAGTGTCCAAGGAGACATTAGGTGTTTTTTTATGTAAACAAATTTGGCTCATTAAAATTTTTGGTCAAGCGTGAGTTGTTCTTAAAAAATTATAAAGTTGGTCAATTTTTTTTTTGACGCGGGTCGGCTCTGTTTCATGTAAGGATTATTTCATTGTATGGAAAGAAAAAAATCTGAACAGCAGAAGTTGGTCAAATTTAATGAAAACTAATCTTCATACAATTGTAGTATTCGCCTTTTAATATTGTTATAAGTGCCTAGGCGTGTAAAAAAATATTAAAAATTATTCCATTTTTAAATTTCGATAATCGATAAGAGCTCCAGATGATTCAAGAGAAGAACATTAATCTTCGTAAACATCATGGCACGCGATAGTCTTGAATTTATAAAAAAAAAGAATTTAAATTTGGAACGTAAGTTATTTCTGCAGCATAGAATTCAAATTTGGAACGTAAGTTATTTCTGCAGCTGTGTATTTTTGTATATTTTTTTTTTGATAATCTACCAACAAGATGGTGCACCAGCCCACAACAGTAGGGCAAGTAAACTGTGTTTGGACGAGCAGTTTCCAAACCGTTGGATGGGTACATATGGACCGATAAAGTGGCCCCCACGATCGCCCGACTTAACGCCATTAGATTTTTTATTATGGGGTTACCTTACGGGTCGAATTATGAATCCCGATACAACTCCGTACAAGAATTAAAAGATGCTGTTTACAACACTTTAAACACAATTCACCATAAGTGTCTGTTAAATGCAACTAGAAGTGTCTTGAAGTGTGCTCGTACCTGCATAAGACAAGACGGCGGCCACATCGAACATTTACTCAAGTAATAAACCAACTGTATGATGATTAGTTTTCATTAAATTTGACCAACTTCTGCTGTTCAGATTGTTTTCTTTCCATAGAATGAAATAATCCTTACATGAAACAGAGCCGACCCGCGTCAAAAAAAAAATTGACCAACTATAATTTTTTAAGAACAACTCACGCTTGACCAAAAATTTTAACGAGCCAAATTTGTTTACATAAAAAAACACCTAATGTCTCCTTGGACACTTTTCCTCTATCTCCTTTAGATTCGGATTTCCCCATACTGTCCCATTTTAAAAAAACACTGTATATATATATATATATTTATATCGTAGCTCGATACAAACTTTCATCCCCCATTTCACCCCCTCAGGGGATGATTTCAGGGATAAAAACTATCCTATGTCCTTCCCCGATACTCAAACTATCTGTATACCAAAATTCATCTAAATCGGTTCAGCGGTTTAAGCTTGAAGAGGTAACAGACAGACAGACAGACACACTTTCGCATTTATAATATTAGTATGGATTAAAAATATAGATGAATTATCGAGAACATGGAATTGCATTTGTAGTGGTTCTACCGTTTGCAACAAAAGGAGAATAATTTTCTCTTAATTTAATTATATTACATACCCTTAAGAAATGGAATAAGTAGTAGTCCTCTGTTTTTTGCTTTTAGTCGCTATTATGTTCTTCATCTGAGCTGTCACAAGTATTGATAATAATATTGTTTGAAATTCGATCCATTTCCCCTTCCTGACATCGATATTTATTTTCTTTACTTTCGACATGGCGACAATATTTTTTCCCAGTCCTCAGCAGTAGTCGGACCAAAATTACTCACTGCCATTTTTTTTGAAAATTATGTAACTTACACTTAGTCGTACGTGCTGACACAAAATTATTCTGATAATTGTGAGAATACAATAAAATCAGACGTAAAAATATATGGACAACGTAAATAATATTCACAATTTGACACTGACATTATTTTGGTATTTACTTCTTCAATATATAACAAACCTCTTTTTATGCTGATAGTACGAGAAAATAGAAAATTTAAATATAGAATGCCTGTAAACATACAATACTACTACATATGCAATTCCATGCTCTCGTTAATTTATCTATACCTGCATGTCATATCATTCCTCATGTATACCCCTTTACACCCAGTTTGAGAAGATTGTTACAACCCGTGTTTTACATTGAACTATTAATGTTTTATATCATCAGTCATCACTAGCTGTTGCCCGCGACTTCATCCGCGTAGAACTTGTTACCGTCTAAGAATAATGATTGCTATTAAGTTAAAGATTAAAGTAAGTAAACATTTGTGAGATCACTATTATTTTATTACCATTGCATTACTGATATTTCTGTAATTATACTTAATTATAAGATTGTCTCCTAATATTTATTAATTCAGTTATTTTTTTTTATCATTATACTGAATCCAATCAGGAACCCTTCCCGCACTAGTCGCACTAGTCGCACTCGCACTTGCCCGGTTTTTATGCCGGGACTTAAAAAACTAAGATCTATCTTTCCGTTCGCAACTAAACTCAGGCCATTCTTCATTCATTTAGATTCATAAATGTTGCAAACAGCTGCGTCGTTAAGATAATCGGGCAAATATACTATATCTTAATTACAACTCTGAATTTAATAGATATATCGATTATTTATTCAAAAATAATGATGCTTATACGGGTAACGACAGTCTATTTGCTCGAGATAATGTCAGCATGGACACATGTTGAATTTATTTAATCACACTGTAAGTAAAAAATATAAGTATTACTAGTGGTAATTTACCACGTCGATCTCAGAACTAAAGACCTATTCGATTAAAAAATTTGATTGCGTTCGGTTTCGAACTTGAGTATGAATAGGGTTACTTATATAATAAGGCCTTTGTAAATTTTCAAAAAAAAATAAAAAAAAACGAATCCCATCGCTTAAATTAGACTATTTTCTCGTACATACAATTATATTTGTTCTCATTTTCAATAATCTTACATAAAATCCTGTAGAAACATTTGATTCACTATTATAAAACTGTACCTATGTAAACCAGTTACACTATTAATAGAGACACCCAATTTTTCGTGCTAAATAATGGTAACTACATAAAATAATTTCAAGCTACAATCTCCACCCCAACAATGTACACCCGTTGTAAACTTTTTTGTGAGCTCAGTAGCTAAAATATTCCTTGACAGGCGGCTGCCAGTCCATCGGTTCCTGGCAGTATTGCCCTTTTTGCCGGACATATCTATTGTTCCTGGCAAAGAGACATCAGTAGGCCTACCCAGCTGGATTCATTCTACAATAATTTTCCTCGTTAAAGTAAATCCAGCTGTTTCCATACTTACTCCGTAACTAACCAGATCCGTTCTACTTAACTGAGCGTAATTTCTTAATTACAATTAGAGAAGGAACCGCGGGCATATTTTGCATGCTCTTGAGCAATTCGTCGAGACAGAAACCTTCCGTCCCAACTTAATTCCCGACTGTAAACCGAGTGACCTAAGTGCAATTCAGTTTACACGCGATTTTATTGTTTATTCCAGGAAGGTTAGTCCTATATCGGTGTAAATATTGAAGTGGACTTAAGTCATTCCGGGTGTCAGGTGGTTGTGGGCATTACAATGTCCGCAGACATTCTGTCAAAGAAGGATTTACCTGATCGCTGAGGAAGTATAAGTATTTGATGGAGGGTACGAGACGATCTACTGATACTGAGTTTTCGTAATTTTGTACTATACGAGTGAATACTACATATTAACATTAATTCGGAGTTCGGACTGTGTCTTCCTTGAAAAAGGTAGCAGAAAGCTCTCAGGTGGCAGAAAAACTTCTTGTAGAGTAAATGGTCCACGTTTTGTCTTAAACCTGCAGCAGCGGCGCTACCACGAATTTCGAAAGTCGAAGTTCGGGTGTTTCCATCTGTATCGCACTCCCTTACTCGAGTGACAGGGATGCATGTATTACGAACTTCCACTTTCGAAGTTCGTGGTAGCGCCGCAGAGGCGGTTCACTGTGATTTCTTCGCGCCGCTACACACACAGCTAACTGACCATCGGTGCACCTTGTGGTTGCCACGCGCTGCTACGGAGCCCACGCGTTCGTGCTTTGCATCATCATTCGCCTCGTAAATATGCCTTAACCAGAAATAGCTAAAACATATCGTATTGCAGCGGGTTATAAGAATAACGACAAAAATTCGGAACATTCGTTTTTCTCGCTGCTGTCGGGACGGTCGGAGGTTACCGAAAGAAAGGTAAGGAAATGCGTGATTCCGTACTGTTGGTATTGCAGGTACCTACTCGATACCTATATATCTTATATATCCAAGGTAGCTATAGGTATTTACCTATAAGTAATTTTACTACCTACTTAAAGAAGAATAGCGGAACGTTTCTATATTGTTGAAATAAGTTTTAAACCTTATTATTACTTTAAATAGGTACTCATTAACGTAACAATATAGGTAAATACTACAGATGAACAGTGTATAGTATACATTTTTGTATAGGTACCTATCAATTTTGTTTGAATTAAAACATAACATTGTTCACGCTCCATTTAAAATTTTGTCAATGAATTTAAGAGCCAAAATTGCTAACAATTGCACTAGGACAGAATAAGTTATAGTAGCCACGCGAATAATTAAATAGGTCAAGTTAGCGGGAACCCTTAGCTTGCTAACAAAGAACCTTCTGTAACGTAGTACCTACTATTAATTATTCTGTGCCTGCAAGTACAAAAGCTAATTAGCCTAAATATATGGAATGTTGCCTGATTTGTTTCACTTTCGTAGTTTCTTTTCGTAGTTGCTTAGGCATTCAAATTTTGGCAGTGGAAAAATCCGCTTTGAATTTCCGAAATACCTTTTTGTACAACAGTACCTAATCAAGCGCGAGCTTGTTTTTTTGTTATCATCTCTGATGGTACCTACTTAGTCATACGTCGGATCTACACATGCTCGCCAAGATAAACTTGCCTAACTGTTTCCTTACACGACTTGAGTCATGTCAGACGAAGCATCTTACATAGTTGCAATAATTGTCCACAAAAATCCGCGTCATTTCCTGCTTACACCGTATCAATGCGCTGACAAAAACCGAAGTGTGGCTGCGCGGACGCACAATTTATCATTTTATGATAAATTTGACGCGTGGCGATGGCGAGCCAACATCCGCACAGCTGCTGACGACGGGTTAAAAAACCCGCCGTGCTCCATTCAAGTCAATCATTTACAATAAAATTAATGAACCAATAATAAGATTCTGTGTTTTATGGAGAATGTACGCGGGAATGTCGGCAATTCAGGCACAGCAAGGGGCTGCACAAATTCTAAAATGAACACAGATTCTAGTTATTCTAGCTAACACGAGTTGAAGTCATAATATTAAGGCAAACATGAGTGAATATTATCTTGTTTGAATGTAATTTGCCCCCAGAAATTGTAACAGATGATTGTTTTTAAATATAAAACCAACTCACAACATTAATAGCATAGAAACTGAGAGCAAAACAAAAAAAGGCAGAAGTTCCCATTTCTTATATTTTATTTTGTGCCTCTGTAATTATGCACGGAAAAACTTAGTAAAATCCGTTTAAATCGTTTTATTTCAATAGCGTAAAATCCGATAGCATTTATGTTGTTGATCTAGCTCGTCAGCAAGTTAAAATATTTTCTGACAGCTCAAGCTAACTTGTGTCAGTTTATGGTAAACCGTGGCAGGTGGTGCCTGCACAAGTTACATGATACAAATGATGTTGTTATCCGGCCTGCCAAAACCCCGCTCCGTGGAAGTATTATTATACAAGGACGGTTCGATTCGGTACGTTTACTGGCAGCTCGTGACATTGCTGATTTTGTGACATCGAGATGATTACACTAACGGACACGCGCTTGTTGTTCATATCATATGCCTTGAATCTTGATAAAGAAGAACTAAGACTTAAATCTACTCTAAATAGCCTACTACCGAATTGCTGAATGGTTGTTCACATCAGGAGGGACCAGGACGACGTCGGTTAAAACGCTTACGTTGTACTGTAATGTATTTTTCAACACAATTGCTCGTAACGTACCTCTTATTGTGTCGCTTTTAGGCTCATAATCCTGGATATTAAACACGCGTGTTTAATAACATTACGATACTTGTGTGTTATGGTTATATCCCGATTAAGTCACGTTGCCACCTTGCAGCAAGATGTATGCATGCACACGGTGCATTCTTAAACTAACCGGGTTGTACAGAATGTACAGCTTTTTTTTAATTCTCGGCAAATGGATTCTTACTCGACTATTTCTTTTTGGATATGATATAGAAACGGTTAATTTAGTAAAACTATTCACTTTTGATAACATTTTACATGAATTAATAAAGATAACATTTTAAAACGAAATTATTTATTTTATTTTGTATTGGCTGTTTAGAGATTTCATCTAATGCGCGCGCACTGCGCAAACTTCACAAAAAAAAATGATGCGCGCCATTATAGGTTATTTCACAGATATTTGTAAACATTGTTAATGCGTGTTGGGTTATTAACAAAAATGTTGATTCGTGGTGACTAGAAAAGTGATAAAAAGAATGGACGCCACTATAAATTCTTGACGATGTCTACAACATGTGAGTAAAAACTTGTTGACATCAATAAGTAAAGAAAATAACTTGACAGGCCTATCAAATTTTCATCTTATGAAAAGGATTTTTTCCTCGCAAAATGTGTTGAAAAACGTCGTATGAAACGCGTGAGCTTTGATAATTACAATCCTCGGCTCTCTTATCACGCTCACCTGCGGTTCGCGTGATAATTCCGCCTCTGATGTACTTATCAACATACCTCACTTGTATCACAATGTACTATTACGTCACACCTGGCCATAATGCGAGTTTTACTGCACGCTGCGCGTACGGTAAAACTTGCATTGTGGCCAGGTGAAGACGTAAAATGGTGTGCTCACCACGGGCGGTAATTCGTAAAGCCCCAGATCGCATATTTATGGCCCTCACCAATTCACCGCCCTTGGTACGTAATGTACTATTTTTGTATGGGAAAATGACAGGTTATTTGCCCTTGTTCGAAAAGTTACACAATTACACCTCAGGCACAATCCCCGGTCAGTTTGTAAAGTAACAAGATTAGGTAACACTTTATCTGTCAAAGTGATCCTTGATAAATTAGGTACCAAAAATCGACGGATTTCGTGCAACATCGCCTCTTTTCACGTAAAAGGTGGCCATGTCACCAGTTGTTACAAAGATGAATTTAATAGTCTTGACAGCGGCCACCTACTCCTGCGATATTTACGACCTGTGAAATGTACTGTAAACGATTAATTAATTACCAACAAGTTCACTATAAAGTGTTACCTACCCTTAAATTGAACACGGAAAAGGGAACAGTATTTTAACACGAACAATAATGTATGAAGAATGTTTAAGTTGTATATAGATATGCTATAGTAAAGTTACACATTCAGGTACAATACTTATTTAGATTAGATTATTATTATTTGTAAACTTCGAATTAAGTTACAACATTACACACGAAGATAAAGAAAAAAACAATAATATGTAATTCATTATGTATATAATTACAAAAATACATTTAAAAGATTGTACAGTATCGAATGAATATCAAGATATCTGTTGTACTTACGTACTCCTTTTGGTACGTAAGGGCGAGTTTAAGAGTTCGCAGTAAGCTCGGCCGAATTTCACCTTCCCGTACAAACGTAGTTATGCTCTCATTTTAAAACCACGTGTTTGTTGTAACGAAACTTTGCATATACAATGACATGAGGTATATCTTTGTCTGTAATTAGTTTATATGGTTCCAGTTTATAAAACGAATAAAATACAGCAAAAACAAATTTTGTATGAAAAACTTAAACTCGCTGTATTTTTTTACTATGGTATGGTGGGTGGTTTTAATATGGTATTATAGCTTCAGATACCATAGTAAAAAAATACACCGAATTTAAGTTTTTCATAATCCTCCTCCTAATGTCATTGTACATGCACAGTTTCGTTACAATCCGACACGTAGTTTTAAAATGAGAGCGTAACTACGTTTGTATGGAGAATCGAGCTTACTGCGGACTCTTAAGTGACTATGGAAATGCTATATAGGCACCTGCACGGCTAGCACGCGACGGCGCGCGAGCTCTCTCGATTTTTCTCGCACTATCCGTCTCTCTCTAATTAGAACACTAAGAACAAGAGGTATAGTGCGATAAAAATCGAGAGTATGTCGCGGCCGTCCTATGCTAGACGTGCAGATAAGCGCGCGACGTGTGGCGCAACATTACACCTAAGCCTAAGCGTGCTTAGGCTTGCGAGAAAAAACCGGACAAGTGCGAGTTGGAGTCGCCCGCCGAGGGTTCCGTACTTAATTACAAATGTATAGTTTTTTAAGGTTTTTTCCTGTACTTGTAACACGATATTACTTGCCAAATTTCAAAGTTGTAGTAGGTCAACGGAAAGGACCCTATAAATTTTACCATACAAGTTAGATTTTTTCACAGCTTCAAGGGACTGTAGATTTGAGTATATGATTTAAATTTTAACTCGATACCTCTACGCGTTCCCAAGATAAAGGCTATTGGCAGACATACAGACGGACAACAAAGTAATCCTATAAGGGTTCCGTTTTTCCTTTTGAGGTACGGAACCCTGAAAACACACTTACGAAATGCAAATTTTAAAACAAAAATAATTTAGCAGCGAAATGTAAATTTGATATCAAATGTGCTCTTTAGATCATAAAAAGCTTTGCCATACAATGCAGATTCGTTTAGATGTTCAATTTAGAAGAGGGCTTAATAAACTCGTGTATTTTAATTATTAAAGAGTAATCGTAGCTAATGATAGAAATTGTTAGTTTTACATGTCAGCATATAGTTTTTCATTAATTACCGATTAACTTAGTAATGGAATTCTATTCTGATAGACCTTTTAGATATCCTGGGTAGCAGCTATAAGCGTTGAGTCCATTGACAACAGGTGACAAGATCAAGATAACCTTATCTGCCCTTTAATAAATACATTATAGTTATATATTATAATTAACTCATTATAAATTAATGTTTGCGTTGGTTTTTAATGATTGCACTTAATTTTTTTGCGCTTAATACGCATACGTACTACTACTAGTGCGTGTTCTCACTCTTTGGCCACACAATTAAGTTAAAACGATCTCTTCATTTTAACTAAATGCATCTACTTTTTTACATATGCAACATCAAGTCCAATTCTTCTATTATTTAATTCTATGATCTCGCCGTAAAATTCGGTACTCACAATTATAAATATGTATATTCGCATAATCATTTTATGTATTAATTAAAGTGAAAAAGTTGATTTTGTATCAAGCAGTAACGAACCATAATCTTCTAGAAAATGATACATTGAAAAATGTCATGCTCCATCCTGGTTTCAAACTAGGCCCCGTATCATGGTCGGCCTTATCACGCGATAATTGACAGGATAAGAGCGTCACCGTCTCGTTCTATCGAACGGTGTCAGCCAGTGACGGACGCTCTATCTTGTCACTTACGCCTTGGCCACGACTTTGGTGTTAAGCGACCTGCGGCAGCGGTTTTTCTAATTCATTGCGCGTGATCCCAACTAACCACAGTGCGTTGCGCGTCTCGACCGCGCAATGAACAGATAAAACGCTGCCGCAGGTCGCTTAAGACCAAAGTCGTGGCCAAGTCGTTATCGTGTGATAAGGCCGACCATGATACGAGGTCAGGGATCTTCTGGCATATAAGCGGTCAGTCTCTCTAAGCGACCGAAGAGTGAACTGGTTGTAAAAATGGTTGAACCAACCACGGTTCTGATAGCTATTTCGATAACTTTGAGATGTAAAATAATTTCAAATGACTGGCGGAGATCTGTACTTACCTAAGTAAAAGTAAGAAGCGTAAAACACTAGGTTCTTATAATAATAATAATAAAGTCACCGCATGCCTTTTAACATTTTGAGACTGATTGTCAAGACAGGTGTTCGCTAGTCTCCTCCCATAACCCATTTTACAGACCACCCACCATTCAACCCAATAACCCATGACCTTAGTACCATCACAGCACAGTATTGCACTGCAATAGTCTTAGCACCTGGCGGGGACCATCACTGTATCATGTTGTGTGCTCGGAGATGGCATGATTCCTCGTTTTTGATTATTTTTGTTTTAAAGGGCATCTGTGCTGTTGGCTTCGGCCCCACTCATGCCTCCCAAAATCCGGGACCCCATGGTCCTGAGATATGGTACAAACATACAAATAATACTAATAATAGTCATTTATTTAAACACATCCTTGGTTACAGGTTCATGAGCAGGGAGCGAAACTATGGTGCCGATGACAGTTTTCATCTAGATTATATATTATATTACCTACCATTATTACACTATAAAGAATCAATGAGGTGTTGCAATGTTGTTTTAAAAAAACATCCTATATGCGACTTTGCGTCATAATGACGTCACCGGCACCATAGTTTCGCTCCCTGTTCATGAGTATTATAGGTACCTATCAGTATACACTATCATGGACGCATAAATCAAGAGGATGGTCATATTCAGTACAGTCACGTTTTTTCATAAAATACAAACGCTAAAATAGGTACCTACTTATTTTCAGCTTGTCGTAGTCGGATAAATATACATTGAAAATACCTGCTGCAGCTCACGTCACTATCTATACTGAGCTGCTTCGGTACAGAAACCTCTCTAATTAATTCTTCTCTAGCATGTCGGGTTGCATAATATTTGTAGCCATAAAGCCGATAGGCATAACTAGTTGTGTCAAAATTATCATTACGCATAAACGACAATAGTCATAAATTAGTTCGCATACATTTTTTTGCCATAATATTTGAGAGCATAAATAGCAAATGTCATAAATTTATTGTGCATGAAAGCTTTAAGCATAATTATCAGTCGCCATAATATCTTATCTTATCTTATCTAGATGAGGGCCCTTTCGGATGCACTTCGACCCAGCGGGATCTTTTGTGCATTTGCCCTCTCCTTTATGCCTACTCCCAAGCTCGCTCCATAATAGCGACAACCATTATATAAGCATATAAGACAACCATTTTGACCGCCAGAGTGTCGACGTCACCTTGCTTCGCGAGGTGCCTATTTCCGTTCTAAGGGACACCAGTGAACCCTAACCTAACCTAGCAATAGAAAAATTGTTGCGATTGTTTTTTGTTACTGCGGGGAGCTTTACCCCGAGAGCCCCCCATGTGGGGGGCTTTGCCCCCCGCCCCCCCTTTTTAGCTGCCCTTACCTAATTAAATTCTTGGCAACTAACTTAATAGCTGTTTTTTTGCGAATCAAAAATACAATAAAAACATATTGTGTTTATTTTCTAAGCATCACTCACCGTGCATATTTAGTCATTGACTAAAACTTGTATGCTGATCAACATTATGGTTAAACAAAATATGACATAGTATTATGCGCAGAATTATTAATGACAAAAGACTTTTATGCGTAACAACTTTATGCGTAAAGTTATATTATATGGCTTTCGAAATTATCACGAGAGTCATTAATATGCGACTAGATGGACACCCGATCAGATCTTCATCTCGCTTTTAAAACCATGTATTGGCAATGCCTAAATCATATGCGGAAGCAGTTTGCAGCAAGGAAACCGCAACAAAGAAGGGAACTCTTTGTTGCGGTTTCCAAAGCCAAACCCCCATGTACCCTTTCATAATCTACATTCATTCTTCCCGCATGTCCATTAAAGTCTCCACCTACATACGAGTATATTTTCTTCACTGTCTGGAATATCCATCATCACTGTATCAAAATCTTCCCAAAACTTCTCTTTCACTACATCATCACATCCACACTGAGGAGCATACGGACTTAAAAAGTTTAGTTCACTCTTCCTATTGACATTCGTCACACCCTGTTTCAAGTTATAGTCCAGTACTATACCGATACCATTGCGGTGGCCATCACTCCCACAGTAGTAAAACTTACCCTATCTCTTACCATTCCACTTCGTCTTTTGCTAAAAAGCTACATTCATTCTCGTCTTTTTATCATACCCGCTAGCTCACTCCCCCTTCCCGTCATCGTCCCTACATTCCAGCTCGCATACCTCAGTCTCACATATCTTGGCTCCTGGGCTTGCTTCTTACGTCGCCCCCACCCAGCCTGGTGCGATAACCCTAGTCCATTTCCCACAGGAGCCGGGTGCTGCCCCTGCGCGACACCTGTGGGGTGGGGTACGCCCTAACCCTGTCACTAATCTCATTCGTTTCTGTATTCATGCTGCAAAGGATTTGTCATTTTTTTACGACCGGCCGCCTACCTAACCACAACAACCTTCCTTGGGAATTCTCAGTTGACTTGGATGGTTGTCATTTTATTATTTTAGTCGCCTTCTACGAGATCCACGGCTAAGCACGGAGTGGGCTATTCTCCAACCGGCCACCACACGGTTAACTGTGTTGGCACTGTGTGAAAGTAAATTACCCGAGAATATTGCATTACTTCACTTACTTGTTTTCAATCAATATTTTGCATTACTGCCGATTGTATAGTTGTCTTTTCACTTCAAATGGCTCAAATAAATAGTTGAACTAGCTAACATTTTTCTTACTAATGATTCGTATGAAAAAAAATGTTAGCTATAGTTTAACAATTATACATTGTCCATATTCCTCGTTTGTATGGTAACATTTGTGAGCCAACTTCGTACAATGGCAACATTTGTGTAACGTTGGCAAGATATCGTCGGGAATGACATAGGTGTACCTTGTTTGTCTACCATGCACATATAGACTTCGTACGAATACTAAAGACAGACATTAGAGACACGTGTAACGTGTAATTGCCTGGTTTGTCTGTGTCCGGCTCGCAGCTGGACGCCGCGGTCTAAATGTGGCTTGTTTGTTGTTGTGCGACAATCGAAACTTCGTTTGTCGGCCCCGCATCGATTTATCTTACAACTTTTTAGGTACTGAAAAAGGCTTCGATGCAGCACTAAGTTAATTTTATAAGTTTTATTCGGTTCCAGAAATCGTTTCAAGTTTAATAACGAAAATAAATTGAAACCTTAATTAATACTGATAATGCCAAATATCTAATCAGTCTAATTATACAATCAATATTTGATTTTTAGGGTTCCGTACCCAAAGGGTAAAACGGGGCCCTATTACTAAGACTCCGCTGTCCGTCCGTCTGTCTGTCTGTCCTTCTGTCACCTATCTCACCGACCGAACCGTGATAGTTAGACAGTTGAAATTTTATTTTCACAGATGTTTTATTTCTGTTGCCGCTATAACAACAAATAATAAAAAAAAACAGAATAAAATAGAGTCCCCAGTAAGCTCGGCCGAATTTCACCTTAATACATCCACACACTACATTCCATCATCCTAATGAGGTATATCTATGTCTGTAATTAGTTTATATGGTTCCAGTTTATAAAACAAACGAAATACAGCAAAAACAAGTTTTGTATGAAAAATTTAAATTAGCTGTTTTTTTTACTATGGTATCTGAAGCTACATAAACTAATTACAGACCTATATATACCTCATATCATTGTACATACAAAGTTTCGTTACAATCCAACACGTAGTTTGAAAATGAGAGCGTAACTACGTTTGTATGGAGAATCGAGCTTACTGCGGACTCTTAAGGGGGCGCCCATACAACTAACGTGATATTTTTGCGGTTTTTATTGATATATGGTAATGCTATGGACTCGCACTTGGCCGGTTTTTTTTAAATACTAGCAGTCCGCGCGGCTTAGCTTGCGTATTGCAAAAGAAGCAGGCAAACCCGCGGGATAAAATATAGTCTATAACCATCCAGTAAGTTCAATCTACACGTAGGGGGAATCATTTTTGAATCGGATAGGCGATTCCGGGGATTACCCATTACATTCAAACATACAAAGCTACAACAGACTTTTCCTCTTCATAATATTAGCGTAGATCTTAGTCGACAGAAGATGACATTCCTAGGATATCGCTTTTGTTTCAAGGCTCTGTCGTTATGATTGATTGAAAAACATTAATAGTCTCATGACGAGCCTCCGTCATGACGTCACAATTTGTCATCTCGAATTGGGTCAAACATATTTCAAACTTGGTTATATCAGGGGTACTTCTTTAGTAGCTGCTCTGCATTTTAATGCAGAGCAGCTACTTTGTCCAAATACCAAATATTGTTGTAAAAATGTATTTCAAGACTTGGCGAATATCTATGGAAACAAATATCCGCCAAATATTCATCTTGCCATGTGAGAAAACGCGAGCATTTTCAGAGCATTTTCCGCGAATTTTCGCATTTCCGAAAGTTTTTTTAAAGGCACAGCATTTTCCTTTTTTACAGTGTCGGCTTTATACTCTTACTGTTGCTCACTGTAGGTGTACTATAGATAAAATTCAGAATATATCAACTTTGGTGAGTTATAGGATCAATCAATAATACAAATTTTTGACCTAAAATGTTGGTAGGTACAATATTGGCGGTGTCCCGTGCTGTAACATGTTTCTTAAACTTTAAACGTTCCGTACTAAATTTGCTGTCTCTTCGCCCCAAAAACCTATCGTAATCATAAAAAAATATTTGTCTACTTTATAAAGGAATAAAGGCGTTTTTCTCTGAAACCATTAATTTTTCAGGATTATTATAAAACAAACTAAACCTGCCAAACCTAATGGGTTCTACATCAAAAATATAAAAAAAAACTTTGCGGTCTTCGAGAAAACTGGCTTTTTGGTGAAATTAATATTCGGACGAACGGTACATTTGGGAAATGAAATTTAGTGAATATGATATAATACCACTTTAATAAACAAAGGCGAATATCAGCCCTGATTTTATCATTGACCAATGGCCACTTAAGATTCTGTTTGACGTTACATCGAGTTTGACAGGTTGCTCATTCATACGCTCCCTGTCACATACCGGTTGAAACGCATGTGAAAACATCCGGCAGCTTTATTTATATCTCATTCAATCATACATTTCAAATGTCCATTTGAATTGGGTCAGTTCTAGTGATGCACAGTTAGAGTAGTAATTTATTTTTATATCAAACACTAACGCTCCAGATTGTGTTTAAGTTTATAAATTATAACATATCTGCTTTAAACTCGTCATTTACATATTTTTTCTTTATGAATTTTGGCGTGAAATCCTCATAACTCACTGATGGTAAAAACGTTAAACGTTACATTTCATCCTACCAGTCCGTTAGGTCCTGTTCATATTTTACATAGGCAGATCCTATATTATAATTATTTTATTTCGAATTCCGTATCACAGCCTAGTTGATGAGCGATAATTCTAAATTAATATAGCATAAGTTTTAACACACATTAAAGACAGACACAGTTTCTAGATAAAGTTCTATATCTAATTTAAAATGGCTTTCAAGCTGCAGATCCCTGTTAATAATAACAATGATCCTTTAAACACTTAACATTTTACCACTGATTAAGAGTCTTGTTTCTGCCTCAATAAACACCATTTAAGGGCGCGTATAATGTTCCGTAGTGTCATACCATTGCATTTTGCAAGTGCCTATATCACCGTAAGAAACCAGTCACATCGTAAGACAACATAAATATTTACACTGCGAACACGTAAAGAAAGCACTTGAATATTATTCATTTGATGTGTGGACAAGGGAACACACTTCAATGAGATCGGGTAATGTATGTTGCTTTTGCGTCGTTTTTGCGGGGAAGATATATTTATTAAGTGAGCTCAATCGATGTAGCTTTACCTCTCTAAAGCCAAACAGCTATATGCTACTGAGGCACTTGAACGAAGATACGACCGTTTTGATTTAAACGGTTAAGTGTTCAGTTTTTGTAGACGGACGCTTGGTGGAATTAAATCGGTAGATAAATACTTGAATGGCTCAAGGAAACGGATTTTACGCTCCATTGTACTAAGACGCAGAAAAAGTACGAAGCAAGTAAAGGCACGGCAAATAAATTATATTGTTCTAAAGTATTTCGTTGTTTACCATTAATTATCACATAGTGTACTCATGAATCATCGTTTCTGATAATTCATCACTAATTAATCATTTCACAGCGTCGATTATGGTATTCATAATCAGACGTTACAGTTGCGTGTTTTTTTTTAAATAAGGGGATGTTTCACAAATTTAGTCCCAAAGGAAGCTCAATACGTGTATTTATGCGTTCCGTAGCGTGGCAATTTGATCTTGGTACACAATTAGACGATTTGACATTGATGTATTATTAACCACCTAAACAATAACCCTCCTCTCCTTCGGCAGTCGGGTAAAAATAATAGTCGTCAGATTGTGAAGGGTTTTGACAGTGTGTTAATTGTGAAGGGTTTTGACAGTGTGTTAATTGTGAAGGGTTTTGACAGTGTGTTAATTGTGAAGGGTTTTGACAGTGTGTTAATTGTGAAGGGTTTTGACAGTGTGTTAATTCTGAAGGGTTTTGACAGTGTGTTAATTGGATTTGTGATTATATCATGCTGTAGCAGCTGTTGGCTCCCTAAATACAAATGAATTAATAAGAGATTTTTATATCATTTACGTGCGTATATGTAATTTATTCAATAAAACAGTAGGTATGCGGCCTAGTAGTAAAGGACAAAAGATTATAATTATAAAGACCAATTCTTTCATTCCGATATACATAAGGTATTACCTAAATACCAACCGATAAGAGTGATGGTATTGTTGGTATTCGTTAGTAACATGCAGCTGCATGCTAGCATATTTTACCTACCAATACGTCACTTTTCATTTTGAGTTTCCTTAAATTATAGCCTCCACACTTTATAGCCTGGATTAAAATATAGGATAGTTTTTATGCCGGGTCCACGCAGAAGAAATCGCGGGCGGAAGCTAGTTTATATATCTTACCGCCACTTAAATGTTAAGATAAACCAGAAAACAATAACAATCGATTTTTAGGTAAGTAGATTAATGCAGAAGCCAGGAAAAACCGCGGATAAGTATAGTCACAAAACGAATCTCAACCCTACTTATTTTTTTAACGCTTGCATGTGCACTCATAATGCCACTTTCAACAGAAAAAAAACCTCAGAATCTAACAGAATGAGATTTAAATCGTAGCTCTATTCTGTTTCTCCATCCTATTTGTTAAGATTATTTAGAAAGAGTAGGAAGTATGTATGAACTGCTGAACTGTTGATCCATAATAAACATGATACCCTAGGATTTCGCTATTAATGTCAAAAAGCATTATGCCATATAAATTAGAATGAATATGTCAATTATGTTACGTAAATTGGTATAAATGTGCAATTTCTCAGAATGGTGGATAGTTACAGGTTTAGTGAAGCACCCACGTTGGATGTCCGCGGTCCGGCTGACAAGCCGTGTGGGCTGACAGTCAATAAATAAATCCAAATCTATGCAAGTGCGGCCGTGGGCGAAAACTGCTAGCCCTAGGGGTTAACTCAAAAATCTGTAAATTTCACGATGCTTTAGTCACATGTTATTACTGAAAAAGCTATCAATAATTCTCCGCTTGCAAGTAGGTAACGAATCTCAAGAATTGGCACATGCGTCAGTTTTTGCGGAAGTGACTGCCATGTCTGACCCTCCAACCCCAAGAGATTGGGAAAGTATATAATTATGAAAATAATATAACCGTTTTACATAACAATAAAACGATTATTATATGCCGAGAGAAAACACAGCGTCGCATTATGAAGAAGCAATGTGCCAACTCACCTGTTGTCAGATTAATACTCACGATTCCTGAACGGATCTTCAGTTTCTGAACGTGTTTTGTCTGTCAACGTCACCGCTAGGCGGGAAGCTGGTCCCGACCTGTCATTGATGTCTTCACCAGGAAGAACCTTCCTGCGACGTTGTGTTTTCTCTCGGCATATAATAATCGTTTTATTGTTATGTAAAACGGTTATATTATATGCCTGTCAGAAAACACAGCGTCGCATTATGAAGACGTGTTTGTTATCTGCTGGTGACTAAAAAACACACGCAATGATGATATAAATCAAACAGCATGTACTTAAGTAATGCAATAGAAGAATTATAATAAAAGTTAATCATCAAAAAACATAAGCAGTCTCGCTGCACTGTTTTGGTATAAATGCCAATATTTTTTTGGGTAAACCTAAACTTAACTATTTCAACAAGAAATAATACTTAAGTAGTAATGAGATCATCTCACAGCCAATAAGAGTAATGAAATCCCAAATACTAACAAAATTATCAAACAAATTGACATTAGAAATTTCGCGTTCCTGTGAATCAATTATTTCTCGGCTATAATGCTTTGTAAAGTTATTGCGGCTTCGCCAACTGCCTCTGTTAAATATCATCTTTTGGTCGCCTTTCCAACCAGCATAGTGAGGCCACTGCCGACCGACAGCTACCTGGCGAAGCATCAATACCTACATCTCTCAAGTCTGAGTGAACCCAACCTCCAATCAATGTCCTAGAAGCTGGGTTAGCCTCACCACGTATTGTGATGAGCAGACTTGAAAAGTTCCTCCTCGTTTTTCATGACATTTTGATACATACATACGACCCAGGTCACTGGACATATGCCTTCACATTCATGCCTCTTTAGCTCCCATCCTGATTAATGTTAAGAACCTTTATCCGTCTTTGAACCGAAACTATATTGTTATATAGTCCATATTGCTCCATAGTCCTTGTAATGATCTTCTGTGATCTTCAACAGAGTCAAGTCATGGATTCTACGATTTGAGGCTAAGAGTAGTATGACTGAAGCCCAGCGTGCTGCTTCAATGAAAGTGTCCTCTGCAGGAGTGTTACACATAGCCTAAGAGTAGCCTCTAAGACCAACCTGCAATTCGAAATTGGACACTTTTGTGCGGGAGGCTTCGCATTCAGAATTGCTTTTAGAGTGCTACTAATGAAAAAATTAAGGAACATGAACAAATTATGGATATGGCTGACATCTAAAGTAGCATAGTATTATAGGAAAGGCCTTCCTCTAGATATGCCCTGGCCAAAAACTGTCTAACCTCTTCTGCCTTGGGTGCTGTGCTGTCAATCCGACTGTCAGTACACCACCTCCCCAACGTCTCATAGCTGATAGGTATTTAGTAATATTAGATGGTGTCCATCCCTTCTTTAATAAGCCTTTCTCTTATTTTAACCCAACTTTCCAGATCTGTAGGGCTAGTTTCTCCACCATGGGTGGTGGCTGGCCAGTGGTCAGATCTGCCAGTACTTTCCGCAAGTTTTGGATTTGGTAAGGTTCATCCTCGTCCGTGACTGGAGATCCGCTCTCCAAAATGACTGAGTCCAATCCGGAGCCACTAACAGATAACTGCTCCGGGCCCGTTTTAAGTGACCTAACACTCGTGGGATCAATTTTGGGGGAGGGAAGAGCCATGCCAGGTTGTAGTCCCAGTCCCGACTGAATGTGTCGATGAAGACTGCTCCACAATCTGCTAGGTCGATACTGGCGTATCCTGGGACTATAGTCGATCTTTCGGGCGCGAAGAGGTCGAACGCGGGTTCTTCCCACAGCCTGAACACCTCCGAGGTAGCTGCAGGAAGTAGGTGCCACTCCAGCAGTTGTTGTTTCCGAGACAAACGGTCTGCTTTTGTATTGATTCTGCCCGGCAGATACTGAGCTGACAGAGTTATATTCCATTGATCCACTACTGATAGGAGTCGGAATATGAGGCTCAGTAGACCTGTCGATGGTCCCCCCCCCTCTTTTCGCATGTGGCCGATCAGAGTCCGATTGTCCGATTGCAACAGCACATGGGAGTTTTCCAGGGTCCGCCCCTGAGTCTTTAATGCAGACAGCACTGCATACATCTCCTTTTTGTTGCTGTGCCAACACCTTTGATGACGCCTGGTACTTGTTAGTGTCACCTGATCCAAATGCGCTCCCCATCTTATGCCTGACGCGTCTGTCGTCAAGAGGTCATCTACAGGGGGTAGGCGCATTGGTACCATGGCTTCTCCTATGGCTCCGAGCCACCATTCCATGACTTCCAATCTCTCCTGAACTGGTGAGAGAATATCTGCAGGTGGCGACAATGTAGTCCTTACTACGTAACAAGCGAAGTTGAGAAGCCCCAGAAAGCATTGCAGCTGCCGACGCTTGCTTACTCTCTGAGAAGCCATGAGCTCTAGAAGATGAGCGATTGTTCAATGTGGTGTTCCGACAAATACCCAGCTACTTTACTGTTTGAGTGGGAATTACTACAGACTTCTGGAAGTTGAACTGCCAGCCAAGCAACCCCAGGAGCTCCACAGCCTCCGCGGCTTGAAGGGATAATAATGGCCGATCCTGATGGGCTAAAAGGAAGTCGTCTAGGTAGACTGGAACTCGACAACCTCTCCTGCGCAGGGTCTCCGCAACCCAGCAGGTAATGTCTACGAAAAGACGAAGCGTTGACGACAGGCTAAAAGGGAGGCAGGCCATCCGAAGGATCTCTCCCAAGTAGCTGACATAAAAATGTTTGGTGCGACTGAGCTACCGTAACATGGAGGCGAGCCTGTGAAACATCTATTTTTATAAGCCGATCTGCTGGCTACAGGAAGTCCGGTACGGAAGAATGTGAAATCAGATGAAAATGCTTAGTCAGTACAAACCTGTTCAGTCCTCGGAGATCAAATATTGGTCTTACCCCACCATCTCCCATCCTCACTAGGAACATTTTTGAGAGGAAACATGGAGCTACCTGGTTGAGTCTTAAATTTAATACTTTTGAATTTTTTAAATTTCTCTATCTCCTCTGACATTTACAGGTATATGTGCCTATATCTAACAAAACAAATATGTTAAGTATTACAAACATAGGCATACTTTTCAGTCTCCCAACTTTAGAACATAGCCTCTGAGGCCTTGGGAATAATATATATCTTTAGTATCAAAAAGACGTTTGAATCTCACAACTTTGAACATAGCCTCCGTGGCTTTAGGAATACTACACATTCCTGGGTATAACTAAACCGGTCCTATAGGCCCTTTGTTGAGCACAAAGTCAGACATACTTTTTTATCTTACAACTTTGAATATAGCCTCCGTGGCCTTAGGAATGATGCAATTTTATATTTTTAAATGCCTATGTCTAACTAAACAAATATGTTTGGTATCACAAAGGTAGACATACTTTTGAACCTCCCAACTTTTGAATATAGCCTCCGCGGCATTGGGAATAAAACACCATTTTAGATGCAAGAGGAAAACAAATATGTTTGGTATCATAAAGGTAGACATACTTTTGAACCTCCCAACTTTTGAATATAGCCTCCGAGGCATTGGGAATAAAACACCATTTTAGATGCAAGAGGAAATAACTCTAGGATACACTTTGGCAGATTTCCCAAAGTATAAACCTCTCCGGGAAGCATAGAGATGTTTCTCGCTGGTATCTGAATGTTCACATCTTATACAGATTGTATTCAATCTAAGGTTAGTGTTAACTTTTACAAAGTAAAAGTCTCAAAATCCGTCAAAGCAACGACCGCTTTAGCCTAGTTGGTAGTGACCCTGCCTACGAAGCAAGAGGTCCTGGGTTCGAATCCCGGTAAGGGCATTTATTTGTGTGACGAGCACGAATACTTGTTCCTGAGTCATGGATGTTTTCTATGTATTTAAGTATTTATTTATCTATATAAGTATGTTTATCGTCGTCTAGTACCCATAGTACAAGCTTTGCTTAGTTTGGGACTAGGTCGATTTGTGTAAGATTGTCCCCTAATATTTATTATTTATAAAGCTGGTGTTGTAGTAAAATTAAGCAACGCCTTAGAGTACCTAAACTCCTTCCCAGAGGGGAGACCGAATTGTTGGAATTCCTGAATAATCTGCACCATCTCTGGTACAGCAGTCTCAATTACTTAATTTTTGCGCAAGCGGCTGTACTAGTGGAGGTGGTGTAAAATACGAGCCGCGTATTTGTTGAATATATTGTGACAGTATTCCTACCTGGTTGAGCAAGGCATTGATGCTCAAGTCTGCATCACCTGCAACCCTGGGCTTCCTTTTATGGGACGGTCTCTCCGAGTCGGAAGACGAGTCCGACAAAGCCGATTCAGGAGAAGCGTCAGATCCAGCGCTTCCCTGCTAATTTATCACCTGATCTGGTGCCGCACCACTCATTCTCACCCTAGAAACTTACTTTCTAGATGAAAAAACACACAAAATGTACATATTTAAACTTCGACAACTATTATCGCGGCGAGTAACACACGCAATGACAGGTCGGGACCAGCTTCCCGCCTAGGGTTGACGTTGACAGACAAAACACGTTCAGAAACTGAAGATCCGTTCAGGAATCGTGAGTATTAATCTGACAACAGGTGAGTTGGCACATTGCTTCTTCATAATGCGACGCTGTGTTTTCCGACAGGCATATAATAATAATTACACAAATCGACCTAGCCACAAACTAAGCAAAGCTTGTACAGTCAGCATCACATAGTTACAGTTAGTAGCAACCAAAGTAGCCAAATATATCGGAACACGTCTTTATTACTATAGGAGTAAGGAAATGTTACGATAGATTTGGCTACTTTGGCTGCTACTAACTATACTATAAATACTACTTAGAGGACGAAAAATATACGTATATAGATAAATAAACAATTGAATTCATAGAAACTATTCATGTTACACAGGAATACGTTTTTGTGCTCATCATACAAATAAATGCCCTTACGGGGATTTCAACCCAAGACTTCTGGCATCGTAGGCAGGGTCACTACTAACTAGGCTACAGCGGTCGTCAATCCTACTAATATTATAAATGCGAAAGTTGAGATGTTTGGATGTTTGTTACTCAATCACGCTTGACCGGTCACGGCTGAACCGATTTGAATGAAATTTTGCACAAAGATAGTTTATAGTCTGGATAAAATATAGGATAGTTTTTATCCCGAGTCCACGCAGACGAAGTCGCGGGCGGAAGCTAGTATAATATAAATGTCTTATCTATTACCGAAACTTCATACCTAATTCAGCAACAGGTTCCTAGCACAATCCAGCTTACAAAATAATAAGACACTATATTTATTTTATACGTAAGACCGTATCCAAGTTTGCCACCGTCGTAATATTTTTTAAAAGAATTTCGTACATTTATGCATAGTTTATCCGTAAAACCCCAAAAAAAGAAAATTATGGATTAAAGCAAAGTTGTCACGGTTGCCACAGTATAATCAATGTTGCGAGTTTAGATAAGTTGTGATAATAATAATTGGCAAAACCCCTATTACCTGACTGACGAAACCTGTGGTGGATGCTTTATCTGTGGAATGACGAAACCTGTGGTGGATGCTTTATCTGTGGAAGGACGAAGCCTGCGTTGTGGATCTTATTCTTTTTTTGTGTTTTTTCCTTAATAAACAATATTACCTCTATTAACTCTAACTAGTCAATACGATTGAAATTGTCTATGCCAAATTTTATTAATAATGTCTTAATTATCAATTATAATCGAATTTGGTAAATAGTCAATCAACTCTTGGTCAAAAAAGGACGCTGTGAGCTAAAAAGTAATTGTGTAGAACCCATTAGCTAAGGTTAGGTTTGTTTCATAACAATCCTGAAAAGTTTACTGTTTCTGCAAATAAAAATATTTACGATGTAATAAAAATTCGGCGAAACATTCATTCGATAAAACATTTGACGGTAAAACAAGGGTAAATCCTTTTTAAGTAAATTTAATGCGCATCCTATTCTAAATGGTTATTCTATAAAAGGGAATTTAAGGGAATGTCTGAATAACGGCATTCACGGTGACTGCACAAGTCACTATCGCTCATCGATATGTTATTGTTGACGCAATGAATGCGCCGATTGAGCTGTCCGCCGCTCGCGCACCTCGAGAGAAGAGTTAATACTAAACCTTCAAAACCCTTACCACTACTTTTAAACAAAATCAATATCTAAAACAATCCAAATTCAACCTTGACACTAAGACCGAAATGATTAAATTACTTCGACTCTCTGTGGAGTTAAGCTTGACTGAATAAATAAGGTGTGCTGGAGAGTTAGTGTAGTTTCAAATGTATACAGTGTTTATACAGCCTCTTCAAAATGTATACGTGTCGGAGGAGGCTTAGCACGACTTAGTTCAAGATTTATACCTACTTACTTGGAATGCTGCACAATTAATGAATGTGATAGAATGAGTTGAAAAGGATAAGAAAGTAATGTGCTTAAAGGTGTTTTTGCAATGACGAGTTCCAGTGTTCCAATGATATACATGATATATTGATAGCCTGCTTCGGGCTATTTTATTCCGATTTTTTTTGTATAGAAGTGGCTGCAGATTCCGATTTCATTTCTGGTTAGGTATCTAAACTTACCGTACATCTAACAAATATCCGAAAACGGCTTCAAAATCTACGCCCAATTCTTCAAAAATATGTCTACTAAAGTGAGGCGTTTGAAACGCTCGAATAATGAATAACCGACTGGTGTCCTTTATATCCCCTTATATTATTTGGTCATATGTAGTTTTGCTGCAATATGATTCTTCTCCAGTTCAAATAAAGAACATAACTGAAAAACAATAACTTTTGATAGATATAATATGTATGTGTAGGGGTAGGGGACCCACATTTGTTTGAGATACGCGATTCAACAGTGATATAACCTTGTCGTGATAGTCTAAATAGATAAGGCTGGTATATTGACTAGATACAATGCAGGTTAGAAATAGCAATTAGCTACTTCAAGTGATAGACACCTGATGACACGCTTATATCTTATCTTATCTTACCTAGATGAGGGTATGTTCGGATACCCTTCGACTTAGTGGGTTTTTTTGTTAATTTGCCCTCTCCGTTTATGCGATGGACATCTTGGCCAAGAGATCCTTGACCCCGAAGTGACTTGGGAACACCTCAGATATGAATCTGAGTTGCTACACCCTTATATCACTGTTTAATCTCTGTCCTAGACCCAAGACCGAAAACTGTCCTGTCCTGGAAACTGTCCTAAATGCATGACCTATCGTAAATTGTGCGAGCAACAAGATACGATTATTTTAATAAGCTACCCCCTGAGTTGAAGGCAATTACTTGTTTAAATATATTTTAAAATAAGTTAAAGGCCTTTTTATTGATGAAGTGTTTTTATTCTGTTCATGAGTTTACTCAGCATAAATAATACTGTAGACGCAATGTTTTAACTGTAAGGACGTATTATTGAGTTTGTAGATATTTTATTATGTTTTGAATTGCATTGTTTCTCATATATTTTATTAGAATAGAGTAAATTGACATACTTACTTGGACATTTTTGGTAATTAGATTATAGTGGACATTTTTATATAATTTTTAAATCTTAGATTATAAAATGTAATTATTTTCAGGAATTTCAAACACAATTTATATTGTTTATGAATAAATGACTTATGACTTGACTTATGACTTATGACTTACGATCCGAACCGTAAGACTCGTCGCAAAATTCTTGGGGAACAGATGCACAGATCAGATGAGCAGATAGCCGCAAGAAGGACGTGTCCTTTAAATACTTAATCACCATCTTGTGGCTAATTATGCCGTCGTCACCTAGTTAGCGTTTAACGTTCATGTAAGTTAATTCAAATCGTGATGGCGGAAAATTTAGGGCACAAAGTAGTATTCAAATAATGAGTGTGGTTTCGTCTGTTACCCGTTTGATGCCATGCAGCAGTGTAAATATTTGTAATAATTGCGTTTTAGACCACTTTAATGTGGCTTTAGTGTGGCTCTGTAATTAAATCGCAGGGTTGTTTAAAAATATCTATTTTTGAAAAAAATTGAACCCGCTCACAAAATTTCACGAGAATCGGTTGAGAAATGCGACCTATAGAGGAGAACAGCCGGTCGGCGGGACATCCGGACATACGAAAGCATTTTGGGCCGAGATGAAATGGAGAACTACGTTTGCTTCGCTTGCTTGTTCAGAAATGTCACCGAAATTGCATTCCGAAAGCGGACTTGTAGAGTTTACTACGAGTATTATGGTGGCAGGATTAATTCAATTTGAAAACGCCAACCTGTCATAAAAAGTACAGTCTCGTATAATAACATTTAATTTACCGTTTCACTAGAGCAATATTTGTTGGTTGACCATTTAGTTGACGGGTGTGTGGCTCCCATTAATCATGGTTTAAGCAAATAGGCAGTTCGCATCGCTGGAGATGGGGCCCCAATAACAGCGGTATATAATCTGAGTATCAAAAGAATTTCCCATTGGTACAAGTTAAGACATCTTGATGATCTCTTTATTTTGCGAGACAGCAAGCAAATTGGAATAATACAAATGCTCAAAACTCGTTACAGGTTGTTATTTTGATATCTATTTGACAAAACGTGGAAAATTTACGGCGGAATACGGGTGTAGACTCGAAATGTATTATTACTCCAAAAGAAAGAAGGCTTAAAAATATGCCTAATGACGAAAATCCCATTGAGATATCTCAAAGAATTAAGAAGCTACAACCATTTTAATATTGCTTGTTAGAGAGAGAAAACGCAGATGGTGACGTCACAATTTGCAAGCGACATAGTATAGTAAGTGACAATCGTTTCACATGAAGGTGCGTTTTGCGGAAAAGGGACAGAATATAGCCCTTCTTAAAACTTAGGACACTTATATAACTTTGTGATTCCTTGTGTATAGGTAACCTATTGCGTTGCTTTTTTCTCCATTTGACTACCTTTTTAATCCCTTTTCGAGAAAACACAGCATTATTGATTATTTTAGTTACTGTCTACATCCCTAATGAGCGCACGCAATTAATATCAATTTAATTTTAATTCAATTTTTATGGATCACTTGGTGTCTGAAATAATCATTTTTTATTTAATTTAAATTTAATATGTCAGTAGTCAAACAGTCGTCAGGCTATTGCAAACTAAGTGGTGTACCCTTGTTTTGTCGACAACCTTTTCATCGAATATTATTTCATCGACAACGATTCATCGAAACTTTAGTACGAGTAATATTGTTTGGCGTTATTTTATTTCAACTACTATTTATTTAAATTTATCTTACTACGTAGAAATACTATTCAATGAATATTACTTAATCGCTGATTTGTTTAAAATTTTCTTAATTGGCACAACTACAAAACATTGCAATTCATTTCTTCGACGTTTTACTTTAATACAATTTTATATGTCCTACTGCACATACATTATTCAAATTATGTAGTTAATTGTGTGACATACAAATATGTATAATATGTATGTATCATAAAACTAAGAGTCATTGGTGTAAATCGTTTATTACAAAAAGATATCAGGGCGGACAAAAATGACTTGTCATAAGCGAAGTCTGTTTTAGGTCGGTTAGGTTAGGGTTCACTTGTGTCCATCAAACCAGAAATAGACACCCCGCGCAGCGGGGTGGCGTCGATTCGCTGCACGGCTATCACAAGACGGCATGCGAGCTCTGATCTTCATGACAAATTCATACGACCAACCATTCGTCCAGATAAATTATTTCATATCTGAAACTACCCACATATCAATAATCTCGCAGAGTGAGCCGAGTGACGTGATTGCGTTTAGTTTCGATAACGAATTATTAATTTATGCGGAATATTATTACCTACATGTAAAAAAAATGTATTAAAAAAACCCGAAATGAAAAGCCATGACATGAATTTTATTGAAATAAGTCAACTACCAATTAAAAGACCTCGGTTTAAATTACCTAGTATCGAGTCTTCGACGTAATTGAAAATACTTGAAACGTTGTCTTTGAAATAATATTCGATTAAATGTTTGTCGGCAATTCAATGGTAAACCAAACTAAGTACCTATCATCAATACTTTTACCTGTATTTCAAGAATATATATGTTCAATAATGACTACTACTTAACCTTCTAAGGAGATAGGGCAGGTGGCGAGCAAGCGAGCTTAATACGAATTATCTTAAAATAAGTGATCATTTAACCATACAATTATTTATTCACATGAAAAAACCTAGCTATATTTCTATTTTAAACACCACAGTGCACTCGGTTATTGAATTCGCGTCTAATTAGAGCTTTTGTGTGTTTGCTACGAAATAAATGTTTCGCTTTTAAACCGATTGCCATTAATATGTGTACCTAACCCGAAAGCTGTATATTAAAAAAAAAGGTTTGTCAAAAAAATCATTTTTGGTACGCTCTTTTATTGCCAACTGTACTTTTCTGTATACCGTTATGAACTACTCATTGAGTCGATTCTAACGAGCCCAAACTCGATGGGGTTATGTGGTTTTATTACGGAGTTCCTATGGCCACCTTCCAGCTCCACCATCAAATCAGCTCCACGTCATCATAATATTGCATTTTCACGCGATTTACATATTCGTGCAAAATTTCAACTCAATCGGAAACCGGAAAGTGGGTCAAATTTAACTTGCAAAATTCCATTACAGACAAAGGGACAGTTAAAACTAAATAAAAGCTTGTAAAAATATGCAATGTTTTGTGAAATGTTCGTTTTCTGTGCATGAGTCACTTCACTTGGCTCTAACTAATGGTATGGTGCTACATTTTTTTTCTACTGTTCTATTTGTTTGCTTCATTTTATGCTACAACCTACGGTGTAGCACTCTCAGGCATTTAATGAGATTATCCAACGGAAGCTTTTAAAGGAAAAAAATATAATTCGTCTTAAGTTAGTTTTGTGTGTCGGAAAGAGCATTAGTATTTTTCAGGATCTCCTGTCACAAGTACAACACATACTACGCAAGTGTGTTAGGAGGTCCCAACGTTTTCTTTTGTAAACAAAATTATTGTGATAAAAAAAAAAACAGCTCATTTTTTATTTCTATTACAGAAAACGCGAGTTTTGAGGCCTCCGCGTCAGTCGGCTGCAAGTGCGTCCTATCAATCATTATTCGATATGTATCGGTCACACGAGTCCCGTGCTTTATTATACTAGCCTTACCCTACAGTGCCATAAACCAACTGTGGAGCACTAGAAAATCATAATAATGTTACACCAATAACTTCGACGTACCAAGGAATGCGAAATGTTTAAATTAAATATATGCTTGAATGTTGTTTTTGTGTTTTTAATGTTTAATTTAGTAAAATATTTGAGAGTAACCGTCTTAAACAACGCAGGTATATTAAAAAAAACAGACAATGCTTGTGATTAACGGTGAACTCGGTTAAGCTATATACGTTGTCCTCCTATGTCGTACTGCAGCAGGTCGATTACGTAACGCATTGTACGTACTTTAGTACTTTAGTTACTTTAGATCTAAATGTCAAATTAAATATGGATTTTTTTTTGACATTTTGTCGATCTTTTATACCCACATTTATGCTAAAAGTGGCGCTGGAAACATACGTTTCATGTGCTCTGAGTACCCCTTTTGAGAATAAAGGCGTGAATGTCTGTATGTATGTAAATATGGAAAAATTACAGTTAGACTGTCCTAAGGCGCTTTCGAAACGTTACGTGATCCCCTGTGGTCGATCACGTAACGCATTGGACGCGCGTCAGGTAGATCTAAATGTCACTTTTTGTTTAGGTAAATGACAGTTAAGTTGTCCTCACGCGTGTTCGAAACATTACGTGATCAATCCTTGGGGCACGGGCACTGTGTTATAATGTATACATAAGATAAATGTGTGCGTGATATGTAGATATATAAGATAAGATGAATGTGTGTGTGATAAATGTGTTCAAATATTTAAAAAAAACACAATTATTTCACCTTACCGGGATTTCAACCCAGACCATCGGCGTTACAAGCACTACCCATTAGCCTTAACCGGTCGTCAAGTGATCTAGAATGTTTCCTATATTAACTGCATAAATTATTAGTATGAAGAATCTATACACAGCCCCCTTTGGGTCACTCATTATTATTATTATTATTCTCTTTATTCAACTTCAATCTTAGGCTAGGTTTTTACAATAATTATATAAAAAGTAAAATATAAAAACTATATACAAAACATAAAATCATTATAAAAACCTAACCTAGGCGTCAGGGCGTCAGAGACAGGAACCTCCTGACTATCCGCGCAGTATCCAGGAGTACCGCCTTCTGTATCTGACCCTTGATCCAGCCATCTAGCGAAAGTCTCTTGAGGTGATGGTCGAGACTCTTCGCTATTAAACCGTTCGCCGAAACGACTATCGGGACGATGATCGTCGAATCAACATCCCACATGGCGGTTACCTCGTGAGCCAGGTCTAGGTACTTGCTGGCTTTGTCCTTCTCGGCCTTCACGAGGTTCTCATCATGGGGGATAGTGATGTCGACGAGCACTGCCTGGCGTTTCGATCGATCTGTCAGCACAATATCAGGCCTATTGGCAAGAATAGTCCTGTCCGTGATGCCAGATCGATCCCAATAGAGCGTGGCACGACCATTTTCGAGAACTGGCGCAGGGGTGTACTTATAGTAAGGCACTTCGGAAACCACAAGACCGTATAGCAGAGCAAGTTGCTCGTGAATAAACCTGGCTACAAGGTTATGTCTGTGCAAGTACTCGCCGTTAGCAAGATGACCACAACCGGAGATAATATGCCTGAGTGACTCCCCGGGGCGGCGGCATGCCCGACAAATGTCGACCGTACCGTCCTTCAGGATATACCTCCGGTAATTGTTCGTCATGATAACTTCGTCCGCAATTGCACGGACAAAACCTTCGGTTTCCCCGAAGAGATCCCCGAAACATGTTGTTTGTAGCTCTATAAAATGGGCCCTTCGCATCACTCGTACAATTAAGAAAAATGTAACGATACTTCGTAACTAGAAAACCGTCGACGGCTTATTAATTCAATTGGAAACACTTAACCCTGCTACGGCAAAAATAGAAGTCTTAATCGTCAGTTAATATTGTACAAGAAGCTTAGTTCTTGTTATCTCTGTTTTTCTCGGCGATACTGATCTGCGGAGCATCGGCCTGTCACGCGTAATCACTCGATCGCCGTTTTAAAACATGCGATATAATAATCTAGTTTCGACCGGATTTAGGGTTGTCACATTGTGCTGCAAAAGAGTCGGACTTTGTTGCAAATGTACAGAATGAAGGCTTGATATTTGATTTAAATTAGGAATGTGAGGTCATTTTCATGTTCCTCTCTTACTGCACCCACGGGAAGAAAGAAGGTACTACTTAGTAGCTAATATTCTAAGTACACCATATTGGTACGGGTCCACAAAACCAGAAATATAAATTAGTTTTTCTGAAAGACTGGGGAGGAGGGTGCCAGCAGGGATTTAATTATTAATTTTATGCCGGGGCGAAAACACCTTAATAAGTCCACATCCTAACAACTTTAGCACTTGATATTTACAGAGTCGGCATCAAAGTAATGTAGCATTTGTTGAGAAGTCCCCCCATTCATCCCACTAACACTCTGATGGTCGGCCTGCCGCTTCTATGTCTGGTTACTGCTTCAACCCTTATCTACCTATAACTTTGTTAGATACTTAGGTACACAGTATTAAAACAATTGTGAACTAGGTCTTATTTACATAAGTGTATGGTAAAGGTGAAATCAGCCAATTGGCGTATATCTTGTTGGCGAAATCGGACATTTCCGCCAACGTGATATACCTACGCCTTAGCTGGATTGAAATAAAGTCGGAAAGTGACGAACCATTTAATTTCCCGACTGACCTGAAGGTTTTTGTACTCAAGAATTTTTATGTATTTTCGTTTTGGACGCTCGGTGACACAACCCTAAGCTCAAACGAGATTATCGGCAGAATGGTTTCATAAGAGTCTTTACACAATTTATGGGTTCACCAGACTCCGGTGAACACGTTATGATAATTGCGCATTACAGCGTGATGAATATTTAGCTTGGCTCTAAGTAGACGGCGCTATGTGGCAGGGACTATTTTTTAGTACCTACTGTGTATAGGTAGGTATAATGAGAAAAACTGCCTGCCAAAATCTGTGTGAGACAGATTTAAAGCTGGAAGAAATCCCTTATAGGGATAAGTCCGCCTGTAGATCACCCCACGGTCCTTTTTGCAGATGACTGTACAATTGCATTCTCAGATTCCGACTCACATGCATTACAAATCGACATAAACAAGACACTTGAAACAGTAATAAAATGGCTAAACAGAAACCACTTACGCATTAATTTGACTAAAACAAAAATTATGAATTTTAAACAAAGTTGTCAAATTGCCTAATGTCACTGTGTCATATAAAGATAACATTATTGATAAAACGGACATTACACAATTTTTAGGATTGAGTTTAGACCATAACTTGACGTGGAAATATCAAATTGAAATAGTATGTAATAAGCTAAGCAGATTTTCTTATGCATTGTATATAATCTAAGTAAAAGAGTTAACGAGTCTGCTTTACTGACTGCCTTCCATGCATATGTAACATCAACACTAAGATATGGCGTCATGTTCTGGGGAAATTCCACTGATCGCGAGCTTGCTTTTAAGTCGCAAAAAAATGTTTTAGATGCCACCTAAAATATACAATAAGCCGAAACATATTATTACAATAGATAATTTAATTGAATTTAAGAAATGCCTGTATGGATTTTTGGTACAAAAAGCATACTATTCGATAACGGAATATTTACTGGAAACGTTTTGAATTTAAGTTGTTTTAGTTTTAAGTACACTATTATTTTGGTTGACACTTAACAAATTATTATTATTGTTTGACATCATGTTATAATCAGTGCATGCTCCATCTCTTCTTGATTATATTTGTATGCCAAATGGAAAAACATAGTGAAACAAATTATTGTATAAGATCCATATTTAACCTATGTTTACAAATAAATAAAATTTGAATTTGAATTTGATCTAGAGCTGTGTCGTTTCGACTTTTCCGTGAAACGAAACGTAACCGTTTTTTTGTTACTGTACGAGTAAACTGATTTTGAAAACGCTTACGGGAAAAAACGCCCAGCTCTAATTGGATCTATTGTTTGACATGTATATTCTTTAACCTGTTATTTTGTGTACAGTGCTTACATACATACATACGAAAATGTAATAAGTTGGTGATTTGTGGAATGAAATTGACAACACATTCTCAAGTGGGCCATTTTATGTTTTAGATCTATAGAAATATCAAATTAAAAACTAGCGAATTCCAAGAGTCGTAAATTATGACGTCATAATTATGGCTGTAAGACTTATATTGTCTTTGCCAGTTTCGTTGATAACCCTTTCGGACCCGGCCAATACAATTGTTCGGGTTGATCTGGAAATAAAAACATATGTCAATGTAAAAAAAAGACTACACAAATGGCCGATCAATATTGAAGCAGCAATCACAAGTCTGCCTACCGTGACGTCTCATGAGTTTAGAATAATTTGCATAACGTTATTCGACTATTTAAGTATTATTTGATTGTAAAAACGCTCGCGACGGCTAATGGACTGCGCCGGCGCCGACGCGGCCAATAAGCTGCGCGCATTCAAACATTGAATCTGCCCTACTTGCAGAAAAGGGCGTAAAATAGTCATAAACCTCGTCGTTTACAACCTTATTTGTTTCGAGGAGAATTAATCCCGCCTTTTCTCACGCAATGCCCAGGCGCATTAGAATTCGCGGCAAGTCGGTGAATTATTGCTTGGGCTGAGCCCGGCAGCCATGCAAACGTGATTGATTGTGTTTTAGGGTTCTGCAGTCAACTAGGAACTCTTATAGTTTCGCCATTTCCGTCCGTCTGTCCGTCTTCGGCTTAGCTCAGTAACCCTTACTACTAGAAAACTGTAATTCAGCATGGGTATATAAATCAATCATGCCGAAAAAACATTAGAATTAAATCTTGAATTTTTTTTAGGGTACCCCCCTCCGCCTAAAGTGGGGATGTAATTTTTTTCTCGTTTAACCCATAGCGTGGGGTATCATTTGATAGCTTGTTCAAAAATATTATGAGTTATTTGTAACTATTTTTCAACTTAGTGATACGTGATTGTGAGATATTGGGCTTTAAGCCCAAATTTTTGTTCGAGTCATGTGGGGCTAGGAGGGCAGGCTAGGGTTAGGAGCTACCCTCTTTTTGCGTTGGAGGTTAAAAAAAAAGGTTTTACTATTGTTATTGTTATTTTTGTAAGGAATTTTCCCTGTCGTACCTACATGGAGTTTTATCGGTCTAATATGTATGTATAATTGTATGATGCGGAACTCTGTGTGCGCGAATTGGACTCGCTCTTGGCCGGTTATTTTCTTAACTGGGTATTTAGATATATACTATTTTTGACAAATACAACGTATTTATATTTGTATTTCAATATATACTATTTTTGAAGTGAAAACTTCTTTAACTGCTAAAAATTGTTAAACTCGCCACAGATTTCGGTAGGTCACGTGACCGTAAGATGCGTAAGGTGAGAGCCTGGTGACGAGGCTTGGGGGCGGGGGGACGGCGGGGGGATGGGGACGGGGGGGACCGATGCCGTAGTACGAGACTGGCTGCGCCATTCGAGTTAGCGAGAAAAAGGGCACAAACGCCATGCAATCCGCGGCGCTTACCCTTTCGGCCGACACACAATAAGTTCTCACGCGCTAATTTGCAAGTGAAATAGTTTACTTCTGTCGCTACGGTATTCGTCGATTCGAAATTTCAAAATATTCAAGTTTTCACTACTGCCGGCACTCCCGGAGTGCATGCAACCCGGTCTTTTTATTTTTGAACGTGGTATCATGGCTCTTTACACAAATTTTACACTAGAATTAACACATGTCGTCAACTAACATCAACCCTCTTAATTAATAAAAGTTAACAAGACCCTGTTAATTTCAATGTGTTTTAACTAAAACGAGTGTGATGGACGTTTATTACTTAGTAAAAAATATTTTTTTTCTTAAATGAATATTCATTTTTTGCGTTTGGGGAGTATTGCACTCGCTCTAAATGAAATAATAATATTTTCTCAAACATGCAGTGAAATATGTGTTCGTCATAATCGGCTTCGAAGTGTCACGTTTCGGGCGCAGCGAGACGAGAGACCCGTAATGGCATTTCATACAAAATTGGAGGCTTAGGCCGGCAAGATGGTCTTTTTTAATTTCCATTTCTCAATTTGTGGCACAGGATCACGGCGTAAAGTTTGATTTCTTGGAGTTTTTTTAATTTATTTCATTGCATGTTTGAGAAAAGCACTATAGGCGTGAAAAAGGGTTGCCGGCCTCATAACTATCCGACCTCGCTACGCTCGGCTATATGTACTCGGCCGGCAACCCCTTACTTCCCGGCCTCTGTAGTAATGTACTATTAAGTGTCTCTATGTTAAAAATATGAAGTAAATGGTAAGACGGTGTGGCCTAGCAACCTTTTAGCCTAGGTATAAAGCTTTGTTTGCTATAATGCATTAATACCGATTTATTTGCGGGCTCATGACCATTTCTAAGGAAACCGGCTTCGCAAACCGCTTCAGCGTCCCAACTTTACATTTGAATAACGTTTAGTCTCATTTGGTTACCAATAAGTTAGTACTTAAACGTATCTCATCTGTAAAGGAACATAATAAGATTAAATTAAGCTTAATTGTGAATAATGTTTCAGGTCATTAACAATGTGGTTAACTAGCTAGGACTTTGTAGTGACAAATTCGAAGTTTATAAGTTAGTTTAGCCATATTATTGTCATTTACAATAGTCAGTTAGTATAAATATTTGTTGAAAGCGAATATGGAAACTCAGATATGTAAGTATCTAAAATATTTGTGTTAGAATCAGTTATAAAGTACGCCGCATACCTTGAGTGGAAGGAAAAGGAATCACAGTAAAGGATTAAAATGTAGTATATATGTATGTCTGGTCATTGTGGTACTCTTTGGGGGAGGCCTATGTCCAGCAGAGGACATCTTTCAGCTGATGTGATGATGTTGATGATGATATATGTATGTATAGTTTAAACAAACGCAAAAACTCACCTATAGGTAAAACGTTTAACTCAGTCCTCGCCAGCGCGGTGCTGGTGCAGGGGTATGACGATAACGGGCCGCGCGCTGCGTTCGGGCCCAGGACTTTGCCCCCCGCACGTCGCCCGTGCTCCGTTATAGTCATACCCCTGCACCCACCCGCGTTCTGCGCAGGCGGGGGACTGGGTTGAGCAGTCTACCTATAAAATTGTGCTCCAAGTGGTATTTCCCTGGTAATCCAAATCAAATTTGCCGTTCACTAATGTTCAAAACATACACTATTTCGTGGCAAAGCATAATGTGCTTTTTATTTTATTTCTTTTATTATCTGTGTTGTTTTTGTCATGAATTAATGTTTTTTTTTCATTATTCAACACATTCCTCATAATTTTTATAAGGCTTAGGCCCACGTCTACAGATTCCCAATTCTACAGATTCTCACGTCTACAGATTCCCAATTCTACAGATTCTCATGTTTACTAATTCCCAATTTTACAGATTCTCAAGTTTACAAATTCCCAATTCTATAGATTCTCATGTTTACAGATTCCCAATTCTACAGATTCTCATGTTTACAGATTCCCAATTCTAAGGCAGGTCCGTGTAGGTACGACGACGAGCGAAGCGAGGAGGAGTGTTAGGTGTACTGCGACCCTACGCCCGCGAGCCGAGCGAGCGAAGCGAGCGCGCCGCGGTAGCGGCCGGTGAAGCGCCAGAACCGATTTTTAGGGTTCCGTAGTCAACAAGGAATCCTTATAGTTTCGCCATGTCCGTCCGTCTGTCTGTAGGAATTTACGTGTAGGTACTAAAATTGAAATTATTATCTGAAGAACAAGTAAACAGTAGAATTCGGAATATGTAGAATTGGTAATCTGAAGAAATGGAAATCTGCAGAATTCCGAATCTGTAGAATTGGAAATCTGCAGAATTGGGAATCTGTAGAATTGGGAATTTGAAGAATTGGGAAGCTGTGGAATTGGGAATCTGTAGAGAAGGGAATCTGTAAACGTGGGCCTAAGCCGTACAGAACACAGCGATAATTCATAAGTAGAGGCAAACAACAGGTCGTCTTATTGCTTATTATTGAATCGTATGGCATACATTATTTTGGCCTTTTAAAGTTTGACACTCTTTATTACGTCTTATTGCTGAAGAGCGATCTCTTCCACAACTTTTGGTTATATTTTTTAAACGAAACAAAAAGCTTTCCCCTTCTTTTCTGAAAAATAAGCACTTTCTATGTCTATGTCGACCCGTAGCAACATATTTTCTGAACCAGACACATTATTAAAAAAAAATACATACTTACCCTATTCCTAGCTAATGCACTAAGGCACTTAGAAGCTACGTAAAGTTACACATATTATACCATACCTACATACGGCTTACAATAGCGAATGTATAAAATAAACAGTAATAACCACGACCTTTCCAAGCCATAGAATATTAACAAGCATCGAGCATCTCAGGAATTCGGTCACTCTACAAAAACCGCCATCGTAAAGCAATCAATAAAGATATAGATATCACATACAGGTGGAAAAAGTAATGAAATATGTCCGTCATATCCATAAAACCATCCATAAGGGGGCGCGCTGGTAGTTTCCATAATATGACTATAGTTTATCTTATACTACATTAAGTGGTTGACAAAAAATGCTGTCTGAGTACGGTCTGAATGTAAATAGTCTTATTAGTTGTAATATAGGGTAAAGAAATGATCCGCTTGCATAGTCAGGCGTACTGGGCTGTGATTAGGTATTATGGTCTCATCTGAGTTCTTATCATTGGTGCATCGCGTATAAAATGCAGGTTGTTAAGATCCTTTCTATACGGAAGCTAGTCAGAGAAACGTCAGATGAATTATCATATTGTTTATCCGTTTTTTGCTTATTGAAAACCATTGACTTATATAATAGTGTAGAGCAGACGTCCCTTAGAGTATAAGATTGGTCAAGTAATCTACTCTTGAGTTCCAAGATGGCGACCTGATGGAAGACGTCAAGAAAAGTGTTGCGGAGGCCAGTTTATACCTGCGTTGTAATAATAAGTCAATATTGAAAACGCTGTAAGCCACTTCCTCAATTGGCGGTGGATTACCAGTAAGCTGTTCCCGAGATGGTGCAGATTCTTTACCGCGCGTCTATGTTATAATAAGTGTTTTATTGGTGACTGGCGAGGGATGTGTGGAAGCGGGACGGTATGCGCGCAGTACTTCACTCACGCATACCGCGCTGACTGCGCTGCTTGCGCGCAATGTAATGTAAGATTTTCACCGAACGGGCCGGGCCGGAACGCGCCTGAGCGCATTTTACAAGTTGTCAAAGGAATTTGAAGCGTTAGTACAGACGTTACATTTCATATTTGAATGTATGTGCAGCCGGTCGCCTCCGCTCGGATGTGGACGGCTGCCCTCGGCCTAGAGATGTGTCAACTCGGTTTGCCAACCCGGTCCAAACCGAGTCAAGCTAAAGTCGAACCGACCCGGTTTGTTAATACACTAACTCGATTCTATAACGAGCAGCGAACCGCAACATTCGAGCCCGCTCGCCGACAGCGGCCCGAGCCAACGAAACCGAACCGACGCGCGCGACTCGCGCGAGCGGGCTGGGCCGGAGCGGGCAAACCGAATGAGTAGCCGAATAAACCTGACTTCTCCCGAACAGGTGGGCGGGTGACGACGACGACCATTAGTAGACCTTATCTCGTTGCAACAAGGTTTGTAGTTTTGTTTTGCAATTTAATTTTGAATGAAATATAGTGAGCAATTTATAATTACTTATTATTCTATAGCGCTACCGACGTAACGCTCACAAATGTAACAATAACCTATAAACAGTTTAGTTTAGGTTTAAAACCCGAACAAGTAGGTGTTTAAATTCACGGATCGACTCGGACAGGTCAAACCGAATACCACATTAATATTAATACGTTTAGGACCGTCATAGCAACTCGGTTTGATCAACCCGGGTTGAAACCGGTTTACATAGAAAGTCGAACCGTTCAATTCGGTTTGAGATATTTTCGGGTTGGCACATCTCTACCCTCGGCTCTCGTCGCGTCTGACCGGCTCCGTGTTCGCGCATCCGTTGCGATGCGCCGTCACGCGACGCGGCCCGGCCCGTTCGGTGGGAATCGTACAAACGACAACACTGTTAACTGACCATCCTGTGTTTATACTGCGTGGAACGGAACGATGGACTTTCCCGCAAGAGGGGGATTATTGAGCGCTAGTACGTCACATTTTCCAGATAAACTATTTTTTTTGACGCGTTTTTTTTAAACATTTATATGGAGCTCGTCGCTCCAGTCGGCCAACGCTCCATACAAAGGTAAAAAAAAAATCGCGTCAAAAAAAATAGTTTATCTGGAAAATGTGACGTACTAGCGCTCAACAATCCCCCTCTTGCGGGAAAGTCCATCGTTCCGTTCCACGCTGTATAGAACCTTATTACAATGTACTTAAGGTGCACCGATGGTCAGTTAGCTGTGTTGTCGATAGTACATAATACTACTGCGCAAGTATAGTCGCATAGTCCGTCTCATCGATGTCGATGACAGCGTCTCTGACAATTTGCTATGGATTAGCTCCATTATGCTCTACTCCTGGGATCCCAAGATACCAGCATTGCCTAGTTTGGGGTTCATCCATACTAATATTTTAAATGCGAAAGTGTGTCTGTCTGTCTCTCTGTTACCTCTTCACGCTTAAACCGCTGAACCGATTGAGATGAAATTTGGTATGGAGATAGTTTGAATCCCGCGGAAGGACATAGGATAGTTTTTATCCCGGAAATCATCCCCCGAGGGGGTGGAATGGGGGATGAAAGTTTGTATCGAGCTACGATAAAACGAGTTCCACGCGGACGGAGTCGCGGGCAGAAGCTAGTAGGTCATATTTTAACAATTAAATTCCATTTTGGCAAAGATATTTTTATTATTGTTATTAATTATGAGCTCTACGTAATATGGCAGGCTAAGCCAAACTTGCTCTTATACGTACAAACGACAACACTGTTAACTGACCATCCTGTGTTTATATAGAACCTTATTACAATGCACTTAAGGTGCACCGATGATCCGTTAGCTGTGAACTATTATATGATCTGTGGCTGTGTTGTCGATAGTACTCTATTGCATGGTGACAGTAGAGTTGGCCCGTCATGTTATGCTATGAGTACACACGTAGGACGGTTTACGCCTCTCTTTTCGTAACGCACAAATAAATACATCAGTGACAGTATACAGACAAGTAAAGAAATCCTGGGCTTTCTAAGTAAGCTGTTACCTTCCTGATTAATTAGCGTCTGAAATTATTTCTTGACACCATCCAAATTCTACTTACCTTTTCCTCATACTATTAGGTACCCCTAATGAGAAAAAAATGAGATTTTTAAACGGTTTTATTGCATGACTCAGAATATTTGATTGTCTTAAATCTTGCGACAGCTTTTCTAACATGTACAACAATCCTTACTCCACTCCGCTCTACAAACATCTCATGTAAATTTAAAACTCATACATTTTGGCGCTATCGAATCGAATTCAAAGATCGCTGTTAACCTCCGGGCCAGGAATCTTCATATCGTCCCGATCTGATTATATAAATAATAATAATCACGAGCAGAGCCGACGGCTGGGCTAGTATGCAAATATTCCGATCGGCGATAGTCTGCTTCCGAAGGAGATAGGCTTTAGTATTCCGATGCCTGATAACCTAATACTGCGATTAACATGGTGTTTACCGGTCGTAAAATAAATCTTTTCTGGCCTGGCCTTATTAGTTTGTATTTAACTCGTAATCGTTGCAGATGTTTTACTTTCTGTTTATTTCCTTGCGAACTTGATATAACTAGTTACTTTAGCTATTAAACTAATAACAAACATTATAAATTGTATTTGTATTTAACGACATGTTTTAGGTTTAAAATTACATTATTTATTTTGTTATGAATATTGTATATTATTTTTTGACTATTAAATTGACAGTTTATATCTAAGATTCCTAGCTTTTATTAATAATTATATTATTGCACCATTGTACGATTTTAATATTATTCCAATTGTTCCTTATTATAATTAAGCTTTAATTTTGCACTGTATTTCGGTTTGACTTTTACTTATATTATTGTTATTGTTATACACTGACGAACTTATTGTGTATTCATGATATTTTAATTAAAAAAAATTACATGTACATTTCCCAAATGAAATAAATAAATCTATAATTGTACCTACTTAACGTATGTTGCTACTCGCTATGGTCAAACTAGAATGAATCTATAATATTTAAGTAATAAATAGCTTTAAAGATGATTCACCCTACACTATACCGTTTCCGTGCCTTGGCGGCGAACGGTGACACGCGTCAAACTCGAGTTGGCATTGGCAACCAAATGACAATAGTTAGGCGTCAAAATTATGTCTGTACCGAGCTTTCACCTCAGCCACGGCCCGGGCTCGGCATAGTAGGTTTGAGCCATCCTTTAGCTCTAAAAGATCTACACATCATAAAAATATACGAAGGATGTCTAAAAATTACATTTTATAACATTAGTTTTGAATAAAGCAGTAACGCTGCAAACGATGATAATTAGAGCTCAGTTGGTTAGCAGCGACGGGCCGTGTATGCATGTTGTCGCCGGTTCGAATCCGTATCAGAATAAAAAAAAAACTTAATTTAAAATTGAGTTTGTCTCACTATTTAATTTGAGTCTGCAGCTCTGTGAGAGGGGACTTTTCGAAAAATTTGTCGGCCGAGTATAGATTGTTCCGACAGCTCAGTTAGCGGCGGCAAGCGTATGCCTGAATTTGGCAGGTTTTAATCCTCCTGGGAATGACAATCATTTTTTCCCTTTAATTTGAAATTTATATATTTGTTGACTAACTAAATTTTCGTTTGTATGATATTCCAGTATGCATCAGACGAGAACAAGCCGTTTACAATGTTATTGCCAATCACCACTGGAGAATATAACTAAACAGTTTTCCGTAACTTACTTGTATTTTATTACAAGTTATCATAATAAAGAACACCGCTCACCTAGTATGGAAAAAAAGCTCGGGGAATTTTCATGAAAAAAATCAATTTGGCATATTTAAGTGTACTTATACTCGTATTTAAAGATGCCAAATCTTTGTATGTATAATTTTTACGATTTTTTTTTGTGAAAACTGATCCGAAATTGAGCTCCTTAAAATGTATGTTGTAAATAATAAAAACGGTCTAATGAAAAAGTAGCTATAGTACCGTAAACCAGGGTCCTTTGATTTGCGGTTCGACTTTGATAACAGCTTCCATACACTATTATAATACTGTATTAAAGAGTTTAAAAGCACCTTACTAGTTTTTTTCGTATTATGGCCAACATTGGTATTGGTACCTAGTTGCTTCGTCACATAGTCAACTGCTCCGTGTGAAGTGCAATTATTACATGGAGAAAAAAAATGTTAATGGTAATGACACGGGTCCTCTTAATTATCATGGCTAAAAATCTTCGACTATACGGTACGGCGTCTTAAGTTAACTACTGGTTAGTAGTACCTACCTAAGTTTGAAAAAAAAATCCTCAATCCTAAAACCTAAAAATGCACTGTTAACCGGGGAATCCATGGGTCGGGGTGCCTTTGATCACCTAATATATGAGGTGAAATTGATCTAACGATTACGACTCAGGAATTCGTTTTCTGGCGGTATTTGCGGTTTAGATTAATAATAATTTAATGTATACAGAGTGTACCAAAAATGGGGTGTGAACCGTTCAAGGGAATAAGAGGTATCGTGTTCTGATAAGAAAAAACTAAGAGAAAAAAAAATTACGCGTTTTTTTTTACATTTGTATGGAGCGTTGGCCGACTGGGGCGACCTGCTCCCTACTATTCACATTGTTGGTTTGGTTACTATCCTAGTTAAAAAATATGTATAACTGGTGACAACCTTGCTAGTATAGCCTATCGCTGTAGGATTAAGTTTAGGTTCCTTGTTTTGTTACTTAAATTGAAACTAGCATTCACATTGTTGGTTTTGGTTACTATCCTAGTTAAAATCGCCGTAGTATTAAGTATTATTGTACCGTCGTTTGCCCAAATAAACATTAACCCATATATTCACTTAAATACGCGAATACAAAAGCGTCTTACTAGGCATCTTGCCTATCGCACTGAGATAAAATGCCAAGCATACGAGACCCGGCTTAAGAGTCCGCAGTAAGCTCGATTCTCCATACAAACGTAGTTACGCTCTCATTTTAAAACTACGTGTTGGATGGTAACGAAACTTTGCATATACAATGACATGAGGTATATGTCTGTAGTTAGTTTACGCAGCTTCAGATATCATAGTAAAAAAATACAGCGAATATAAGTTTTTCATACAAAACTTGTTTTTGCTGTATTTCGTTTGTTTTATGAACTGGAACCATATAAACTAATTACAGACAAAGATGCATACAGACACGCGCCCATGCCTCGTGTGTCTCGCTTACGTACAACAAACTCGGTAGCAGACTACCCTCGTTGGACGTACTTCACGACGGTGAGTCAGCATTTAAAAATAAAATACTATCTGTTGACGATCTCGGTTAGTTTATTATTCTTTATTTTAATTTTATTTTATATAATTTAACAGTTTTTATTGTGTACCTATCTTAAGGTTGTTAAAGTCTAAGCTCAATGTTCTTTAATGCATGATGTGATTGCATGTAAGTGGAGATCAATTATGAATGTCGTTTAATATGTTTCGTATTTTCTATTGGTGATCCTAATAAACAAATACGCCATCTTTTTTCAAGAAAACACCGTAGTTCTTTCCATAAGTTAGGTGTGCGGTGTCCTTTGTTAGTAAATACTAAATTTACTTGATGAGTAGTTTAAACACAATGGTGCATCTTTAAACCCGCTTACATGTTATTGAAAAGTGTTTAGAATCATCTAGTGACACAGTCAAGAGTATTATTGCCTACCTATAAGTATAGTTAAAGCAATGAAGCGTAGTTTCATTGTTCGAGAGGCAACCGCATGGTTCGCGGTGTTTGAGCTCCCGAAGCGTTGTGGAACCGCGCTGTGCAACTCTGACTCAGCCAACTTAGACTAGGTTAGAGGACAGGGAGAAAAAAAAAATTGTCGCCGGGTATTCGATTGAAATAGCATTTCATTATATAAACAGCGTACTCACTTTCAGGAAAACGTTGCGTCAATTGGCTGCCTCGCGACAATTTTTTTTTTCTACCGAAGTCCAAGTTAGCTCTGTTCGGGTTGCACAAGGCGGTTCCACGACACTTCGGGAGCTCAAAAACCGCGAGTCATTCGGACACGGCAACTACGCGTCATTGCTCTGAATATGAAGGCAATCGTCTACCTAATGCCTATATTTGAAGTTTAAACACAGGATACGTCTCTTTGTTGACTTTAGCTTTAATCTACTGGATTGTATGCTTCGGCTTGGGCCAAAATTCGTTCGTGTTCGAATGTCCCGGCGGCTCCACACAGCAGTCTTCTTCTACAGGTCGCATTTCTCTACCGATTCTCGTAAACTTTTTTGAGCAGGTTCGTTTATTATATAGTATACTTACCTTTTTTTGTCGATTCACCTTAAAAAAAGGGCAGGCCTGCGAGTTCTACAGCTCACAGAGCCACTAGTAATTATGTAGGTATAAGTCTTACAGTAGGCAGGTATGGCGACCACATAAGATGAGGCCGGGGTCAACCTGTAACAGTTTCTCGGGCAAAACTGAAATTGAATATAGTTCTCGGTATATTTCAATTGCTGCAATTGTTGGCTTTTATCAAATAAAATAGAGCAAAGTATAAATCTATAACTTAGAGTAATCGAAACTTAGTCAGCACAAATGGATAATAGCCGACTTAAAAAATTTATACGTTAAATCTGAAAAATAACAATTTAAGTCACCTGGACATAGAAAATCGTCCAGTCTGGGCAATGCCAAAATATAAGTATAGAAATAAGTACTAAGTAGACGTATACGTACTCCTCTAATCATAATGTATAACTTGATACAGTAGCAGTCCATTTTTAAACCATTTTACTTATGTTACTATAGTTTCAACAGCTCGAGGCGACCTCCGCCGGCGTGATTCTTCTGAGTAGATCGCCAGCAGAAAGGTTTTTTCACGCAATGCCTTTTTGCTAAATATCTCATTAGAGCTATCAATCGCGCGTCACACCGGGTGGTAACCGTTGTCAGTTGAACTGACTGACAGACTTCGTTAGTTGCCTAGTTCTTGTTCAATTTCTCAGCTTCCTTTTGTAGGGTTCAGTGCTTCAGGGATAGCAACGGGACCTTATGTGAGCTAAACATTCGAAGAGAACGCAGCGACGAACTAACCAGTAGACGTCGTACTTAATTAAAAGATAACACAGAGCCTAAAGGGCCATTTACATGGTGGAACAACTCGCATGCGAGTTTTATTACATTGCAGGGTTTGATTGAATTCTTCGTATTTCGATAGTCCGCTGCCCCGCAATGTAATGAAAATCGCATGCGAGTTGCTGCACCAAGTAAATGGCCCTTTATGCTCTGTGTTATCTTTAAGGCGAGGAGCACACGGAGCGGTGTTACCTACATATTATACGTGATAAATTTCACCGCGCACCGCCGTGTGTTACGCGCCTTAATTAATTGCGATACCTACTGCCAGTTCGCCATTCTCTACTGACAGGCCCTTAATAAACTATTAAAATTATTTCCATTATAAGTTGAAGAGAGAGGATTTCTCAAAATAAGAGCTGCCAATCTCCATACTAAGCTGCGATCTGCCGACTGGGTTCCTTCCTAGTAGTTCGTACTGCGAATAGCTGGGACAATGCAGTTTCAATAACCTGCGCCACTTATGAAATACTAGTCACTACGTTCTGCACTTGCATATTGTCGAGGGTGCGGACTGATGACAAGCAAATACTTACAATACAATACTTGTAAAAGTTCGCAGTGCAGACTACTGGAGAATACAATCTTAGCAGCCCGCACTGCGGGCTAATGAGAATAGCTCTTCTGAATGCAGGCGGCTGCCCCTACGTTCGGCGCGTCATATGGCCTCAACGCCATAGAAAATATACGACAATCAATACTATCTTATGTACCAATGAAAGTTTTTCAGCTTGAGAATAAATTTAGGTAATTATATTTCTCACTAACAACAGTTACTGTGGGCGTAGCATGGTTGCCATTTTATCACTTATCGTTGTGGTAAAGACGCCGCTCACGCTCTGACAAGTATGCGAGTGCGAGAGTGACGGATGCCTTATCCACAACGATAAGTGATAAAATGGCAACCGTGCTACGCCCGCTGTATATCCAGTCAATATGCCAGTAGCGTCTTGCATAATACTACTACGAGTATACTATAGCTGTTAAATCTTTTAAAGTTTCTCAGACCCACACGATGCGCCATAAATTGTGCAAGATATATTAATTACTAGCTTCCGCCCGCGACTTCGTCTGCGTGGGCTCGGGATAAAAACTATCCTATATTTTAATCCAGGCTATAAACTATCTGCGTGCAAAATTTCATTCAAATCGGTTCAGCCGTTTAAGCGTGATTGAGTAACAAACATCCAAACATCTAAACTTTCACATTTATAATATTAGTAGGATTTATAGGTACTTAATTGCATTTATAAGGTATAGTGATGTTAAAGTGGCACATAAAACTTGAATAGGTATTTCTTTTAAATTATATTGAAATGCGACTACGGATGTCAGTAGGTGGGTAGGTACTTAATTTACCAGGTTGCTATTTCTATGAAAGATCCATCGTGCGAGTAGCGATTCTTCAAGTCGGTATCGGCAGACACTTCAGATTAAAACGTTGAATGATCTTCTTGACGTTCTTCATGTTTAATCCATACTTTTTGTGCAAACAATTGATGGTACATACCGGCTCATAAAGATAACAATCCATTATCATCGGGATTCCATCGTGTCAGGACGTTTTATCACCCATTAGCTACAGATCAATCGGTGCGCACGCCGGGGGGTGCGCGATTCATTATTACGGGGTTCTGTTTTAATTTAATGTCAATACAGCATGGGATCTTGCGGTGAGATGCTTTGATTTTTAAGTAGGTTTTATTGAGTCGTCATCATGTTACAGGCATTGTCGTACTGAGTTGAAGTATAAGTAAATGGGTAAGGACCAAATTCCTGGCCAGCTTAACTCACTCAATAAAAATTTATATGAATGTTTACCGTTGTGACACGAACATACACTTCTATGGTTAATTTTTGTGCACATACGGAACTTTGTCCACTTCTTCCGTTTGTATGGCTAACTACCGACTAACCACGCCAACTACTAGCCAAGAATTTGGTCCTCACCCAAATAGGTACTTCTCATTATTGAAAGGTCTCATACAAATCGACATATGCCACTGACCAAACATTTGGTTTATAGGTATTGTCACCACTTTCACTGACAGGAAACCGCTTAGCGGGCGCCTACGCCGTAGTCGCTTTCTGCTACATGCGAGGAAAACCACGGGATCGGCTACGAGCGTAGCGCATAGCGATTCTTGGCAGTGAATCTGTTAAAAGTCGTGCTAAAGGAAATCTCATTTTTCCCGACTACGGCACAGCCGAAACGAGTGGTTATTAGCAGTCTATATTTGAATTTACGTGATGTGTTCCATCGTACCGTTTAAGATACTGGACCAATTTTGATGAATTAGGTATTGCTGGAATGTGTTCGGCGCTAATCGTTCTTTAATACAACTGGTGGTAATGTAATACAGCGGGTCATTAGCCGCCGCTTTGGGAATTACTAGTTCCCATTTTTAATACTCGTGGCGTTATCAGACATAACAACAACAATGGCGTCGGCGAGTTTCAGAGGTTATAAAACGTCAAAAATGGCTATGGATTCTGGTCCAACACTGTATTAGCGGGATTGTCATTACGATACGTTCTACAATATAGCGACAATCCGCCGTATAACATTACAGCTAGCTGTATTACAATATAGCGGCAATCCGCCGAACACATTCCAGCAGATTTTCATTCAGCGGTATTAATCCGCCTGATCGTCAACCCGCCCGCCGTATTACAAAACTAGTACCTAACCTACATAAAAAACCCGAGACACATGATTACGCCTGTAGATACATCATACAAATATTTACCTTTACCATTGATTGAATCCTCCACCTCTTCGTATGTAAATACCATTGACTTACTATTACTACGTATAGACTGGCAACCCAGAAATTTTTTCTTGACGTCTTCCAATCAGGCCGCCATCTTGGAAAATCAAAGAGTATGTAAACGTGCAGTAGATGCGACAATTTTCTGAGTTCGGATTCAGTTATGGCCATAGCGTGATTTAATACACTCGTATAAAAAAAACTACTTATTGATTTAATCACCGACATTTGGTATTTGTATTTTTTTTTATACTGGATACCTTTATAGTTCCCGAGGATGCACTGTGTTGTTGCAATTTGTCTCAGCAATTTGTGTCAGATTTGATGAGAGTCTCGTTTGAGCCGCCGTGCCGAACGGACGCACGGATCCTTACCGTCCTCTGTCATTGTTTCTCCAAATTGCATAAAGAGCACCGCGAAACAAAAGGCGCCTATCGCCAGATGTTCTAGTAAACCCTCGCCGCGGTCCCCGTCGTAGCCTAACCACGCTATCCTCTCCGATATGCGTATATACATCTCGCGATATATACCGGTCTAAACAAATGTGCAGTGCGTCTATATACTATATAACAGTGAGTTGCGACTGATGTGAGGGTGGTGCAAGTCTTCGCCAGCTCAACAGATAAATCCGGTGAGATCAGTGGGCGTAGCACGGTTGCCATTTTATCACTTATCGTTGTGGGAAAGACGCCCATCACGCTCTGACATGTATGCGAGTGCGAGAGTGACGGATGCCTTATCCACAACGATAAGTGATAAAATGGCAACCGTGCTACGCCCGCAGACCATCTTTCACTTACTGTAGGTATTAATGCAAAAAATCACAAGAATGTGGAGTTACGAGGGAATACATAAAATACGGGACGTAAAAACACAGAACTCCTAGTATGTACATATTTATAACGACTGGTTAATGTGTCGACGCACTGCACACGCTTCCGCGCAGTGCGCACGCACGGCGTACAGGTACCGCGTATGTTACGCGGCTATTACGAGTTCAATCTAGGTAGTAGGTGCGTAAACAGTGCGTGCCAGTGCTCTAAAGGGTTGCGATTACGCGCAGCAACGCAACGGCAGAACCAACAATTAGCCGCAATCACAGGCCCGGGGTTAGAGCACTCCATATTACTTTTAGGTATCATAACCTATTTAATGAAGCAGGCCGGGTTACATTCTCGCAATTAGAGATCAAATTACAGGCCAGGCTAGACGCTCGAATGAACCTACTGGTCCATAACATAGGTAAACGTAAGGGATTATACGTACTAGATATATCATTTTGGTATTGTACTTATTCGGCGTTGCCTCCAGTGCCTTTGTAACTTAGTAATATTTTACGTTAGATTACGGTATATCAATTACCAAACACTCAATTTATCTTATACACTTTAATGAACCCCGTAATAAGCCCGTATCTAGGCATAAGGACGCTTCAGCAGTGTCATACGTATAGGTAGTATATCATAATATATGTATGTAAGTAGTATTTGGTACTTATAAGTAATAGTATTAAAATCGTGAGGCCTACGGAATAGATTCATTGATGAATGAAATCTAGATCAGTTACACAAGTAATACGCTTGGCGCTCCTCCTAACGCAAAGAGTAGTGGTTAGGGGTTACACGAGACTTAAACAGGGTTCAAGCGTGTTAGCGCTCACTCTCCGTGAACCTAAATATATTAAAACTAAGGAAACTTAGCCCATGATGTAATAATCAACACGTCCGATTTCTAAAAGAAACAACGCCGGGGACGAGCAATGAATAGCGATACATCTGCCTAACCCTAAACAAAGGAACGCAAAAAAAAATCCGCTTCTACCTACTACGCGTGAATGCACTTTCTTGAAATGTCCAGATTTTAGGACCTTATGCACCCACGCCACGGCACATCTGCCGGCTTGAATAGGTGAGCGATATTAAAAACATAGAGGATAATAATGCTAGGTTCATAAACTTGTAATGAATAAAACACCAGAACGAAAAGGAAACCAAACTCCAATTAAACTGGATGCAAAAATACCTAGAGCATACGCGAGGAGAAAAAAGCGTTGAATTGTTATGCACGCCTCAGAAGACGAAAAAATGACGAAGACTTCCCCTAGGAAGGTCGCCTTACCACGAAAACAGGCAAATTAAATACTTTCTGCCGGTCAACTCTCCCAGTGACAGTGTTTGTTACACTCTGTTTTGTTGTGCAGTGAGCAATGTTAATATCTTGGTTAAGTTTATGTAAATAATTAATGTTGTGTCTGTGTCTACAGTTAAAAAACGGTGGTATCAGTGAAGACAATGGTTAGTGTGTAGTGACAAAATTTAAAGTAATAGTGTCTATATCGCGTATACTCTTGTCAAGCTGCAAGTCCGCACATGGATAGGTACTGGAAAATACAAGGTGTCGTTGTTGCGAGTCATATTATAACCTCATGACAACATGACAATACAACCACAGAAGCAAACAACCAAAGATACTTTTAACAACACTGCACGAGAAATCGACGTAATGGAAGAAACTGACTGCGAATAAGAGGAACAGGAAGAATGATCGCCTGAATGTAGAACCGATCGCCGAGAACACCTTCAACACAAGAAGTCTTTATATAAAGCGACGTGCATCATTTTCACCAACGCTCATCCCCCGACGAAGTAGCCTTCCCCTCCTCTTTTCCAATATTGGCTTAAGGCTGCATAGCCGGTTGATTGTGGCCGACTGGTTGCGGCTGGTCGGTCTTCCCTTCCCATCCCAGAGCGTGTCCCTCCGCCCCAAACTTGCGCCCCCTGGTATATCCGGCTAGTCCGGGTCAGGCTTGCTTCCTGGCTGGGTGTGGTGCCTATGTTCATGTTCATGTTCATGTTCAATTTGTGTCAGATTTGATGACCATGCGTCTTATTTAAGGCCTATGCGGATCCTCCGATATTGTTTTTGATAGCAATCGCAGCAAGACAAAAAAATTGTGACCATTTTTAAGTATAAGTTTCAGTCAGATCCAAACACATTTAAGGTCCCACGGGATCCTCAGATATAGATTTGGAAATCAATTGGAAATTAGTATAATTATTATAATATATTCTCCTCAATTGTTAATGGGTTCATAATTCGGAGACCATACTCGCGTCACTTACTAATATTATAAACGCGAAAGTTTAGATGTTTGGATGTTTGTTACTCAATCACGCTTAAACGGCTGAACCGATTTGAATTAAATTTTGCACGAAGATAATTTATAGCATGGATTAAAATATAGGATAGTTTTTATCCCGAGTCCACGCAGACGAAGTCGCGGGCGGAAGCAAGTTATTTATATAAGAGAATTGACCTAGGATTTAAATAAGTAAGACTTAAGATCTAAATAGCAACTAATCGTTGCCAATAAAATTAAGGCTAGTAAGTTTAATGTTCTACTAATAAGGCAAAATAGTCTCAGGAAATTGTCACTTTTACATTTAAATCTTTGAAATAATAGCCGCCATCGGCGCGTATCTTATAAAAGTTATAAATTACAGAAAAAATCATGTTATTTAAAAACTCTGTGAATTTGCCGATGAAAAGTGATTCCAGTACTTTTACTATTGTTGGGTTTGTTGTTGGTGCAATAGCGCAATGCAAAAGAAGGCATTTATTAAAGTTTTGAGTCAAAATTGGACTCGAAGCGACCGCCATCACTGCCCGCCACAGACTAAACCAACATACTCTCATGAGAGTATGTTGACATGCGCAAACTTATGCTAGGTGATGTCTACTCTAGTAATATAACTCAATGGTAAATACCGACTATGTTAAGATGTAATTCCGTTTAATCGACGCTAAACTGACCCCTGAGAATTCTTCCACTTGAATGAGTCTATAATGTGTTCCAGATTTATGGCCTCAGTGCTTAGTTTATGGCGCGTGAAAATTACCGAACGGCCTACAGTGAGCATTCATGTTAAACAACGGACTATCTGGGAAGATCGTGGAATTATTACGTTTTTACCAGCTTTCGTCCGCGAAGAATATCGATCGACCTACATATTTTTAGGGTTCCGTTGTCAACAAGGAACCCTTATAGTTTCGCCATGTCTGTCTGGCCGTCCGCCCGTCCGTCTGTCTGTCCATCCATCTTCGGCTTAGCTCAGTAACCAAGTAGTAGAAAACTGTAATTCGGCATGGTTAATGGGTATATTAATCAATCACGCCGACAAAAAAGAAGAATAATATCTTGAAAACATTTTTTTACCTCCCCTATCATCATCATTACATCCCCTAAGTAGACATCACTAGTTACCGAGTAATAGTCGACCAACTTAAAATGTACTTAGAAAGGTCAACATTCGTACAAATTCGGCCGACGCAACCATTTAGATGGCGCGCGCGTATCGTTGTAACTAAGAAAGACAGGCAACTACGGAACCCTACACCGCGCGTGGCCCGACACACACTTGGCCGTTTTCTACTTTTTATTTGTCGCTCTTTGGTCATGATTTTCGGGTTGTAAAGTATCCTGTATCTTACTCAGGAACTGGAACTGCATGTATATCATACAAAATTTCATCTTACTTGACTCAGCGGTTTGACGACCCTCAGACCTTCTAAACCCAAAGGGAAAAATAGAACTCGTTGGGATTGGACCAGTTTCCTCACGGCGTATTCCTACACAGAAAAGCTTCTGTTAAGTATCAAATGATTTTTCTTACATGTACGAGCCGGGTTCAAAACACCCAGTGGTAGGTGTTTTGAACCCACGACCTCCAGATGGACAGTCGCATGCCTTACCTCTCGGCTACAGTGGGTCAATCATTTAAGGAAATTAGACATATTAGTATTGAGTAATTAGTATCCTTATCCCGGCTTTAATGAGCTGATAATCGTTTCCCCAAGTAATAAATCATAAACTTCTCAGTTATATACACACATGTCTGTATATATCGGATTAATGATTAGCGTTAGGTATGTTGTTCTTTTATCGTTCTTATCTTTTTGCGGCGGGATTTATGATACGGAACAATTTTATGCGCAATCACCGGAGGATGACTGTGTTATATGGTATTTCTATCCACTAAAAACTCCACACTGCCTGGATCTGATGCTGAACGCACGTAGCCTCCCGCGCTCCTCGCCACATTTGGCTCGTCCTAGATGTTGTCGCCTTTCCTGGGGTTCTTAAGCGAGCGCCCCGGCCCCCGCCAGAACACTGCGACCCCAATGATCCCCTTTAGTCACCTTTTATGATAGGCGGGGGAGACCGTGGACCTATATTGTTGTTCGAGCCTGACGGCAACCATACCAATTATGGATTTGCCCTATTGTGAGCTCTGATGTGGCTGGCTAATTGGCGAGGCCAAACTTACTCTTAAAAACTCTTATTGCATGGAGGACAGTAGAGTTGGCCAGTTGTGTTATAGGTGAACACGTAGGAAGGTTAGGCCTCTCTTTTCGCTATTGGCGTTTTGTGTCCAAGGTTGTTAAGAGGTTTTCTTCAAAAGATTTAACATTAAAAGCTGCGTAGTTACCTTGTCAAACGTATAAAATAATTATTGTACCTGTAGACGTAGATAAATAGTACTTATAGATAAATATTATAAATAGAGGAGTAGAGACTGCTTGATCCCACAGTCAAACTGTGCAAACGGTTTTGTGGGACCCTGTACTTGTTTATGTTGTATTATCGTTTCTTTCTTAATAAATAAAATAAATAATAATTATTATTATTATTACAAAAGACGGTAGATCGCCAAGATGACCCGACGTGACTACACACCACTGACGTGTTGGAATGTACGCGCGTCAGGTATATATAATAGTACATTGTGATACAAGTGAGGTATGTTGATAATAACATCAGAGGCGTGATAAGAGAGCCGAGGATGTAATTATCAAAGCTCACGAGTTTCATACGACGTTTTTCAACACATTTTGCGAGGAAAAAATTATTTTCATAAGATGAAAATTTTACAGGTCTGCCAATTTATTTTCTTTACTTATTTGATGGCAACAGATTTTTACACACATGTTGTATATACATCGCCAAGAATTTCCAGTAGCGTCCATTCTTTTTATCACTTTTCTAGTCACCACGAGTCAACATTTTTGTTAATAACCAAACACGCATTAACAATGTTTACAAATATCTGTGAAATAACCTATAATGGCGCGCAACAGTTTTTTTTCGTGAAGTTTGCGCTTTGCGCGCGCATTAGATGAAATGTTTAAACAGCCAATACAAAATAAAATAAATATTTTCGCTTTAAAATGTTATCTTTGTTAATTCATGTAAAATTTTATCAAAAGTGAATAGTTTTACTAAATGAAACGTTTCTATATCATATCCAAAAATAAATAGTCAATTAATTAACAAAAAGGATTTAATTTGTTTAGTCGAGTAAGAATCCATTTGCCGAGAATTAAAAAAAAGCTGTACATTCTGTACAACCCGGTTAATTTAAGAATGCACCGTATGCATGCATACATCTTGCTGCAAGGTGCCAACGTGACTTAATCGGGATATAACCATAACACACAAGTATCGTAATGTTATTAAACACGCGTGTTTAATATCCAGGATTATGAGCCTGAAAGCGACACAATAAGAGTTACGTTACGAGCAATTGTGTTGAAAATGTTATTTTTGTAAGGCCAAATGACAATTGGTTTGTCCTAACGCTCAATTCGAAAAGTTACGTAGTTACTTCCCGGATTTTACAATCGAATCTGTCTTATCTGTCCACCGCATTCCCCATCGCACCGTTATTCCCCATGGTCCCCAAAGCACATAATTTATGTCAGGAAAGCAGAAGTTTCAGTGAGAGTTACTAAATCCGATGTTCGTCTTGTTTTTAACTATATTTGTGACCTAAAGTCTATTCCCAACTTCAATGATTATTGAAATGAAATGTGTTTTAATTGTAATGCAAAATGGATAGTCCTTTTTCATTCATACAATACTACAAAGTGAACCTCCAAGACACAACCTCGAGCAGCCCATTTGTAAAATACCAGGATATCGTTGAAAATAACACACGTTTCGACATTAAGGCGATATCCACGAGCAGCCTACGCCTTAAATCGCTCTCGGGCGATATCGTTTTGTTATCGCTGGCATTTGTCTTGCCATTGCCGATATTTGGGGCGAGTGCAGACATGGCGATTGTTAGTTCTCAATGGTTTTCTATTCTAAACTCTAGCAGCTTTATTAGAATGAGGTTAGGTAGGGCTGTTTTTATTACAGAAACTCCGTAAGTTACAAGTAAAATAAAACACGCTACAATACCTGCATACATTATTATACCTTGCTATGTATACAAAAAATCTGATATTTGTAGGTACCTAAGTTTGAGAGTTTTTTTGTACTCAGGTTTTTTTTGTTGGGTTGTTCCTTGTGATTGTAATATATTTAAATATTTAATCAAAATACTTATCCATTGAGCCAAATCTTTCTCGTTCTGAATTAGAATGCAAATAAAATGGTGTCGAACATATTTTACAAAAAAATCTACCAAAGCAAACCAGCCGGTGCATAAACCGCCTAACCTCCTTAGAAGGCTTCGCCAATTTCTGCATGTTGGTACCCATTATTTACAGTACAAAACCGGCGCGTGTTAAATCAAAGCGCCGCACTTCTGTTGTCATGCCAACATAGCCAACCAAAATAGCATATCTGATTTCGCGCCTATGATGGAGTTTTGTTCCCGCTACTGACACTGATCGTGTGGCAAGGCTTTATAAGGCGTAATCATTTCTGGTTTAACTGCGCATATGTACAGTTAGAAATTTTGATGCAAGCTTTTTGTTTCATTGGCACTGTACAGGTGGTTTCGATAATATCCATCTCAGCCAGCGAACGAAAAAACCATAGAAGTCTAAGGAGCGAACCAAAATGACCCCACAGAATTGGGTGCCATTGCCATTACGCGGGGTGTCAAAACGACGATGCCAAGCAGCCGTTTAATTTGAGCATGCGCATACCGGGTTTAAGGCACGTGTTTGGGTAGAAATTTGTAAGGAGCTAGCATTCTATGGTTTTTTTCGTTCGCTGATCTCAGAGGAACTTAACTTGGCTTTGGTTATTTATTAACTGATGCTTTTTGAAAGTTAACATGAAATTAATCAAATTAATAAAACATAAAAAAACCAGGTACGGTCGAACTCACAAGGGGCTAAACACGTTTGTAGTGTCGCTTTAACGTCTTGTTTAAGCTGCCATACGAGGTAGTCAGACGTGTAAGAGCGACAAGGTATCAAGATGCTCAGCTACTTATGTGTTCGACTGTACATAGGTAAAAAACTTAAGGATGGCCCCCCCCTATTGCATAGTGAACTGTTCGGATCGGCACTTGTTTTAAATCTAAAATATTTAAAAAATCCCATTTCTCAAGTAAACTTTGTCTACTTAATTATTCATTTTTATTTCCATGTGTCTATTTGCCAAATCTTAAATCAGCCAAATGATCACTTGTCAGAATATTCATCTAGCATTTTTATTACGTTAATGGTACTTTTGCTAAAGGCTTTATTAAGGCAACATAATATTATGGCAGATGTATTTAAGAAAAAAATATTGGGAAGTTAAAATCTGCAAAAAATACTTCGTTAATACATATAATATAATAGCATTTCGGTTCATACTGGATACTACTACTACATACCAGACGGGACTTATTGGCCTATTTGAGATTTTTACCTTTAGCAGTACAAATTATGGATGAAGACTTGATCGGATGGATTCAAGAACGTGATGATAAGAACGAATGTATATTGATTTGTTTATTTAAAGGCACACTTATAAGCTCACAGTATTTCACCAAAACGCTTACATGGTAACATATTATGTAACAATGTACAAATAAAAAATAAAACATTCAGATATCTAAAGAGGAACAAATATTCAAATTATAATACCTATAGGTAACACAGATATTAAAAACTGACGTATTCAACAGCGACGAACGAAAACATACATATCGAAATACCTAAATGATAACAAAACTAAACTCCGTGCTCAATTTAAGCTGTTATGACTTTAATATATGCATCAAAGGTTAACAAACTAATTCAATCGAAGACGGACATCAAATAGTAGTCAAATGTCACAGATAAACCATCGGTCATGAATCCAAAGCATTTTTTTTAACTCGCGCGTGTCAGTGACAACTGGGTTGACAGTTCGTGATCGAGCGCTTATTGTTGTCTCCGCCCGTTCAATTAGAAAAAAAAAAACATGTCATGGATCAGTCGGAAAGGTAAATTCGTGGAATTAGGAAGTAATTTCTAGCTTATTCAGAAGCGATCTCTAAACTCATGACTATATATAATTGAATAGATGGAAGTTTTTGACTTACTCAAGGATGGGTAAAACAAAACGGTCCAAAACAGTATATAGTAGAAATAGCTAGTAGTCCCTAAGCTTTATACGATTACATTGGATGGTAGTGAACCTGGTCCCGGTATGGGCATTTATTTCTGTGATGAGCACGATTTTGTTCTTCTGTCATCATGTTTTCTAATTGTATATTATTTATTTATTTATCTTTACCGTCGTCTAGTGCCCATAGGTACTATTAACCTTTACTTAGTGTGGAACTCTATGTAGGTCGATGTGTGTAAGAATATTCACCAATGATATAATATTATTTATTTATTTTCTGACAAATACCAATTGCTAGAAAAATACCCACGTAGATTTACGCAAAAGTACATTTATATTCACAAATTTATCACCTAAATTGTCAATGCTTCTGAAATAATCAATTTCTGTATCAGTGCATGTTAGGTTAACGGTCAAAACAATTTCAATAAATCAGGATAACCAATAGGCATTACAGTTATATAACGATTATGCTTTGACAGATACTATCAATATATCTTCGGTGTTGGTACAATTGGTAGATTCCAGAGAAATTTACCTAAAAACATTAACCACGTTTAACTGCTTACGTTCCCATCCTTATTGCTGGAAACTTAAGGTATGTTTTGGAATGGTTAGTGTTTTACGTAGTGCCATCTTGAAACACGGATGTGATGTAGATGTGTGGGTGTTTAGTGGTTTGAATCTGGAACAACATTCTTAAGCAAACAATGTTGGTCGGCTCTTTGACAGATGGCTGATTGGCGGGAAACTGGTGTTACTGTTACATTTTGTCGAGAGAGGACCGAGGGCGGAGTCTGTATTCCTTATAAGAACTGAACTAACTGGGCATATGGAAATTTAGGGGGGGCACGCTTTGCCCAGATGAGCGACACATAAGCGGGCTAGTAAAAAAAAATGCGCCTGTAACTTACGGAAGGAAATTCCATGATACTGAAATCATTATCCTAATTGTCATGAATATCATCAAGCGCATTTAGTCACAGTTTTTTTTATATGCATATTTCGGAGAAGGTATCGAGGCAGCAGGAGTTCAAAATTGTTTTTAATCATTTAGTCCGAACTTGTTTTCTCTTTCATGCCAGTGCCAGATTAATACGCCATGGGAAAACATTTATATTAATGTTGAAGTATTCATGATGAAGAAAACGGATGAACAAACTTAGTAATAGAATGTTGGTATGAAATACCATATTTTAAATTCATATGTAAGTACCTAGGTCCTCATTTAAATCGCGTTTTTTGCTACATGGTATTCAATATTGTGAAATCAGTACCTACACCACCTACACACCTATGGAATCACATCAGTGTGTTTGTATCATGATCAGGCGTTTGAAAAAAAAACCTTTTTTTCTATTTTTTTTTCTTGGTTAATCGGCGATCAGTCGCGAGAATAAGCTGATTTTTTGACAAAAAGTGATTAAGTGCAAAAAAACAAACTAAAGATAGATCAAACTCCATGGACAATTTCCCCTGATCATTTGACTTTCTTCGGCTAGACGACGACAATATCGATTCTGCCACAAACCCCATGTAAATATCGTTATTAGCGCCGATTACAGCAGGCCCCTAGCATCGCGTAACTGCCTCTATCTGTGTGGTCCAGCAAAATAATAGTCTACCCCATAAACGCCACTTACTTCGAAATATCTCGCAGCATAACCAACTTACAAGCTGCACCAGAAAAAAAAATGCTAGCTCTTAAAACCAAAAGCATTAGACGCAAAATTGATTTTAAACACATTTTTCAACCTCATGAGTAAGCATGGAAGTTAAAGCAGGTTGTTTCGCCAGCCAGCCATCCAATGACGATAATCAGTCAAATGACAAGCTATCAGAACCTATAAAATTAAACTTATGCGGCTCGAGTTAGGATGCTGCTTGTGCTGGTTAAGAAAAGTATGCAATTTGTTTAGGCTGTGGCAAATTTATTGATATTCGTTTTAGAAATTTATTTCATGCGCTCCGCTCTGCCTCTGCCTTCCTCTTTTGGGGGCGTGACTTAATACAGTGGTGAGTTTAAGTATATCTGTATACTTATGAGAAAATTGACAAGATGATATCTTACTGCCTATACGCTTACTACACGACAGTGTGAGAAAGATACCCAAATTTTGTGATGTTCATTAAGAACTTATTTCCACTGTCTCACTTTGCATTGCTCTTTTGAGTTATAATTGTTTTGACGAGCGGTTTTTAGCCTAGTGAGTTGTGCCTACCTACTAGGCTAAAAAACCGCTCGTCTAATTTTAGGATTTGAAGCCAGAACCGTCTGCTTCGTAGGTAGTACCTACGAAGCAGACGGTTCTGGCTTCAAATCCTAAAATTATGATTCTTGAATGGGAGACCTGTTGTCATGCATGGATCTGAATGTAGGGCCTTAAGGCCTAAGGTGAAGAATGAAACGAGATCGCATGTTACCGAGATGAGAATGTTGAAATTGACGTGTAAGGGAGCGACCACACCGGTGCTTAACGCTGCGTATACGCGTTTACGTGTCGTATGCGTCACGTATTCTTCATACATTTTGCTGCGTTTTACGGTGCGTTAGCATATTTTGAGCAGCGGTGTGGTCGCCTTGGTGGACCTTTATGTGACTAGGATAGGCCGAATAAGCAATGAGAATACAAGAAAAACAGACTGTACAATAGTTAACCAGAAAGTATTCAGCACCTATAGGCATTAAGTGGAGAGCTAATCACCTTGTGAGGTACGGACATGCTGTAATTCGGAAGGATGAAAATCATGTGACCTATTGAGTATGAGATATGAATGTGGAGGGACGTAAGATATGAGGGACGCCAAGGAAAAAGTGGATAGATTGAGTGAGAGACGGTATGGAGAGGAAGGAAGTGAGTGACGAGATGGCGGGTGACAGAGAAGTATGGAAGAAAAAGACATGCAGCGACCACGGCAAGCGACCTAAGTTATTTTTTAAGAATAATAATATATTATTTTCTAAAGTACATATGTCATCATCATCATTATCATATCAGCCGAAAGACATGCTGGACATAGGCGTCCCCCAAAGAGTGCCAAAGTGACCGGTCCTGCGCCACCCGCATCCAGCGGACTCCTGCAACCTTTACCAGGTCATCAGTCCACCTTGTGAGGGGCCTACCCACGCCGCGCCTTCCGGTACGTGGTCGCCACTCGAGAACCTTTCCGCCCCAACAGCCATCGCTTCTACATGCTATTGTGCAATATGTACAAGTTGATAATTTACATTGCATTGTACCGAGGATGCTGGCGGCATTCCCTCGCTGAATTGCAATGCTGATGCGTCACCGCCAGCTCTTCGGCTACCAGTTACATCAACCGGACGTTTCGCGATTTCGAAGGTTAACTGGATAAGTTCGCCTTTGTACCTACTTAACCTATTTTGTCTGTATTTGTACCAATGTCTTGTGTACAATAAAGTATTACATACATACATATATTCCCGCTAATCAGTTATGCGCACTCGGACCCCACGCACCGAGTTGTACTCTCTGCCGAGGCCTCTAAAGTATTTATGTCTATTCAAATATATAATCGTCTCGTACTCTTAAACTTTATTGAGTGAGCTAATCAATATTTTGATTCGTGTCTATCTCCTAATATTTATTAGTTTTTATATACCTATTTCATTGATCTCGAAGCGCTCACAGCTTCAAGGCGCCATCACAATCACATCGATTGCTCATCAGGCATGGGTCACTCCGTCGTTCCGAAGGTTAGTGACCGGTTTGGGTGGTTTAACTGAGCGCTTCTGAGTTTTGAAAGGCACGTTGATCCGGGTTGTTGTCTATGGCTTGAGAACAGTCAAGTCGCGTACTCCCTTGACAAGGTTTAATCCTAACAAGGTTAGTAGTTTCCCCTTTGTTTTAGCTTTCGCAAAAACTAGTGCCTTACAATTACTTGAGATTAGCTAGCACGTACGAGTATGTGTGAAGACAAATAACAAATTTTGGACAGACACCTACATAATTTTAACTATTACAGTCATCCTATAAATTAGATTCAGCTAAAACCATGTCGAATAAGTGCGCAGGCTTTGCACACGGCCCTACCCTGCCCATGCCTCGCTTCCGCCCCGCCCCTTTGCCCCTAGCATGGTGCACCAAAAACAAACAAGCATCGCGGCGCGTTCTACCGTCGCTAACGCGTACTGGCACACAATAATGGCTTCACGAACGTCCTTATATTAAGAGAATAAGGGCGACTTTGCTTTGTTTAGTTAGGTTAAGCAGAACGGGGTGTAATATCAATTAATTTTACATAAAGTGCGGGTAGGGTTTATGGATCGCCGCTAGCGCGCGATACAAGCCGTCGGTTTAACGTGGTGTTTATGAGTTATGCTGAGATACTGGCTGTGGGACTGTTTATCTTTGATTTTGTGTAATTCATGGTTGTTATGGATCAGATTCTGTTGCCGTTGTGTTGCAATAGCTGAACTAAAATGGGTTGGAACATTGGTTGGTACTGACAGGTGCCAATACAATACTATAATAATTACCTATTACAAACAACAAAACTTAACAGCTTCGAAAAAAATTGCACCGGATTTATTAAATTTATCGTCGTCTAACCCATAACACAAGTTTTACTGAGTTTACTATAGGGCTTCTTCAATTTGTGTGTGGTGCCCCCTAATATTCATTTATTATTCATTTATCTTTGACTAGCTTCCGCCCGCGACTTCGTCCGCGTGGACCCGGGATAAAAACTATCCTATATTTTAATCCAGGCTATAAACTATCTTCGTGCAAAATTTCATTCAAATCGGTTCAGCCGTTTAAGCGTGATTGAGTAACAAACATCCAAACATCTAAACTTTCGCATTTATAATATTAGTAGGATGACAATGATGACTGTTTGTAACCTTAGTGTGATTGCAGAACATTCACCAAAATCACCAATATGTATAGATCCGTTTGGTTTGACATTAGTTCTAGACATACTGGTTTCATGGCTGGCCTAGACCAGCCTTACCGCATCGCTTTCCGCAGGCCGGGAAGGGCTCGCGGGCCTGACTTGGCCCGCGGGCCGTAGTTTGGCGACCCCTGTTAGGTATTATGATATATTCAAAACCGTTTACATTTTAACGCATAATTTTTCGTTAGTTAGTTATTTTTCGTAGTAGTATCAATCAATGTCAAACTGTGAACTGGGATCAAATTGGCGTGCTATGGAGCTCATACACAAAGACTAGGTAGGTTAGGTTAGTCAGGTAGCTGCAGTTGCCCGAAGAGCAAACCGCGCAGAAATAAAAGCCTCGCGTCAAATGCCAAATGACAAAATAAATGGTAACAGATGTATTTTTAACCGACTTTAAAAAAAGGAGGAGGTTCTCAATTCGGTTGTATGTTTTTTTAATTATTTTTATCATTTTTTTTTTCAAATAAGTATTCAGTTGGATGATGGGATCCATGACGAATTGAGGGAACTCCTCAATTATATTGTAAGCACGCGTGTAGTGATTTTGGTATTTTCTATTACAACTCGTGTTTTTACACCCGGAAATCATAAATTTGATGGAGTGGAATTGATGATGAAGACCACAGATGACTTATGGAATTCCTCAATTATGTACTAAAAAGTACAAAAGTACCTCACAGATTCTGATAAGTTTCCGTTGAAATAGCAACTAATTAAGTGCCAAAAGTGATCCTTGTGGAATCGACGGAAGTCCTCAAATATTATCGGCCCACATACAGCGATTGGGTTTTTTTCTCTAATAATCAATGCATTTGCTCTCGGAAATCAGTTCATGTGGTAAATTGGAAAAAAATGTGGAAATGTTCTCGTGGCTTGGCGGAGTACTAAATTGAAGTCGGTTAATACTTTGTTTTTAAAGTAAATTATATACATAACAAATCATCGCTGATACAAGCAATATGCGTTTATGTAGCAATAAACTATTGTGTTACTGCTAAACATTTAATGGGGCCAATTGCCATATTACAAATACCTACGTACACCTAATAAACACAAACTCATGATGAACATGCTCAGTAAGGACCAAGTTTACAAAAAGGTACAATGTAATCCCATGTCGCAATTGATCCTATTAAAATTACTACTGCGTATTGAATGTAATCGTAATGATCCTACTGCTAAATGTAATGATTGAAACCAGTGGTCACTAAGGATATAGAAATGTGTTCCATAATTATGTATAATTCCATATCGCAACTGAGCAGGTTTATTATCATGCGGAATCTCTCGCGCTTCTTGTTTTTCAGATTGATGGGTGCTCTTCAGATGACAATTGAATACTGCTTAGTAGATGAATCGTTTGACGTTTTTTAATAACTGTATTTATAGGATGCAGCTGCCTTAAGTTGCGGATACACGAGAGTTATGATATGATAGTATTTAGTTGTGCATTTCTTAGCAGTCGCATTACCGACAATGTCATGTACCTTGGTAAGTTAATTTATGGCGGGTTCTATGTCTTAGAAAGTAGAAAAGTAGCTTATAATATGTATTCTCGGAAATTAATCCAAACCTCAAAACCCATGGGCTAGCATTTTTTAAGGAGGGGCGGAAGTTATTATTTAAAATCCAAATTAATATTTAATTTTTCCTTTAAACCATCTTAGCTTCGGGTCAGAGAGCAGGGTGCGGCAAATGCCTCACCTTAGCCCACCGTGGGTACGCCCATGCTAGGATCCTTCATCATCATTGAATCTTTGTTTTGCCTGAAACACAGGGAATCCTAGTTCAGGCTCTTGTGATTATCTCTTCATATAAAATTTTGGGGTATAGTTGTAAAATACATTTTCAATAAATTATTCTATTCTATAAGTGTATCATAAACATAAATTAGTCAAACTATAAACATTTATAATCAATATTACCATTTTCTTGTAAATTTTAAAGAATTAAGTATATCAGTTTCGCTGCAACTAGATAGCCGAAAATGGTTTTCTTGAGTTGCAAACTGCAGTAACTCAAGGAATTGCCAAGTTAGTTGAGCTGCCGCTGCGCTGAAAATGGCGAAAGATTCATGTTGTTTCTTTCGAAACTTTCTATCTTTCCTATAAAATACATGTAACTTTCGAAAAAAACAAAACTGACGTTTGTCTGACAAATACAATCATACACGTATAATACCTGTTTTATACTGTGTATTTTACATGTTTATTTAATAATGACTTGATTAAATAATAACCCCATGGTCCCGTGACAACGCAAGACATACAAATAATAATAATATTTGTGTCTTTAATTATTATTTTTTAGATTAACGATTCCAATTTATAAGTATTTCGTCATAATTGATAATTTCAACCTCTTTAGTTAACTGATATTGATATTGAAATATAGTCTGAGCGGAATAAAAAGTCACCTGTTTTTATGAGAGCCAATACATTCCGAGTCACTATCCATAATATAATATAATAATGCGAAAAATACAGTGTATTTTACATGTAAAAAACTTAAACTTGCGAAAGATTCAATCGAAGATCCGCAAGCAAAGATACTGTATTTTATTGAAAAATACAGGGGCCTTTGAAAGATACATGTATTTTCACCATATAATTGTCACGTAATTTTCATCGCTAGATATAATGTATATATCATTAGCATAGCGGACCATGACAAAACTTTATTTACTTACTGTAAATAAAGTCTGTCGTGTGTTTCATTTACAACTTCTTTTCTACTTTGCACTATACTTTTCAGTAATTGTACCACTAGATATGGGTACCTATATAAGTATATTGCACTGTATGATGAATCTGACTTCTCTGTAAGAGTAAGAACGATACATATAAAATCTTTACATAATACCTACTCAGTCATACTGCATTACAATTAACTAAAACAGTATTTATCTCATAAATTCTGCATACAAGGACGCCAGCCTCCAGAAAGAAACACAGTCCTTTTAATTGTTATTCCAACGCTATTTTGAGTGCCTCCTCAAAAACGTCGATCTGTAAGTAATACGTTTCTATTTCTGCTTTTTCCTTCTGATTGCACGTGTAGGTACTTTGGTTAATCGTCAGTATCACGTCGACGCATTTTCAATGATACGATTACGAAGTGTGGCCCCAGGTTTACGTATACTATGCCACCAATACCACCAGCATCAACATTGTAATAACCGAGTACACACACCAAGCACGTTGCCACCGCAATTACGGCGTGCCAGCCCACCGATCTCGCAAAAACGTGTCAGAACCAACATGGCCGTACGTAATTATTCAACTAATTAATGCAAGAATTCACCACTTTTTCGTAACAACTATGATTGGCATTTTAACAATTTCCTTTGCAGCATTAGTGTGTTAGGATTAAATTATATTGTCTATGTATGGTGTGTCTAGATCGTGGCACATTATACCCTGATCGGAACCGAGGAGGCATAGTTTTATGCTAATTGAGTGTAAGTGTCTTAATTAAAACACAAAGTAAGCAGTACTGGTATCTCGCCGATAAAATCTAATGTTTATTGACAAAAGGGGTCGTTACGTTATTTAAATTAAAAAGTTCATTAGCATCCTATGGAGGAGTAATTTGATGTGATCGTTTGGAAAAAAAGTGTCGTGTTTTTTTACTGGGAACTCTGGGAAAGTACGAGTATGGCAATTGCTTGAATGCGTTAAGAAGCACCGAGGCCTGTTCCAATTATTAGCTGATATAATATTTGGAAATGAAATCTTCTCATATTATATTATCACACTAATATATTTTTTATGTATTTCTTCCTGATTTTGGTCAATAAATAAAAGCATAACTAATTTGGGTAGGTAATATTGTGAATGATACTAAATTTATGGAAGAAACTGCCCAATTTTGTAATTTCACTTAGTCACCATTGATTCTTCACAAGATTCTGAGCAGGAAAAACCCAAAAAATCCAAATTCCGAGAAAAAAGTAATAAACTTACATATTATATCTTATTTGTGTTTAATAATTGAATTTTACATTACCTTTGACATTATGGGGGGACGTCGGCTGAAGTGACTGCTGGTTACCTCAGTGGTTACCGTGTCTTCGCTCACGGCTCCTGCAAACAAGCATATTTACATGTATTTTTATACAGACATAAACTCACGCACTTACTCGATTGACAGTTTGATAAAAATTAAATAACCCATGGGTTCTCTATAAGTTGAATGGGAATGACAAAAGCGATATAAGTCTATGATAGTGCAATACAATACAAACGTGTACTTATATAATACAAATCTGTGGCTTTAGTGTAAAGGGGTACAAGTGCACTTTTAACCTTTTTGCGTAATATACACCAACTTTTTCAGAAAAAAAATTGCGCGTTTTCAGTTTACAGTTTCGAATCAAAGTTATCTCTTAAAACAACGAAGTCACGATTGTGTCAAATGGTACATCTGGCATAAATTGTCATGACTTGGAAGATAAGTTGTATTCTTATCAACATATTATAATACTCTTTATTGCACACCTCACACAAACAAAGCAGTTAGAAAGAGAAACAATACAATAACATGTAGGTAGAGGTAAACAACTGGCGATTTTATAGCTGAAGAGCGATCTCTTCCAGGCAACCTCAGTATTAGACCGCCCCGAAGCAGTACGGCATCGTCCTACACTACCAAAACGTAATATCTAGAATATCAGTGAAATTAAATTTGAACCTTACTACTATGACGATACCGTTTGTTTTTCAATACGGATGTTGTTGTGGCACGTGCTTATTCGGTAGCTAGCGACTATGCGCTAATAGAGACAATGGCCTTTGTTTGTAAGATTAGGGCTCGAAGCGAAAAATTCACCTGAGAAGATTCGTACTATAACCAGGTTAACTATTGGCCCAGTTTTTGATTCTCACCCATCAAGCTAGTCACGCAATATATTCATATTATACAATTTAATTCTGTGCAATAGAAAGAGAGCCACGCCTGTGACTTTTCGAAAGAGCGTTAGAATTTATCAACCCCCATTTTCAGATTCAAAGAAGAGTTCGTGAGTTTTTGTGTACTAGCATGCATTTAATCAAGGCCGGTTCCAACCGCCAAACCAAAGTAAACAAAAGCATTAAATACATTATTGTAAAGTGCACTATTGACCTCCGACTCTCCTTCCTTGTAATATGTTTCAAATGAACAGGGAATCGCCACGTTTGCCGGAGTTATAGCGGCCTCTTAGTTGTTCAGCGTCGGAGGTATGCTTAGCTTAGCCCTTAGGGTTAATGTCTCTGAAATCTGAGAGGCTTTAAAACTTGGTTAATGGATTTAGACTAGTATGGTTATCGTCTATGCGCCAATAAATGAGACAAGTAGGTAGTATAGGATAAACGCTAAAACCTTTTTACAAATTTAAAGTTTATATAATTGCAGTTTTAAGGGTTCCGTAGTCAACAAGGAACCCTTATAGTTTCGCCATGTCCGTCCCTCTGTCTGTCTGTCCGTCTTCGGCTTAGCTCAGTAACCATTACAACTAGAAAACTGTGATTCGGCATGTATATCAATCACGCCTATATATCAATACATATAATGAATTTAAAAGGAAAACTATCACGAACAAGTAGGCATATGTAGTTACCGAGTAATAGTCGACCAACTTAATGTGTAATTGAAAAGGCCAATTTTCGTACAAATTTGGCCGACGCAACCGCACCGCACGTCGCTCGCCTACACTGCGCGTAGCCTGACACGCACTTGGCCGGTTTTTAAATTTTGCGTTAGTTCTGTTCCGAGCCTAAATTTAGTGACTGGTCTGTAAGGATGATTTCTAAACCGACGACCAAGCATTTGAATTCACATGAATTGAACACGTACAGTCGACTAAAAAGAGATCGATACGGAAAAGTTACAAAAATATGTATACACGACTGTATTGCATTAACATTAAGGTCGTGTACTTATACATATTTGTCTCTTTGTAGTCGACTGTACAAGTCGGTACGTAATAGGCACTTTAAAACATGTTGCCGACCCCTTATTGGTTTGAAGATTCTTTGTGTTGAGAGCTAGGGAGAAATGTGTAGGGATTTTTTTGAGCCCTGGCGACCAACAGTTAACATAAAGCTATATACCTACGTAGGGCAAAACTTGGCTAATCGGTGATATTCAGTAATTCTGTGATAGATTATTTATACCCTTATTGCGAGGTTATAAAGTATACAATCTACATTTGTACAGTATTTACGATAAGTAGCGCTATTTCAAAGTTAATAATGACATAAAGAGTGTAACTGTAGATTATAGAGTAACTTTGCAATGAAGAGTATAAATAAACTATCACATATAAGTAGGTATCACCGATTAGCCAAGTTTTGCCCTACGTACCTACATTTGTTACGGTTGTTATTATCGTTGAGGTCTTCTTTAAGGTCTGTCTGTAAAGACACTAACATATTCCAAAGATAGGTTACACCAAATGAGAGAGATGGCATTCAACCAGGCTAATAAAGCCTCAATTTATAATCGTTGTTTTTCACGATTGTATATTCTATGATATCAGAATGGAAACGGTTTACAGTCGATTTTAAACCTTGCGTACAGTCATTATTAATGTCAGGTCAAATTGTCTTATCGAGCATTAATATAAGCTGACGTAATCCTGCGCAACGTTGTTCACAATCAGCTGACACTTGAAGTTTATCCCGAAGTTATTGTTCCAGTCCGGATCAACTTTAATATAGTTTTACATGTAACCTTCGTAGTAGTTGGTAATTAGGTATAGTCAATAAAATTAACGGGTTTTTTTGGATAGGTTAACTTTTTAGGGTTCCGTAGTCAACAAGGAACTAATAGTTTCGCCATATCCTTCCGTCTGTCCGTTTCCGTTTTGCTTAGGAACCCTTATAACTAGAAAACTGTAATTAGCGCCAGCATATGTACTCATACATCAGTCACGCCGACAAAACAGATTTACGAGATCACCACCTTTATTTTTCTTCATCAAACTTTTATTTTTCGATAAACCTGATAGTGTGGGTTATCGTTGAATAGTTTGTTCATGATGGATTTTTATAAACCATTTTTCAACTCAGGGTTTCGTTTGGGAGATATTGGGCTCTAATTTTGCCAATGAGTTAAATGGCATGTTGTCAGAATATATTACCTAATTCAGGAATTCCATGAGTTGAGAATATCTGTAATAGCATACAGTAGAAAACCAATTGAAATATTATTTTTTATTTTTTATTTATTCAACTGCATCTATAGTTATAAAAAAACGATCATCTTTACAATAATATTTGGCAAACAAGTTTGCGGGCAAAAAGAGTATATTATGTATCCCTGAAGTGTAAGGTTTAGTTACCACATCTTTCATCTAATTACCCGGGTTTTATTGCGGTTAGGTTTAACTTGCAATTTGCTATCTTTCAAAGGAAGTCATTAAGGCACCGTAATGGTTAGTTCGGTAATTAAATCACGCCTAATTAAACATAAAGCTCACAGGAGAAAATATGTTAAAAGCAGGCAATTTAGATTTTCAATTGAACACACTTTTCGAATCGGTGATTTTAATCCGTGATCAGCAGGTCGATCACGTTTAGTTTGAGTGCGAAACCAATTGGTCGCAAAAAAAACTGTAAGCACGAATTTACTTGCATCTGTCTTACAAATTGTACGCGCGCAAGGTAGATCTAAATGTCACTTATAAGCCGGGTCCGCTGCGCCGTGTTTTCGATGTTCTTAAACATCTAACATGTTTTGCAATCAATCGGCCTATTTGTTTGCCGAAACTGACGGATGACATGTTAGATATTTAAAAACATCGAAAACACGGCGCTGCGGACCCGGCTTTAGCATGGAAAAGTTACAGTTGGTTACGTGGATCACCCCTCAGGAGTTGAAAAATATTAATAACTGGCCAAAACAGATTTCAATGTATAGGGTACCATGCAATTATGCCACTGTTTAGTTAATTAAATTGATGACAATGTTAGCAACACTGATAGCTACTGAATGTATGGTCATCCTACATTTATTGAAGTTAAGTCTTTGAAGTGAAATTTAGAAAGAAAGAAAGAAAGAAAGAAAGAAAACATTTATTCACTACACAAAAGACACACAGAGACAAAGGGAGAATTTGATAGGTCTCACGTCAATAAATTCTTACATCTACTTGTCATGCACTGATTTCATACATGTGAGAATTGACAGTTCTTCTAGAAACTAGTTTCCGACATTGATAAAATGAAAATTTCTGAACATACATAAAGGCACTTTCATTGAAAAACAAATCTCTCATAAAGTTTGTATGAGCTGTTTTTATATCGTACATATTAACAAGACTCAACACACATTCATCAATTTCATCTTACACATCGAGCGACGTGCATTTGGATCGTTTCACAAGTTAGTTTGTGACGCCGTAGTTTTTGCATACTGGAATAAGCTAAGTGTGTTGGACAACTTCAAATCTTGACATCTCACGTGAGCTTTATATAACCGCACTTAACGCAAATAAATCAGATTTAATTTCATTTCATTTCACAATTGCAATTTTGCACAGGGCCAAAGGGGATGATCAGTGAGAGTCAGTCATCCTCATTATCAATCACAGGTTAACCTACTAATCAAGATTTATCGCTTCAGATGCTTTCTGATTTATCTCCAGAGATGATGAATTAATTGAAATCAACGGTTTAATGAGCTATGCCACAGACGCGGGACACAAAGTTATAAGTAACTATGACAGTTGTGTGGAAATAGGACATTTTTGCACGCAGCAGCGTAAAGCAGGATCTCGAGCAGTCTGTATGAGATATGGACCCACTTGTGACCGCAATGACAGAGTAAAATGAGTAGATTATCTCTAGTACAGCAAGATAAATGGCGCTTGCATTTTATGCATTTCTTGTGCGAATATCGATCCACGATTTTTCTTTGAACTCTATGTATAAATTCATAATTTTTAAACTATTTAAAACCTTGCATATATAACTGCAGTAAAAATATAGATACCTACGGCATTTATAAATATTTAATTATGGCTAGCAACGTCTTCAATTCAAAATGCTACATACTTTATATACTCCAGGAAAAATACGGTTTTGAAAAACATTAATTTATAATAGCGTTCTTTTTGTTGATTTTATTTTCAAATGTTATTCTAAGATGCTTTTTTCAAGAATCCGACAAACCTTCCACCGAAAGTAATTATGTAGATTTACACTAGGTATCTGTAAATAGTATAAATATAAAAATGTGCGTAAAAATATAATATTTGATGAATATAATATTTTTGAGAAATGCAATCAGGATGACAATTTATTCCTTACGCATCGCATTGCAATTGCTTCTGTGGAAGATACACTACTTCTTCAACTCTGACGGAGCGGTACGCATGAGATATGGGCCCGCAGTGACCGCAACGACGGTATTACTCAGCCCAATTAGCTGTGTTATTTAGTGGTTGCTCCGGGCTACCGATGGACGACATTAAAGCATGTATGTAGGTCTAGACACGTACGGTCAGCGTACGAATCCGCTAACATATGGTTGCTTGTGTCACCAGTAATATCATCTGATTACTTCTTAATTAACTAGCGTTTAACAATGTATCTATATATATAAGTATAAGTTGTGCAGTGTTTGGGATAATAAACTGCTTGGGTACCTAAATATACACAAGAGTTTTCTTCAAAGCTCCACGGAGGCTGCCCTGTAACAGTACGTTGGAACAACTGTCATTTTTCCATATAAGTACAAGTGACGTTTAGAACTGAAGTCATCTTGAAAAATTTCTTAGAATTAATTTTGTACTAAGCAGTAACGCTGCTAACGAAATTATTTTAAATTAAAGGAAGAATTGAAAAATGTTACGCTCGTCAAAGAATATAGTTGTTATGGCGATATTTTAATTAACCGCGGTATGCAGCGAGTTATTCATTGAATTTGTCCCTGGAGACTGCAGTGCGACTTTTATCGAACTTTGTAGTCGATATTTAAAAAAGACGTTTGCATCTTGCCTTATAAAGGCATCTTGCTGCTTTAATTAATGTTTTTAATTACGAGACTTGGGTCGGCGTGGCGGCTGACTGAGGGGTAGGGGCTGCGATCCTCGTTCGGGTCGTTCCTGGCTCAACAGATTTCTTTGGCTATTCAGCGTGGCAACGCCGCCAGTGTCATGGGAACTTGCGGGCCACCAACGATCCCTGGCGGTCCTTTTTGTTAGTTTAAGCCATTACGTATTATCGACGAAGCCTGTTGCGGATTAAATGTTTTTGAATGTAGAGGACGACATACTTTATCCAATGAAAAACACGTGTTTCATTGTCCTGTAATCGTACAGAAATCCAGACTACGGAACTCTAAAAATGAGACACGTTCGAGCGGAGCGTTAACCTGTTGCATAACCTCGCAAGGACGCGTGCGTAGGCGCAATTTACATTGAATGAATCTCGTCGTTCGCGCATTCTACCTTATTTGCAGACATCGCTTTATGTTCATAGGATGTTGATGTCGCTTACGACGTTCTGGAAGGAGCTATGGCATCCCGAGGACATTGTTGTGCGATATATTATGCCGGGCGTGTAAGATATTCGACTTCATTTTGAGATAGCAGTGGGTAAGGCCCAGTGCAGCGATTTGTGCACGTTTTCTTGACTCATTGTCAGTATGAAATCATGTGAAATGATATTTTATAATCGTGTCTAACGAAAGCTTGCTCACTCTTTGACTCTGAGTTTTTTTTTATTGAATATTAAGTCTCAATTTGGATTGGTGCGCACAAGGGTAGATTAAACCTACTGTATTTGCAGACATTTTTACCCGTCAGCTTGCAAAGAATCTTATTTAAAGAAAAATACACCATTCCGTTTCTCTCGCGGAAATCTTTTGTTTGACAAATTAAAATATAACAACAAACGTATTGGTAAGACCGGGATGTATGTACGTACACTAAAAGATTGAATACGTGTTAAAAGATTATTTATATTTTGAGGGTTCCGTAGTCAACAAGGAACCCTTATAGTTTCGCCATATCCGTCTGGCCGTCCGTCCGTCCGTCCGTCCGTCCGTCCGTCCATCCGTCTGTCCGTTTCGGCTTAGCTCAGTAACCATTACTACTAGAAAACTGTAATTTGGCATGGGTATCTATATAAATCAATGACGCCGACCAAACAGAAGAATAAAATCTTAAAAATATTTTTTTAGGGGTACCTCCCCTACGCCTTAAGTGGGGATGTAATTTTTTTTCTCGTTAAGCCCATAGTGTAGGATATCGTTGGAGAGCTCGTTCAAAAATTTTATGGGTTTCATAAAAAGATTTTTCAAATGATTCATTTGCGAGATATTGGGCTTTAAAGCCCAAATGTTTGTTAAGAGTCATGGCTGCTACTAGGAATGTGAAAAAAATCGCGGCAGTAGTAAATATAATGATTTTTAAAAGGAGAACTATCACGGCTCATTAGGCATAACTAGATTAACTAGTTACCGAGTAATAGTCGACCAACTTAAAATGTACTTAGAAAGGCCAACTTTCGTACAAATTCGGCCGACGCAACCATTTAGTTGGCGCGCGCGTGTCGATTTAACTAAGAAAGACAGACAACTACGGAACCCAACACTGCGCGTGGCCCGACACGCACTTGGCCGATTTTTTTCGCAACGAATTAATGTCTATTGAATATAGACAACAACTTTTTGCAATTATATACAGGTCAGGGAGATGGTTCAAGATTTTATCATAAAATACGATATAGTTAAGTACTTACTCTATGTTTTACCTTGTGTCAAAATTAAAATTATCAAGATAATTCCACTTTATATTCCCCCGCAATTTTAATTATAAAATCGGCAGTGTTTCGTCCGACGCGGTCTCGCCCGGAGCACAGTTACTTTACCGGCACATTATATTTATGATATATTATTTACTAGCAATCTGTAGGTCTATCATTTACGCACCTACCTGTTAAGGTGTCTTTCAACTGGAGTTGAGAGTGCAAGGTATGGGTGATAGCGATGCAGGATGAGCGAAAGCGTCTAGTCATATTCGCAAATGATGACAAATTTAACATAAAGTACTCATTACAATTAAGGTTTCAACATCATTACTTGATGCTATATCACGAAAAAGTGGTACACCAAATTTTTCTTATGCCTACTTTTGCCTCATGCCTCAGAACTATGTCCAGCAGTGGACGTCTTTCGGCTGATATATGATGATGTGGATGACGATTAATGATGATGACCTTTGCTTCATACGCAGCGTTAGACCGTGATATCTGTCACCAAGAGCTATCTTTAGTCTTAGTATCACTGCACGTAAAATATCCCAACGATATTTCAACACTCATAAAGTGGTTTTGATATGCAACGATCAAAATCAGCCCAAAATTGAGTTCAACGATTAGTCATTTTACATTATACAAAATACGTGACTACTCTCGGATCTCGTTGAAAACTTTGTAACAAGAATCTTTTGTATTTGTATAACATGCATGTATAGTTTTGTTAACTTGTTTTAACTAAAATTAGCCATCACTACAGCCGAGAGGGGTTGCGGACATTAAACTTTGGCGGTCAATTTACTTGGCAATATGCCAATCGGTACCACAGTCCTAATCACGCTAGAAAGAGCACAGCGCGCAATACTAAAAGTAATGCTTAAAAAGACAAATCAGTTTCCAACCACACTCCTATAAGTATAAAGAAGATGAGGTATTGAGTGTCCGCAAGCTCTATATCTTAGTAACCGTTTGCAAGATTCATAAACGAGCATCATAATCGCTAAGCGATAAAGCTCTTTAAAAAAAGATTTAAAAAAAGATTCATTAACAAGTCCTATTATCTGACGACTACGAAAACATGCTAGGAGCAAGAATCTTCGCAATACCAGCACGTCTAGCACACGACGGCCGTGACATACTCTCGATTTCTATCGCACTATACCTCTTCTTCTAAGTGTTCTAATAAGAGAGAGACGGATAGTGCGAGAAAAATCGAGCCGTGCAGGCAGTGGCAAGAATGCGTTCGGTCTTTGCTCGTCGGTTCGCAGATGTTGCGCATTCTCGTTTGTATAACGTGGCAGTCGAAGCCTGTGACATTAAACTTCTAAGCATCCGACAGACTAAATTTAAAATCAGAGAATATATGATTTAATGCAATACCTTTATACATGAGAATCTACCTAAATGCAATGATGTTTTTATCGGATATGTAAATAACTGTGTTATGTAATGCTAATGTTAAATTATCTTTAATGTATTTAATGATGCACTTTCGTGATTTAATAATATGGTGTCACAGGACAGGCTTAGCCTAGTGTGAGCTACTGTTTTTGTAGAGTCATATGTGAATCTACTCTGAAATATTTTTTTACTTTACTTTACTTTGTCATTTTTGTTTAGGAGAAAAGCACATAACACATTTTAGTAAATATAAATCCACATCCGCTCCCGCTGCAGCGTCACCCTCGCGGCGCCCGCGCAGGCTGAGGCAACCGCTCCAGAAATTGATTTAATCAGAGCTCGACGTTGACGTCTAAATTGTACCCTGCAACTATCAGCCAACTGATGATTTTATAATTGTTAAATTGTATTTTGTGCTGTGATCGTAAGTGGCTGTTGGTTTAATTTGTTACTTGCAATTATGTTTATAACAATTAGTCGAGTTTTCTTCAATTAAGGTTATTTTATTACGCAGCGTTTGCTAATGTAGGTACCTAATATCGATGTTAAAAGGGATTTAACTGGCTCAAAATCGATCTGGCACCAAATGTATTAATACATTAATACAATTATTTGTTTAAACAAAGGTACTTAAATAAAAAAATAAAAATTAAGACAATTTATGTTTAAAGTATTTATATAAAAACTTTGATGGGTTTACCACGGACCTAAAAAAGACATAATACGTCGGTACTTCCTGTTACGGCTCAATAATCTGCATTCACGTATCTCTTTCACTCTTATTATGTATGTGTAAAAAAAGACAGGGATATAGTGAACGTGGTTTATTTGGCCTTATCTGAAAGTTAAGAACATTGTCGTTTTACCATAGAAAGTTAATTCAGAACTTAAATTTCGTTAGGAGAAAACAAAGTTTTCTTCTATTTAGCTGTATCGAAAGTTTCTTCCAAGCAGCCTCGCATACCACTAGAACAGTAACTCAGACCATTTGCATTTATTAATAGACAATTAGGTATAAGAAGCGCCGCGGTTGTCATTGTTAGCGTAATCGGCGGCGCGGATTTATACGCGCTCACGTCTGCTCAGGGTGGCCATGCGGTACTTTAGAAATTATTAAGTAATCAGGACAGTCTTACACAAATCAACCAGAATTACCTATTTATTAGTACTAGCCGCGAAAAACTCGTTAAAGTTAAAAAAAACTACACATAAAAAAAACTATGTAGTTAATGAACCTGCTCACAAACTTTCACGAGAATCGGTTGAGAAATGTGACCTGTAGAGGAGAGTAGCCGGACATACGGACATACAAACAAATGTTGGCCCAAGCCGAAACGGAGTAGTTTGTTCGCTTAGCTCGCTCATTCATATTTTTTTAATAGGTGGCAGGTGGTAATATGGCTGTCTTTATATCTATAGGTGAAGGGTGTAACAAAAAACGTAGCGATCTATTTAAAGCGTCATTTGGTATCGGATTGAGACTAGAAATTAGCAGGTCAAACAATATGTTTTCAAATGGCTATTACAATTTTTCGGATACTTTACTTTTTAGTAGGTAATACTTAGTTGTTTTTGTTTGCTTATTTTGCACCGTCGTCACTACATAGATAGGTGGACTTGCCGCTTAGGCGCAATCTCTTCTAGCAACCTTGCGTCTAAAAAAGTGGATTTAAGTTATTTACGTGGATTTTTGTTTAGTGGTGTGCATTAATATTTATTTATTTATATATGTACTATTCAATTTATTTACACGGAATTGCAGGGAAACAAACCAACACACCGAGAAACGAGATTACTTAATTATGTACAACACAAACAATGTACAACTTACAAATAGTAACATCTAGAAATAACAATATTGCATACAATAACACTGGATATGTTTTTGCTTGTACTTCCTAGTGCCTTTTCTCTATGCCTCACAAAATTTCAAACATTCCCGCTAGGTACACGCCAACCTATCCACCGTCAGAGATTTAAGAAAGTCTAATATATACGCAGAGGACATTGTCACCCTACCTTATGAGTTAGTGCCATAGGCAGTTGTCCCGGGTGATTAAGAGACCTGGATCCTTAATGAGATAAGTGATGTTGCAAAATGAGATCTGCCTTGCGATTCTTAGATAGTTAAACTTATACTTTACTGAGTCCATAGGTGTATAGAAATGGGCTCCAATGTTTTCCAGCTTCGCTTGTGTGGCAATGGCATTGCAGCAGTATTAGGGTCATACAGAATATACAGATTGAATAAAACAAGTCGTATTTCCGTTGGTCAATAGTACCATGTTTATTGAGCGAGCGAGTGAACCAATCAGCTTGGGCAAAAACTCTTTCGTATGCCCGGATGTCCCGCTGTCCCGCTATACGGCTGTCCGACTGTTCTCTACTGGTCGTATTTCTCAACCGATTATCGTGAAATTTTGTGAGCTGCAGGTCAATCACGTAACGCATTGTACGCGCGTCAGGTAGATCTGAATGACATTTTATATGGAAAAATGACAGTTAAATTGTCCTATCGCGTGTTTGGTACGTTACATGATTACCACTCAGCTTCAATAATTAGGTATCATTTTTTTGTACTTTTTAAAAACGAAAACAAACGGACCGCACGCCTAAAAGCCACAAGTTTTTACTTCACTTTTTTTGTTTCTGTTTTTTCCACTAGTAAATTATGGTTTAATTGAAATCATAGAAGACGAGACGCCGCTTGTGCGGATTAAGAGTCCAACCAAAAATTTGGCTAGCCCTTAACTTTGGGAATGTCCTCAGAAGAGACGCGAGCCTTAATCTCATTATACCAGCTTGGAAATGTGCATTGCCTGGGATAAAACTATATTATATCACCCTCTGGTCCAAATCATCACATCGACTCGCATAGTGATGCGTGAAGGAGGAACGAACCTGAGGCGTCACTTCCTTTGGGTCCTGTAACACAGGGTTTTCTAGCTCAGGACGCAGGGTCGTGATAATCATATTATAATGCTTCTTTTGCCCAATAAACTTTTATATTTTCTCTGTCAAATCTGACGAGTCCTGCATCGCGCTATTGAAGTTTCTTGAATCGGTTTTTATTATGAATCTATATAGAACTCTTTCCCATAACAAGTGCATTGCAGTGCAAGTACAAAATAATGAAATTTGGGTCAATTTTCAAACGAGCTGTTTTTGCTGTCCCACGGCTATAATATCAAGTCAGTTTAACATGGAGTATTGATACATATATATTTGTATTCCGTGTATTATATTGTACTTAAAATATATATAACAATACCTTAAATATTAATAGATTCTGAAAAAAAAATTGTTGATATCTTAAAACGGCTAAATCTACCGCTTTTTCGCGTGTCCCACTTGCGGTTTTGCTCAAACAAAAATTCATAACTATAGATTTCGGCAACGTGTAAAAAAACAACTTGTACTGTTATAAAGAAGATTTATTAGCGTATTCATTAAAGTATCTTGCAAAATTAATGCGTGAATAATTAAAACCAGTGAAGTGTTTTAGTAGTTGTCCCACGCGCGACCCATTTATTAGGACTCAAGCTCAAAACCCTTAAAATCTGTATTTCTATTGTCCCACCCCTACATTTACTTTACGATACGATAGATAGGTTAGTTGGGCTTCAACCATCAACGGGAGGGGAGGGAGCGCCAGTATTTTTGGCGGAGGAAACAGGTTTTCTTTATACGAAGTATTTTGGTACGGCTATGACGACATTTATATGGGCGTTTATTTATTAATATACGATTGAAATAAAAATGTGTCTTTCATAACAAAGGTTAGCAATATGGGGTAAGAGTTTCGTGTTTAACTAATTAGTGAATTCAATTAATAGTGTACGAAGGACAGCCAAAAAACATCCATGTTGACATTTGTATGGCGACATTTGTACGGCTTTTTTGGCCGTACAAATGTCGAACGTGGCATACAAATGTCGATTTAAAACAAAATGTAAGTAAAGCACGAAATTAAACTGGCCTCGATTTAGGCACTGGTTCCGTGACACATTTGTTGTTTGCTACCTTACCTACTTACTACTTTTTAGGGTTCCGTACCCAAAGGGTAAAAACAACGGGACCCTATTACTAAGATTCCGCTATCCGTCCGTCTGTTCGTGTGTTTGTCTGTCTGTCCGTCTGTCACCAGGCTGTATCTCATGAACCGTGATAGTTAGACTGTTGACATTGTCACAGAGGACGTATTTCTATTACCGCTATAACAACAAATACTAAAAAAACAGAATAAAATAAATATTTAAGGGCTCCCATACAACAAACGTGATTTTTTGCCGTTTTTGTAGATAATGGTACGAAACCCTTCGTGCGCGAGTCCGTCTCGCACTTGGCCGGTTCTTTGCTGTCATTTTGCTACCTTCTCTTAGGCAGAATGAAATAATCTGTTTTATGTGTGTGAAGTGAATTTTAATATTTTGGAATATAACCACAGAATAAGTAATAGTACAAATATAACGATCATCATATACCATAAACCGGAGATACTATATCGAAATAGTGAGTTTTTTAGTATGGTACAAATATTTAGTTTTTCAACAATTGTATGGCAAAATCGACATTTTGATGGCACTCACCGACATTTGTATGCCGCTATCGACATTTGTATGGCAGAATCGACATTTGTATGGCGCTGACGACATTGGTATGGCACGGTGTTTTTAAAGCGTGAATATCTAGCTAACCATTAGAAGCAGAGAGGTGCCTCGTGCACCATATTTTTTCTTTTTAAAAGCCCTACCTCACGTTGTCGGTACGAATTTGATATTCCAAAAAAATAAAAAGACCATACAAATGTCGAAAAACGGCCTCTTCAAAAATTGACCCGATTGTGAACTACTTCATTATTCATTTATCGCGTTTTAGACGGCGTTGCATCAGGCTGTTTTCTCTTATCGCGTTTTAGCCGGTGTTGCATCAGGCTGTTTTCTCTTTAAATTTCCGCTTTTTTCAAGGCTCATATTTCATTAGCCAGACTCTACACGATTAAATTAAATTCGGACGATAAAAATACAAGCGAAATTTCCTCAAATCAAGCAGGGCCACCTCGCCTTAACTATCATAATTTTTGATGCTATGCATTTAACTGTAATAGCATTCGGTACTTAACGAAGGTAATTATTTTATTATTAATTTTACTAACATGCTGCGTAAAACATAAATGTATTCTTTTCTTGAATTATTGAATGCGTAGTAAGAAAGTACTTAATGATTATAAGAGTAAGAAGTAAAACGTATTGTACATATACCATACAAAGACAACTCAATTTCCGTTTTTTCGTTGATTGAGTGAGTGCAATATTCGCCAATAAACGCTGCATGAAAAAAATAATCAGCAATGTTTGTAAGTTGTCCAATGTTACAGAACATTTTGGAAACTTTCACGTGAACTTACCTACTTAGTTTCTTATTCTAAAGAACATTTAATTTAGTAAGTTTTTTTTCTACAATGAGTACTTTCTTTCGTAACTTTGGAAAGTTGTATTTAATGCATTACTAACAAAGCGTCTAGTATACCTCCCTAGTATCAATTAGCTATCATTCATTTGGCCTGGCTCAATAGGGTATTTGCACTGATAGCCAGAGACAAGTCGACGGATTGTCCATATAAGCAAACTAGGCACGCGGGGTTTCAAAGGGGCGCGAGGGGGGCGAATTTTTTGTCGTTATATTTTTGAATCTATGGCTGCTAGAGGAGCACCTGCTTTCCTAGGGCGCTCTCGACGTTTAATCCGCCACAGCTGATAGTCAGATAGTCGGTAGATAACTTTTTATGACACGTCAAAAATGCTCTGTCACTTTGACGTTTGCAGGAAAATACATGCTATTGTCTCTCATTTTTGACCGACTACGGCAGAGCCGAAAAAAAGGAATATGATTTTATGTTTGTATTTACGTATGTTTAATATACTAAACGATTTTAATAAATATGAGGCGTACCTACTTATTTTTTCATTAAGTTGTTCGTATTTGGGTTACAGTTTTTTTTAAACTTTTTATGCTTGGTTTATGGATAAACAGCGTCCTTTTTTAATGTTTACTCATACTCATTTATTTATAATGCACAAATACATTAAACGTCAAAAAATTCATATTAATGGTTTAATTACTTAAAAAAATTATTTTATATATTTTATATAAATTACGTACTAACTATAAAAAAGGTTTATTTAATATATCAAAAATAAGTTGAAGTTGGAAGCGAGAAGCTCTTTGGGGGAGGCTTATGTCCTTCGGCTGATATGATGATGTTGAAGTTGAAGTTTGATTTTATTTTGTATTTGCGGATGTTTCTTTTATTAGTCTAATTAACTTCCGTTAATACAACAAAAAATCAAACTTCAATTCAATTAAATTCAATTCGTTTATTGCATACATGTTGTTAAGATTAAATGGTGTTACAGTAAGTTTATGTATCAAACATGTACCCTGCAAGGGCATCGCAATGTAATACTTAATTATAATTATAACTAATTTCACAATGGAATAATTTTATTATAGTACAGTTTTATTATCTATGATCTTTATACACATTTAATGATTATTATTTTATTTATATTGTGTGTGTGTGTGTGTGTGTGTGTGTGTGCTTCAACTTATTTTTGCTTTATTTTTATATTAGTAAAGTCCATTTATATTTCCATCCATCTATCCATCTATAATTTACCTAACATAAATGTAATAATAATAAATAATAATAATAAAGATATTTATTGCCACAAACTAAACATAATACAAAATAATTTAAGTACACCGCATATAAACGTAAGAACTACTGCATGAAATGTAGCTCAATTTTGTTAGCAATCATTTATCTAAGGAAGTGCGGTGCCTCCTGACACAGGCTGTAATAAAGCTTAAAAGGAAGTACCAACGTTTAAGATGATTATTGTGAAATTAAATTAACATTTTATTATTATTGATTTTTACTGCCAATAAACCTATTGCCAAATATCCGCAAACAGGCAATCGATCTTCCCCCCATAAAGAAGAGGACTATCTTCTCTGTTCATTTAGCTTCTAAGAATAACGCGCATGATAGTAATCTCTTCATCTGTCCCTCCTTTCCACTACAGTTAATACTTCTTAGTCGTTACTAACTATTCTTTCAGGTTATGCAAGACCAGGCCTTTTACGGCAAAAAGGGTGCACTTTTTTGTTGATAGGTATTTCATTCAAAATAAGTTCAATTTTATAAAGGCACATTGGCATACATACTTGGCTATTCGTGTCACGAACCATAGTATAAATGTGTCTAGTATATGGGTCAATCAACTTTTTCTTATTATTTATATGGGTCAAAAACTAAGGGTGTTTTTTCTTCATTACTAAGTTACCACAACATGTGTATTTGATAAGATCTATAAGTTCTTATAGCTAGATAAACAGTCTATTTGAACATATATCATTTGCATCACACAAGAAATGTATTCTAGCGGATAACATGGTTGTCCAGGTGACAAATCACGCTGTAATTCATTGAGTAAGGAATCCAACAACAATTAACCACAGCAGACATCGTATTTTCTTGTTATCTCCTTTTAAGAGTCCGCAGTAAGCTCGATTCTCCATACAAACGTACGTTCTCATTTTAAAACTACGTGTTAGATTGAAACGAAACTTTGCATATACAATGACATGAGGTATATCTATGTCTGTAATTAGTTTATGTAGCTTCAGATACCATAGTAAAAAAAATACAACGAATTTAAGTTTTTCATACAAAACTTGTTTTTGCTGTATTTTGTTTGTTTTATAAACTGAAATCATATAAACTAATTTCAGACATAGATATACTTCATGTTAATGTATATGCAAAGTTTCGTCACAATCCAACACGTAGTTTTAAAATGAGAGCGTAAGTACGTTTGTATGGGAAGGTGAAATTCGTCCGACCTTACTGCGGACTCTTAAACAGCAAATAGTACAAAAGGGGAGGACACTAAAAGTTGATTCACCCATATACGCACTTATGTTGTGTAAGTAAATAAAGAATCCCGTAGTTAGAACCCCGTTTACGTAGTTTGTCGCTATTATAAACTTATAACATGTAACAACTGAAATATAACAGAAATATAAACTCATTCCAACCTAAGTAGTATCAATGAATAATAAAGGTCATAACTAGCACCCAAATAAATACATAGGTAAAAAATACATAAGACGTAAATGAGTGTTTCTCAAAAAAAATGCCACTATTATTAATTGTACTTCTAGGAATTTTTTGTTAACTATTTCCACTCAGAATCAGGAGCTCTTTCGACCCTGGTAGGACAAAAAACTGTCCCAAAGATATTTTTCCTATTGTGTTACCATTTACCATACACTTTGTATGGTGGTAACACAATAGGAAAGTTCAAAAATGTATGTACATTTTGGGACACTTTTTTTCTCCTATTGGGATGGAAAGACATCGTGATTTTGAGTAGAAATAACATAAAAGTTGCAGAAAATGTAGTGGCATTTTTTTTGAGAAACGCTCAAATGCCAAAGTATGTTTTAAACTTCTTGATTTACGAGTAAATATAGAAGGCTTGACCATAACCCATAACGTAAGCCAATTTCAATCGAGTATATCTCACCCACACGACCATAACGTAAGCCGAACGGCACTAGCTGACATTACCATAACGTAGACCACAACTTTATTTCTGAATATTTCTGATTGGCTAAAAATAATTCAATAGAGAAAGTAAATTGAAATTTCATATCAAGTTGATTGTGCTTATCATTTTACGCTGTCAAAGCGATTACTCTGTAACCATTCATGCCACAGACATAATTTATGTATCATTATGAAGGTCACAGGAAGTTCTTATCATATAAAATTCGTAAAAAAACGTTCTGTTATCAGAGCAACTGTATGCAATTAATAAATACATTTTAATCGAGTGAAAGTACTCCATATCAAGTAAATAAATAAAATATTAGAGCAAATCTCCGAGCGTTGGAACTGCTAGGTTTTAACGTCATTGTCGGCAGGACCTTTAATCAGGAAGATTCAGTACTGGTATTGGCTAACATCTTCATCAAAAGTAGACGCTGACCTTTTAATAGTATTTGCTGTCTATGACAATGACGAAAAAACAACGCCTTAAAAACGCTGAATATTCGCCCATTAAGTATATATCTGTCCGTCTCTCAAGACTAGAATGACAGAGATATCAAATTGAGCATGTAATTCTGACAATTATGAGGAATGGAACACTACCCCAGCTTTGACGGTAATAAATAAATAATAAATAATAAATAAATATTAGTGGACAATCTTACACAAATCGACCTAGTACCATAGTAAGCTCAGTAAGGCTTGTGTTATGGGTACTAGACGACGATATATATAATAGTTATAAATACTTAAATACATAGAACACTTCCATGGCTCAGAAACAAATATTCATGCTCATCACACAAATATTTGCCCTTACCGGGATTCGAACCCAGGACCTTCAGCTTCGTAGGCAGCGTCACTACCCACTGGGCTAACCGGTCGTCGGTAATATTGTATATTTCAGTGGTTTAGAACCTTTTCTGGACTAAGTACATAAAGTTCGCTCGATATAAAATGCAACCGAAAATTCTACAAAACGGCCCAGTTGGACACCTTCACAAGCCTACAAGCTGCAATGAGAAACATCTTGAAACAAACTGTAAATGCGTCCATTGTCCGGCCCTTAAAAATGAAAATAATAATATTTTCCCTTTAAACAAGGAAACTACTAATAAATTATCGTGTGACCTTTTCATACATAACAGCGAGTAAAAACACGCGTTGGCTAACCTAACCTGACCCTTGTGTGAACGTGTTACGGTCTTTGACACTTGTTTGACAATGTCGGCATGTACCCCAGCTTGTCAATTATTGACAGTTGGTTTGCCGTACCGCTACTGGTGGCGCCACGACTTCGGTGATAAAAAACAGAAGCTCCCGATGCGCGTCCATTCTTTTTCTTGCTGACGGCGCCAGTATGGATGGCTAGCTAATTCGCCTTGAGCAGTGTTGCCTTGAGCGTTTTTTTATTCGGCGTTGAAAGCCGACTGGAATAAAAGAAATAAAGCCGCTAAAGTGGTCATTACCTGAATTGCAAAGCCAACGATTGTTACAATTACATGCTTGTTTTAATTATCTGCATACATTGCATGCCAATGAACTGCGTTGCATAAATAAGCAATTGATATAACAAGCATTGATTTTGAATTTGTAAAGAAAGAACAATGGAAGTATAATCAGGGCCTGATTTACCCACAGGCTAATAAGGTTAGAGCCTAGGGCGCAAGGACCAAGCAAGGGGGCGGTGGGGGACGCGGCTCTGAGCTGGGACTTACTTACATTTCATAGTTAGCCTAGGGCGGTCAGAACTCTAAATCATGGTCTGAAGTATAATATTAGATCAATGGACTTTTCTAACAATCAATAAGTTTATTTGTAGAGTGATTTTATGATTTGATCGTTGCGTATAAGTTAGGATTCGCTTCGTCGAAGACTAAGTAGATAAATAGAAATTTTCTGATATTCTTCACGACATTTAGAAACCTGACAAAACTAAAAACACGTTTATTTATATAGCTGGAGTTGCGGGAGTCCGCTGGATGCGGGTGGCGCAAGAACGTTCACTTTGGCACTTTTTGGGGGAGGCCTATTTATTTATTTATTTATACTTAAGGAGTACCAACAGCTGCAAAAACATGTTCCTATGTCCAGCAGTGGACGTCTTTCGGCTGATATAATGATGATGATGATTAAGGACACTACAAACTATGCAATTCGTACCTTGCTATAATTAGGATGAACCGTATGTACTTACATATATTGCTGTCTCATGAGACAGCAATATATTTGGCATGCCAAATATAGCAAGTTGTTATGTTATGACAAATTTCTAGTGTGTAATGGCCTTTAGTTTCTCATTCTAATGCGCGGTGCAAAGCCGCTCGTCTAAATGAGGGGTAAATGACAATAAGAAAATTAACCCGTGCCGATACGTTACCCAATTAAACCGCTACTTAGCACGTAATCAGGCAACATATACTCATCGTACAATGCTTTATGCCCATATAAGTGCCCCATCCTCAATATTCCGGATTAAAAACGCGACGTCGCCGGCGCCAGTGTGTTCGGATTCTTTTAATACCTCCAATCCATCAAACCGTAGAAATTATGTTTTACTAACCAAATGTAGTCATTCTTATTAAACTTGCGCGTATAAGGCCTGATTTTATCTTTTTTTAACTCTTGCGGCCAATAGACCGATTTGAACGGTTTCTAAATATGGATAGAGAATTAATTTCGCTTCGTATGATGTTACCGAAATGTTTTAATTGTTTATGAGTTGCATACTTTTAGACGAACAATGTCATGGTCGGATGGGTATATAAGGTTGTGGTGTGGTTGTGGTTGTGGTGATTCTGGACTTTTCCTAGGACCGACCCCTTGCATTAACTTGCAAATTAATCGCAGTCGTCGCATTTTTTTCTGGTAAGTGCTTTAATTGTTAATATTGTTGACTGGGACACTACCGACCGTCGCACATAGTCGCGCGACCGGCAATGTCCCAAAAAATGCGGCTTGACGAAAGAGCACGTGCTATGCAAATAACACTAGAATATAAGTCTGTAACTAACACCTATGGATTCCGTCCGAAATAACAAGATTTATTTTTATTATTTGTATGTTTTTTTTTCATATCTCAGGACCATGGGGTCCCGGACTTTTGGAAGGCATGCGTGGGGCCTAAGTCAACAGCGCAGAGGCCCTTTAAATCAAATATAATATAAAAAGAGGGATACACATGGCGGATACCAGCTCCGAGCGCACAACATGATACACCCGGTGATGGTCCCCGCCAGGTGCAAGGCTATTGCAGTGCAATGCAACACTGTGCTGCGATGGAAACTAAGGTCGTGGGTTATTGGGTTGAATGGTGGGTGGTCTGGAAAATGGGTTATGGGAGGAGACTAGCGGACACCTGCCGTGACAATTAGTCTCAAAATTGTGAAAAGGCAGGCGGTGACTCGCTAACTCGCTAAGTGGGCTCTACAAACAGACGCACGCACAGTGCGACAATGGAGCAACACGTCTGAGCGGCTGTGAGGTTGTCGAGAGGTGAGTCTGCGGTGCGTCAGATCCCGGTAATCCGTTCAAGGGCCGCCGGCATTATGACATTTTACAGTTCCATGATTGGCAGCGATTTCTAGCTGTCTAACATCGGTTTTGTTATTCTGTGCTTTCGTGCTAAAGTCTTTCACTCTCACGTCTGTTCAATGTTCATGTATCTACCTATCCACTAAGTCAAGTAGGTATTTGTTTCGTTTAATTAAAGATTCATCCTTTTTTATACAAAATACACATCTAACATCATAACTATACATCACATTTGTGTCGCGGCTCTGTGTCAATCCATACATTTTTTTTTTAATAATGCTAATAATTACACGGTTCAACTCACGTATCACGTATGTCACGTGAAAACACTCATCCTGAAGAAGAAATCCCGAAGAGTTCGAAACATGTCGCCCGTAGTGACATTTAATACGTGAGTTGAACCGTGCAATTATTAGCATTATTTCAAAATGTCTCACGATTGTTTAAATTCGATTTTTTTTTTAGTTAAGTACAAAATGATATTTTTCTGCATATTTTGCCCTTCGGAGATTGACCAAAGCAGGAGATTGTTTAATGTGACCGACTTTTTATAAAAACTGGCATTGGAATTTGAATATTTTGGTTTGGAGTTTAGAGACTACTGCCCGTTCCCTCTCCTTCATGAGAGGAGGCCTGTGCCCAGCAGTGGGACGGTATATAGGCTAATTTATTTACTTTGGAGTTGTTTTTGAATGAACTACATTGATGCAATTCATCCAACTTGAATAACCTAATCTATACAGCTAGAGTTCCCGCGACCTTTACCAGGTCATCAGTCCACCTTGCAGGGGGGCCTACCCACGCTGCGCGTTCCGGTACGTGGTCTCCACTCGAGAACCTTTCCACCCCAACGGCCATCGGTTCTACGTGCAAAATGCCATCCACTGGATTCGGGTGGCGCAGGACCGGTCATTGTGGCACTCTTTGGGGAAGGCCATAAATGGACATATCCAGCAGTGTACGTCTTTCGTCTGATGATGATGATACAGAGTTCGGACAGCCAACAGTGGCAGGCTGAGCTCGTCAGTGGCAAGCTATTAAGACGAGGGCCGGGGCGGCAAACCCAGAGGGAGCCGGAGCCCCAGGGCGCACCGGGCGGCCCTCGTTAGTCCACCACCGGCACTGCCAACTACAATTCACCTCCAAACACTTGAGTGACAATAGGCATGGTGCCTCATGTTCAAATTGATAACGTAGTGTTACTGTTATTGTATTGTTTCTCTTTTTAACTGCTTTGTTTGTGTGAGGTGTTCAATAAAGAGTATTTTATTGTATTGTATTGTAGTGATGCTAATTGGAAAGTAAAACATCAAATAATCGTAACACTTAAAGTATAAATTATAAAATATAATTTAAATCGTAAAAGATATGACCCTTGAAAGTTTAGAAAAAATATGCATTATTTTTATTGTCCAAGAGTAAATTTAAAGTTACCAATAGAATCCTTACCTTTTATAGAAATAAAATTGTATGACAACTATATACTTAAACGCCGTATATCGCGACCTAAACAACAATTTACCTGATTTTCCATACAACGATACATGTACTTTGTACTAACAAACGTCGTTGTGACGTCATACCTATCTGTTAATCAGTATGAAGCGTTTTGCGCTGCCGCCAGCGAGGTCAATCTTTGTCTAATTTTTTTTGAAATTTATGTTCTTTAATTGTAGTTGCTCCCATACAAACATTTATTCCTCTCCAAAAACTGGTTCGAATGACATCATAAAAAAAATTAGTCACCATGCCTAATGCCTATTGCTTATGTAAGCGAATGACACACAAATGTTTAGAAACTTGGCTTCAGTACACAAAAGTACTAAAAGCACTATACCTGCAAGTTATCTCCTATTTTAAATGAAGTTTTGTTGCGACATCTTATTCATTTCAATTGAACCTAAGCGCTACGCGACTAATTGTTACTGCAGCGACAGGCTTTTTTGGAGATTCCTCCACTCTGTACCTATGGACGCACCGGGGAGACGGGAATGTCTGACGTAATATAATAAGGCGTTTAAAAGTAAAATTTAAACCATCACAATGGCGACTCCTAGGTGATACTACTAATATACCGGCTTAATATTAACTCCCTTTTCTTTCTTTTTCAAGTGTAGGTAGGTACGTTACGACTCTCGGCTAAATGATATTTAAATCATTGAAAACAGGTTTTAGGTTGCTATCCAGGCCTTGAACAAGTTTTCAGATTCAGGTCCTTTATTACTCAATCAAAACTACAATAAATGTATAATTATTAGGATGATAGCAACAAAACTATTTCTGATTCAAAAACTTAGATTTCGACATAGTTTTAAGACTGTCATGAACCAATCAATCTTTAGATCTATAAGAATATCTATGAAAATACAAAAGTGAACTTAGTATATTTCCTACGAGTCAATCTTCAAGAACCGACCTTACTCGATCGATCTTTGACGAGGAAAGGAACTGACATCATAGTTACGGCAATTAAACACCATAAATTCCCCGACTGCATGAGAAAACACAAATGCTTAAACAACAATGTCACTCAATGGAACATGGCTTAAGTCTCTGGCAGCTTTAATGGAATATACGTCCGTCTTAGTAAACAGAATTGTGCAAAAACTTGGCAAAACAAAAGGTGAGCTTGGCGCTCAAATGGACGACGAGATGGCGCCAGCACAGGTGCCAATTAGCTCGTACAAATTCGATCAAATTACGATCACTGTAAAATGCACCTTAATTCTTTTTAATAGAAATTATTTATCAACCCAGATCACATATACTGCAATGGCAGTAATTCACACCTTGGACCAGAAAAAAGTCACTCAGCTGATGCATTTAATGTTTTCTTTGTTAGCGGTGGGGGGGGGGGGGGGTTTAAGTAGGGTTAGATGATGCATGCGGCTGGGGCTTAAGTTTACAATTAGGCAGGTACATGCAAAGTAAGGAAATAATATTCGGACAAAGAATATTCTTGCTAAATAGCAAATGTGTTGTAATTGGTGTCTGTAATTAATATTCACAATTAGATAGAGCAATTTCACAGTTCACTGCAAAGAAAAGTAAAACCCCTCGCTGCATATTACATAACTGTAATTAACAGGTAAGTAAGTGTTTCAAGCGGTCACAATAGCAGAATATAGCATGCCTTATTTCCGGCAGGGTTCTTTATAGAAAAATCTTAATAATAATAAAGTCCATTGTTTGCTCAAAGAAAAAACAATTTGTTATCCGAGAAAAATATATGAAAGATTAGGTAATACAACTGGAAAATATATTTTTAACTACAGTGGCACATGGTACCTATAGTTAACGTCAAATGTAAGTTAAACACTTTGGCACCATATTCCATTGCGATTAGGAGAAAAACTGTTAACCTCTTTCTTTCTCTTTTCCCTATCATTATTTATATTACCGTCGCAAGAATAATAACTGAACTTCTTGAACTTCCCCATGGAAATTCTTTGTAGAGATACAAAAACAGTTAGCAACAAAAATGCCTACGCAAAACGGTATAAAATGTTATGAACACCGCTCTATTGCCTTTCCAGCTTATAATAACTGAACTTCTTGAACTCCCCCATGGAAATTATTTGTAGAGATACAAAAACAGTTAGCAACAAAAATGGCTACGCAAAACAGTACAAAATGTTATGAACACCACTCTATTGCCTTTCCAGCTTATAATAACTGAACTTCTTGAACTTCCCCATGGAAATTCTTTGTAGATACTAAAACAGTTAGCAACAAAAATGGCTACGCAAAACGGTACAAAATGTTACGAACACCACTATATTGCCTTTCCAGCTTATAATAACTGAACTTCTTGAACTTCCCCATGGAAATTCTTTGTAGAGATACAAAAACAGTTAGCAACAAAAATGGCTACGCAAAACAGTACAAAATGTTATGAACACCACTCTATTGCCTTTCCAGCTTATAACAACTGAACTTCTTGAACTTCCCCATGGAAATTCTTTGTAGAGATACAAAAACAGTTAGCAACAAAAGTGGCTACGCAAAACGGTACAAAATATTATTAACACCACTCTATTGCCTTTCCAGCTTATAATAACTGAACTTCTTGAACTTCCCCATGGAAATTCTTTGTAGAGATACAAAAACAGTTAGCAACAAAAATGGCTACGCAAAACGGTACAAAATGTTACGAACACTACTATATTGCCTTTCCAGCTTATAATAACTGAACTTCTTGAACTTCCCCATGGAAATACTTTGTAGAGATACAAAAACAGATAGCAACAAAAATAGCTACGCAAAACGGTACAAAATGTTATGAACACCACTCTATTGCCTTTCCAGCTTTAAGTACTTTGTTTTTGTACAGTCGGCATAGTTATAATAATTATGCATTCCATCAGCAATTGTAATTTTTACTCTATTTATATGCATTTTAAGACGATTAACTTTTCCATGTCGATTACAATAGTTAAGTAATTTATCGTGTTTTATGGAGTTATTGATTAAGCTTCCGGTTAATTATTTTGAATGAATAATTTGAATTTATTAAGATGTATGCATGCTACAAATCGATAACGCTAATGTGAAACTATTACTATTAAATGTGTGTTTTATTGAAGTCGTGTGTGTTTCTAACCATTGTACGTCTATGATACTGGTAGATTTATGTTCTTATAATACGGCACTCACTACTACTCACTACTATACTGATGATTTGTGTTTGAAATGTAGTTTCAATCGTTTACAACTTGCGCGGGCCCGCGCAGCACACGCACCGCGCACGACACGCGTTCGGTGGGTGGAGGCCTTTAATGTTAAATGTCTATACCCACGCAGTGATAAAATATGCGGATATGACTTTTATGATAAGCGCCTAAGAACGCGCAAAAAATATATTTCGGGAACGTAATATAACGGACAAACCGCCTTAACTTACATGTATAAGCGGAGGTATGCATTTTTTGTTCGAATTTATAACAAATGTCCAAGTACCATCCACAGAGAGAAATATTCAAGATATGAGGTAAATTTGGCTCGTCATATTGATATCATATTGGATGTGGATACTGATTCGTGAGAGTGCGCGGGAGGAAGCAAACACACGTAGGATTATTTCGAAACTTGGTATGCAATTTTTTCTTCTGAGCGCAAGGTGGTGTTTTGAACGTTACTAATTTTAAAGTTCGGATATTTAAACGTAGAAAAACGCTTTTAAGCATTGTATACAGTATAATATACACAGTCACCTTGACTTTTGAAGTGTTGCCTTTAGGAATCGCGTACAGATAGGCAAATTGATTTTAGAAGTGCCGAACCAAATTGACCTCCTGCATAGTTAATTAGTAATTGATGCTTATGTTTGTAAATGAGCTGCTATAAAAAGTTATGAAGTCAAGTGCTTTAGTGCAATACAATGTAGTTGTCGTTTTGTGCTCTTAATGGCCCGTGACTTCTACGTACCTACTGTCTGTTTCGTGACATGATAAGGCGTAAGCGACCGGTTTTCCCAACGAATTCCGTCTTTTTGTTGGAAAAGATCAGTTACGGCTTCCAGTTAGCCATTTAATGTGAATTCTTTCACTAAAGGTGCCATAGAACGGTCGCATAGAAGCTACAGGTAGAGTGTCCATTGTTTAGTCTCTCTCTATGTTATAATATATATGTTATATTATAATGTTATATTATACCTTAGGTTGCTAAATCGGTTACAGTGCAGACTGACTGGTTGAGTCCGTTAAAGTGGAAAAACTATTCTAATGAATTGGGTTATGAATTAGATGTTACTGTTTTCTGTAATGATAAGTTAGTTTGTATAAAAAGCCATTCTAGTAAAGAATACAATTCTCTCATATCCCGACTCTCGTCTATATTATTTACCTCGAATATACTTCACTTCAGACGGATAGTGCGAGAGAGCTCGAGTAACTCGCGCGCCGTCTTGTGCTAACCGTGCAGGGCGGCGAAGCGCATGTCCATACGCGCAGGCGTCGTTCTTTGAGTTTGTCTTGTCTATAATGGGAGCAACTTTATAGCTTCCTCTGATGAGGACATTTCGAACTTTGTCTAACAGTGTGACACCCACTGACCAGCGTAACAAAAAGTCGCCGTATGTAACCGCTATTATTTACTATGCCAATTGCGAAGTCAATGGGTAAATAAGAATGTCAGTTAATTTGAATGTTTCTACCGATCCGTAAAGATATTCACACATTACCGAATTCCGAATATCCGTCTCTTTCTAAGTCTATCCCGCCGCGACACAGCTCGTGGGCCGTCTTGTGATAGCCGTGCAGCGGGCGTAGCACGGTTGCCATTTTATCACTTATCGTTGTGGATAAGGCATCCGTCACTCTCGCACTCGCATACTTGTCAGAGCGTGATGGGCGTCTTTACCACAACGATAAGTGATAAAATGGCAACCATGCTACGCCCACTGGTGATTTTGACAGATTGGCCTAAAGCAAGTGTCGCGCGACAGTCCCGCGGTCGTGAAAGACCCGTTTGTATATTGCTACAAAAAGTGGCCGTATGTAACCGCTATTAGTTACTCTATGCCAATTGCGAAGTCGGTGGGTAAATAGGAATGTCAGTTAATTTGAATGTTTCTACCGAGCCGACGTCTCGAAATGCTCGGAATCTGTAGATACGTTCACACATTGCCGAAACGCGAGCTGCTAGAGGGTAATTATGTGTTAATTATCTTACTGCTGCTGCTAGTAATGATCCTTTTTTTAAACCGAGCAGGCACGCAACAGGTCACATTATAGTAGTATTTTTTTAGAGAGCTAGGACGCGGTGGAATGACCTCACGCTGACATTTGGAGCAGTTCAACTGGGGATGTACATCCATGTTACAGAAGACATGCAGCCATAATAACACCAGTTCGTGGTAAAGACTGTATCGTTAAGTATAAAGACAACTTTACTTAGCCTATTTTTGGTATAACATTTTTATTTTAAAATTACACATGTGTTTAATTACTGCTTTAACAAGATACACATTTTGTCCTGGGAGCCCACTGCACCGCGCCCCGTCGCGTAGCGCGGGGCCGCAGATTTTACCATTGTATGCAAGAATCTCAATTTATATAGAAAACACGCCTAGTACAACACTGCCGACGCGGCAATGCACGTGTAAAAAATCTGCCGCTCCGCGCACCGCGGCGGGACGCGGTGCAGTGGGTGAATCGCCTAAATGCGAAAATGTGTCTGTCTGTCTGTCTGTTCTCTTCACACTTAAAGCGCTGAACCGATTGAAATGAAATTTGTTATGAAGACAGTTTGAATCCCGAGGAAGGACATATAACAGTTTAAGGAGGTGAAACGGAGGGTGAGAGTTTGTATGGAGCTACGATCTAAACAAGTTCTACGCGGACGGAGTCGCGGGCAGGGCTCTATGCAAGCATATTAAAAAAACAGTGGCCATTGGACCTATGATGAAGGTCAGTGACGAGGACGTCCTGAACAATTATCCTTATGTATTGTCATTCCTACTTCAGGGAAAGGGGCTAATTAACGTGACAAACGATCGACAGCTCGCCTGTTTCCGGCCGGGCGTCCCTAAAGGGTCGAACAGACTGCCAGCGGGACGGTAGCGGGGCTTGACAAGCGCGTGATGCGCGCGGGACGGCCGGTCACACAGACCACGCGCGCATCGCGCCATCAACCAGCCAGCAACGCGCGCGCGTCCCGCGCGCCTCGCGCCATCGACCCACCAGCATTACCTACGCACCGCACGCTCCGCGGTCTGGCGTCACACTGACGCGCCGCGCACCCGGCGCGGTCGCGCGGCGCGCCCATCGCGGGCGCGCGGCGGGAGGCTGGCGGGGCGCGACAGAAGCGGGGCGCTTTGCCGAACGGGGCGCAGCCTGTTTGACCACGCTAGCGGTTTGTAGGGAAATATCGCGCTGCGCGACCGCGACGGTGCTGTGTGTTCGACCCTTAATTATCATCAAGCTTTGCATTTGAGGTGTAACTAGGGTCAATCATTGGTCAGTCTTATGTAACTAACAAGAAATAGCGGCTCGATTAATATATATTTTTTACTTATTTTTCTGGGTTAGGTACTTAGGAGGTATTATAAAAATTATCAGCGAAGGTTGAAATTTCCCGCTGATCGAACGCAAAGCTAAATAAAGTTTTCATTGGCGGTTTGTAACCTTCGACGGAGCTCCCAAAGGGATGAACCGATTTGATTTCGGTTTTTTTTATTGTAAGTCTTGTCTGTCGATATGTTTGAATGTGGGGGGGGTGAATTATGGGTCTCGAAAAATAAATACATGTTTTTAAGCGGAATTAATACTTATACATATTCAGCGCCGGGAACCCGACTAGCGGGCGCCAACACCGTAGGCGCTTTCTGCTACTTAGCGGGAAAACCACGGGATCGGCTAACGAGCGTAGCGCGTAGCAATTGTTGGCAGTGAATATGATCATTTCGTCATTGAAAGTCCTTCCATACAACCAGACCAAAGTAGCCGACCAAGATTGACAAAATGTTTTAACTTATAGTTTAGATGCAGCGATTAGTGGGCAACATAAATCGCCATTAAAATTAGTTGCGGCGATGACTATCGCCCAGTACCGAGCAGATTGAGTTATCTATGCAAATAATTTATAATCTTTATCTATGTAATATTCGTAGTTAATGCTGCTAATAAGATATTGATCTTATGACTAGTTGAGTCATATTTCATGCATATTTCCTCCGGGAATCAAAAAAATAAAGTATTTTGCTTCTAGCGGCTAGCCGCTAGACGGAGTCTAGCCAACCACTATCACCATCCAAGTGTTTTCTCCGGCTCCTAGGTTTTTTTTAGGCACTAGTTTCGGCACGTCTTTCTAGTTACATGACATATCGGTTGTTACCGTTATTAATTGAATCGATTGAATGATTCGATTCACGTTTACTTTAAGTAAGTACAAACGATTATCGATAGTTGATGATGTCAGTTCGCATCGTTAATATTCAAGTTTTCACTTCTGCCGGCACTCCCGGAGTGTAACCCGGTCTTTTTTTAACCCAGTGATATTGTCTGGGGCTCTTCAGAGTCTGTGCCTCTTGCTAACCAATATACAAGAAAAAAATGGCAATGTGAATCTACTCTTTTAGGAATTAAAACAAGTTTATTTTCGTTTAAAATTCCAACGAAACATAGCATTTCATAATTATATTACAAGGGATAGCTATATTACCTACGAACAGGATCGAGTGTAAAGTTGGGAATTGAATGATTACCTTTTTTAGCTGTGTAACCTATCGTTGAAGTGAGTATATCTAATTTATGAACCTAGTCCGCTTCGACATAAGGATTTAGTTCTGGTACTTAAAATAGCTTATAAGAGGTAAGAAGAACGTATCGACATAGGTGTATAAATAATACCGTGTAGGCTCGGACAAGAATAGATCTACGGTCTCCCCCCTGTCGTAGAAGGCGACTAAAGGGGGTCATCGGGGTTGCAGTGTTCTGACGGGGGCTGGGGCTCGCTTAGTGAATGTGTTCATTTATTTGATTCACGTGCCCTCTCAAATTATCGTGTCGTTCTTTTAAACCCCCGACGCAAAGAGGGGTGTTACACGTTTAACGTGTCTGTGTATCTGTGTATCTGATCTGTATATCTGTCTGTGGTATCGTAGCTCCCAAACGGATGAACCGATTTGAATGCGATTTTTTTTATTCAAAAGCGGATTGATCCCGAGTTTCTTATTTTATAACTATCAAGAGAGTGGCGTTATGGGCTGCCTAGTTATAAGCTGACATCGAAGCCTGTGGACGTTTGAGACTCTTTATAGGTTTTGTAAATATGGTACGTGCAATGCGGCTCTTTTGATTTTTGTTATAGTTATGATACAATCACTGCTGGTACAGTACGATTACTGTTAATTAACCACTGACAGATGGATTGCCTTCATTTAATTTTCAGCTTTAACTTCATACAGATAAATCATTTTTCAGATTACTGTTACCCACATCTACCGATTTAGTAATAACTATTTTATTTGTATAAGATTAAAGTTGAAAATTAAATGAAGGCAATCCATCTGTCAGTGGTTAACTAACAGTAATCGTACTGAAGGTATAGTTTGCTTACGATGATGTCAATATAATAATGAAATTCTGGAAATACTAAATGAGTCATACATAAATACTCAACAAATGCGCTAAGGAAATACTGGGTAACTACTATTTTCTCGATGCCTTTTTATGGACACAAATTAGTCATAATTTAGCACAAATTATGCATTTCAGTGGTGCTTATATCCTTATACGTGTTTATGTGCAGTGCGAGTACATTTGTGCTTTGGCAATGACATTGCAACTACTTATTGTTTAGTAACATATATAAAGTAAATTACGATTAAAATAAACTGTGGAAGAAAGTGATATCTCACAAATTCAATAGACGGCATTCATTCATATGAAAGTGACAATCTAACAATATAAAAGTGTTGAAGAATATAAATGAAATGAAATTAAAATACCTGCTGGACATAGGCGCCCAAAGAGTGCCAATGTGACCGTCCTGCGCTACCCGCATCCAGCGGACTCCCGCGACCTTTACCAGGTTCACCCAGTTCACCTTGTGGGGGGGCCTGCCCCCGCCGCCCCTTCCGGTACGTGGTCGCCACTCGAGAAACTTTCCGCCCCATCGGCCATCGGATCTACGTGCTATGTGCCCCGCCCGCTGCCACTTAAGATAAGCGATTCGGAGGGCTATATCGGTTACCTTGGTTCTGCTGCGGGGATAGCCTCATTTCTGATGCGATCACGCAAACCAACTCCCAACATAAGCCTCTCCATTACCCTTTGGCGATACAATATGGTTAATTAAAAGAAAATATGGAAACTGCAGAGCAACCTAAGTTTGGAACGCTTTTAGAAGGCAACACGATTACGCTTGCGGAAAAAACACCGGCCCACCAAGCTGTCTACATGTGCGCTATAATCCTGTATATAATCAATCTAGTATTATCCATCATCAGCTTCACATTTGGAACATTATCCTGGTATCTACTATTAAAATGGAGATCGTTCCAGAATTATGTGTTCTTAAATCTTATTGTTACTAGTGCTGTCAACATGATAGGTTTTAATTTATGTGCTCATCACGAATTCTCTCCTATTTTAGTGGTGCTACTTTTATTAGTGCCTAGTGTTGTCATGAGCCACTGGTTATTAGTTACTATTTCGATGTTCTATTTTAATATTGTGAAGGTATACACCACCGACGTCAGCAGGAAATATTTGAAAGTTAATTTATTTTGCTTGGTAGTGCCTTTCGTTGAAGTGCTAACAATGTATGCCATTGAACATTTCTTGCAGATTAAACTTGTAGTTCGTTTTAACTACGGAGTAATCATTGTTATATCGGTAATCACCTTTATTTTATATTTTTCCGTGTTTTATTCCATCATTAAGTTGATATTCGCCCAAAGAGGAACTTGGAGGGATATTGGTAAGAAACTGTTAATAGTTTACCGTTTCAGTGTACCTTCTGGTATGTCTACCTTGTTTCCTATTCTGGTAATGGAAGTGATTCACGCAGATATGGTGATGTACAATGTTGGGCTTATTATTTGCCTACTAACAATTACTGTGGGTAACGTAGGTTTCTTGAGTTTAAGGCGCAACAGAGTACTGTGGGCCGAATACAGACGCAGGCGTCGGGCTATCAAAGAAGTTTACAAACCGCATATGAAATCACCGACTTTAACTACGGGAGTGTAATTTATTTAAAGTTCATTTAGAAAACCAACAGCCATGCACAAAAGAACACTTACTCAGAGATGGACAGAAATTACGCCTAAAGTTTTCCATCTACATAACTTTTACAAATTAATGTAAATTATACAATTATAATTACCAATTTAATTGTGTACTACACGCAAATAGAGTATCAAACGTACAAAAGAGATTGCTAGAACGATATTAACTCTTATTTCTTATAGTTAGCTAGGAAATAAAATTTGCCGAACTTTATTCATGAAAACGGACATACTATGAGCGAAAACACCTATTTCAATAATCGATTCATTATACATATTACAGGGGCGCCTAGAATAGTATTTTATACAATCGATACACATATAGGTAGGTACCCTGTTTAGGTCACTATCAGATAGTATACTATCAGAGTCAAAGTGAGAACTGAACTCGATTAGCTTTTGTTTATGCAAAACCTTCACAAAACCCGAATCTGTTATATTATAGTACAGAAATCGACTGAAATCGCGTAGACTTTGTTGTGTCTAAATGAAAACATTAAAGTCGACGAGTAGGTAGAAAGATTTTTTTTGCATACTTTGTAACACCTAGTGACATGGTCATCTTAAGAGTCCCCAAGACTCTCCATGCAAACGTTGTTACATAGTTTGGTTCTCATTTTTTATACGCAATGGGATTCGCCATGTCTAGGTCGGAAACTAGTTTCCGTTGTTAGAAATTATAACAGAAATGAGTCGAGCGTGCTGGGGCCTCTTACGCTCAAAGATATTATATCATAAGACTATCATTAAGGCAAACATCCCAATGCTTAACACCCTAATCCTAATAGCAGCCACCTGAGTTAACTGGTACTGGGTGAGTTCCAAGAACTGGGACGTTTACCTTATTGCTTGTTTGAAAAAGTTTATATGGTCCATGTAAAACTACGAGTATGTATCATTACCAAATTACCACAGCGCCTTGTACCTGGCTCGCTGGGAGCGGGTTTTTGTTATCATTTAGTCCATTTTGAATCTTTTGTAAAAGAAGATAGAGTTCATTATTCAAAGAACATTTTAAGTGGCGCTAATTTTTTTTTGCAAATTTGTTACGCGCGCATCTTGAATACCCATTGTTCGGAGCGCAAACAAAGGCATTCATGAGCTCAGGACAATCGCCATTCATGAGCTTTGCTTAGAAAATTTCAACTATACTAACCAAATACTATCTGGCGAGACGTTGCCTGGAACGCAGTTCTAGCCGTAATTACCTACGAAGATTAACCATGTACGCGTACCCAACCTCGTAACTAAACAACTACGACCACTCTGTCAAGAGTGTACGCCTGAGGAGAAGACAAACATATAATATAAAATAAATTGTAATTTCATGCAATATAATTGCCTTAGAATTTGATAATTCAATAAATGTTTTTATTAAAGTTAATTAAGTCAAATAGCACATAGTTTTTATATTTTATATATGAAGGTGCAGCCACCAGCAGCGTTAATATTTGCCACAACAAAGCGCGCATAAATATCTTACTCCAGGCAAAATCAGAATCAGAATCAGAATCAGAAATCATTTATTACCTATTAGTGTTTACATCTTTCAGTTCCCGCAGGATTGTGTCAGCTAACTTGTGTCTAGGAAAGATCTGTGTAAGCTGAAGGTGTCATGTCACAAGTGATGAGTTGAAGATGTTAGTTATTAGTTAGTACCTATTTATTTGTATTTCATATGTTACATTTCTATATCTTATTTTATTCTAAGAGGACGAGGAGCCGCCGCCCAGTGAGGCCAACGCCTCATGTCTTTATTAATAGTATACTCTATTTCACCTATTCTTTTATTTTTTAGTAATGGGTTAAATTCTCCGTGCGCCAGGTAAGCGTCCCCAGGTGTGTTTAGGTCTTCTATTCCCAGCGATGCGATCTTGGCCAGCATTTTGTAATTCAAGTCAGCAGCTCGGAGGTGCCATGCTTCTAGATCTGTCATCTCCAGGCAAAATACGGTTTTGAAAAACATTAATTTATAATAGCGTTTTTTTTTGTTGATTTCATTGTAAAATGTTATTCTAAGATGCTATATTCAAGAATCCGACAAACTTTCCACCCGGAAGTAATTATGTAGATTTAAATGAAGCATGCATTGTCTTTTTTTGTATGATTTAACTTGAATATTATAATGCAAATGTAAATGAACCAAAATAAAGACTAAAATATTTATTAATATTTTTTCTGACTTTTTAAAAGTTAGTTAATTTATAATTTTTTTGATGTCTGATTTTTTGTCAGATTCTGTCGCTGGGTAACTATTTAATTGATAATATATCCATTACACAGAAAAAATAAGCTATCATAAATTATTTCCAAAATTGATTGTTTTTCCATACAAGTTGTCAGTTCATTGACTGGACTATCTGACAAGACTCTATTTCTAGGGCCGTAAGGACGTGCCAGATATTTATGCCCGCTTTGTTAGACGAGAGATTGGCAGATATTGGTGCTGGTGAATGTACAGCACTCTATGTATGAAGTGGCATACAAATCTCCGGTAAAAGCCACTGCCCGTGATGGAGGGCTGACAGGTAATAAACTCCTGCGCATCGTGACTGGCAGACGGAGCGGGCTTAATGCTATGCAAATAGATCTCACACACGTGTCTTGTTCATCGTCCGCACCAGCGAAGTGTTCTAAATCATTACAGAATATGAAAACCAAATCGATTTACGAGTATCGAGTATTTAGTAAATATAAAGTAAGAAATTTGTTCCAAAATTATTCTGTCGTTTTGTTATTTTTTATCCGATTCAATCTTAATTTATAGCGATAGAAGTGAAAAATTATGTAGTCAAAATTATAATCAGTGTCAAATACTGTTTATGTTTATACCTTTGTCGTTCTAGTTTTGTATAATTTGGCCTTGAACGCGCGTATTTTCTATAGAAGTGTCTACAATACCTAAGGTATCATATACATTATCATCATAATTCAAACCGCTTTACTTATTACCGAAAGATGCTAACAAAAAATAAGTCTTCTAATAGAACATATATATAATGTAGGTACATAAAACGTTCCTAAACGGTAGAAAAATGCCGATAATTCGTGCGAATAATTAGTTAATTGCATGTACAGTCGAGTTCTCCAATATCTATACAGACAACCTTTCAAAAATATCTGCACATGTGTCGTATGTCAGTAACAATAGTCTCTGTACTTATACATATTTTTGAAAGGTTGTCGGTTTAGATATTGGAGAACTCGACTGTACTTGCTTAAATATCTAATGAAGTGTCTGTGAGAATGTATGTTTGTATGTAATGGGTAATCCCCAGAACCGCTTATTCTATTTCGAAAATTATATGACCTGCGTGTAGAGTGGACTTTCTGCATGGTTGTAGGCTGTATTTTATCCCGCAGGTTTGCCTGCGTTCTTTGCAATACGCAAGCAAAGCTAGTTTCATATAAACTTGTGCATAATGTCGCCATCAAATTCATCCTCACTGATGAACGTGCTATGACAGTTAAATTGAACGTCTGCAGCGCAGAAAGTCCTAATTTGCTATGAATTCGATGTCACTTACGTCCCTTTTCGCTTGAATGGTAGAGCAGTCGCGTTTATCTCGGTGTGTAGCAGATTAAAGAAGATTAATGCAATGCTAACGTCGCAGAGCGGGCACGCGAGCACTGCGCCCAGGCTTTAGAGCGGTTACACACAGTGACTATAGTAGCATCGATACAAACGCGCGTGTCACAAGCGCGCTACTGTCCGTGTCCGCACGACACCAGCCATAGATCACACCTGCAGCACGTCTAGCACACGACGGCCGCGACATACTCTCGATTTTTATCGCTCTATACCTCTTCTTCTAAGTGTTCTAATAAGAGAGAGACGTATAGTGCGAGAAAATTCGAGAGAGCTCGCGCGCCGTCGCGTGCTAGCCGTGCTGTATTGATACTGTATCGCGTTTGTAGTGCTTCGAAAACTCGCAGTGATCATCTTGGGCTTCACCGTTTCCGTTTCTTAGGGTCGAGAGAAGTCCCGCAACCAGGTCCGCCTCGCGCTGACACCCTGTTCTATGAAATATCGCCGATGGAACAACAGCTCGGAGTGATTACGCATTTTTTGGAACGTACGTTCAAAAGACGTTGCTTAGATCTACCTAACGACGGAACGACCATCTGGTCCATTGCGTAACGCTTTATACAATAAAATTCGTTCTCTGCTGAACAGAGACGTGGCACACAGAGGCGACGTACATATATAGACAGAAAATACTTTTAACCAGGAAAACGTTTACCCATCTATTAGAGTTTCCGTTAGTGTCAGTATTTTAGTCCACATGGATCCCTGGCCACCCTACACTCGCAGCAGGAGGCTAAGTCCACTCCTGATCCGACCTGCCAACATTATAACGTTCTAAAGATTCATAATGCGCATCTTATGTAAATAATCTCGTGACCAGACCGAGAAGTAATTAGCAAGCCTGATAAAGCAGGTGCGATTGATTTTAGCTGACAGTGCTCTCAAATGGATTACATTAACACTGCGTTTGTTAACGCATTGCAATATTAAGGCGATTGGAAACCTCTAAATTACTCGTAATGCTCATTAATATTGGCACGATACAGATTGACATGAAACAGCTCAGTAGTTGAGTGATGTGTTTCAAGTGATTTAATTATCATAGCCTCCTAAGGCCCATGGGCCTACTAATAGGACTTATTCTGTTGAAGGAATTTAAATTATATTCAACTCGAATAGAGTTGCATTTGTTTTCTTTCGGGCACTTTTTAAAGAAAACGAAAATCGACGCTGTTACCGACACAATACGATTCCAATTCCAACGCCATTTTGTGTTGTATGGTAGGCCTTAGGAGGATAGATCATGAGATTGTATCATTTAGAAAAGGTACAAAGAAGTCCATTACACAGTCCAGACTAAAGATTTCGATAATCTGTCCATTAAGAAACACCTAGCAGCTGAGTTACTAAGTTTAATTCTAATATTTAAGTTGAGAATTGGCTATACTTTCCTACAGTAACTTCACATTATGCTAAAAAGTGTACTATAATGTGATATCACACGGAACTGTAACGGGCTATATCTCCATATATTTTTTGTTTTTATTACTAAAAAAAGCCCGTGTTCGATTGTTTTTCAAATTCAATTTTTTGTTTTTTTGATGATCTGAGTCCCCAAGTCGTACATAATTAAACCTAAGAGAAGGTGGCTGGTGCCCAGCTGTCGTCGTGTTTATACTGCGTGGAACGGAACGATGGACTTTCCCACAAGAGGGGGATTATTGAGCGCTAGTACGTCACATTTTCCAGATAAACTATTTTTTTGACGCGTTTTTTTACATTTGTATGGAGTTCGTCGTTCCAGTCGGCCAACGCTCCATACAAAGGTAAAAAAAATATCGCGTCAAAAAAAATTAGTTTATTTGCAAAATGTGACGTACTAGCGCTCAATAATCCCCCTCTTGCGGGAAAGTCCATCGTTCCGTTCCACGCAGTATAGAATGAAGATGAAAATGAAGATGAAGATGAGCAATATTATTTCAATGTTTTCAGAGAGCGACAGTTCCTTTAATAAAAATTGCCAAGGAAGGAATATATTCATAAGATATCGCTCTTGTTTCACTTAAATCGGAATCAGAATACAAGAGACATGCTATAGGTATACCACTTGCTGCTTGATACGATCGACCTGACTTAGTGATTATTAGCGACATACTTTAAAATTCTTTTATGCATCACTATCATAAAAATAATAAAAACTGACGGCTATAGAAGCGATGATATAAAGCCAACGCTTTACCGCTAAATATATAATCATCAAGTTTCATACGTATTTTATTGGTAGAATGAAGGAAAACAGACGGCAATAATTATGATGATAACACTTCAGGACGGTAACTATAAATCCATGTACCTACTTTGCTCAGTGGGGAGTGTCGTTATTTGGATGTTATTAAGTAGTTGAATGCTAGTTTATGGACTTGAGCAAAAAGTAAATGCGCTCATTTCAAAGTGTAATGTTTTTTAATACTTTAATAGTTTGAGTGCATGAAATTCCCTTTTAACCAATTCATAAATTGAATTGTGTTGAACTGCAGCTGGTAAAGGTTAAAAATCTAAAACCGTCGTTTTCAATAAAACATTGTAACGGTGAATTAATCGACCGCTGAATAATTAATAATAACATCTAGCTACTTAAACTATTCATACTTTCTTCGAAATAAATTAATAACTCAATGTGTAAGTGTAAGTACTTACTAAGTAGTACCTATAGCAACCATTCAACCGGACTGACAGAATTGTTTTTAAATCTAACGTCTAGTAGCTGGTATAGGTATAACTCTCTAAGGAATATACTTGTTTCAATTATTCGTTTGATTGTTAATATTGATCAAATTAGAAACTGTAAAAAGAATTTGTTATGTTATGAAATTATGTTTTTCATAAATTATTATCAATTACTACATTCCTAGTTATTGTTTCGTCGACCGACTGTTAAAACACATTGTAATTGTTATAAATTTTGAGTTAATACCTCGGCAACTTTTATTTTCCGTTTTCCTATTAGTGACGTAAGTATACGGATTGGGAAAGTTTAACTCGTTTTTACTTATAAGTAGACTGATTTACATTAGCTAACTAACCTTTTAAGTATTCATAACTTCGCAAAGTTACTACTTTTTGGATGTCTCAAGAGTAGAATAATGGCTTTAGTTTTTTTATGATACTATAATCCTATAAAAGAATTTTCACTACATCTCAAATAGTAAAATTACCAAATACTGTTCACTTCACATTGTAAAATTGTCATTTTAACAGAATACCCGGCAAAAGGTGTTTTCACAACAGCAACCACTAATCAGTTGATTTGTAAGTAAGTACCCCACTTATACAAGAGTATAATTTCTCGCTATTCCCGGTACAAATTGCTTTCTAATACATTATGATTTATTAAAACAAGGGACAGTTGTTGTTTTCGCTCTAGGCCGCTAAGTGTTCCTTTCCCGCCGGCTCTGTATGATACCACAAATTAGCGCGATTCAGATCCCACTTCTGATATCTTAATGGGCGTTAGTTATAAGAATGGATGAATTATTAGGATAGTTAGCCTCCATTTGTGTCTATTTCTCGAGGCTTCCGTTTTGTAGCTTTGCATGGTGATGTCGTTTGTGAGGTAATAATATAAATAACTTTTAAAGATATAAGTTTACGTGGACATATGCATCGATTTTGCCTGAACGCACGGGCAAATGTATTTTATTTTATAGTAGTTTTCCAATATCAACACGTATCACCGTTATGCAAAGCCAACTTCGCCTTTTTTATAACATGATTAGGGTTTGCAATCTGTCCAATATAAATATCCGAAATATCCGGATCCGAAATATTGGCGGATCTTGCAAACCCTAAACATGATGCAGTTCGGAAAACAAAATTTTAAAAATCAACTACGGTACCTACTTTTCGTCGAATTGGAATTTTGGTCACAACGCATATGATGCCGTGGTCTGTAAATATTAATATAACACCTCCGACATACACGGTTACAGGCAGTCATGTTAAAATTTTACCACCCTTTGTTTTCCCCGGGGGTTAGAAACAACTGGAATCGTGCAAGTTGGTTAGTTACACCCAAAATAAGTAAGGGTTTGTTAAAAGTTCCCATTTGATTCATAACACCCGACACAAACGAGTAATGGTATACGTTTAACGTGTGTGTCTGAGTGTCTATCTGTGGCATGGCGGCCCAAAACGGATGAAACTATTCCAGCGCAGTTTTTTTTTATCCATAATTTTGTCTGTCAACGCCTTGACAGACAAAGCTTTAAGCATTCTTTGTTGTTTTGTCAACCACGACACGCTTTTAAGCATTCTATTTCTTCATCATAGAAGGAGTGGACTCGGGCTGGACTAACAAGCTCTGGAAATCCAGTAGGAAGCAACTCAGAATCATATCTGGGGTGTTCACAGGTCACTTCGGGGTCAAGGATATCTTGGCCAAGATAAGACTGCTGAGCTGCATCATCCGCTTTGTGGAAATGATGGAGCGAGCTTGGTAGTAGGTATAAAGGAGAAGGCAAATGCACAAAAGATCCCGCTGGGTCGAAGTGCATCCGAAAGGGCACTCATCTAGATAAGATAAGATAAGATAAGCATTCTATTAAAAACTTTTTTCACAAGACGTTGTTTTCATTAAACGAATTATCTGGAATATTCTTGTCTCCACCGTTAGACCAGCTTGATAAGTGCCACAATACGAGTATTAAATTGCCATCTGGTTTACATAATTACATAAGATACAAATTTCCAACTCGATTAGGCTCTGTAAAGATGGTTGGACTTGAAAGATTTGTCCTAAACATACAACATGGATACATGTGAATTGTGAAGTAGAATAAAGCCTTGTTAAACTTATTCTGCATACGATCTCATCTTATACTACTATTGCCCTAATATGATTAAACATGTCCTAATTAGGAGAATGCTAAACTTGTTTGTTTTCTTATTAGCGAAATAGTAGGTACGATACCATTTTCGTACATCCTTCCATTGCGGTACAGGGAGTATCATGGGTGAGAGCCAAGTGATAATTCTATATTAATTTAGTTGCATGACAGGTACGAGTGTATGATTAATAAGATAAACACAATTTCTAAGGAATTGAAATCAAATAAAATGTTAATTATTAAAAACATGGCAGCTTTTTTTACTGGCGAGGTACTAAAAGCAACTTTATAGAGAACCGGCCAAGTGAATGACGGACCACGCACAATTAAAGGTTTCGTACCTTCTACTAGCTAACCCACATTAGGAATCACTATCTTATACCGTAAGTTTAAAAAAGTCTTATCCTCGTAACAAACTTACGGCACTTCCGTCCTTTTCGTTAAGGAAGGCAGTTTTTCAGCAACTCAAAAACCTTGAATTCATCTTGGTCAAAATATTATTTGTTGAAAGTATAACACACTATGCTGTCCATGATTCAAGTGAAAACAATAGACCGATGACCTGGCAAAGGTCGCGGGAGTCCGCTGGATGCCGGTGGCGCAGAACCGGTCATTATGGCGCTCTTTGTGGGAGGCCTATGTCCAGCAGTGGACGTCTTTCGGCTGATATGATAATGATGACCACCGATTTAAGATGTTCTTCACCTGTTACCACACCCTGTATAAATACAAACATGTTACATCCATTAAAATTAGCATAAACAAATTAATTATATATAGAGCATGTGCATTGCATAATAATTAATAGAATAATGCTGACTACTGCGATTGTTATTCACAACGTTTCATCTCACTTCAGGTGATCAGGCGTAAGCCAGACCTCCGATTATACGCGTTTATTTTGCAAACTAGCTGCCCGCGTATTGCAAAGATCGCAGGCAAACCCGCGGTGTAGAATATAGCCAATGAACATCCGGAAAGTCCATTCTATACACAGGTGAAAAAAATATTAATAATCGCATATGTGGTTTTGGAGGTTAACCCCTACATACAAACTAAGAAAGCTCTCACAGACTTTTCCACTTTATAATATTGGTAGGTATACCAAACATTGAGTTACATGTAAAGAGCAGACACCCTCCAGCTTAAGTTTGCGCATGGCATTGATGCGAGTCGGTATCAATTTGCTTAGTCTGTGGCTGGCACTAATAATAATATTCCAAAATGGCGGCTTAATACAAGACGTAAAAAAATGTTCCGGTTAGCCAGTTTATACGTACTTAGTAATAATTAGTCAATGAGACCAACGCGTCAATATACTAGGGGTGAGCGGTGAGATAAGGTGAGACAAGTTGTGAATAGTGCTACAGTCTATATATGTGATGGCGGTAGGCTTGTCTGCCACAATCGGGACGATGGGTTTATTGCCAGCCGTTTATACAGGCCACTGAGCTAGGAAAGATCTAGTATTTACATAATTAATCAATAGGAATAATTAATTTGACGTATGAAAAGCACAAGTGTCTTGGCCTTTTTATGAACCTGGCTGTGGCAAAATACTTAATTTGGATTATGTTCAAAAATAGGTATAATTAACTAACCGGTATATAATTAAATTATCAAATAAGTATGGTATTCTATTTTAATTTATTTTGCAGTGCGTGCGTTGGTAATTCGCCGTCGAGTTCTCCACTATCTATACAGAGACCATTAAAAAATATAAGTATAAAAAATATGCCTTCCACGCACGAGAAAAAGAGATGGAACTCTCTTCGGGAATGGCTTTTTTGGATAAATTTCGATAAATACCTAACTTCCTGAAGGTTTATTTATATTTCATTTATTTATTTATCGTATGGCTGATTATATATCTCTACTTCAAAGAAGTACAGTTTTCAATTACGCTGCCGCGTCTTCGGTTAAAGTTTTAAAATCCTCCACTTGCCCGTTGTATTTGGTTATTTTATTTGTTATTTGTTTAATTAAGTGAGATTTTAGATGATATAAAATACTTTAGTATAAACTAGATTGTGTCGTAAAATAATGTATTGTTTGAGTAGACTGAGTAAAAAAAGGAAAATCTTGACCCAACTTTGGATATTTTTATAAAGAGGAAATTTTAGGCAATCATGTATCGATTAAATCAGATAAACAATCATATAGTCAAGAATCCTATATCTAAAAATCAGACCTTATTGTTTCTTAATCTAGTCAGAACGGCGTTTCAAAGGACGGAATAATTTCCAATGCACCCCCTTAAAGTGGAACATGAGTGGGTGCATGTCTGTGTCAAATTTTACTTTTGTAATGTAACCTTTTGCAAAACACAGCACTGCTACTCTCATCCTGTCTCACCTCACTACTGGCCGGTATTACTTGACTCCGACATTCGTAACAAGTAAATGTAATAGAAGGTCAAACTTATACAGGTTCCCCAGAGGCAAATTGTAGTGAGGCATTCCTCAGCTCTACTCATATCATTAACCTTTACACTCAAGCGGTATCGTTATCATTACGTTAATGACTCATTTAAGTTGTCTTAAAAAGTTTAGAGTGTGTGATTAAATTAACTAGTATATAGTAACAAAAATGCACTAGTTAAGATATTACAGACAACTTATGATATACCGGTAATCGTCTGTTACCGTGTTAAGGAGTAATCAGGCGTTGATAATATGGTGGTATCACAGAATGGATAAAGCAGTAACCTAACTCCATGGCAACATTTTTAAAACTATGCAAGTATCTTGCGGTGGCTCCGTCTTGAGCTCGCTTATTGAGATCAATTATGTGATGCCCTGAAAACCGAGGCAAGTAGGTACTTGCCTGTTAATGTGTTCAAGCAGTGGTGTCAGTGTTAGGCATCTCCTGAACAATGGAGCGTCTCTGTGGCTGTCACTCTCTCCCCCCCGTTACGTCAAGTGCGCTGGGGATCACGCGACTCGCGATTGCGAACGCCCAAAGGGATGCAAAGACCCGAACGGCACACGGTGCTGCAACTGTTTGGTTCGCAAGCTCCCCCATGGGCATACTGCCAATTATGGGGGATGCCCTTGCCGCCCAAAGAGTCGCGACAACGGAGCAAAGTCGAAGTCCTAGCCTCCCTCTGGGCGTAAGCAAAGCGCGGGCCGTGCTGCTCCCCATAGCACTCCGTAACACTTCCCCGCCCTTCCGGCCGTAGGGCTAGGTGCCCCTAGGAACCCGCCGCCTTCTGCGGCCGCAGGTCCCCGCCCGGTGCCTTCTGCACCCCAATCCCAGGCGGGTCCCTCTGCATGGGGGCCCGCCGCCAGTCAAGCGGACCGGCCCGCTATAGATCCCCTCTATGCGCTTATGCAGGTAATTCAGGTACTCCCACCAGAGGTGGCGAGCGGCCTGACTGCCCGTATATTCGCAACGATGACGCAGTATCTCGCCGCACCAAGCGGTAGCCAGGTTCACGGTGCCTACTAGTATGAATAGTACATCCCAGAAGCTTAAACCTGCTTCGATATGAACGAGGTATGAAGAACGAGGTGATGAACTTCCTTCGCGATCACTCAGTAGATTTACTCCTGGCCCAAGAGACCTTTTATCGTCCCAGCATTAGAGCCTTTCGCGTCCCTGGATACGCTCAGATTAGAGATGATAGGCAAGATGGTAGGCCATTCGGGGGCACGCTCATTTTCTACAAACGTAACTGGCATTGCATAAGACTCAATACCCCGCCCCTGACAAATATGGGAGTGTCGGTCTGTCGCATCACGATGGAGGGTCACCCCCCGATATCGATTGCTTCAACCTACCTTTCACCTCAACGAGACTTACTTTTGACTGACCTCAACTCTTTAGCCTCCCTAGGTCCTTCGGTCATCGTGGCCGGGGACCTAAATAGTAAACATATTAACTGGGGTTGCGTAGCAACCAATCCCAACGGCCATCGGCTTCATCACCTTTTGATCGATAGCCTCCCTTTCGATCTCCTCGCTCCCTTAGAACCGACTCACTTCCCTCATAACGTAGATCACCGACCTGACATACTCGACATAGCACTGCTAAAGAACGTAGCGTTAACTCTGCGTTCTATAGAAGTGATACACGAACTAGACTCGGATCATAGGCCAGTCCTTTTGAGACTAGGTCCTCACCCCAATAGTACTCCTCGAACCAGGACACTCGTGGACTGGGACAAGGTGCAAACAGGTCTCTTACAGACAGATCCCCCCCTTGCTTAGAGACATCCCAGACAATATAACTACAACCGAACAGACAGACCAAGCGATCGATTCTTTCACCAACTACCTCAACGCTGTACGAAGCGTGGCCTCAAGGGAGGTGTCGGCGGAGGACATCCAACACCGACCTCTACCTAGGGAACTGGGAGAGTTAGTGACAAGGAAAAATCGCGCCATCCGTACCTATTCAAATCACCCTTCTGCCGAAAATCGGCAAATCCTGAGGGACTTGTCTAACGAGTCCAAACAGAGAATTGCCGAATTTCGGGAGAACTCGTTCAGGGATCTGATGGGGGAGATAACGCCTAGTCATCTGGCTTACTGGAAACTAGCGAGATCTCTCAAATCCGATGCCTGTTGGACTATCCCTCCCTTGGATCGACCGGATCACTCAACCCCCGCGTTCGAGGACAGTGAGAAAGCCGAATGCCTTGTGAGTAGCCTAGAGTCCCAATGTTCGCCCAACCTCCTCCACACCGACGAAGCCCATATTAGAAGGGTCGATTCCGAGGTGGACAGGAGATCGCGTCTCCCCGTAACTTCACCCATTTTACCGGTGTCGGTTAAGGAAGTCAGTGACCATGTCAGGCGTCTCCGTATTAGGAAGGCTCCGGGTGCGGATGGTGTATCCAATCGCATCCTGAGACTTCTCCCCGAAACCCTCCTCCTCCTTCTGGTTGGCATCTTCAATGCCGCGCTGACCAATGTTCACTTTCCAGCCGCGTGGAAATGTGCAACGGTCATAGGGATACCGAAGCCCGGTAAACCCCGGACCTCGCCTGCCTCTTATAGGCCGATCAGCTTACTTAGCTCCCTTGGAAAGCTATATGAGCGGATCCTACTCAAGAGAATTCTCAGATTTAAGGCGACGAGCAGTTCGGCTTTAGATCCGGACACTCATGCGTCCAACAGGTGCACCGCGTCACGGAGCACGTGTTGGACGGTTTCTCTCGATTCCAGGGGCTCAAGACCGGTGCGATCTTTCTCGACGTGGCGAAAGCCTTCGATAAGGTCTGGCAAAACGGGCTGGTATACAAGTTATACCAGCTCGGTATACCGGACAGACTCGTACTCACCATACGGGATTTCCTCAGTGATCGAAGCTTTCGATACCGACTGGAGGGAACGTACTCGGACCCACACCCCATCGGGACCGGAGTCCCGCAAGGCTCCGTGCTCTCTCCCACTCTCTACTCGTTGTTCACGAACGACATTCCCAGGCACCCTAAGGTGCAACTGGGGTTGTTTGCGGATGACACCGCGCTCTTTACGACCCTAAGTACGCTACTATCCGGCGATACCTCCAAGAGGCAATCACCGACCTAGGTCGTTGGTTTAATCTTTGGCGTATCGAAGTCAACCCGGAAAAAAGCACTGCAATATTCTTCCACCCGTCTGACTGCGTTAGTACAGAAACACGGGTGGCTCCGATCCAGGTGTTTGACCAACCCATCCCCTGGGTCAACGAGGCCAAATATCTTGGAGTAACCCTCGACAGGAAACTGACTTTCCGTAGCCACATCCGTAGGGTACGCAACCGCGCGTTGTTCGTACTAGGAAGGCTTGGGCCGATGATCAACGCTGCGCTTTCGGCGTCCAACACATCGCGTACACTTCGGCGTTCCCGCCGGCGGGGACGTCCACCGCGAGATCGCGACAACACAGACACATACAGTCCCTATTCGTCCCGGTACCGCCGCATATGATGTGACAGGCGACTTCCTTATTTTCTCGGTGCGGAGGCGGTGTATCACTTGTATTTGACAATTAGCCCACAACATCGCCATGTATTGCAAAAACAGAGATATCTCAGAGACATCACATTCTGTCATTTACACAAGTCGAATACCATATAAGCTACATTAGGTAGTCACGAATGTGAAGCGTAATTTAAGGTACCTAACGAGGTCTTGAGGAGGATTAAGGAGTTTAGTTACTGTTTCAAGCGTTGTCTATAACGTGACTAAGTAAAACAAGTACTCATAAATAATGATTTAATTAGAGCATTTTGTTAAATTTGCGTGTTAATCGATTTTGCCATTGGACGCCGTTTCTTCTACGAGGTTTTAGAACTTCAAATCTGCAGAGCAATGACAACGAACTATCTAAGACAATGTTCATTTATCGCCATCGATAATGCTAACGTCACTTTCGTCACTTCTAAACTACCAGTGGCGGCGCGTGAAAATTTTCGATGGGCAACCCGGACTAAAAAAGTTATGAAAGAGTTGAGAGTATATTATAACTATAGGCTTTCCTAAAAATAAATGTTGGTGGGAATCGGCTTGTATGAGTGCTCCGCCACTGGTACCTACCTAGCGCAAGACGGATGTAATTTTGTGATTAATGGATGGAAAGAGAAAATTATCATTACATGATGGAAATTTATTATACAAATAATAAATGAAAAATAAATTATAAATTTATTTTCTGTTCGATGAAACTTCAAAACAATACTACGCACTTTTACGCACACTATGGCTCCTCTACATGATGGCCCACCCTAATGGCCCACTAGGATGGGCCAGCGTGTAGAGAGGGTAGTGGCGTCAGATGGCTTATGGCGCGGCGATGTCTTTTTCCGTCTAACGCATAGTTGCGTCCTGTACGATGGGTCGTGATGGCCCACTGTATAGAGCAGGCTTTAGGTTTTTTTAATACAACTACTTACCCTCATACACCCACTCTAATGTTTTTTTAGTTAAAATGTAGGTATATTGATATGGAATGTGTATTCCAACAATTTAAATTTAACACTTCACCCGTTCCTATCTCCATGTATCTACTAATCTAACTTGTAATGAAAAAGTTGCAATGAATTCGTGCCATATAAATACTACACACGCCTCCTTAACATACCGGCGTACAATCTACTTGAATAGCGCTAACTCTAATTCTTAGTATAAGTTTCACTCAGTTTGGTAGGCCTAAGGATGCCGTCCTTCAAGAATGCCAAAGGTCCTTAATTGGTATAGGGCCGTATACTAATGGCTATTTTAAAATGGCCCTTTTTGCTATCGTACATAATACTGTCGGAACACACATTGCAACTTTACTTCTATAGGTACTTTGTTTAGTACGAGTTTGTCAAGTAGCCGATTGCTTTGCAGTTTTGGAGTGAAGTAATATAAAGAACTTACCATTTCAATTACGTACCTAAATTTTCACTCAATTATTATTATCAGGGACTCTTCCTGCACGCTGGACAGAAGCGTTGATAACGGCTTTATCCAATAATACCAGATAAGATGATGTAAGTGCACTCGGGTAATTACAAAAATCGGGTAATTCCGAAAATTATTAATATTTACTAAACGCGGCTATATTATTTGCTCTGGCAACACTCCCTATGACGTTCAACTTGAACGTGTGGATATAGTGTTGCCAGAAAAAATAATGTAGCCGCGTTTAGTAGATATTAGTAATTTTCGGAATTACCCGAGTGCACTTTTAAGTATTACAGTAAATAACAATTTCAAAGCTTGGTATATTTTGGCCATTTTTATAGAAAAAATGGCGTTTGACGATCTTTCGAGTTTAACCTCATATTGCATTGACGTAAAGTGCCCGTGTCATATAATAGTGCAATGTCGAGGACAAAAACTTTTACCTTCAGCGAACGAAAAAACCATAGAACGCGAGTACAAAGCTCCTTACAAATTTCTACCCTCTTTGGGTATGCGCATTTTTCGAACTAAACGGCTGTTTGGCATCGTTTTGACACCCCGCCTCCATCCCCGCATAATAGCAATGGCACCCATTCTGTGGGGATTTTTCGTTCGCTGGTATTTGTATTTGTCCATTTCGTTTTATAAACCCTTCGAAATTGACTGTATTTAAACGTGTGATGTGCCTATGCGCGCATTAATACTTATATATAGGCTAAGTAGCCATAAATGCACTCGATTTGCGGATGGTTTCTTTTCTTAGCGCTCCTACACTAACCTACATTAAGTTATAATATTTATAGTTTTTGCATATTGCATTCAAAGTATTTTATTTAACAGAATACTAATGTATAACATAATTTCTGTAATTGACTGCTTGTTGCCTAAATAAAGAAAAAAAATAGCCTTTGCAATTGTTTCCCAGTGCCTTATTAAATATGAAACCAGGTGGTTCTCCGGCACGCACCCAACAAGTCACTGATTGATCGTATTAGCTGGGCTGTTATTCGAAACGTGCTAATGACCCTCACCTCAGCCATCACGCCTAACGAAACTAGAACTCTGCCTACGCTTAGTTAATACTACGAATCGCAGCGTCAATATACAAATTTGTGGGTCAACGGTGAGGTGAGCTTAAAGCAAGTTCCAGAATAGCGGAGCTACTCGTCGCCTCAGATGTGACGAGGAAGTTTGGGGTATAAGTAGCACGGAGCAGGATAGTTGCACGATCACCCGAATAATAAATACATAACTATATAAGTTGCCAGATAAATAAAAGCTTCTGAAATAAGATCTCCTAGTTAAAAAAATGCACTTTTAAATGAAAGCTTATGGCACCGGGTCTGTCTTTTAATGTACGAAGAGCATAAAGGCCTGATATGATCAAACTGTGGGATATAAGCCCTTAATTAAATATTAAACATCAAAATTGTACGTACTTGTAATGTCATAAATTCTTTTTTTAGTTTATTAAGTTGACGTTAAGCCGTACAAAGGTATTAAAGATACTACAGGCTGTCCGGTGGCAGAATTAGAATTTAAATTTCGAATTGTTCTAATACCGTTGAGCGGAGGGGTGGGCGGGGAGTCGCGTTCGATTCGTTATTCGTGCGGGTTACTTACTTAGTCACGATGTTGCAGTGGACGGGTGAACATCGTGCGTTCGCAATCGAAGCGTATTTTAAAGCTAACGATTCTTGTGCTGTTGCTCGTCGAAGATTTTGTTCACATTACAATATTCGACGTTTACGTGATGCGCCAAGCGAAGATTTCATTCGATTGTGGGTGCGGAGGTTCAGTACAACAAGTTCAGCAGTAAACAATCCGCGGCCGAGGCCCAGCCGATCTTCGAGGACTGATGACAACATCGAACTGGTCGCGAACAGTGCGCGATAATCCGCGTCAGTCCGTGCGTAAGAGGGCGGGTGCGCTAGGGCTCCCTAAAACGATTTTGCACGAAATATTGAAAAAGGACCTTAAATATCACCCTATCAAATTTAAATTGTGCAAGCGTTTAAGCCCAATGACTACAATTTGCGTAAAAGTGCGAGACAATGTTGCAACGATTTCATACAGTAAACACAATCTTTTGGAGCGACGAAGCCCATTTTCATTTAAATGGCTATGTTAACAAACAAAATTGCCGTTATTGGTCTACTATTGGTGGACACCGAAAGGACAGAATCCACGTTTAAAACATCCACTTCACAGTCCCAAAGTTACGGTTTGGTGTGCATTATCAAGTAGAGGAATAATAGGGCAATATTTTTTTTTTAAATATCGAGAGCTAGCCATTATTGTGAACGGTTTTTCTTATCGGCTCATTCTTAACGATTCTTTTCTGCCAAGAACATCCTGCCTACAGTTCACACACATGGTTCCAGCAAGATGGCGCCACACCTCACACTGCTAGAGAGACCATGCCGCTTCTTCGTGATTTCCCTAACAAACTGATTAGCCGTTTCGGTGACATCCTCTGGCCACCCAGGTCGCCGGATCTTACCCCCATGGACTTTTTTCTGTGGGGATACCCCAAAAGTAAAGTATGAAACAAACTCAGCGACCATCTCCGCAGTAAAAGTAAATATCGTTCGCGAAGTTAATGGCATCCCAACGTCACTTCTCCATCGAGTGGCGCGGAATACTGAGGTCAGATTCCAAGAGTGTGTCCGTAGTCACGGTCAACATATAGACGGAATATTTTTTATGAAAGCCCGCTCCTCTTCTTTGTAATAATAATCAAAATAAATTTATATCTTCTGTAGTTCTTTTATTATTTAAATTTGCAATCCTAATTCTGCCACCGGACACCCTGTATACAAAAGTACACGATACCTTTGAGAAGTGAAGTCGGCGTTGTCACGAGACATCAAAACAAAACGAATCCCGAGTACCTATCTAAGTATTGCATTCAACAGGTTATTAAGTTGCGTGCATAAACAGTATAATTCGTTAATAACTAACCTCCAGTGTAATTATTTTCACCTTACTTTAATGCAATATGACACCTACACGCCTAGTAAAATGATACAATGTATATAATTACATATAAGAGTACAAGCGGAAATCGTTCACAAATAAAGAATTAGGTACCATCCATAAATTACTAAATTAAACCGCAATTTCATTGCAAGAAGTATTGGCATTTAACTTCATTTTATATTACTGCACCTGCCTTTAAAATAACCCATAGTATATTGGCAAAGGAACAATCCCCGTACTTAATAATGAGCAGGTAGAAAGGAAACGTTTTATTTTAAATTAAGATACGCCAAACAAATACGGAACTCTGGAAGATAATGAAGACTGGGCTGGAAATGAGAGACTTAAAAAGATTTCAAATAGGTAATAGTACATTACGTACCTAGGGCGGTGAATTCGTTAATGGCCCAGATCGTAGGTGTTTGTGGCCCAAACCGAAGGTGAGGGCCATAAATATGCGATCTGGGGCTTTACGAATTACCGCCCGTGGTAAGTACACACTTTTACGTCTTCATCTGGCCACAATGCGAGTTTAACCGTACGCGCAGCGTGCAGTAAAACTCGCATTATGGCCAGGTGTGACGTAAACGATTTTACGGCGAAATTATTTGAATTGAGAACTTAAAGGTAATCGTAGCGTTTCGACCGTGTTAGGATAATTGTCATTTTTTCGTATAAAAATTGATATTTAAATCTACCTAATGGTATCAGGTGGATTTGCTAGTTGGTTCGATTGACTCTCTAGCAAGATATATATATATATATATCACAGCATTCGCAATCCTATCATGGCATGTAAAAGATGCACGACGATATCCACCTGTAAATGTCACCTTTACTTTTCGTAAAATTTACCTTCTAGATATTGTCGTCACGCCGTCGTAAAAATTTTCTAAGGACATTTAAATATTTATCTATGTAATGATTAAATACCTTATTTTGTAAACTTTGTACGATTCTCACAATGCCCCTGATGATTTCTCATTCGTTATGCAAAATAAATTTGATAGGGACTAAAACATCCATGAGCGAGAGATGTCATAGATTGATCACGACTTATTTCAGATAACCATGGCTTTGATTTCCATTTTTTACTTGTATATTTTTTCTTCTTTATAATTACGCGTACCTGACTCCTCAATTCATTCGCTTTTTTTTTTTATCGCAAGCACTCATTTCATGGGGGTGTCACCGTCTGAGTATCTCGTTTTAGATTTTACCGCACAGATAATAAATTAAATTGTATACTTTTTCTGCGACAGTCAGCCATACCTTAGAACTTCTTAGGAACTCCACCAGTCTAGCATTTTATTGTTCATATAAACGGAAAGATACTTATCTGTGAATTCCTAAATACCTGCTGGTACAACGTAAACAAAACGATGCAAAAACATACTATTTAAAGGCACTTGGAACATTACTGTGCCTCAGATTGTATTGGTCCGAGACCCCGGTCCCTTTTATAGGACTTAGGACAATTTGGTTCCAAGGCACACATATTATGGCACGTAATTAGTCAATTACACATTGTTTCGGTGCGTTAGCGAAGAATAGTTATAGTGAAATGGATAGTTATTTTGTCTATAAACTTTTTGTTTCCGTTACAGACGTTTAATGTACATATAAAAGATTTGGTACATATGTCCACACAATAGAGTTCATAGTCGAACGACGCAATGGAAAAGAATTGTCCTAGAAGTGAGAAGGAGGCAAATACCTAAGTACTACCCAGCGGTAGGCCTAATACATGCTGTGCTACTGAGTCTATATCCATCTTAATTATCTATACCAGCATTAGACATACGAAGTTGAGTAACTCAAGTTCAGTCGACATCAAGTGATAGTAGCCGAAATATACTCACCGGCAATAAATTTGGCCCAAATTAGAAAAATGCATTTTATTCAATTCTATTCAATTTATAGTTTGAAATCACGAAAAGTTTTTGGGCCAAATTTTCTGCCAGTGAGTGTATATTGCAATATGTTTTTATTACTATTGAGAGAAAGATAGGTAAATATATATATTATATTTGTTCACTGTGAATGTTATTAAACTAAATATGTCAAGGACTTGAATGCAATGATGAAATTTTTGAGCGTTGTTAATATTGTGACAGACTTGAAAATCGTTCCTATTATACAAATGGGTCTGTCGGCTGTAGAACTCACGAGCACGTCTTTTTCGAAACAGTGACTCGACAAAAAAAACTGTAATTAAAGAACCTGCTCACAAAACTTCAAGAGAATCGGTTGAGAAATGTGACCTCCAGAGGAGGCCAGCGGGACAGACACAACCTGAAGCACAGAACTTCGTTCGCTTCGATCGCTCGTTTGAATATTCTAGCATAAAGGAAGCTGAGGCGCGATACAACTTTTTAACTAATATAGGTACTGAATATTAAAGAAATTAAACAAAGGACATGATGGGTAGGTACACATCATATTTTTCAAGTCGAATACTGGCCTAAACCCGTAGCATGGACGGCCTTATAATACGATAAGTGACAAGATAGAGCGTCCGTCCCTGGCTGACACCGTTCAATAGAACGAGACGGACGCTCTATCTTGTCACTCATCGCGTGATAAGGCCGACCATGATACAGGGTCTGGAAACTTTTTATCTCTTATTGTCAATGTGACAAGTCCGAAAAAGTTTCTTTCAATCACCTTTTACTACTGTAGATGTAAGTGATGTTAAGAGTGTCACTGTAGGGGCATCTCATACGTGTTGTCATTTTAAGTGACTAATCGATTTGTCAAAAAAACTTCTCAACCTTAAATTGATCCCTGAAACTGCTAGTAACTACACATATTCGTAGTTCAGACTTAATGGTTCATCTGTAGCGAAGCGCTGGGTAAACGTTCACAAAAACATCAAACGCGAGTCAAACACTCGGCGAACCGGTCGGTTCTATATTTGTATTTAAGAATTAAGTTCGTGTGTGATCTGCATTATTAAAATAAGACAGTGAATATTATTGAAATGCTACTGCAATACACTTTATCCCTACTGTAATCGCGTCATTAATTCACTGTTACTTTGTATTTCAAACACCTGCATTTGTTTTACCTTAATTGTAATATAGACACGTTTATTATCGGTCAGGCCATACCATTTTTGATCCTATTACAACGACATAAAACTGTTAAAAGACGCATCTGCAATGATACAATCTACCTAGTCATTTTTACACCTAATTGAAAGTTCCCTTCAGCTGGTTACCTTAAGGGGCTACCCGAGGTTTTCAAGTTGAATCGTATCTCCTACTTTTGCACTACAGATAGAATTATAAGTCAAACGGCTATCGGTTTTTAAATCTTTTATCTCCATTTTAGTCTACAGGATTTTGAAAGAAATGAATACTTAATTTTGTATGATTTTTTTAAACATGTCTAAAAACACTTATTTCCTATCTCTATTGACGTGAAAGATCTAACATATATATATATATATACGAAATCTACATATTTAGGCTCGTCTTTGACGTCTCTCAAAACGTGTAGGGCTTTCATTTTAAACGAATTAACACGAAAGTTATAGCCAGAAGACCAGCTTTGGAGTAAATATAGGAAGTACATTGCTTAAAGTCGTTGTTGTTTATATGATAAGCTACGAAAAACATTAGAAAACTAAGGGATTCAGATCGAAGTTCATTGGCGTATGAGAGCCCCTTAATAAGTACTAGCTGATGCCCTCGGCTTCGCCCGCTCCGCCCTTGGTTATAGGAAAATGTAACATTGAATTTTCCCGTGGGAATTAGATGTTTTCTCGCTGGTAGTAGCCTATGTCACTCTCCAGCCTATCTCCATACAAAAAAACACATTAATACGATGCTCCGTTGCGACGTGAAAGAAGGACAAACAAACACACACACACACACACACACATTCGCATTTATAGTATCAACAGTAAGGATTAACTCTGGAGGATTAAGTATGCTTATTAGTTATCACTTAGTTGAAAATTGATCTATCAAATTGATTAATACATCATATTGATTAATGCGAGTACTTACATTAGTGTAGCTTACTGGTTCCAGCTACTGAGATAGTCTTGAGAAGTGATTATCCTCACTATGGCGTTTTTTTCATCGAATTCTTTTTAAACACTAATCCATGTAATAACCAAATAATTTCGGTAATAGTACAGTATAGGTACCTACCTACATAGTTATTCAAGTACACAGTTCTTGCCAGTTACCTACCAGTTGAAATAAAAGAACAATATTTCCCATTCCTCTTCAAGCAACTAAATGTTCCAAATTCTTTCATTGTCCCGCTTTGATGATACCGAAAACTTTGTTTTCACAAATATCATTGCATCGATTTTGTACTTGTTTTCCGATATACTTTAGGTACAACCCATTTTAATTAATGGCGTACCTATCAAAACATAGTGTAATATTGAACCTCATATTTTACGTCGGAAAAACAACATTGTAATTCCTCTTAAAGAATTTACTCAAAAACATATATTACACTTATCCATCTGAGGTGCTCTCGTCGCATAAAGCAGGGTCTACTAGAGATATAATGGCTTCCAGATAAGGCTTAACCGCCACTATTGGTTACAAATAAAAAGTCCTTAGTACTGTTAAGACTTGTACTAAGTTACGCCCTATGTGATTCAACTAGGCTGTAGGAAGGCTTTACGTAGCCGGGCTGGAATTCACAACGCTTGTCAACCACCAGCCTGAAGTGAACTAGTGTTAGACACTTTTTCGAAAACGAGCAGTTACGGTTCTCGAGGCCGGCCAAGATAAGGTGGCGGGTGTTGGTGTGAGGTGAAACCACATGCGAATGGCATCGCTGAACGCGTAAATGACAGATTTAATGCCTACTAATTAAGCGATCCGCGATATGGCGGCTTAACGTCGTTTATCTGATTTTGGGAGTTATTTAAAGAAGTTATCGCTTCGCGGTTGCCATACAAATGGGCTCGGTAAACGTGTCCATGGGAACACTGCTATGTAGAGACAAAGTTTTATGTATGGTACAGGTAAGTAGATCACGTAACGCTTTTTACCCCGTATCATGGTCGGCCTTATCACGCGATAAGTGACAAGATAGAGCGTCGGTCACTGGCTGACACCGTTCCATGGAACGAGACGGACGCTCTATCTTGTCACTTATCGCGTGATAAGGCCGACCATGATACGGGGCCAGGTAGATCTAAATGTCACTTCCTGTGATCGTTAGCTCGGCGCCAACGTAAAAATTTCATGAATTTAACGTTAAAAAATTAGGCCGTTTTGCTACTGGAGAATGAATGAGTTCTTAATAAATGTTATTAAAAATTACTCGCATGACCAACTTCCATCCTAAATAGGATTACCTTAGAGGTGGATTTCGAGGATTAAAAACGGCTGAACAGATTTTCACGAAACATGGCTAAGAGCACTCGGGATAAAATTATCAGCTATGACAAAAAAAAAACTAAACGAAAATCGGTTCATCCGTTTGGGAGCTACGATACCACAGACAGATACACAGATACACAGACACCTTAAACTTATAACACTCCTCTCTTTGCATCGGGTGTTAAAAATAACTACGTTTTTAGGTAGTTAAAAGCTGTGTTCTATTTTATCAAAATCGGTTCGTGAACCTGATTGTGTTGTTTCATGATTGAATAACGAACAAACATTCCCGTACCCGTAGGATCAGTAGTTAGGATAATATATTAGATTATTTATTTCATGATAAGATGTTTACAGTATAAATTCGCATATATCTCTAAATTATAATATCATAGGTATGATTTAAATGCCATTTTCTATGAGCCACCTACTCCAACTACTCAAGTTTTAAACGATTTGTGAATTTCAACCACAAGATAGCTATCTTGGTAGTAGAAACGGAATCTTATAATTACCTGCTTGCCGAAGAAAATTGAAATAATACTAAAATAATTGGCGTAGCATTTAATCACTGTGGACTTGTAATAATCGCAGTTTTCAATTATTTACTTTTTGTCCTAGGTATCGACTAGCTGCCAGTGCGGCGCCCCTCGCATATTACTCAGATCCCAGACGACGCCGCAGGATAAAATATACCCTATTTTTTGAAATCGTATGAGTAGTTCCGGACTAGTACAATCGCCATCAGATATATCGGGGCGGCCAAAGTGCTCACAAATATCTGAATAGGTCTCCATTGTTTAGGCATTAGAGACGTGTTCAGATATTTGTGAGCACTTTGGCAGCTCCGATATATCTGATGGCGACTGTACATACAAAGTTACAACCTCATATTCATAATATTCGGTAGTAGGTTGTCGACGGCTTTTCGTCTGTTCGTAACGCGTTAACCGCTCTCTCTTAAAGATACCCTTTACCCTAGCTTTTATTCACTTACCCAATTATAGAATCGGAATAAATTGCAGACTTGTCCTTCTCCGTAACTCATTCATTTTTTTAAATGAGATTATTGGGTGGATTTTAATAACAGGAACATGAAGTACTTGTTTATAGTTTAAATTATTTGAACTGAGCTCATGAATAGCCTTTGTTTGCCTTTTTTTCCTTTCTAAAAAAATGTTACAACCACGTAAAATGTTCATTGAATATGATGAATTAATGAACTCTATCTTCTTATACAATAGATTCCTAATTAGCTACGAGATAAAATACCACACACAGCGCCTTGTACCTGGCTCGCTGGGAGCGGATTGTTTTATCTTTTAGTCCATTTTGAATCTATTGAATAAGACGATAGAGTTTATTATACATTGAACATCTTATGTGGTGCTAACCTTTTTCTTTTTCACAGTCGTATTGTTAGACTTGAATGTTCTGAAGATAAGAAGATCAGTCCAGTTCAGAAAATCTCAACTATACCAATGAAGAACCAGACTATTGGGGACCATTGGGAACAGAAGCTTGTACTCCAAAAAATTGATAACTTTGTCACATTGGAATTTCACTATGTCACTATTCCTTATGCAACATATATTCAATATCTATTATCAATATGAGGATATCCAGCTTGTTTTGGTTATACTTTTGAGCTGAAATTGAGAGAGAGAGACAATACCATTAATCCCTATTTCACAAAAATGTAACTCTATCCTAGCTACTGTCCATTCGGTTTAAACTTTAAATGCCAATAGCAGTGAAAAGGTCACATAACTGGCCGACCACCATCCTGGCTGCGGTCAACGGGCCAACATTTGTTGACCCAGTTTAAATATTTGTTAAATATACAGAATGTGAGACAGTGAAAGGCAAATATTCTTACCCTTTAAAGTACGGTTGACGCTTGTGTCTTGTTAATACGACAGGTACAGTCCGCATCATATAGTTAGTAGCAGCCAAAGTAGCCGAATATTTCGGTACACGGATTTATTACTGTAAGGATGTGTTACGATATACTTTAGTAATACTAAGGACAGAACATTTCTGGGTCTACACAACATGTCACTAGGACATTCAAGTTATCAATCGATTAGTTGGAATTAATGATGTGCCGTTCCCGCGAATATTCCTGATTTTTTTGGAGAATATTCTCCAAGAAGTGTCATACAAATCGGATAGAATAGATATATAGATAGATAAAAACTTCATTAGCGTATATGCCATGTCAAAACTTAAGAGTAAAAAGTAATAGATACAGAGATAAAAACTCATAAACAAAGCCTAAGCATATACTATTAATACTTAAATTAATTGTCACGACTTAGCTAAGAAAAGGCGCCAACGGCGACGCAGCATGTGCTGTAACATTGCTGCCGCAGCGCTGGTATTCTGCCGGAAACAGGCAGTGTCGCACGGGCTTTCGGCACGAGTGTCACATTTTCGCGCTACATTGTGATGGGGGAATAGACTGAAGGACCACCGAATTTCAGAGAGCGAGCGCCTGATTTACCTCAAGAGACGTAGGTTACCTGCAGTCTGAAATGCCCCACTAAGAGCATCTATCTCCCTTTCTTTAAGGCACCTTGTAGACCGTTTTGATAACGTTATATGAAAATAGTCCCGGCTCCTGGCGCGCTGTCCGAAATCGAAAATATTACGCGCTCACGTCGCTTAAACGAAAACACGACGAGGGTGAATCAACAACTTTTTTAAACTATTTGACAGTTCAACTGACAGTTGTCAGATGAGAGATGCTGTCTCAAAAAAATATTAATAAAACGGCGACCTAACATATATGAAAACAGATATGGAAATGCTGTCTGGGTATAATCTAGAGACTCATTCACTATCAATAGAAATACACGTTTTCCTACACGTTACTGAATGTCACCCTAATAAACAAAGTTAATACAATTGCGATAAAAATAACAACAAGTAGACAAATAAAAACGGACATGGAAATTATGTCTGGCTTGTCTGGACTGGTGTAGATAAACATTAATACGCCGACATAAGACATATTTTTGAGTAAGTTGTAATGTTTATTGTATATTTTTGCACTGGACCGTACGTTCAACCCGGCCTTGAACCGGTACAGAAGTTACCGAAATAGCGCGCCTGCCACAATGTAATTTGAAATTGTATATTGTCCGTCATAAAAAAATAAAGACCACAATAGCAATTTTAAAATGTTAACCTACGCATAGGTATCCAATCTCGTGCCGTGACCGATCGTTCAATGCACTTTTTACGGGCCACTCGACAAAAAAATCCAAGTATCTTCAGTGCAGACTATCGAGCTTTTTCATCACTCCTAAGTTCTAGGAAACAGCGTTCTCAGGCGACACAAATTAACCTACTAGTGGCTTTGTGAGCTGTAGAACTAACAACACTAACTTTTTTTCACATTTCGAAAAACTGGAATCACACAATTTCACGACAATCGGTCGAGAAATGCGGCCTGTAGAGAAGAACAGCCTCAGGACATTAGAAAGTATTTTACATAAGCTGAAATGGAGAACTTCGATCGCTTCGCTCGCTCGTTCAATTAACAACAAAGCAGGATCCAATCAAACGACCTAGTACGAGTATATTAGTTTTCACAGTATTCGAGGTGCCTTTTGTCGTGGAAAAATGATGCTAACAGAATAAGTCGAAGGGAATATAATCGTTCCCAGCAGGAACTAAACCAACGATCTTTGGCGAAACTGAGATCGATGAAATTTTAAATCACTCCTTATACAAACCTTGGGGTTCCAGTCAATGATGTAACATAAAACACCGGCCAAGTGCGAGTCGGACTCGCGCACGAAGGGTTCCGTACCATTATCTATAAAAACGGCCAAAAAATCACGTTTGTTGTATGGGAGCTCCCTTAAATATTTATTTTATTCTGTTTTTTAGTATTCGTTGTTATAGCGGCAACAGAAATACATCGTCTGTAAAATTTTCAACTGTCTAACTATCACGGTGCATGACATACACCCTGGTGACAAACGGACAGACAGACAGGCAGACAGACGGATGGACAGCGGAGTCTTAGTAGTAGGGTCCCGGTTTACCCTTTGGGTACGGAATCCTAAAAAGAGGCAGATACGTTGTCTATACGATATTCCGTGTTTAAAAATGGCCACAGAATCCGACAGCACACGGTAATACGTTTCCATTGACGACGCGAAACTGAGGCAAGTTCGTGCAATTGACTCAGTTTTAGTGTGCCACTTCCGGAGCGCTTATAACCTCTTTTTTAGTTGTTTAGTTTTTGTTAGTAGTTTAGTTTGGCTCCAGTCATCTAAAATTAATTAAATTTCGTTTTATTTTAGGTACGTTTAAAATTAGGTAAATTTCAGACTTATTTACTATATCATCTTACTCATTCTAACTAACCTGTTAGAATTTTGCATGGCTTACCATCATTAGAAATTCGCCGCTGGGCCACCTGAAAAAATAAAACTGTGTTAAACATTTAATAATAAGTTATTCTAGCTTCCGCCCGCGACTTCGTCTGCGTGGACCCGGGATAAAAAACTATCCTATATTTTAATCTAGGCTATAAACTATCTTCGTGCGAAGTTTCATCCAAATCGGTTAAGCAGTTTCAGCGCGATTGAGTAACAAACATCCAAACATCTAAACATCCAAACATCCAAACATCTAAACTTTCGCATTTATAATATTATAGTAGGATTATATTTACTGATACATTCGATACAGACGCCATTTGACGGTTCGGATGGTTTTTGATTTCCAAAAGACAGTCGTTGTCAAGGTCCAAATAAACATAAGACCGTGAGTCACTGACGGTGCTGGCTGAAAATCAGCGCTGTAGGTGTTTGACACCTCAGCATAATACTGAACCAGTGCCCGGTTCACTGCCGCAGAGAGACAGGTTTTTTTCATGTTTTATGTGCTTTTCTTGTTTATTTTATTATTTAATATGTGTGTCCTGTGTGTTTGTGAATAAATGATCTTTCTTTCTTCTTCTTCTTTATAAGATACATTCAATTTGTATAATTTTGTATTTGTAACGTGTACAAGATAGTTAAATATAGAAATATAATAGTTTTTTTTATTACGTACATATGTATATGTACACATTTGACCACTATCTCGCCTGATGGTAAGTGATGATGAGGTCGAGGATGTTACATGCATACCTAGATAGTGCCTGTCCACTCTCGTCTTGAAAAGATCCAAGTTATATGTAGGGGAAACCGGGGATGGTTGACTATAGGGGTAAGTAGACTAACTATCAAAAACTCGTCTGACGCAAAGGCCTTGAGCCAACCAATAAGGCGCGAGAGTCCGTCACCTCCCCCAGCTCAGTCAACGGGAACGCGTGTTATTTGTAATGACGCCTACTTATTTGTTGTTATTGTTTATCAAAGCATTTGTAACGAAAGTTTGATTCATGGTCTTTCTGTGCATTATCATTCTTATTGATTTCGTCGCAGTTTTAAGGTTATGGCACGTGATTATAAACTAAAACGGGGTTCGGGGTTAGTAGACTAATATATAACGGGGCTGGTCGACCTATCAATACTGTTACCAAATATTAAAAATAATTAAATTTGCTACGTAGGTTTTGTGACCAAATGATTAAAGTTTATAAAAAGTTGTTTAGTTATGTTTTAAATATTTAATTAGAAAGTATAGTTAAAATGATATAAGCTGTCCGTTTAGCACTTATAAGCTTATCTTGTGAACAATGGGACTGTTTCCTATTGTATAAGCCCACCGCAAATCCTCCGACCAGATAAAATTAAGCAAGTAACAGTAAATTTCCTATAAGTCACAAGGTTGAAATTGCTAACTTTTGATAATGACACTGGGACATTGTAAGCCGCAGTCAGGTAAGTCACCGACGTTTTAGTGCTTCCACAAAGATTGTTATTAACAAAATGACTTTCTTAATGAGTTAAGTTGTAGCGATTTCAACCTTGTGACTTAGAGGAGATTGTAGCTATTTGCATAAGTTTTATTGTTACTTGCTTAATTTTATCTGGTCGGAGGATTTGCGGTGGGCTTATACAATAGGAAACAGTCCCATTGTTCACAAGATAAGCTTTCAAGTGCTAAACGGACAGCTTATATCATTTTAACTATACAACGTGTACCTGATTAAAATTTTAGGTACTCAAATTGCCTATGTTTCATTTTCTGATTGTTTATTGTTATTTGAAGTCTATTATGTTTAATTAGAGTGGCGGAAGATCGCTTTTTTGTTTCAATAAAGAAAATTAATAATACACCTGCTTTTTGTATCTTTTATCCTATTTCTTCGTAGACATTGCCCTAACAACTGGGGTAAGTTGTCATAGGTCAACTTACCCCTGCTGACAAATCAACCTACCCCAGACCCCTAGTAGGTTGACTAGTTTTTCCTATTCTACGAGATCTGGCCTGTACACTATATCGTAATGAATATCGTGCTTTTTGCCACTTTTTTCTAAAGCTTAATAGTATATCTATTAACTGAAATCAGTATCAAATTAATATACTCCAAAGAAATAAAAATACAAAACCCACGACCGCGCCTAGTCCCAAGATGGCGAAATGGTGAGGGCGGGATTAATTCGTGTAATCCTAGTGCACACTCCGAAATGTATCCTGTAGAACACCGATAAGCAGGCTACTTTTCTACGGTTTTCCAGTCTTTGCATTTTAGCCTCAGTTAATTCTAGATCACCAATGAGCTAATAATAATTAATTGAGCGATTAGAGACCTTGTGTGAAAAACGCTCGTATTTTTAGCAATAAAAACTGGTTTCTGGACCTAGATATGGCGGATCTTATTGTGTATACAAAGTTTGATGTTATTCTAGTATGTCGTTTTAAAATGAGAACCAAACTGCGTTTGTACGGAGTGTCGAGCGTCCTTTCGACCCTTAAATGTTAGTTTTAAAAATGTCCGTTCCAATTGGCCGTGTCCGGTTACAGAATAATCAGCAATCGGTCCGCGGTGTCTCGTAAACTGGCGATCTTCGTGACAACCGGCCGTTTGGCCGGCCCTTAACGAGCCGGTAACTTACGAATCTATCGTATCGCATATCTTGTAATGGCCTCGTATGTTTTTGCAGCTGATAAGGAAAACTTGGTGATTCGAAAATTAATATGAATTTTAATGAATAATCTAATGGCTTGAGGTTAAAAGCTTGCCCGCTGTATGACTTTGACGCGTTCGCGATTTAATATGTTTGTTTTGTTTGGGAACAAAAGAACATTTTCAAAAGAGCATTTATTTTTTGTGATCATTTGACCTAATAGTTGAATTATTTTTTGCCCCTCCCCCCCCCATCCCCTCATATTGGTAATTTTCATAGAAATCTAAAATGTATAATATATTTAAATTTCTCATTTTCCATACACGTGGATAACTCTCATTTAAAACCATTCCAAATTTCAAATTGATAGCTTAAGTAGTTCGTGAGATATTTCACTTTCTGACAGACAGACAGACAGACAGACAGACGGACGGAGTCGCACCATAAGGGTTCCTTTTTTACCTTTTTTGGTACGGAACCCTAAAAGTATTGTTTGATATTTATCATTGGCTTTTCGGAGGACAATAACGTGAGGAAACGGGCCCAATCTCAGTAAGGTCTAGTTTTCCCTTTGAGGTGGAATGGCAGTAGCTTTCGTAAAACTAGTGCCTACACTGGACCCCGTTTGAGCACTACCGGGAAAATCGCTAGGGGATGATGATGATAAATAAACAACCGTGTTAAAACGTAAAGGTTATCTTTAACACCATCTAACTTAGGGAGCGACCGCACTGATGCTTAACGCTGCGTATACGCGTTGACGTGTCGTATGCGTCACGTATTCTTCATACATTTTGCTGCGTTTTACGGTGCGTTAGCGTATTTTGAGGAGCGGTGTGGTCGCACCTTTATTCAAATAGTCATAAACCATTTAGGTACGTGTAAGATGTATATATGCAAAAAAAATAGCTTTAATTTTGTAACAATATTTCCAAGATGGAGCGTTCCCCAAAAATAGGAATTATTCCGTCTCAAATTCACCAACAATTTCATAGAGCTACTCTCGTAGCTGATGCGGTTTTTGTATTTTCCGTAAACACATTTTCTATCTTAAGAAACAATAAAGCGAACACTTTATTAACTCTATATTACAGTGCCGTTACTTCAATTTCGAACCTCTTCCACCGATGAGATCTCAATACAAAATCTTTACTTGTACAATCTCGTATCACCCTATTACGATCACTAGGATTGTCGACCCTGTTACCGTGTACCTAAGTTCTGTCTTCAAAAACAACTCTGGAACAAATATGAAGTAAATTTACGCTAGGATATGATCTAGCAAATTGCTTGGGCGGTTTTTTGCTCTTTTCTACTCACTGGTATTTTGTGGTACAATGGAGGGTAAACTGTGAAATTCTTAGCCTAGGGTTACCAGAATAAAGACAGTAGTAGGTGAATAGGTGTAGTTGTGAACTTTTCTTCAATATGCTCGGAAATGTCGGCCTTATTGTAGCGAATACAGTACGTAGTTGTAAGTTAATAGTACATTACTTACCAAGGGCTGTAGAAGAAAGCCCGAAATCGCAGGTATTTGTGACCCGAGCCGCAGGCGAGGGTTGTAAATATGCGCTATTGGCTTTCTTTTTTACTGCCCGTGGTGAGTACACAATGTTGCGTCTTCACCTGGCTACAATGCGAGTTTTACCGTACGCCCAGCGTGCGGTAAAACTCACATTATGGCCAGGTGTGACATAAGTCATTACTGCACAGTCGCAGCGGCCAGGAAAGTGTATGAAATTCAATTACTGCACGGTTATCACAAGACGGCGCGCGAGCCCTCTCGAGCTCTCGAGCACTATCCGTCTTTCTCTTACTAGAAAACATAGAAAGAGACGCCTAGTGCGAGAGAGCTCGAAAGAGCTCGCGCGCCGTCTTATGATAGCCGTACTCTATAATTGCTGTCATGGGACAAAGGGAAAAAAAACAACGTGTAATAGTTGGAGTGATCCCACTAATACAAGCTGAAAATGTAGTATCGGCCTAAGTCTGCCATATAATAATAATCAAACCTGCTTACAAAATTTTACCAGAATCGGTTGAGCTACGGTAGCCTAGTGGGAGCTACGGTAGCCTAGTGGTTCAGGCATGCGGCTGTCAAGCGGCGGTCGTGGGTTCGAATCCCGGCTCGTACCAATGAGTTTTTCGTAACTTAGGTACGGAATATTTACCGTTAGCTTTTCGGTGAAGGAAAACATCGTGAGGAAACCGTTCTAATCCCAATAAGGTCTAATTTTCCCTCTGGGTTGGAAGGTCAGATGGCAGTCGCTTTCGTAAAACTAGTGCCTATGCCAAATCTTGGGATTAGGTGTCAAAGCGGACCCCGGGCTCCTTTAGGGGCACAACCGGGAATAACGCTAGGAGGATGATGATGGTTGAGAAATGCGATCTGTAGAGGAGAACAGCCAGACATCCGGACGTACGAAAGCAATTTTGCCTGTCAACCCGGAGAACTTCAATAAGTAAAAGGCGAACTTAATGCCACAAGGAATCCCATTCACTATACTAGTTTACACTAGCGGCTCTGTGAGGCCTGAGAAAAAAATAACCAACAATGTGATCGACTATTTTTTAACCCCCGACGCAAAGAGAGGTGTTATAAGTTGAAAGTATCTGTGTATCTGTCTGTGGTATCGTAGCTCCCAAACTGATAGACCGATTTGAATGCGGTTTTTTATTTCGAAAGTTGATGTAAGCCCGAGTGTTTTTAGCCATGTTTCATAAAAATCTGTTCAGCCGTTTTTGAGAGATTGGACTTTGAAATGAAAATGTCGGGGGTTTTTCAACTTTTCTAAGTTGTAGTTATTTTATTATTGAACGAAACGACTGTTCTCCTCAAAAGGTCGAGCCTCCGGGCAGCCGAACATCCGGACAGCCGGACATCCGGGCAGCCGGACACATGGAAGTATTTCTGCTTAAGCTGAAACGGAGGACTTCGTTCGTTTCGCTCACTCGTTCAAGAATCCTGATGGCGGTACAGAAAACTAGTGAATATAGAGCGCTTAAAATGATTTCCATTCCACAGAATGGTCATCACAGGACGAGGAGAAAGAGACGGATAGTCTCTGTCGCCGCGACTGAGCTCGCGGGCCGTCCTATGATAGCAGTGCTGGGGTCGTATCCGGAACGCGAATTGCAATAGAATGAATAAACTTTTTCCGGCTAGCAACCCTGGCGTGATGCAGCGAAATAAAGATGGCCGATAGGGCGCAATTATTTCATTCGCTTCTCGCCTCGCGGCGCTGCCGCGCACGACGGCCACGAGCCAAATTAGAGCCTTCTAGAGGTTCACCTGTTCCGCGATTCACCAACTGGAGGTCAATGTGACACTTATATTTTGCAAATCGGTTTGATATTGCGCGCGCTCAAAAAAAACTACTGCACGCAACGTTCCTATTGATATTTTCCTAGATTTATCTCACCAGTAATATCTAGTAGGTATAATTATGATCTTTTTGAAATGTATCCTTTGTGAAACATTGTGGAAATCATTACGTATCTATGAGATAATAAGAAAGAATCTCATAGATATCTCATATCTATTTATAGAGGAGGAAATGCTTATAAATATCTGATTTAATAGCAATAAATGGGTACAAGGCATTTGATAGCCATCGATTTCGATCGATTCAGAAATGGTCAAGACAAAACTGCGGACACATTACAAAAAGCCCTAGCGGTTTCACTTTTCTTGAGAAAACTATCAAGCAAGCCCTGCAAAAAAATATGGACCTGCAAAAATGATGACAATCAAGCAATGTCCTAAATAAATAATCTCTTATGTGTTTCTAATTACTTACTCGTGTTATTGATATTACTAAATAAAATATGAATGCCTCTACGAGCCTACAATCAGGTAGCGATGTAGCAGCGAACATTCAAAACATCCATTAATTATATCTGCCCAACAAAGCCTATATTTATTGCACACATTTCAAGTACAAAATAACCTATTAATATTGCAAATGATAACGATTTCGTTCGGGTTTAAGCGTAGTCTGAATCAGAACTGGGTATACGGAGAATCTTAGCTACCTAGTAATATTAAATAAATGTTTATAAGTAATTTGTTTTTGCCTACTTCCATAGATTAGATTTAGATTTAAATTTATTTATTACACGATAAAAATTACAACATAAATTTACATGAATGTCAAGATTTTAATAATTTCTACCATGTTCATCAATTGTAATAAAAAAATAATTAGTCAACTGTAAATACAAAATATTATATTATTTTATCTCCCAAAAAGGATCGTCATTCATTCCACACAATAACATAATATTTTCTAAACTATTAATATGCCAAAAACACATATTAAAAAAAGGATTGTCACGTTTAAAAAACTAATAATAATAATAGTTCATAACATTGATAAATATAAAGTTAACAAAAATAAATGTCAATTTAAGAAAACAAAATACATAATTAAAAAGTCATTTCCATGGACTCGTTAACAGAGTACAAAGGGTTTTCCAATAAACCAACAAAAGATTTCCCAGTTTGCGCCGGAATGTTTCGTTATATGGTTCACTCCTTAGATTGGCCGGTCATAGTGTTCATAATAAGTGGGTCCGATGACGCGAGGGTTCTTTGTTGAAAGCGCCATGCGACGAGGAACCGTTCTCAAGCGCCCAGTAGAACGGAGTTGCTTCCCCGGCAAATCAACACGTATAAACTGGGAAATATTGTTTCTTACAAATCTAATAAATTAATAAATTAATTAAAAGGCTACTTACACTGCTAATTCTGTACTAGCAGTGTCCATATGCCTAGTGCGATATTGTGTGCTAAGTGTGTCAAACATTTTTCTTTTTTCTATGCCATTTCTATCTGTGAGTTCCTTTAATTGGCTTTGTATTACTATGTACGACTTATATCATGTTATTGCAGCTGTTGGTACTCCTTAAGTATAAATAAATGCGAGCCCCGCCCCGAGTGTCCAGGCGAGTCCCTTCCCACTAATTTTGCGAGGCCGGAGGCCGAGCTTCGAGAGATTAGGGTTGCGCAACTATTCCTTTGTCCTATAGTATCTTACAAGCGAACTTGAGGGCCAAAGGCCCGAAGGGCGAACCCACGCGGACACTCACAATGCCCGACCGTTCTGCAAGCGAAACCTGAGGGCCGAAGGCCCGAAGGTGAGCGGCGAGGTTTGCGAGGCCGAAGGCCGAGCTCCGCGTAGGGCCGAAGGCACGAAGCGTCCCTTCAGAGCGCGCTCACAGACACCCCATTCCCGACTGTCTTGCAAGCGAAACCTGAGGGCCGAAGGCCCGAATGTGAGCGGCGAGGCACGCGAGGCCGCAGGCCGAGCTCCGCGTAGGGCCGAAGGCCCGAAGCGTCCCATCAGAGCGCGCTCTCTACGCGAGCCCGAGGGGCGAGCCCACGCGGAAATACCCGCCGCAAACGAAACGAGTGGAACGCGCGCGTTGAGATTTGAAGAGTTCTCTGCAAGGGTGCCTATGCTTTACTCCAACAAGTGTACGCATTGCTCGTTTTTGCACGATTGACACCCTTTTAGCATCTGTAGAGCTCCCCCAGATGAGTGTGCCGTAAGAAAGAAGTGTGAAAATAAGCAAAGTACACCCGTCTTACTGCCTCCCCTGAGATCAATGGTTGCAGTTTTCTCAACGCAAAGACTGCACTACCTAATCTATCGCATAAACTGTCGACATGGCGCTTCCAATTCAAATTAGCGTCTACTATGTACTACAACTACTACATACATGCATACATATAATCACGACTATTTCCCGGAGGGGTGGGCAGAGATCACGGATTTCCACTTGCTACGATCTTGACATACCTTTCTCGCTTCATTCACTTTCATTACATTCTGCATACATGCTCGTCGGTTTAGGGTACACTTGACTTTGCTGACACTGACCTTTCTTCATGATCTCTCCGATTTGGTCGGAAAAAATTCAACGTGGTCTTCCCCTTCCAACTGTACCATCAACTTTTCCCTCATAGACTGTCTTTGTTAATCATCTTTCATCCATTCTCTCTACTAGCTCATATCATCTTAGCATGCCCTTCTCAATTTTCCTCACTACATCTTCAGTCACTCCACAGCTCTCTCTTATCACACTATTTCTTATTCTATCCCTCAAACTCACCCCACACATACTTCGCAACGCTCTCATTTCCACTGCATTTACTTGACTCTGATGTTTCTTCTGCCACACCCAACTTTCACTACCATACATAAGTGTGGGGACTAACTCTCCCTTGAGCACTGTCAGACGTGCTTTTTGAGATATTTTCTAGCTGCTCATACAGGCTTTGAGTGCCCCATTTACACTATTCCCAGAATTTTCTCTCCTTTCAATATCTCTCTCATGCTTTCCATCCCTAGTGAATAACGTCCCCAGATACATGAAATCTTTCACTTGTTCAAACCTTTCGTCCCCAATCATAATTTCGCAATCATTCGTAACTTTATCTCTTTCAAATACCATTACTTTTGTTTTACTTACGTTCACTTTCATACCTTTTCTATCAAAAGATTCATACTAATTCTTCCATATCTAAGATTAGAAAAATCATGCGAGAAACGTGCGATTGCAAGGAAAACCATTGTGTAACGTAAAAAAAAGTTATGTTGATTCTACGGTAGCCTAGTGGTTCAGGCATGCGGCTGTCAAGCGGCGGTCGTGGGTATGAATCCCGGCTCGTACTATCGACAACACAGCTAACTGACCATCGTTGCACCTTATGTGCATTGTAATAAGGTTCTTTATAAACACAGGATGGTCAGTTGACAGTGTTGTCGTTTGTACCAATGAGTTTTTTGGAACTTAAGTACGGAATATCATGTGATAATTTACCATTAGCTTTTCTGTGAAGGAAACACATCGTGAGAAAACCTGCATACATCTGCGAAGACATTCAAAGGTATATGTGAAGTCCCCAACCCGCACTGGGCCAACGTGGGGACTACTGCCCGTTCCCTTTAATGCATGAGAGGAGGCCTGTGTATTTAGGCTGATTTATTATTATTACTATTATCTTGATTTATATTTCGTCTTAGGCTAGGTTTTTACAATAATTATATGAAAGTAAAATATAAAACTTACATAAAAAACATAAAATCAGTATAAAAACCTAACCTAGGGTGCCGCCGGCAACGAGTCGAGGCCTAAGCCGCCGGTGGTCAGAGCAACAGAGAGAGGGACCTCCTGACTAATCGCGCTGTCCAGTCCCTTCTGTATCTGACCCTTGATCCAGCTCCAGCCATCTAGCGAGTCTCTGGAGTCTCGAGATATTTATTATTATGTTTGAAAAGCACCAATTTATCGAAATAAGTTAAATCAGTAAAATATTTTCCTTTGATATCCTCAATTTAATATAATAGAATAGAACGACTTTCCGACTCATTACAGACTCAACTGACATAAACACTGACAGCTGACAGCCTACTGATGTCGTATCGCATCCGCGCCGAAAAATCAGTAAGTCACCTTAACTTGCAATGTATGTAACTATGTTCGTTTGGGTGGAATCTTGCAACAGTTGCAACTAAATTTTGAAGCAGATATCTTCAACCGATTGAGCTGAAACTTTGGGTTTCAGTATGGTTTGGTTGTCAATTCAATATTATGGTACTACAGAGACAGAAGGTGGCCATGGAAATTCAGGACTTAACAGACGTAACCTCGTTTAGTTTGGGCTCGTTATATAGAATCGTATCAACGAGTAGTTGATGATGGTATGCAAAAAAGTGATGGCAATAAAAGTTTGGACATTCCAAAAATATTTTTTTTGACAGAACCTTTTTGATATTGTAAAGTACCAGGTTCTCATCTAGAGGAACGATCTGGGAGCAACACGAGTAGTGAAACAAGTTATAAATAGAGTGACCCACGGGTTGCTCTTTTTGCAAACGTTTTCAATTTGTTCTCGTTCGCTTACTCGCATTTAGTTGGGATTATACGATACTTAAAACATTGTTGCGGGTAGCTAGGGCCATAAATTTGTATCTATAATTCTTCATCTCGATTGAGATAGCTTGAAATGTTTATGTTAGATACACTGGATGGAACTACATTGTAAATGGTGCAGTCATCTTTAGAGGATTCTCATTGTCTCAGTGCCTTGTCATCTATACAAATATCATAAAGAGGAAACATTCGTCAGAATGTACCTTTGTAACTTTGTATGTATGTTTACGCGGCCAGCTAGTTAGTTTACTAAACGTCGATTGTTTCAAGACCTCAAATGAAATAAATGAAATAATGAAATAATTTAATTTTGGGTCTGCAAGTAGGCCGTAATGGCACTTTTTAAAAATTCTACCAGCGTTTCTAAAAAGAAGACCACTGTTAAGAAGAAACGCCGAAACAAACTCAACGGCCAGTCATTTATTGGCAAAAAAAGCTTATTACAATGATAGTTCTTAAGCTACTTAAAATACGTCAAACTTAATATGAATGCAAAGAAAAAAAAACATCATAATGCGTTTATACAAGAAAACATATCCGAATAAGCTATACGAATGATTAAGCTATTTTGGGCCCTGGTTTGGGTCAAGGTAAGTGACATCCATGGAAATCTGATTGTATGGGAATTTCGTTTTCTTTTTTCATGAGAGGACAAATGCCTACACCATTATATATGTAACGTGTCTTAAGTCTGTAATATATTCAGTAGGTACCTACCTTTTTGCCTGATTTTACATTTTGACGAAACAAAAAGCACATTAAATTTCTCAACACTCCAGTTACGTTTATGAGCGTCGCTTACTCGGATTTCAAAACTTCATCGTGTAACCTCAGGATAGAAAGGGTTTTCCCATAAAGGATTTTTAGCGCTTTTGGGTAGCCGCATTTCTCCACTCTTGTTGCTATTCGTTTTTAGTATAGTATTTTATGACCATGCCGTCATGATCCCCATTGTATGGACTCTTTGATTAGCGTGGCGCGTGAACTACCCCGCCCCGTCGGTCGACCTCCTTGCGATTGTAACACCCTGGTATTTTGTGTTTAATACAGTTGCAAATAACCCTATTATTTGCTGATATCTTTATCCCATCAATGCTACCTATGGTAAGATAGATTTTAGCTTCTAATCTGTAAATGGTATCGGAATATTTTATGAAATTGCAACAGAAAAACTTGTTGTTGTCTTACAGAACCATCTCCAGTTATGTACAAGTGTTACATCGAAATGTCCTAGGATTTATCTGTTTTTCTTGTTTGTTGTATAGGTATATACTTATGTATATACTTGGTGCTTCGTCAAGTTTTTAAAATGAAGAAAATTTTACACAAAAACGAACGGGCATTTTTCAACGTAGTGTGCCCAATAAATTTAATAGGTACCTGAAAATTTCTGGATCTCAGCAATAAAAGTGCTTAGACATCTCCTTTACCCACTATAATCGTACATTTCTGCAGAGGTCCTCGAACCTTAAATTATGACATTATCGTAGATATGCCATGTCACAGCATTGGCAGAGCAAATCGGATCGGTTCGAGATTAGCATAAGCAACGGCGTGGATTAACATAATTACTATCTCTATATTGCTACGGGATACAACGTCTTGTTCTTTATGCCAACCGATTATGAGCCCTTCCTCATGGAACATAAAGTATCAAGCAATTCCTAATTTGGTCAGGAGGATACGACACATTCTTTTGTCTTAATTTTAAGTGATAATACTTCTTACTGCTATGGAATAAGGATCAACGTTAAACGCAAGTTAACGCCAAGTTATGTTGTCGGTTTGTAAGTTAAAATGCGTGCAAAATTGTGGATGGCTTTATTAATGCTGAAGAATAAGCAGATTATGTTGGTCTTATTTCATCATTGCAAAACTTAAGGACCTAATTTCAATTCAGAACCTACATGTATTATCATTATCATATGACGCACATGCATTTTTTTCCGTATAAGTACATAGCTGCAGCCGCCGTTAAAGAAGGGCTTGCCGGGTGAGTAGGTATAGACGGCCGACCGTAGGGAGCCGGATAGTGATACGAAGCCGGCAAGCCCTTTTCATGCCTAGGCATGTATAGTGCTTTTCTCGAACATATGCAATGATAAAAAATATCACCACTCAAAAAACAATATCAACCACAAATATAAAATCCAGCTACTCGACAAAAGACATTTAATTTTCCCTCCAATCCCCCCATAATGTTTTTTTTACGGAAGTCGTCCGTATTACGCGTGTGTAGTGTTCAAATAGACCCTATTAGGGCCATTATACACAAACTGAACATGAGAATAATAATATAAGGGGACAATCTTAGACAAATTGACCTAGTCCCATAGTAAGCTCAGTAAGGCTTGTGTTATGGGTACTAGACGACGATATATATAATAGATATAAATACTTAAATACATAGAAAAACATCCATGACTCAGAAACAAATATTTATGCTCATCACACAAATATTTGCCCTTACCGGGATTCGAACCCAGGACCTTCAGCTTCGTAGGCAGCGTCACTACCCACTAGGCTAACCGGTCGTCTAAATCAAAGAACGTCTAAACTAAAGAATCTTAATTTCTATAATAAATAAAATAAATGCAGAGGATTTTAAATATTGTCTATGGTCTCTGGTGACTTACCCATAGACAATATTTTAAATTTATTCATCAACACATTGAATCATACAGATTTGTATTCTTAATATCAGTTCGTTTGTAATAGGCATTAACGCGGATATGTTTGGTCCGATAACCATTCAGCCACTAGAAAAAAAAATAATTCAGCTGTTTAGCCTGTTTATGAACACAGACGCCATATTTAGATTAAAATATAAAATAAAAATACTTAGTGGCCTAGGCCTTCAACTTTGTATGAAATTCCTTTACAGTTCTCTGGAATTGTTCCGCCCGAAATGTGATACTTCGAAGCCTGTTATGACGCACGTAACGACGACATTTCATTGCATGTTTGAGAAAACTACTTTCCTATATCATATACATGGGTTACTACAGAAAAGACGGTATACTCAATTCCTTATTGATTCTATTTTTAGATCCTCACCAAATGTATGTGGAACTGCCCCGCAGATTTTCGAACAAAAGAAGCTCATCAATCGCTGAAAATACATAGGTAATAAAACTGTTTTAAAACAAACTGAGGACCTAATTTTATCGAAGTCGGTTAAAAAGTGTATGAAAATTAAACATAACGTTGTACATATTTAATGATACTGCTTAAAAAACCCTAAACAGAAGCGGCTTGAAAATAATATAACATAACTTTGATGGGTCAATTTTTGAAGAGGCTGTTTTTCGACATTTGTATGGTTTTTTTATTTTTTTGGAATATCAAATTCGTACCGACAGCCTGAGGTAGGGCTTTTAAAAAGAAAAAATATGGTGCACGAGGCACCTCTCTGCTTCTAATGGTTAGCTAGATATTGATGCTTTAAAAACACCGTGCCATACCAATGTCGTCAGCGCCATACAAATGTCGACAGCGCCATAAAAAAGTCGATATAGTACCATACAAATGTCGATTCTGCCATACAAATGTCGATAGCGGCATACAAATGTCGGCGAGTGCCATCAAAATGTCGATTTTGCCATACAGTTGTTGAAAAAGCTTTAAATATTTGTACAATACTAAAAAACTCACTATTTCGATATAGTATCTCCGGTTTATGGCTCAAATATTTATTTTATCCTGTTTTTTTAGTATTTGTTGTTATAGCGGTAACAGAAATACATCATCTGTGACAATGTCAACAGTCTAACTATCACGGTTCATGAGATACAGCCTGGTGACAGACGGACACACGAACAGACGGACGGATAGCGGAATCTTAGTAATAGGGTCCCGTAGTTTTTACCCTTTGGGTACGGAACCCTAAAAAGTAGTAAGTAGGTAAGGTAGCAAACAACAAATGTGTCACGGAACCAGTGCCTAAATCGAGGCCAGTTTAATCCTTTCCAATGTCCATTAATTTCGTGCTTTACTTACATTTTGTTTTAAATCGACATTTGTATGCCACGTTCGACATTTGTACGGCCAAAAAAGCCGTACAAATGTCGCCATACAAATGTCAACATGGATGTTTTTTGGCTGTCCTTCGTACACTATTAATTGAATTCACTAATTAGTTAAACGCGAAACTCTTACCCCATATTGCTAACCTTTGTTATGAAAGACACATTTTTATTTCAATCGTATATTAATAAATAAACGCCCATACAAATGTTGTCATAGCCGTACCAAAATACTTCGTAGAAAGAAAACCTGTTTCCTCCGTCAAAAATACTGGCGCTCCCTCCCCTTCCGTTGGTGGTTGAAGCCCAACTAACCTATCTATCGTATCGTAAAGTAAATGTAGGGGTGGGACAATAGAAAACCAGATTTTAAGGGTTTTGAGCTTGAGTCCTAATAAATGGGTCGCGCGTGGGACAACTACTAAAACACTTCACTGGTTTTAATTATTCACGCATTAATTTTGCAAGATACTTTAATGAATACGCTAATAAATCTTCTTTATAACAGTACAAGTTGTTTATTTGCACCTTGCCGTAATCTATAGTTATGAATTTTTGTTTGAGCAAAACCGCAAGTGGGACACGCGAAAAAGCGGTAGATTTCGCCGTTTTACGATATCAAAAATTTTTTTTTTCAGAATCTATTAATATTTAAGGTATTGTTATATATATTTTAAGTACAATATAATACACGGAATACAAATATATATGTATCAATACTCCATATTAAACTGACTTGAAATTATAGCCGTGGGACAGCAAAAACAGCTCGTTTGAAAATTGACCCTGATATAGTACAATGGATAGATTCTAGAATAATGAAATATCTCGACGCACAGGACAGATAGGCCGTCGACCTCACTTCCGAGAAACTGTGGGCTAAATAAACTTCAATCACACCATGATCCGCTAGGGTTTTTATGTTCACGAAAACCATTATAAAAGAGCACTTTTTGTCAGCACACAACTTGGCATGGAGTGTCTTTGGTTGAAAAAAAAAAGTATTTTTTTAAAATTCAAGTACCTACTAGTCAAGTCACTTTAAAATACTTGCGAAAGAATAAAACATCATATTGATTAATTCGGTGTATCAAGAGTTACAACATTTTTTTGACACCATATTTAATGTTCTACCTACAAGAAATCCAAACGTTCAGATTATTCACGAAATATCAAAGAAATTTTATCAAATTTTAGTATTCACAAGTTCATTAAATTTAAAAGCCTTTCAAAAACAATCATCTGGCGTAGCTATCCCCTCAATGATTGATACCACGAACGACGAATAGCATCTATATCTCAGGATCTCCGGCTGCAGTGACTTCGTTTCTCGACTGATGATTCGCGGTTATTGTGACTTGTTGATAGACTGTTGCCAATCCTTTAAGACACTTTTGTACACTATTTTGACATTACTTTAGTCACTCGGAACATCTCACAACCTCATACTTTAGACCATCAAAATCTGTAACGGCTCTTCAACTTTCTTGTCCGTGACACTTTTTGTCGGCCGGGCAGGCGAGTGCATTCAGTCTTATAATTACACCGTCTCTCCCGCCGCATTGACCTTTCTTTACTAGAGTTTTGGTCGTGAGAATACTTATTCTAATTGTGTCTGAAATCAATAGAGGAACTTCGGTGTTCAAAAAGTTTCTTTAGAACCCTGATACAGACAGGTCTGTTTATTTCAATTGAAGAAGAGAATGAAGAAGAACTAACACTATGATAGGTAAAGGTTGTTAGGTAATTTTAATTATAACTCGATGAATTAGTTTGTCTTGTTCTCCATTCTTTGAAAACTCGGACGGAATTTAAAGTTTGATATAGTTTTGTTAAGTTTACTATCACTGGAGCTCCTTTATTTATTATTTATGCTTTAATGACAGTTAGTTGAAGTTTTGAACTAGTGAAACTACCTCATTTTAGGGCCTTACTTTGTGACCATACTGTAATCGAATGTGCAGTTTAAGTAATCTCCATAATGTATCCGATAAACCCCAATAGCACTGTCGTGCGACCTTACCGCTATCACATCTTCCAGTCAACAAGCGATGCGCAATCTGCCCATATTAATTAACTTGCCAATTACTGCTCGATGCGCAAGAGCAAGACATCTTTATTTCACAGTCACAGAACTGCGAAGACTTAAGTCCTTAAAAAAAAATCAGTCTTGATTGAACTGCACATCTGCTGTGAGTTAAAAAATGCGGTGTAAAGGTACCTTTTTTAGGTTTTCGTAAATTAAAGTATTTTACATGACATTTTGACCCAAAACAGATTCTGTAGATACACTTTTTCACTGGGATCAATATTTAATGAGATGTGGAGGGAAGATAGATGATGGACAATAAAAAAAATAACTATTGCGTATAATAATTTCCTCTCATTTAGAAAACTAAAACCTGCGCGCATAATTAAGTTAATATCATTCTTACGACTCCAATTAAACGATACCTACTGGTGCCATGCATCCCGCGATGGACTTTAAATGGCAGTAAAAGTAAGCGTTGTGGCAACGACCCTTACGTTTAATAATGTTACATTACCATTGGAAGTGGCGTCATATCGTAAAGGAGAGCTTTTGAAGCACTTATGGTCCAATACATAAGTGCTTCCTACTCATGAAGCTTTTCCTATGCAACGAGGAAGGAAGATATCGAAGGGGTTTTAAATTGGAAGAAAGGTTCGTAGAGCTCACTTGCTCAAGTCAACCTCAAATGATTTAACACACAGCTATAATACATATACCTACTTGGAGTTAGCGTGTTCTTAACAAACTTTACTAGTTTACCTTCAATATTTGATCCGTTGTCGCCATACAAAATCCATACTAATATTATAAATGTGTGTCTGTCTGTCTGTCTGTTACCTCTTCACGCTTAAACCGCTGAATCGATTGAGATGAAATTTGATATGAAGATAGTTTGGATCAAATGAAAACTATCCTATATCTTCCCCGGGGAAGGACATAGGATAGTTTTTATTCCGGAAACCAACCCCGGAGGTGATGAAATAGGGGATGACAGTTTGTATGGTGCTACGATATAACCACTCGCTTTCGGATTTTAAAAAAGGTAGCCTAAATTGCTTTCAATTCTACTTTATCAAAGAAGTCCATACTTCACTTGGCAACCACAGTTGCCACCATCAGTTTAGGGGTGCGCGAAATTGGCAACTGTGGTTGCCACAAGCAAGTGAGTGGCTAAACGAGTTCCACGCGGACGGAGTCGCGGGCATTAGTTAGTAGACTATAAATGGTGAAAAACCTAATTGCAGAGACTATGAAATATTTAGTAACAAAAAGGTACCTAGCCTACAAAACCGCTGAGCTACTAAAAATAGAGGGAGGTCAAATTAGTGAAATAAATTATAATATTTGTCTGTAATAATAACTGTCTGTCTGTACAAATCTCAGTGAACCGTATAAATAAATTCCTTGCTACTTTTATCGGGTCACAAGATTTGATACCGCGACCCTACTTTAACTTACATGTACTCAATACCAATATGATAAAGAGGACAACATTACGTTAAGCTACAAACTGTCTTAAAGAGGACAGTTTGTAGTTTTGTACCTAAGTGTTGAAGTAATCTCCGCAACTAAACGATGTAAAAATATATTGAATTTTTCTACTCCTGTACCGTAATCTATCAATTATATAGGCTGTAGCTCAAATACAATGACACCTATAATAATTTGTCGAAAAACTCTATACTCTGTGGCCCATAAACAAACTGTTTAGCGTACAGCACGTCTATCATGAGACGGCCGCGACATACTTTCGATTTTTCTCGCACTATCCGTCTCTCTCATATTAGAACACTTAAAACAAGAGGTATAGTGCGAGAAAAATCGAGAGTAATACGTCGCGGCCGTCTCATGATAGACGTGCTGTTATGGTTCATACATTTTTCATAATAGCACTGTTTACCACGATGTAAATCATCTAACTTTTTTTTTAATCGGCCGCTTTATTTCATTTGCACCAACTTCATAAACAAATATTTCGAGAGAAAAGTTTTTATTTACGATTTATAATTTGTATATTTTTAATTATTTACTAAAAAGAAATCATCATCTATTGTGTTTTAATTTACATGTTTTATAAATTCTTGGCATGATTTATAAAAAATAAAGAGTCAAATTCGGTTCGGGTGCGTATTCGATTTGGTTCGGATAGCAAACAAATTAAAAACAAAACAAACCATAAACAAAAGGTATCATATTTCTGATTTCCCACAAAATACAGCACGCCTATCACAAGAAGGCGCGAGAGCTCTCTCGATTTTTCTCGCACTATTTCTAATTAAGAGAGGGCTGGACGGATATTTCGAGAAAAATCGAGAGAGATCATGTGATAGCCGTGCAGTTCAACATTAAAAGACGAAAGATGATAAACTATTAGTCCTAAACTAATATGATTGTATTCGTGTTTGTGAAGACAAAAGTGTACGTTCCTTTTAAAATGGTCGAAGAAATTAATAACTGCACTCCTGAAGAAATAACGTGAGTACCAAAATAACGAATTGAAAACGTACCTACCTACTGCCTGATTAGTCTAAATTTGTCGTAGAAAAAGTATTGTATGCATATGCAACGGTGTATAACTGGTCTAAAAACGCTTGTGATGGCGTCTTTAATTGCAACCCTCGCGATTTAAGACCCTTCTTATACAGCAGTTGCATTTCATTTCATTGCATTTACTCCTTGATAAAACGTCTTAATGTCTTAGTTTACAATACGATTTAATTATGATTAGTACATTTGTTTATTTGTCAATGTTTTAGGAAAGAAGATGTTTTATTTTACATTACAGGTAACTAGTATAGATCTGTTGGTTGGGTAGCGAGCCAGTTGAAAAGTTGTTTGGCTATCAATGTACATACCTAATTCAGAAATTCGTTTATGGAATAGCATGCTTCGGATGCTAGTTTAATTTTAAGTCTATTATCAAAACACCTCATACTCGGCGCGCTTTTGACTTCTTGGGGCGACATTTGTTTACCTTGGGGCCTAAAGCATAAAATACTATAATATGTAGCTAAATTATAATAGAACTTCGAGGTCGACATAACCTATATTTCAGTAGAGCAGTTAGTAATATTGTAAATGTGAAAATGATTGGATAGGTATTAGGATCTTTGTTATCTTACTCAATCATGCAAAACCACTCGACGGATTTTAGATGAAATTTGGCACAAAAATAGACTAGAACATAGTAATAACTTGTGTGTGAACATATTTTCCGAAAGTCATGAGGTCATGACCCAGTGACAAAATGGGGATTAAGGTTAAAGCGGGGCAAGTAGCGGGAATTGCTAGTAAAGTAATAAATAAATCAGAGTTTTTTGTCCGAGGCTGATGCGGATTTACTTCCGCGTCGTAACGAAAGGAAATTGAACCGGTAGCACCCAATGGATATTCATGACATTTCTTAAGTGTAAGCACCATGTGGTCGGTAAGAATCTCGTAATTAACTGATTAATCCACTGGTGCGCACCGACCGGACGGCCAGCAACAGTCTTAATTATGACAGATAAATGAATTGAATAATATTAAATTAACGATTTTGCATGCGTCCGTTTCAACACTACTTGTAAAAAAAGGTTTTAACCCTATTTTACAGATCATTCCCTATAACAGCTCTTGCAGTGCAAAAAATGTTACCTCCAGACTCCGTACTGCTGACACCGTTCAATAGAACGAGACGGACGCTCTATCTTGTCACTTATCGCGTGATAAGGCCGACCATGCTACGGGGTGTGAAGTGTTTTATACCAGAAAACTTATTGAACCGGTCAAAGACGAGTGAGTAATGATGGTGCCGGCTTAGAATCAATGAATGAATTAAGAAGGATATGGTATGATCTGTGGCATACCCGGTCTCCCCTGCGTAGATATGTACTGCGTCCTGGGAGCCGGTTAGTCGGTGTGGACCTTGCCAATAAATTATAAAAGTGTCCTGGACCCATGCTGCGTCTAATGAATACAAATAATGTTGTTTGTCAAAATTAGATTTGTTGCCGATCAGAATCCAATTTTAACTGAGCAATTAGTAATTCTTGGATTTGCATAGAAATGGTCGTTTATAATTGATATCTCTATTTATAGGTTTGCTGATCCTGAATTCCTCAGTGACTGATCGTCGTGTAGTGATAAGCTAGCAGGCAGACACGCAAACGATGTCTGAGTTTTAGTAATCATACGGTAAAAATTCTATATATAAGTAATCTACGAGTAAAGCTCTATATAACACTTTATATAAAAAAATGCTTGCGCGGCATCCCCGCGTATTGCAAATAAATAACATAGGCAAACCCGCGGGATAAAATATAGCCGCTAACCATCCAGAAAGTCCATTTTACACCCTAGTGAAAGAATTTTGGGAATCAATAAGCGTTTCCGAGGATTACCTACTATATACAAACTTATGAACTTACAAAGCTACAATCTCACACTTTTCCTCTTTACAATATTAGTATCGAATTTGCATAACGCATGTAGTATGAAAAATATCAATTGTCTATTTAGCACTCTTAATTTTGCCACAGACATTTTTGAGCCTAATAAGAAAATCACAAAAAACTGTAGAGTTGCATTGAAAACTTCTAGCTACTTAATCAGGCAAAGCCCAAAAGGTATGCGAAATACTCATATTGTTCACCTGAGGAGGTATGGTGACACTTGTATTGTCACTTTTGTACTTAAGATAGGCAAAAAATGTGTACGAGTTATTGATGTTGAGTGTACCCCGCCAACAAACTAGCATACACGAAGATTTGTGTACGCTGTGTAATTATTTGGGAAAAATGAAAAAAACCTTTTTCGTGGATACCTTCGAATTTAAACTGCAACCGAGCAGTACCTACGGCACGCGTCTTTCCATCTGGAGGTCCTGGGTTCGAACCCCGGCACGTACACCTGGGTTTTTTCAAAAACTTATTTACGAATAAGATCTAGTAATAATAGCAATAAGGTCTAGTTTTTCCCTCAGAATGTCAATGGAAAGTCAGATGGCAGTGCCTACACCGAATCTTGGGCTGAGGTGCCAAAGGGGACCCCGGCCTGGTTTGAACACTACCGAGAAAACGCTAGGAGGATCGTGAACTTTGAATTTAACCTAATATGATTCTTCTGACTTAAAATAAATTGCGATGCCTGGAAATTTTTATAACGTATCGCTTTATACACGTCTGAAGCTGACCTTAGAAGAGCATTTTAAAAATGGTTTGTACCAATTAAGTACCTACGTAAATTTTTATATATCGTATTCATTAATTTTGTATCTCAGAACAAGTTACAGACATTATAATACATGTAAACAAAGCAATTATGCTTTGTTTACATGTATGAGCTTGTTCGAATAATTATATTCGATCTGGAATATAACTTTTAAATAAGTGTGCACAGAAGAATCTAAAACATATATCATGTTTTTGCAGCTGTTGGTACTTCTTAAGTATAAATAAATAAATAAAGACAAATTTAATGCTAAAGAGGTAGCAAGATGTATAAGAGGTGGCTTTTTCATAAACATAAACGAAGAGTAATAAGTTGCTTAATATACAGTAATCCTACTAATATTATAAATGCGAAAGTTTGGATGTTTGGACGTTTAGATGTTTGTTATTCAATCACGCTTAAACGGCTCAACCGATTAGGATAAAATTTTGCACGAAGATAGTTTGTAGCGTGTATAAAAATATAGGGTAGTTTTTATCCCGGGTCCACGCAGACGAAGTTGCGGGCGGAAGCTAGTGTTCTATATACAAAATTAAAAACGAACTCTAACATTAGACAAAAAAATATATAAGCTATACAATAATTAAAGCATTTGTTTTAATTTTCCTAGTTTTTACTATTTCTGGTTATTAAGGTTCTGTCATACTTACACTTCCTTGAATCTTAAGAATCTCTAAACATTGTTTTAAAATAACTTTAAAAAAATTAACTGCTTAGAAAAAAATGTATTATGCCAGAATTGGCGTACTTATTCGGTACAAACTATTCTAGAAATGCTCAGAAATATTTATACTACAACAATGTAGTAATACTAGATTCTAATGCAACCCATTTAATACCATAATATCTGTTTAGCTTCAATATACTTGCCTATTATTATAACAATAGAAACACCTTCACCGCTATGTTCCAATCAAATCTCGGCCTTATCTCCAAAAGATCTAAATTCAAATTGCCGGGTTTGCATTTAATAGGCATTGTAATTAGGTATGACTGAGTATCTTACGATCTTAAGGTATATCGAAATTAATATAGGGGCGTGGAGATATCCACATGGCACAGTTATATCGTTATTATCAGCATTTTAACTTTAAGCACTATCCTACTAATATTATAAATATGAAAGTTTAGGTGTTTGGATGTTTGTTAGTCCATCACGAAAAAACGGCTAAACGGATTAAGAACAATTTTGGTATACATATACCGCCTTATTCATAAAACTTAAAATGCCTCTGCTAAATAAAATGTGCTTTGTCCCTTTCTTACGAACACAAATGTCAAAGTGACGGATAAGGACAAACGAATTTTAACGCCAGTTTAGTTAAAACAGGCTTGTAGGACGTTTATGAATACGGCCATTTTATCCCGGGAATCATCCCCTAAGGGGGTGAAATGGTGGGTGAAAGTGGAGCTACAATATAAACACATTAATGACTTTGTATATTTTAGAATTTTACCTCTATTGTATGTAGGTATAAGAATACTACCCATGTCTTCGGTCTAATCCAACTGAAGCCCCAATAGATGATCGTGATTAGAATAATATATTTTAATCCTTTGAACGCCAAAAACACCTGAAAGTGTCGCGTGTTGTCGTGCCCGCAGCGCCAAAAACAACTAAAGGTGTTATGGCGTACGCTGTCAAAGCTCCTCTCAACTCAAGTAGAGTTTCTATTTGCTCTCTTGTAACAATGATGTTGGCGTGACAATATAATTTTTGGATGTCTTGATTGGTGGCGAAAAGGTTAAAGCGAAATAAAATTATTATATACGACCTGTGTCAATTTCCAGTCCGGAGATGGATTTCAAGAAATATTGTAGTCTATGTGTGTCCATGAGCTTTCTACATGCCCAATTTAAACACAATTGGTTAGTTATGGAGATAGATCAGCCGGTAACAGACAGACATACAGCTTTTTCATTTGTAATTCAGTACAACATATTCTTGTTAGTAATCAAGCCCCCACGATAAAGATAAGTTTGCAGATAAGCGTGTTGTGTCAAATGTATGCTTACCACTCAAATGCAGACTGGCTTCTGCCAGAAAACAACAACGTTTCATGTCAAGATACTTGTACAATAAATCAAAACTTGGCTGATGTCACTGGACTATGAGCAGACTGAAGCAATTGTTAGTACTAAATAAATAATATTATGCAATTATACTCACACACACACACACACACACACACACACACACATAAATATCTATCTCAGAAGTCAGAGGCTTCACAAATACAGCTGTACCATTTTTTGGAAATAAACGTTTTTATTATTTATTTATTATTATTATTCTCTTTACTCAATTTCAATCTTAGGCTAGGTTTTTACAATAATGTTCGGTTTAGGTTTTTATATAAAAAGTAAAAAATAAAAACTATATACAAAACATAAAATCGTTATAAAAACCTAACCTAGGGTACCGCCGGCAGCGAGGCGGGGCCTAAGCTGCCGGCGGTCAGGGCGTCAGAGACAGGAACCTCCTGACTATCCGCGCAGTATCCAGGAGTACCACCTTCTGTATCTGACCCTTGATCCAGCCATCTAGCGAAAGTCTCTTATTATTATTATTATTAATATGGATGAGTTTAACAGACAGCTGTAGAACTCACGAGACTGTCTTTTGTTCTTTTTCTTGTCTAAAAAAAGTAAATTATTTCGACGAAGGAAACTATATAAATTATTGAAGCTGCTCACAAATTTCACTAGAATCTGTCGAGAAAAGCGACCTGCAGAGGAGAACATCAGCACGTCTATCATAAGACTTTTCTCGCACTATACCTCTTCTTCTAAGTGTTCTAATAAGAGAGAGACGTATAGTGTGAGGAAAATCGAGAGTATGTCGCGGCCGTCTCATGATAGACGTGCTGGACAAACGGACATACGAAATTTTCGCCAAAGCTGAAGCAGAGAACTTTATACGCTTCGTTTCCTCGTTAATAATAATACATTTTGTAGAAAGAAAACAAATAACTTTAACGTACCAATACCGATTTAATCTAAGAAATATTGCCTGTTAACAAAACCAGACGCGTAATTCTTGAACTGATTAAATTACCTATTCAACTAGTACCTCCCCTCGGAGGGGGGATAGGGCATACCTCCGCTTAATGAGTGGGAGGTCTTGAGAGGGGGCATGCGTTTGCACCGATTTTCTAGAGTGGTCCAATTGTAAGGAAAAATTAGGCTCGCTAAAATTTATGAAATGAGCATATACTGTCATCATTTTATCCCATTGTAGCTCTCAAAGTGAAATCCAAGAATTTTGAAACCCAACTGCCTAACTGCCTTCCCCCGATTATGAGGATGCCATAATCCAACAAGTCGTTTGGACTAGCCTAGGCTAGGCTATGGCAGTCCTTTCGTAAAACGAGCTCGATTTACGAAAGGACTGCCATTTGACCTTCTAACCCAGAGGGAAAACTAGACCTTATTGGGATTAGGCGCCGGTTTCCTCACTATGTTTTCCTTCACCGAAGAGCTAACGGTAAATATGCCGTACATAAGTGCCGAAAAACTCATTGGTACGAGCCGGGATTCGAACCCACGACCGCCGCTTGACAGCCGCATGCCTGAACCACTAGGCTACCGTAGCACCTAGCGAGCACTGAGTGTTAAATAAAAGCTTTTTTTTACAGCAACGTATTTCTCTCTAATCGCGTGTGCCTTGTTCCATACGCATCGTGTTCGTAATGAGAACACGAGTGCGACGCCATTTATGCCCAGATGCAATTTCCGATGTGATGCGTCTGCGCTGACCACCGCGTTACTTTCACAAACTTCTATCCGTATTCGATAGTTTGATAATGAACCTTGTATTGTATTATTTAGGGTATGGTTTTAGACGTACGTTTTGGACGATTTGAGTATTTATAATCTTGTTGTGCATCTTTTATTTCAGTTAAGACAGGTGAAAAAAGGAGATAATTATACAGATTGATTGAACTTAACACATGATTTCATGAAGGGTCATGGTGATAGCCAAGATGCTTCCAATTAATAAATATAAGTATTGATGTAAGTAGTATGTTTAAATAAGAAATCATGTACTAAATTATAAACCTTGCTCCCTAAATATTGGGTACAAGTAACCGTACAGTCTTGCACGAAAGTTACAGCCTCTATTTAAGCAACATAAACGTCATCGACGTTTCTAAATCCTTCATAAAACAACAACGCGATCAATATTAGTCCATTAAAGTCATGCGACATGCATTAATGACCGCTCCACCGATGTATCTGTCACGGATACATGACTCATGACTTACAGCAATGTAAACAGCCTTATGTCATTGACGCGTTGAAGGTGCCGCGACAACGTCGATGAAAAATATCGATAAGATTTGTCACCGCGTTCTGATACGAATGTTTTGTTACAAAAAGGTTGACAAGTGTTTTTTTTTATATTATAGGTACCCAAATATAAAAATCTATTGACAAGAAGTGGTAAAATGTACCTATGATAAGTGATACTTAAAAAGAAAACAAATGGCTTTTAGAGAGCTTGTTTGGCACTCGGTAATTTGACTTAATAATTTGAATCATAATAGTATATGTGACTCTTTAAAACTGTATTAGTTTTATTGTTTGTACATTTATATTTTTGTGTAATATTTTTATTTTCTTTCTTTCTTTCTATATAATTATAAAAATCCAGTTTTATGAATTATTATACTCTTTTAGCTTTGTCATCTGGACAGCGAACAATAATCACTACATTAAATTAAAAAGACGAATTAAAATAGCAAAAATTAACAACTTTTTGAAGACCCTCGGTACTTACATAACTAAATATAAATTATAAATATTCATTCGTTTACACTCATACTTTTATACAAAAAACTATTTAATTCATGAAAAATACTTTGTTCATAAATGTATTGTAATATAATTCAACATTACGTCTTAACTAGTATTTTATGTCAATTACATGTGGCAGGCTGATGTTAGCGTTGTAAGTCACGAAAGTTACAAAGTCAGTCAGTATTTATAGTCAGTTTCGTTCGTGGGTGGTCATAGTATCACGACTTAATTACTGACTAGGTGTAGAACTTAACAAATGATAGATGAGATGATAATATTATTATGTTATTAGATATTCTAGCGATATTGGTAGGTATGTATTTTACCACCGACTGATATTGACACACGTTGTTACCTTTGTGAATTACGACGCTATTATCATCATGCAACAGTTTCATTTTTTTTATTATACCCGGTTATGGCTGGCAAAGAAATGGAAATGAAGAGAAAAGAAATGAGAAAAGTGAAAATTTATAATTGTAATATGATTTATAAATTTATTTACTAACCGGTGTATTAAAAAAACATATTACCAGGCTAACACAAAACTGTCGGAACGGTTTGTCTGTGTGATCGTTGTACAGTAATATTTTTCAAATCAAATTACGAAGTTAAAAAGCATTTTTAGCTTTATGGTCGTTACGACTTAGCGGTAAAGAAATAAGTCACGTTATAAGAACAACTAATACAAATCTATAGGAAAAGCCGATAGGTACATTGTATAGTGAAAATCAAATTACTATTGAAGTTAAAAAAAACTGGTCTCATATAATCCTACTAATATTACAAATGCGAAAGTTTGGATGTTTGAATGTTTGGATGTTTAGATGTTTGGATATTTGTTACCGATCACGCTTAAACGGCTAAACCGATTTGGATGAAAATTTGCACGAAAATATTTTATAGCCTGGATTAAAATATAGGATAGTTTTTATCCCGAAAAGTCGCAGGGGGAAGCTAGCATTTTCATATTTTAACTTATCCGATATATATATTTAGATATTAAAGATATTCTAATTATACATTATTGTACGTTTGTGTATTTTACCATCCATGACTAAGTTGACTCGATACTGACAGACGTTGAGACCTTACAACGCTAACTAACTCCATCATGCCATACAACTGACGTAAAACAAAGCCGGCGATAGTGGACAAAGAAATGGCAATAGCAAAACCATTCGATTTAAATAATTTTCTCGTAATTAAGCGTAATTGAACTACCTTCTCGAACGTTTAGCATTTTATTGCAACTAAGAGTTTCCAATGACCGCAAATTTAACGTATTTCATAATCAATTAACATTGAACGATTGGGTTAAACGTTATACATGGTAATATTTATGAGTTAACGTTTAGAATTATCGATTGGTTTTGGCGAAAAAACTTGAAACAGCGCATTCCCGCCAGCTTGTAAACAATGCTAAGATATTCCTGGCACGAAGAAATTATGAGTAATTTTTAGTACTTGTCAGTAGGTAATGTGCGTTATTTAATCTTTAGATAAATAATGATGACAACGAAATTATAGAGACTATGCGAAAGACTAGACTAAACTTTTTACATAATCAATATAATAAATTAAAACAGTTAATATCATGTAATTTAAAACAATAGAAAATATCATTAACGTCAAAATCAACGATAGACAATTCCTACACGCAACTCTACCAATCAGATTCGGAGGCCTTGGCATCCGTCAAATTTCCAGCGTTGCCCTGCCCGCGTTCCTCTCCTCGGCACATAGTACTCACCCTCGTAGGTAAAATCTTTAAACCATCACTACGTGATTTCGATGTGACGTACTTCTCCGAGGCAGAGGACGCGTAGAAGATGGCCTGCGCGGGAGTGGACTTGCCAAACAACAAAAATATTCAAAAGATCTGGGACCAACTTAGTTATAAGCAAGTCTACTCCCATCTGTTGGACTCCTGCTCTACCAGCCAGGAAAAAGGAAGACTACTGGCTGTGTCGGAAAGGGAGTTCAGCTCATGGCTGCATGCTCTTCCGTCTACAAATTACGGGACACTCCTTGACTGCAACACCCTGAGATTGGCTGTCGGTCTACGCCTTGGGGCCGACATTGTTTCCTCCCCATCGTTGCCCCTGCGGAACCTTGGTGGGAAGCCTAGGACACCATGGCTTATCTTGCGCGAAAAGTGCTGGTCGCCTGTCTCGCCACGCCTGCCTCAATGATATCATCCGTCGGGCCTTCGTCAGCGCCAACGTGCCGGCCATACTGGAACCGCCGGGGTTGGCGTGGGACGACGGCAAGAGGCCAGACGGTATGACCCTAGTGCTTTGGAAACTGGAGCGGCCCCTTATTTGGGACGCCACATGCGAAGACACCCTGGCGCCGTGCCACCTTAGCACTCCATCTTTCATCATCTTAGCGCTCACCAACAATTTGGCAGCGGTCAGTCTGGATGGGTGACCGCCTGATGTTTGAGTGGTTAATATAAAATAAATGAGCGCTTCCGTGCTTTGGAAGGCACGCTAAGCAGTTGATCCCGGCTGCTGTCTGTGACAGTAGTCGTTAAGCCGAGTTAGAGGCCGGCGGAGGCGGGCGGCTTAAGAACTAACAGTCGAGTTGCTTAAACACTTGACAAAGGGGGGACAACTGTTACTCGCGTCCGCAGGAGCTACCTACCACAACCCTGCACGTGTCCCCTGGGTGGTACTAAAGAGTGACAAACTTTAAAGGCCAAAAACAATGTATGCCATATGATTAAATAATAAATACTATATCTTTGAGAGCAGGTGGGGCACCTGCAGCGGCCGAGGCAGCAAAGTGCCGCAAGTACATCGGCCTCATAGACCGGTATGTTTTTGCGGCTTTTGCTGTCGAAACGCTCGGACCCTGGAGTCCAGGCGCTTACCAACTATTCGGCCAAATTTCAAAAAAATTGGTCAGAGTATCCGGAGACCATAGGGCTGGCTCGTTTCTTGTCCAACGGATCGGCATAGCTATCCAAAGGGGGAACGCAGCCAGTCTTATGGGAACCCTTCCGGAGGAATCCGACCTTGGGGACTTTTTTTAGATATATTTTTTTTATTAGTATTAGGTTACTTTAGTCTATTTATGTTTTTTGTTGTTATCTATTCTGTCATCATTATTATTAAATTTCATTTAGAAACCAAACATAAAAATAGACAATGTAATAGGTATTGTTTTAAATATATGATGGAACGCTTTGCCGTTGGATTTATTATGTGCTAAGTCAATTTCTGTCTTTAAATTGCTTATTACTACTATTCTTGACGCTTCCTTGGTCGCATATCTTAACCGATTGTCATGAAATTTTGTGAGTACCTAGCTTTAATAATTATATTTTATAGTTTTTTGTCCAATCAGTTTTTCGAAATTTATGAAGAAAAAATGCCGTATTATTTGATGCATGTATCTTTACCACTCTTTCCAATTTATGCACCAACTACTTGTAATCTGCTGTGAGTGTCCTGCAAATCAAAGGATGTCTGGAAAATATCGCTCTTTAGAGATAAGACCCTCTGTTGTTGCCTCCTATTAATGTTTTGTTTGTAGTTTTTTTTCTCTTTTTGATGCACAATAAAGTATATTATTGTTATTATTTGGCCATATCTCGGTACCTTGACCTTTGGAAGGCATGCATGGGGCTGAAGCCCGCAGCGCAGAGGCCCTTTAAGACAAAAAATATCTAAAGCGAGGGGTAAACATGGCGGATACCATCTCCAAGTACACAACATGATACAACCGGAGATGGTCCCCGCCAGGTGCAAAGATTATAGCAGTGCAATCCATGACTGCGATGGAAATTAAGGTCATGGGGGTCACATCCATAAAGAGCTGAATGTTGGGAGTTGAATGTTGCAATGGACTGGAGAATATGGATAATGGGTTATGGCAGAAGACCAGCGGACACGATCAATCAATCTCAGAACTTTAAATAGACAGGTGATTCACCAGCTCAGTGAGTGGGCCCCACAAAACAGTCGCACGCACACTGCGATAATGAAATGAAATGAAATGAAAATTATTTATTCCAGACAGAGTCCATAGGTGCATTAAATGGAGCGAATGGAGAAACGAGCGGCTGTAAGGTTGTGGAGAGCCAGATCCCGGTGATCCGATGAGCAGGCCGGCATTATGAAATGTTACACGTCCAACCTGGAGTACAGGTTCCGCTCTTGCAAATCCACTGACCAGCTGGTTAAGGCAAGCACAGAGGCGAGAGCCAAATTAATTCGGGCCCTCTCCCACTCGCCGTCAGCTCCCCACAAGCGCAGGCATTATTATTATTATTATTATTATATGACAATAGGTGGGTCACTACAATTTATGAAATAAGTGCGAATTAATAATTGACGCGCATGTATAAGCTAACTTTTTTCATCATATTTGCGCTTGATAATTTAAATGATTCCACCATGGATTCGGCAACTTTTCTGTAGTCTTTTTTGTTACTTAATCAGCTTAGTTAAATGTTTTATGTATAAAAAAGCCAGTTGCTAAGAATTATAGAAAAAAGGAAATCGTATCAAACAGGACCATTGATTATAAAGATGGAGAACAGGCATATAATAGAGATTATAGTAGGTACTTAATTAGGTACCAATTTGTCGTTTTATTATTATTGTGACTGAATCGTTAAAATCGAAAAGCCTCTAATGAATATTCCCTACCTGTGAGTAAGAGTAGTAAGTAGTCGCTATAAAATGCACCTATTACATTAGTAGGTATAGGTAACGTAAAATGCCGTATACTAGGCACAAAGTTATATGAAAATTTTATTGCAATCTGAATGTAGTGCTACATAAGCCCATCATAATAATTATGCTGAATGGTAACTATATGCTATATCAAGCTGTGATGATTGTAATCAAACTTGATTTTACAATCAGTCGGCGTAACAACTTAAATACTTAATACATTTACATTATACATTGTAGGCTAATCCTTAATCGTAATCTGCCTGTAAAATTTGTCACTTAAAATATAAAATGATAATTTTTATGTACAATGTTGTTACGAGAAATAGTCAATAGGTATGCCATGTTTCTAAACGCAACCAACACATTTTTTACTGTTTTATTATATTCGTAATCATGGTGTTATACGAATAAGGAATTTTGAAGGATTAAAAATTTTAAGAGTTCCGTAGTCAACATGGAACCCTCATACGCCGCAATACCTGCAGCTTAGCTCAGTAACCCTTACTACTGAAAGCTGTAATTCGGCGTGAATATATGTCGCAGGGAAATGGCCAAAACCGAGATTTGAACAAAACTCTAAGGGATATGATCAAATCACGCAGGATGTTAAAATGGCGAATCCATCTTATCATTTGAAAAAATCAGTCATTTGATCAAATCTCTGAATCTGTTTAGTGAAATGACGAAATCGGCCAAAAGCCTGCAGGTGCAGGAGGGAGGTAACGCGACCGATAAGGTTACCGCTCCCCGGTTTCGCCCTTGCGTATTAGGCACCGGCCGGCTTAGACGCAATTTATGAAAGTTTGTTACATAAGTTTCTTAAAATATCACGCCGTTTCCCCGAGAATGTCAAATAACGTTTTGTATGCAAAGCGAACCACCTTAAAATTATTATACTCCGGTTGACAACTACCGATTCTTGTACTCGAACAATTTTATTACCTACTTTTGTCATTTTATTTTACCATTTCAATAAATCATGTCAGAGATTTCAACAAATCTCTAAGAGATATGAACAAATCACGCAGGATGTGAAAATGGCCATTCCATTTGGCCTACAAAAATCAGTTATTAGATCAAATCCCTAAATCTACTTAGTGAAATGACGAAATCAGCCAAAAAAGGCATACTCTTTTTTTTTCATTTCACTAGAACTGTTCAGTGATTTGATAAAATCCCTGAAACATCATGTGAGAGATTTGGTCAAACTTAATTGTAGAGTAACACTGAATCAGTTCAGAGATTTGATCAAATCACCTACACCATGTTACAGTAGAGACATTATCATTTCACTAAACGTGTCTAGTAAAATGATAAAACGAGTTGACTCTACGAGTTTGTTTCGTCAACTCACTAACGCGTTTCAGGGGTTTTATCAAATCACTAAACAAATCTAGTGAAATGCAAAAACGAGTTGCCTTTTTTTGCCGATTTCGTCATTTTACTAAACAGATTCAGAGATTTGATCAAATGACTGATTTTTTCTAGGCAAATGATAAAATGGATTCGCCATTTTAACATCCTGCGTGATTTGATCATATCCCTTAGAGTTTTGTTCAAATCTCAGTTTTGGCCATTTCCCTGCGACATATATAAATCAATCAAGCCGATGAAACGATAGGTACAAGAAAAACTTGTTTTTTTTTTAGTTTACCTCCCCGACACGTAAAGTGGGAATGGAGTTTTTTTCTCTTTCAACCTATGGTGTGGGGTATCGTTGGAAAGCTTGTTTCAAAATATTACGGGTTTTTAACAGCATTTTTCAATTCCGTGATCCGTTCGCGTGATATTGAGCTTTAGCCCTAATATAGTGAATAAATTCGTAAAAGTAGTACATATAATTAATTTGAAGGAAAACTATCACGGCTAAGTAGGCATTACTAGTTACCGATGGAAAGGCCAATTTTCATACAAATTTGGCCGACGCAACCACACCATTTAGTTGGCGCGCGCGTGTCGATGTAACAAAGACAAACAGGCAACTACGGAACCCTACACTGCAGGTGGCCCGACACGCACTTGGCCGGGTTTTTTTCTATTCTATTCTAATAACAATAATACTTTATTGCTCTCATGTAGCTCTGTTCTATTCGGCTCTGAAGTGTTAACAGTTTAGTAGTAAGTTTAGTAAATACCCCTGAGTACTCTTGGCGTAGGTACTTACCTAATCCTTCCGTAGCCTTAGTAAAACATTAAAATTTGTGTGGAAAGATAATTAGTCTCCTCGGTGACTCAAATAAATCATCCGACTTTAAAGCAATCCCCTAATCTCAGATATTATGTAACAACTCATGCAGCTTTGAACAATTAGATCTATGATGAAAATGTGTCCTTAAAATAAAGACATTTTAAACATTGAAATTCAAATAAACGTCATAAATTATCGACATCGACCAATTTATAAACCTTATCGACAGTTGACACCCCTAATCTCCACGCCACCTATCGCCAGTGTCGCCTCATAATCACTTTATTCAAACAACTTTTTTTCAAACCGTCGCATCTGTTCTTCTCATTGTTTCGAAATGCAAACTTTATTAACATGGAACAAGGTTGGTATTGCACAAATAGGATTTAAGGAGATACGATCTTGATTAGGTAAGTGATCGATTTGGCATACACTGAGATTTAGGGCTGCTACAATAGACCAGTATTTCACGATATGCGGAACCCAGTACGGCCCAGTTCTGTAAGTGCTATCGTGATAAATTGTTCCAACGATTCTATCTGTTTGTATTTAAATGCAAGTGTTTGGGTATAAATCTAATGGCTGTTAGATTAACCTTTCACATCCAGACAATGGTCGGCTTAGGAAATGTCAAATTGCTGCCGATAACGAATGGTTTTCGTTTAAGATGGTTTTATTTATGCATCGTCCCATTTTGTTGGTCGGAGGTATAAGTCCTCCCTTGAATTCATTTAATTATCCAAACTTTGATTTTTTATAATTTACGATCAGTTTTTAACTATGGAATGTTACATAATATTTTTTCATAAGTAGATATACCTAACGTTGGTTTAACGGTCTAATCAACTAACTACCAACTGACTTTCTAACCATCAATTCGAAAATTCTGTACTATGTAGCATCAGCTACATTAATTTGAACAGCGATGAAAATGCTTTTAATTCATTAAAAAAATGTAAGCGGCATTTGTTTATCCTGGAAATACTGAAAGGTGAAATATAATTATATATTCAAGGCCCAGACACAAAATTCAATATACGTTACACTGTCATACCTTGCAACTAAGCAATTGATAGAGAAAATCAATCAATATCAAATACACAACAGATCGTAAATATCAGGCGTAACCTATGTTTAACTTGTAAAATATTACTTTCCAGTTTGTGAATAACTCTTATTTGGTACAAAGCAGAGGTTTGGAGACGACGCAAATTGCAACTTCTCAACTCACGCACTTTTCCAGGCAATTATGATGTCAATCGTTCGGAAACCTGTTGCTGACTTGCTACAGCTAATAACTAACAGTGTTTCAGTTTCATTGAACTCGGAACCTAGCTTGGAGCAAATTATGCGTACCACCGCTAAGAAGCCTGGATGTGAATTAAGCTAAAGAACTGCCACCACTATACGTGATAAAATTCATTTAAAGTACTCTGTAACACAAAATAAGTGAAACTGAGGCTTAGTTTTCTACAAAACTTCTTTAAAAAGTAACTGATGTAAGTACGTGCATAAAAAATATGAAGAAGTACGTGATCACTCCTTAGAGTTTCAGAGCCAATTAGTTTTCAGGCGACAACTAGCGTTTTTCCAGCCCTCATAAATATCTTGCAGTTTAAGCTGACATACGAATAACACATTATTGTGGGACTCGAAATCGAATAAGCATCGCCAGTTTTTGATTTGCCGACTACAGCTACCTGAAGATTACCTACGCCTACTGTCTCATACGCACAATAGTTTTTAAGAGTACGTTTGGCCTCGCCAGCCACATCAGAGCTCACAATAGGGAAAATCGATAATACTAGGATCGCCCTCCGCCGTCATCGAAATCGATGAGGAGGACTATATACAACTATAGCTTCTGCCCGCGACTCCGTCCGCGTGGAACTCGTTTATATCGCAGCTCAATACAAACTTTCACCCCCCATTTCACCCCCTTAGGGGATGATTTCCGGGATAAAAACTATCCTATGTCCTTCCCCGGGACCCAAACTATCTCTATACCGAAACTCATCTAAATCGGTTCAGCGGTTTAAGCTTTAAGAGGGACCTAACAGACAGACAGACAGACACACTTTCGCATTTATAATATTAGTATGGATTATGTCAAATGGGGTAACATGGGACACGCCGGGTTACTTGAGACACCGGTTTTCACCAGGGCCTAGGGTGTTTGGCTGTAGGTATAGCTTTTATCTCTAGCTCAACATGCAAGCTAGTGGGCGTGATTATTCGTACATACAAACACACACTCGTTCCTGGTAAAAACCGGTGTCCCAAGTAACCCGGCGTGTCCCATGTTACCCCTTTTGACTAACGAGTACACGCTCATCAATGAAACGACACGCCTGAATCTTTGTAAAAAAATATACCTATATAATAATAAATATATAATAAATATAATAATATAATATAATAAATATATAATATTGTGTTTTTAAATCCGTGGCATACCGTTTCCTTGATTAAATAAATATAAGCCATGGGTTATCGCCACACGGGATGATCCGCGCGATAACACCATAACCCGTACTATACCTTGACAACCGGTTAGGCTAGTGGGTAGTGGGACGCTGCCTACGAAGCTGAAGTTCCTGGGTTCGAATCCCGGTAAGGGCAAATATTTGTATAATATTTGTTTCTGCGTCTTGGATGTTTTATATGTACTCGTATTTATATCTGTTAAATATATCGTCGCCTAGTAGTAGCAGAGCCTTAAATGAGCTTCCTATGGGACTAGTCCGATTTGTGTAGAATTGTCACCTATTATTTATTTATATCACATTCCATATAACATAGGAATTTTAAAGGAATAAATCGTCTACGTTCCTTCGTTTATTTAGGATATCAAAGGGAGACATTGTACTTATTTTACTTGTTTTTATTATTAAGCTCGTTTCATAAATAACAATAATGTTTTTGCGTTTCAAATATTTTTTTCTTGAAATTGCATGTCGTTCACGACGTTCTGTTGTGCACATGTTTTGTCATGAAATCGTAGAAAAATATGAATGAGCTCGCGCATTGTAATTCTGTCGTATAGTGTTGCGCTGCCCTGTGCTACCGTTTCCACAGTCCACACCGTCGGCGGATAATGGGCGATAAATATCCGCGATGATGTATCGCGACGCGGGACAATCGGTGCGATATAGCCATAACCAGTCCGTACTACTACTTTCGGAAATATGATGTTTTTTGTGTATTTTCTAGGGTTCCGTATCTCTAAGGAAAAAACGGAACCCCTATAGGATCACATCTTGTCTGTCTGTCTCTGTCAAGAAGACCCTTTATCTCGGGAACGCGTGGAGGTATCGAGTTGAAATTGAAACCATATACTCAGGTTTATACTCTCTTGAAGCTGTGACAAAATCAAACTAATAAGTTTATGTGAAAAAAAAGATAAAATGACGTGTGCAATAAAGAGTATTGTATTGTATTGTATTGTATATTTCGACACACTCAAAGGGAACCGAAACTTATAAGGTACTTTCCGTTGACCTAGAACTATGAATTTTTACTACAAGTATAGGGAAAAATCTGAAAACTATACATTTGTAATTAGGTATGGAGCCCTCGTACTTGTCCGGTTTTTAGGGTTCCGTAGTAAACAAGGAACCCTTATAGTTTCGCCATGTCCATCCGTCTGTCTGTCCGTCTTCGGCTTAGCTCAGTAACCATTACTACTAGAAAACTGTGATTCGGCATGGATATATGAATCAATCGCGCCGACAAAACAGTAGTATACAATTTTGAAAGAGATATTTTTTTAGGGTACCTCCCCTACACCTAAAGCGGGGATGTAATTTTTTTTTTCTTCAAACCCATGGTTTGGGGTATCGTTGGATATCGCGTCCAAACATATTATGGGTTGTCTAAAACCATTTTTCAAATGAGTAATTCGTTTGCGAGATATTGGGCTTTAAAGCCCTAATTTTAGTACCAGTCATGTGTCCCTACTGGGGATGTGACAAAATCGTGGTAGTAGTACATATAATGAATTTAAAAGGAAAACTATCACGAACAAGTAGGCATAAGTAGTTACCGAGTAATAGTCGACCAACTTAATGTGTTATTGAAAAGGCCCAAATTCGGCCGACGTAACCGCACCGCATGTCGATGTAACTAAGACAGACAGGCAACTACGGAACCCTACACTGCACGTGGCCCGACACGCACTTGGCCGGTTATTATTTTATGAATTTGGTAGCTTGCCTAGGTTTCAGGTTTGAAGTGCCTTCCTTCCCGAGTTTCTCAATTAGATAGCATGTATTACTAATATTCATTATTCATAATACATGTATGTGTGTATATTGTCTGGATTTAATACTGTTCAAAATCTGACCTCAGGTTGGAACTACAACGGACAACATACACAACTGGGATATTATTTAACATTTACTACCTACCTTTTTAGGGTTCCGTAGTCAACAAGTTCGCCATATCCGTCTGTCCGTCTGTCTGTCTGTCCCTCTGCGGCTTAGCTCTGTAACACTTACTACTAGAAAACTGTAATTTAGCATGGGTGTATAAATCAATGACACCCACAAGAGTAGAATAAAATCTTGAAAAATATTTTTTTTACGGGACCTCCGCTTCATCTGCAGTACAACAAGGAACCCTTAAATAGTTTCGTTATGTCCGTCTGTCCCTCTGCGGCTTAGCTCTGTAACCCTCACTACTAGAAAACTGTAATTCAGCATGGGTGCATACATCAATCACATCAACAAAACAGTAGAATACAATCTTAAGTACCTCCCCTATACCTAAAATAGGGATCTATTTTTTTCTCGTCAAACCGTTGTTCAAAAATATTATGGGTTAATTACTCAAAACCATTATTCAAGTCAGTGATTCGTTTGCGAGATATTGGGCTTTAAATCCCTAATTTTTGTTTGAGTCGTGTGTGTGTGTGTGTGTGTGTCCTGCCGGCTAAATGGCTACTACTAGAGATCTGAAAAAATCGTGGCAGTAGTACATATAATGAACTTAAAAGGAAAACTATCACGGCTGAATAGGCATAACTGGTTACCGAGTAATAGTCGACCAACTTAAAACGTACAAAGAAAGACTAACTTTCTTACAAATTCGGTACGCAACAGCACCACCTTAATTAGCGCGCGCGTGTCGATGTAACTAAGACAGACCCGCAACTACGGAACCCTACACTGCGCGTGGCCCGACACGTACTTAGCCGATTTTTTTTTTATTCAGTTAATTGTCAAAGCGCGCTCCATGTCCATTGAAGCAGCTGTCTACATGACGATATGCTTGTTTGTAGTGATATAAAAAAATCCCCATTAGAACATGGGCAACGATCATAAATAAGCCACCCTTAAAGATCGGCGGTCTATATCGTATTAAAATCTTTAAAATGTATTAAGATAATATAATATGACGACCGCTTTAGCCTAGTTGGTAGTGACCCTGCCTACGAAGCAAGAGGTCCTGGGTTCGAATCTCGGTAAGGGCATTTATTTGTGTGATGAGCACGAATATATGTGCCTGAGTCATGGGTGTTTTCTATGTATTTAAGTATTTATTTATCTATACAAGTATGTTTATCGTCGTCTAGTACCCATAGTAACAAGCTTTGCTTAGTTTGGGACTAGGTCGATTTGTGTAATTGTCCCCTAATATTTATTTATTTTTATTTAATATCATTAGATTGTTTTTCTTGTCATTTTCGCTGAGAGTGCTGCCTATGAAGAGTTGTTAAGCTACATTTGGTATTCCCGTAGGTCGATTACGTAACACATTGAACGGTTAGGTAGAACTAAATGAGAATTTTTATATGGAAAATGATGGTTGGATCTAGCAAGCGCGTTCAAAACGTTACGTGATTACCCTTGTGGTAACGTAGTTATTGATTGTACTATATGCACTCTAGTATATTACGATATACTAGAGTGCATATAGTACAATCAATAACTACTGCAGGTATATAATACGTTATATAAGACCTTATCCTCGCATAACGTTGGTTTTAGTGTCATACGGACCGTCAGTACGGATCGCTCCGCAAGCGCCAATATGTATGATGAGGGAAATCCATCATTTTACCGAAGATAGTTTCATCGATGATCGTTTCCTATAACACTATTCGCAGAATTTTATCATCACTTAGGAATCATCATCGAACTTCGTTAGATAGCTAATACATTTCCTCGAATTACCTTTTACACGAGAATCAACTCATCGAATTTTACTTTATTATTTTATTTGTCCATCGACATAGTCGTTCATCGAATCGCTTTTACTATAATTTCGGTTTAACGTGAGTTTCAGTTCCCTAAATTGTTATATTTTCGTATAAAGATTATAATATAGTAGTAGATTAGGTCAGGGAAGCCAGAAAAAAGAGGGCTCTGGGGGCGAAGTCCCCCGCAGTCAAAAAACAACACATAATCGTAACTACGGTATTATTTTTAGGTTAGGTTAGGGTTAGCTTGTGTCCCTTAGAGCGGAAAGAGGCATCCCACGAAGCGGGGTGACGTCGACACGCTGGCGGTTAAGTTAGGTTAGGTTAAAATGCCAAACCAACCAACCATACCAACCAAAAATACCTACCGTGAACCGTGTTTCGATAAATGAATACTATAAATAATAATTATTCTATGACAGGTAAATTCGACGAATCGTTACGCTACGATTTGAGACAAATTCGAAACGATTAACGACGTAAAGTTGTTTGATTAAATAAAAAACAATGTATTGATGATTATGTGATTAGGAAAAAAAACGTAATGCAATTCGTGGAATAGTTTTCGGTGAAATGAAAATCGACGTAAGACATTTCGATAAAATGATAGACACCCGTATGACAGGGGTGTCCGCGCGGACGGTCGTCCGTACGGACCCCCGCATTACTTAAAACCGCTCCCTTAAGCTTAATAAATATATATATATATATATATATACCAGCCTAAGGCTACTCACAGACTGGCGCGACCTGGCCGCGGCGGTCAATAGTAAACTTGTCGTTAGCTGTCTAATTTACTATTGTCCGCCACAGTAGGCCGCGCCAGTGTGTTGCAGGCCAAAGGAAATGCGCAACATTGTTTTATACGCCATCCACACTTCCCGTTATGGTGGGTACACACTGAGCAAACGAACGACCAACGAACGCGAAGCATTTATGTGACAACTATTTGTTAGAGAGAGATACATAGCCGTTCGTTGGCGTTCGTTGGCTTGGTGTGTACGCACCTGTAGACCTCTGTGTCAATATCGTGTTACAGATTACAGCAGCCCAAGTCGTTAAGTTGTTACTTCGAAATTGGCTCAGTTTAAAAGTGGCCAATCATCACTAAAACTCCGGTTAAATTTATTGGAAACGTGAAGGATATGACTATGTTTTAGAAACAGGGCGAAAATTAAATTTTAAATTTACTTATATGGTACAGCGCATTAACACACCGTTTTTAAGCATTTAATTTTATTTGACTTTAGGCATGTTATTTGATTTTTACCAACACGGAAGAAACGTCGAGATAAATAGGTATTTTCAATAATACGCGATTCATTTCGGTTTGGTTACACTGATATAAAATATATTTCGTCCAAATTAAACCAAGAAGTAACACTGAAAATTAAATTGTATGTGGGCACTGCCTATCCCTTTCGCAAACACAGGCGTTAATGTATGTATGCGACGACCGCTTTAGTCTAGTTGGTAGTGTAGTGACCCTGCCTACGAAGCAAGAGGTCCTGGGTTGGAATCTCGATAAGGGCCACCTAGAAAAATTGTTCCTGAGTCATGGATGTTTTCTATGTATTTCAGTATTTATTTATCTAAATAAGTATGTTTAGTACAAGCTTTGCTTAGTTTCGGATTAGGTCGAGCTGTGTAAAACTTTTTTTCATGTTATATAGTTACAGTCATTTACAGGTGTGTTCATATAAGACTAGTAAAAAGTAAAAAAAGGCGAACTTTACCCCCATCATTATCAAGTTGTATCAACAGTAACTATCCCCTACACCTTGCTAAAGCCTGAAGATACCACAGATAAGGATCAGCATTGTTCAGCTTGGCTGTAACTCATCTGCGTTATTTATGGCCGGCGCGGCACTGGCCGTAGTATAGACACGCGTTCAGCTATCTCGGCGCGTTGAGTAACATGTTGATTTTGACAGGAGTGCAATAGCTGATCTACACTCGCGGGCAAAGAATACGGGTCACCCTAAATTAAATAACTGCAATAGGTTTTTTAAAATATTTAATACTTGTTTTATTTACATAATATGCTATTCTTTACAATACCCAACTGTATTAACAATTTCCTGGACCCTATCATAAAAATATCGATATCCAAAAATCACGATTTTTGCGATATCTCGCTCCGTTAACGTTGTTTTTTTTCATGGGTTTTTGCGAGTCCGATTTAAATCTGGTAACGTTATATTTTTCACTGTTATTAGCAGTTTATATGTAAAATTAAATAAAGATCATGACAGGATTAACTGTACAACCTCTTACGCACTATTTTAGGAAATAGACGGTATTTTACCGACCCGTATACTTTGCCCGCGAGTGTAGATAGGTAAACATTTTTATGACTTACATGGAATGAGGATAAAATATAGACCGGTTAACTATAAGTTGCACAATTTATGGTGGGTCGTAGGTCTCTGATAGTTTGCATCGTTTGACAGCGATGGCTGTCACATCGATTGGAGCCACGTAGTGACAATGTCACGATTATTACATCTCACAAAGTTTTCCAAACCCATCAATTATGCTGTCACTGCCTATGCATAGTAGCTTGGACACCTAACCTACGACGGCTTTTTTACATTCGCAGTAGGTACTTATAGCAAAGGAATCACCTAAACCCCGTTTAGTATTTATACGAAACAGGCGTAATGTAGCGCGACACCGACGACCTGTCAGGCGACTAGGGCTTTTTCCGCCTCCGCCGCCGCATGTTCGCACGTCGTATTTTTAATTCTCAGCTACCAGTTACCAGCATTAATATCTACCATAACAAAATGGCCAAAAATATCTAACACGTCCTAACGGCCCTAGAAATAAAGTCGTGTCAGTTATTTATGCGCGCTTTGTTGTCGCAAATATTAATTCCGGTGACTGTATCTCAGGGTTTCTTAAAGTGTGGTCCATGGACCCCTTAGTAGTCCGTGACATGATTGGTAGGGATCAACGGCCACTTCGTTCACTCTTAACGTATGCGGTATAGATAATCACGGTATAATAAACATGAGATTTTTTTTCAACATTTTCTTTAACAGGGGTCTGCTGTATTTTGAAATTGCGAAAGTGGTCCATGCCTAACCAAAGTTTAAGAACCACTGATGTATCTGTTAAAGAAATAATATATTAAATCATCAAGGGCCCGATTCGAGATGGCATATACTGCCATATTTACGTTTTTAGGGTTCCGTACTAGACTAGAAACCCTTATAGTTTCGCTTTGTCTGTCCGTCCGGCCGCGGTTAATCTCAGTAACCGTTAGCACTAGAGAGCTGAAATTTGGTACTAATATGTATATCAACCACGCCGACAAAGAGGTAAAATAAAAAGTGTTTTTTTTTATGAGGGTGCCTCCCCTATACGTAACGTGGGGAGTGTTTTTTTTTTCATTTCAACCCTAACGTGTGATATATTGTTGGATAGGTATTTAAAAATGAATAGGGGTTTGCTAAAATAATTTTTGATAATGTTAATATTTTCGGAGATAATCGCTCCAGAAGTAAAAAAAATGTGTCCCCCCCCTCTAACTTTTGAACCATAAGTTTTAAAAATATGAAAATAATCTCAAAAGCAGAACTATAAAAACTTTCTAGGAAAATTATTTTGAACTTGATAGGTTGAATAGTTTTTGAAAAAAATACAAAATAATTTCTAAACTAAGTTTGTAATTTAACCGTATAAGCAGGTGTTTATTGTATCTATAATTTCTACAAAATCACAATGAAATGACGTGCTTTCAAATAAAGTAAAAAAACGGTGACAATCGGTTCACGCAGTAAAGATCCCATAAAAATCATCTTCCATACTTTAAACTCTAATTGAAGGGAAACTTTAATTCCGAAATAAATGATTATTTATTTATTTATTTAAGCTCGCGCCACAGTTTACTTAATTTGCCGACAGATGTCGCTGTACGCGGAACGCTCATATTGAACTAAAGGTGGTTTTCCACCGGCGAGGCGAGGCGGGGCGTGGATGGGCGAGAATTGAAATTATTATGGGAGTTACTACCTATTTCCAGCGCGCGCGCGCGCGCGCTCAGTGCAAATGGGTAGTAAGTCCCATACGAATTTCAATTCTCGCCCATCCACGCCCCTCCTCGCCTCGCCGGTGGAAAACCACCTTTACCCGCTTCGCTAGCTCGGCTTTCAACACAAGCAGTTGTGCCGAATAACAAATAACGATTAAAATGTACAATACAATACAATACAAATACTCTTTTCATCTCTCATATTCTGAAAACTCTGAAATGACGTGCATTCAAATAAAGTAAAAAAATGGATTTAGGGTTTTAGGGTTTTGTACTTAATATGTCAACTCAATGTAAGAAATAGCCCATTTTTTAACGCTTCAGTGGGGACACTTACTGTGACGGACGAAAAACTACGGAACCCTACATTGAGTGTGACCGGACACGCTCTTGGCCGGTTTTCTTTTCATCTGTATCATTCGTCTATATTTCATAATTAGAAGGACGGAGACACGACACCAAACAAAATCGACCACAAGGAATGTTTTAATGCTCTTTAGATTACATACTGCAGCCTAAGCAAGATCATTGGGATGAATAAACCAATTTAAAAACATATTAATTGGATATGTAAAGTTCACCGTGAAATACAAGGCCAGACTATGCAAAAGATTTGTCTTACGTGTTTCTCTTATGTTATGAGTGTGTGGGTTTAAGGGGGACGAATGCTTACCTTTTTTAGGGTTCCGTAGCCAAAATGGCAAAAACGTAACCCTTATAGTTCGCCATGTCCGTCTGCGGCTTAGCTCTGTAACTCTTACTTCTAGAAGAAGACTGTAATTCGGCATGGGCATATACAAGGTGGAACGGAACGATGGACTTTCCCGCAAGAGGGGGATTATTGAGCGCTAGTACGTCACATTTTCCAGATAAACAATTTTTTTTTGACGCGATTTTTTTTTACCTTTGTATGGAGCGTTGGCCGACTGGAGCGACGAGCTCCATACAAATGTAAAAAAAAAATCGCGTCAAAAAAAAAAGTTTATCTGGAAAATGTGACGTACTAGCGCTCAATAATCCCCCTCTTGCGGGAAAGTCTATCGTTCCGTTCCACGCAGTATATCAATCACGCCGACAAAACAGTAGAATAAAATATTGAAAAAAATAATTCTTTAGGGTACCTCCCCTACACCTAAAGTGGGGATGTAATAAAGTCAATAAAAAGTCATAACTAGTTACCGAGTACTAAAATAAAATAAATAAATAAATAAATATTAGGGGACAATCTTACACAAATCAACCTAGTTCCAATCTAAGCAAAGCTTGTGGGAACTAGACGCCGATAAACATACTTATATATAGATAAATAAATACTTAAATACATAGAAAACATCCATGACTCAGGAAGAAATGTTCGTGCTCATCACACAAGTAAATGCCCTTACCGGGATTCGAACCCAGGACCTCTTGCTTCGTAGGCAGGGTCACTACCAACTAGGCTGAAGAGGTCGTCAAGTCGACCAACTTAAAATATAGGTAGGGTCACCTGTCCTGTCCTGTGTGTTTGGTTCACAGTGAAACGCGTCAATATCTCCAAAACCCAATGTTGCTAGATAGTTCTGTATAGCTCATCTCATTAGGACCTACTGATGAAACCCTCTTCCACGCTCTTTTTGTGGACGCGATGCGTGGAAGAAAAAGTCACCACAAAAACTTTTCCACGTTTTCCACAAAAAAGTAAAAAAATATAATAATATTTGGTGATTTTTTTGACACATTATTGAATTTGATTTCGTATTATTTAGTGTCTCATTGCCTTCTGTAAATCCTAAAGCGTCTATGGAGCTGTATGTTGATATAAATGGGTCACTTATTTGTGAATTTTTTCATTGATAATCAAAAAACCCTTGTGTGTTCACAATGAAATAGCATACAATGAAACAGTGTGAGTGCAACAATGACACAGCGATGTAGAAAATGTTATTAAATTAATTGATATAAAATTATCCAATAATAATAACTATATAAAACTTGATTAAATGCAAACAAATGTTGAGACATAGCACTTTTTTCACTGTTGATACCCCTGTTTCATTGTATAAATTCAGATGTTTAATAGAATACACGTATATGGACGCTTTAAAACAAAGCTCATTTTTTAATAAATGAGTTTTCTTAAGTAACTGTTTAAGTAAAGTATTTTTTTTGAATATGCAATGATTACTAATTAAATGATCTATCTCGGTGCAAAATATCACTCATAACTTTAAAAACGTCTGAGTTAATGCTTTAAAATTTGGTGTTTCATTTATGGACAAGTTACAAAGGCTTTCGTACAAATTTGGCCGACGCGTGTCGATGTAACTAACACAGAACCCTACACTGGGCGTGGCCCGACACGCACTTCGCCGATTTTTTGACGTAAACGCGATCTGATCGTGGTATGCACCAATGCTGGAGGGTGCGGTCTGGACGTCAACGGCCAGCGGCAGCGGGGCGAGGAGCGGCAGTTCATACATTTGATAGAGCTCAATCTACCGGTGCGCTGCTCGCTGGTGTCCAGACCACAGCCAGAGAGTTTTTACTGACTCTTTGCCATATCATTTACCAACCATTCCATGACACTGAGGCCACTTCCGCGTTTAGTGGGGTGGAATGTGAATAAAAAGTATAATGTACTTCACCGGGATCTTACTGATTTCCTTACTTTCAGGTATACCAATATTATATTTGCGCTCGCGCATCCCGCGCCAATCAGGACGCTCTCATCATAATAAAGACGCGCAGTAAAGAATCTGCACGTCTATCATGCGACTGCGACGGCCGCGACATAATCTCGATTTTTCTCGCACTAGCTATACTCGTATCTCTTGTTCTAAGTGTTCTAATAAGAAAGAGACGGAAAAGGCGAGAAAAATCGAGAGTATGTCGCGGCCGTCCCATGATAGACGTGACTCGCTTGGCACTGGAAGCTGACCGCGTACTGATACTGCACCGACTCCGCACCGCGAAATGCGGATGTGGACTTACCAGTACACTGCCCAAACTACTTTGTGATTTACTATTCAAATCCTGGACTGTGACAATGGCCTTTATCGCATAACGGCAAAGTAAATCATTTCAACTTCACGAGAAAGGAAGTAATAGATCTTTTTCTTTTACCTATTCGATTCGCTATATTTGACAGAGCAGGACGTATCCCAACTCCCGTGGGTCTGTTTTTAAAATAAGAGAGACAGATATATAAATCAAAGAACTAACGCGGTAGGATTACGTGTCCTCATTCCTTACCACGCGGTAACCGTTGCCATACGAGACCGTTTTAACAAAAATCACCTTTGGAGAGACAGGTGGTTTCTTAATTTAGCTTACGATATATGTATAGAAATACGGCGAGTATATCACAGAGTTTAACAAACAAGTAATTCAATGAAGCAGATATATAATATACATCATCGAACGCCCGCTTAAGTAAAGGTTCCTTTAAATTTACGATGGCTGGACGTGGTAATACCGCCATAAATAAGAAGTAAGATGATATACGACAGTAGCGTACAATAGAGATTGTTATCTTTTATATAGTGCGGGATCACAGATGTATACCGAAAATTGGCGGGGTTATGCGGCCTTAGATATAGTTTATTTACGTAAACATTCAAGACCTTTAAAATTTTTGTTAGACGAACTTCAAATCAATAAAAAGTAAAAAATCGCGAACTCTAATACACTCATTATTGAGCACGAAAATGTTTACTTCGCATTGAGTAGCCAATATAGTTTTACTTTCTTTTGATACAATGCCATTTATGTATGGCAGGTAGGTACATCGATATTTTTGACAACAATTATGACGGAATACGGTATTTGACAAAAGTCAAATCAGCTTCTTTTTGTGAGACGTCAATAACGCTCCGTTAGTATAATGTGAAGGGATTACTTGCTTGTGACGTCTCAATGAAACAACGTCCTTATTGTTAGTTTTTATTATGAATATAAAAACCTTAAAGTAGCAAACTTAAATGAAAGATTGATAGTATCCGAGTATTTTGGTAATTTTTATCTGTTGCTAATGAAGAATCAAATTATTTTCACTGTTGTCAAATACCCTATTTGATGCTTTCCATTTAGTACAAGGAAAAAACTTCAACAGTGATTCGAGTCCAGCACGGCTATCATGCGACGGCGCGCGAGCTATCTCGATTTTTCTCGCACTATCCGTCTCTTTCTTATTAGAACACTTAGAACAAGAGATGTAGTGCGAGAAAAATCGAGAGTATGTCGCGGCCGGCCGTCGCATGATAGACGTGTAGACCAGCGCGCGCGCTCACTACAAATAGGTAGTAAGTCCCATACTAATTTCAATTCTCGCCCATCCACGCCTCGCCTCGCCTCGCCGGTGGAAAACCACCTTAACACGCCCCGGCAAAAAATTCCGCCGCCGCCGCATACTGGCGTACAACATCACCCTACCAGTTTTCTATGAAAAACCAAGGATACAGGCCTTTCTTCAATCCAATCTCTTTCGTAAAAGATCGTAAGCCCCGCACTTTTTCCGGCTATAACTCTTCGTTTTTGCAAGGAGCGGAATTACGGAGCATCCATACGGATTACAGAGCATCCGCAATTAATGTTCGATAGCGTTTACCCTGATTGGTCTCGACGCCATTACATGATCCCCTTCCATAATAAGAGGAGCAAAGATTAACGCATAATATTGCGCAGTGGAGTTTAGAATAACTCAATTTAAACTAAGTCACAGTTAATATGATATTGAACTTACGCATACAACAGATTTTGGACCACTGCTGTCACTACGGGCGACATGCTTTGAACCCTAAAAACTCTTCGAATGTTGAAGGGGTCGAAACATGTCGTTAGGGCTGTTATTCGGAACGCGCCAAAGCGCCACACCTCACCCGTAACGCCTAAGGAAACTAGACCTCTGGGCTGTTATTCGCTAAGCGCTAATGCGGCTCACCCCGCCGTTCACCCATCACAAAACTAGACCTCTACCTACGCTTGGTTACTACGCATCGCGGTGTCAAGATATCGATGTGGGTGAGCGTTGACGTGAGCTTAAAACAAGTTAGAGAATAGGGGGGCTGGGCTGTTATTCGCTAAGGGTGACCGGCGAGGTGAGCCGTATTAGGGCTCACCTGGCCGGTCACCCCTCACGAAACTAGACCTCTACCGACGCTTAGTTACTATACGCATCTCGGTGTCAAAATATATTTGTGAGTGAGCGTGGAGGTGAGCTTAAAACAAGTTACAGAATAGGGGGCCTGATCGCGCTTAGTTACTACGAATCGCGGCATCAAGATATATTTGTCGGTGAACGGTGAGGCAAGCTTAAAATAAGTTACAGAATAGCGGGGCTGTAGTGAGATCGATTTGTGTAAGATCGTCCCCTAATATTAATTAATAGATATTAGTACACAAGAATTTGTGAGTATTGTAAATGTGTTTTATCAGGCTAATCTAGCGGCTTACTCTTTACGGTGTCAATTTAATCCACTGAAGCGATTTCCTATGTGATATTGCAGTGATAGGTCACTAGCACATTACCCACAACACGCTTCACTCCTCCAATAGGTACTTTCTATAACCATAATTTCACTTGCTATATATCACTAGTGTTTGCCGAAATCGTCGATTGCCAAAGTGATTTTCAGTGAAACCGTACCATTTTCAGGACATATTTAATAGACTTTGTGTTGAGCCCTGTACAAAGTCCTGTGGATCCAGTCAAGTTTGTTTTATATTAACAACCCTGAAAAGTTTACAGAGAAACACTTCTTTGGACAAATGATGATTATGGCAAACGAAATTATGAATTTCACCCAAAAGTGCCTGTTGAACACGATGTTGATATATTTTTGGCCGATAATGTAATTAAAGTTTAATCATTTACCGTGACGATTCTTGTACAGGTGTATAATATAGCTATATACGTAGAAGAGGATATAATGTAACACATAAATTAGCACGCACATGCTTGTACCTACCAACTATCTAAATTAATGTTCCATAACGTATTCTCTGATTGGTGCTTGTGCGATAGTAGGAGCCCCTTAACTAGGCGAGACATTACCACTATGTCTACTAGGCTATAATTATAATTATGAGAGGCCGCTTGGATATCATTTCATGTATAGTAACGTAGACGATAGCCCGCTTTCGCCGTATTGGTGCGTGACAAGTGCACTGTCCCTGTCGAAAATCGTATAAATGAAAACGATAAGACGCTGTCGACACCAAAATGCCCTTGAGGATTCGGGACACGGCGCGCACTGTCTATTTGTATAGGAGTAAACGAGAGCGAGGGTTACTGGGCGGCCAGGTCTTAAAAGATAATGATAAATAATATTGAAATAAAAAAAAGTGTGGATTATTTGTGAAATTTGAATCGTTAGCGGTTTAGGTATAAATACGAGTATGTTGACTTCATGTTTTTAATTGCAGACCCATACGTCAAAAGAATAAAGACATAGAACCGTTTAATGATGATTTTAAGACCAATCTTTTCAATTATTTTCTATCGAGCCGATTTCGTCCAATTATGTATCGAGTCCGTCCACGTCCACATTTGAAATATGATGAATATTATCATTATTTTTTTTGATGTGCTAGAAAAAATAGATTTTCTTTAAAAAGTGTTATTTTAATAATTATTATTATTATATTTATTTATTGTAAAGAATTTGTCACCAATGAGACACTTGTTTATCAAAATCAATAGCTAGTAAAATTATGACACACCAAAATATTCGAGCGAAGTGCTCCTATACCAGCGGTTGTAAGAGAAAAACTAAAAGTCAGTAGCGCGTTAATACCTACTACGAGTACCTTTCCTCAGGCTCTTCCACCACAAAAAGTAAGTACCTAACACTTTTTAAGCAAATGTATGAAAAATATTTAAAAAACAAAAACTAGCGGCTACTCGTCGATTTCTCGACCAGCCTGCTTACTCTTTGCCCAGAAGCGTAATCACCGGGCCCGGCCCGTAATTGAAACATCCCAACGTTGTCATTACCGCCGAGCGAATTCGCAAAGGCGTATGAGCAGTTGAAATACTATGAAGATATAGTGTTCTGGTTCAACAAGGGTCACAGTAATGTGAATTACGTGGACGGACGATTGAGAGATCACAGTTGAAGTATTGGACAGTGGAGCGGACTGGGAGGTTCAGCAGGTCGATCACGTAACGCATTGTGCGTAGAGGTACATTAGGTAGATCTAAATGTAGTTTTTATATGGAAAAACGACAGTTGTACTGTCCTAACGCGCGTTCAAAACGTTACGTGACTACCCCTCTGGAAGAAATCATTAAAGACGCCTTTACTTGATATGTGATACTGAATGAGATGAAGAATACGAATGACACATACTATTGAGCAAGTTTCGTCTTGACCCTGTATCATAGTCGGCCTTATCACACGATAAGTGACAAGATAGAGCGTCCGTCACTAGTTGACACCGATTGATAGAACGAGACGACGTTCTTGTCTTGTCACTTGTCGCGTGATAAGGCCGACCATGATACGGGGCCTCATTATCAAACGGTAGGTTATTCAGATAGCATAGCGCTGAAAGTTCGTATGAAGCTACGATATAAACGAGTTCCTGAACGGAGTCGCGGCCGTTATTTAATGAAACGAATTATATTTACAATGAGAAAGAGAACATATGCATAGTAATGTCTCATCGGGCAACTTGGTGACAGGCGGTTTTATTGCCTTGCGCGTGCGCGTTGATTTTGGTCATACAAAAATCTTCCGTTGACAGTATTCGAGTACCAGTCAACTGACAAAATGGGGTGCTCAGAGCTATGCGTTCAGTTGGTCGTGACCATACTGCTAACAAGCATCACGTGTCAGTGTGAGCGATCCATAAAAATGACATTTTCAATGACTTTATGCTTTAGTAATACCCTCACTCTGTCATTTACCTCTTCATTTATTCGAACTGCGCTTAGAATTAAAAAAAAAGTGTTGATTAGCTGTTTTGCGAAATCGATGGCCTAGTCCTTATCTATGCTCCGATCTGCATTAAGCACCAAGATACATGTACAGTCAAGACTCCCGTTTGCCCTAACAATCCCATAGCGAAACCGCCGTTGCCAACTGAACAGAATAACGTTGTCGCAATTTAAAATATAATTCCAAGTTTAAAATAATTGGTAGGTAAGTGGCCAAGTAAAAACCGTGTCATTTCACCTGCCATCCGTACAGTGTCATTTCCATACAATTATGTATATGTAATTTTAGGTTTAAAAAAAAATCGATTTGAACCATTTGCGTTAACCACAGTGTGCTGTGTAGGCGCGTTGAAAACAAAAATTACGGAATTACAGTTTAATTGACGGTGTGACTATCGTGTTTACGGTGACATTCTTGCGAGTGACAAAAAATATGGGAATAAAATTAATGTGGGATATATGTCACTTGTGACGAGGCACCTGTCATATTGAATAAGCTGATTATACTTAAGAAGCCACGTGGAGTTCCATCGAAGAGTATGTATTATTCAAATTCTGGGCGGCTAGCACGAGATACGCGCGATCACCGATAAGCCATATTACACAAATTACGCATAGATGTCGCGCGCGAGTCATCTCGCGTGCACACTTTTGCTACACCATGCAGCTGTGATAAGCGATAAATGACACTGTAATTTAATCAATGAAGAAAAACACTGATACTTAAGCGAATGCTCCCTAATTGTTTCATTGTGATCACAACTATGAATATTCTAAATCAGAAGATCAGATCAGCGTTGATGTCCGTGTGTCATACACATTACATCTTACTAATATAAGTTTTTTTTAAACACACATGCAAGCATTCGGCGCGCCTGATTGTAAGCAGACTTTCGTCACCTGTAGACAGAAGAATTAAGAGTCCATACATTAATAATACAAACGTAGTTACACTCTCATTTTAAAACTACGTGTTGGATTGTAACGAAACTTTGCATATATAATGACATGAGGTATATCTATGTCTGTAATTAGTTTATGTAGCTTCAGATACCATAGTAAAAAAAAAACAGCGAATTTAAGTTTTTCATACAAAACTTGTTTTTGCTGTATTTCGTTTGTTTTATAAACTGGAACCATATAAACTAATTACAGACATAGATATACCTTATGTCAATGTATATGCCAAGTTTCGTCACAATCCAACAGGTAGTTTTAAAATGAGAGTTTTTTGCGTACATTTTCCCAGCTCATCCCATTGCTATCCCCCCATATTGCCCCTCTAACTCCAATACGGGGTGAGGTGGGATTTCCCAGTATTTTTGTGTTTATCGTTAAAATTATGAAATCAAGCGACAGATACCTAATCATTACAAAACTAAAATTCATACAGCCGGAACATTTTTTATGTATTAAACTCAACGCGCCACATGTACCTAAAAATATTTTTTTATCGTGATTTGATTGTCTATTTCGATCGTCTACTCATGTAACGTTTTTAGTTTCAAACATCATTATCCCGAATAGGTAGGTAATCGAAACTGAGAATGCGATGTATATTTTAGCATCATAAACATGCATACATTCTAGGTGGGTTTACGACTTTATTGGTTAGAGTAGAGATAAGGTCGATAAGTGTATACAATTTCATAATACTGACTGTACCTACTCGTAAACACAACAAACCAAGATGTTTCACAAGTTAAGTAAATTCACCGTATCTGTAGATACTTAACCGCACTGAAACGTGTGAACAACATTATAGTAAGGTATAGTTGAAACTCGATTAAGCCAGTTTCACACTGATTGGTGCTTCCTGCGCTCGGCTAGGGGCTGTATTTGACTTAAGAGGTAGTTAAACGGGTCGTCCAGTCCACAAAAAGGACAAATTCGTGCTTGGCTCTCATCTGTTTCTTGGTCTAGAATTCAACCTTTCAAACCGTCTTAGAAGTTTTAATTGCATTAGCACTGAGCTGAAACTTGGTGTACTTATGCAAGTTCGGTGACATCGCAATACTATGACATCACCGAGCGTTTGATGAGATGGAGACAGAAGCTGCCCACAGCAACCCTTAGCCCTTTAAGCATTATCAAAAAGTTATTGATTTGATTATCAGTCAACATTTTTGCACAACCGACTGCCATAAAACTCGACGGTACTTAGCAATAATTATTACGTGCAACACCTACATTTACATTCACCTAGTTACTGTCAGACCATAAACCTTAACCAATTAACGATGTCTTAAGTTGAACACCACTTGACACCACAAAAAGACCATATACAAGTAAAGGTTACGAGTATTTAATGATGTATAATTTGTTTGTCGCGGCAAGCAGGCATATTATCAGCCCTTGGTATAAGTCTATGTTTTGTTTCATAGGCATAATGACTTAATTAAGTCCACTCAAAATTATTTATGGCCGTAAAAAAGATGATAGATAATGGTTTGTCTATAGATGTAATAAAAATGTTGTTTACTTATTTATAGGCGTAAGTAGTATAGAGTCATAGTTACTTTTTCTGTTCAGCTGTATCATACAAATTCAATCATGCTAGCCTATACCTACTAATATTATAAAGAGTAAAAGTCTGTGAGATTGTAGCTTTTTAGCCGCTCACTTAATTTCGGATTTTAAAAAAGGTAGCCTAAACTGCTTCTAATTTTTCATTATCATAGCAGCCTGTACTTCAACTGGCAAACACAGTTGCTACCATCAGTTGAAATTGGCAACTGTGGCTGCCACAAGCAAGTGAGTGGGTAGGTTTATAAGTTTGCAAGTTTGTATACAGAGTGTACCAAAAATTGGGTGTGCACCGACCAAGGGCATAACAGGTATCGTGATCTCATAAGAAAAAATTAAGAGAAAAAAAAACCTGTGTTTTATATAAATGTGTATTGGCCGACTGGGGCGATGTAAAAAAAAACATTGAATCGATTCAAATAATAACGGTAACAACCGATATGTCTCGCAACTAGAAAGACGTGAAACTGTCCCGCCCCGTGTATAACCAAAGCCTCACGTTAAACATAACCATATAAATTATCATGCTAGTCAACAAAAAGTTATGGAAGTCGTTAAATTTAAAATCTCAATGAGCTTCACTATTCAGTGAATACGGACAATGGCATTGATAGTAGTTACATTTAATTTACAACTATGATATGATATGACATTCAACGGTGTGAGAAAAAACGTCGTTGTAACGTTAAATATATAATTAATGCGTTTCCTATGCAATTCGAGCTTCCACATACATTGAATGGGAGTTCGTTTTTGCGGCTATAAATTAAATTATACATGTGTACAGTCGCCTACATAAGGCTAATATATTTTTCAATGATACGCAACTAATTCAAAATCAAAGATGTGTTTTTTTCTACTAACTATTTAAAAAAAGTCAAGTTCGATAGTTATATTTTCATGGCAATAAAGAAGTAGTTGTTTAAAGGAAAATAAAATCATCATATATTTAAGAGCTACGCTCTTGTCCTTGGAGGAATTCCCATTCATCTCTATTCTCAGCTTTCTTCTTGATATCCTGTCCTATCCTTGATATATATGATGAAAATCTCTATGCGAGATTATGTGCGCTTTAGAAATCTTATATTATGCAACTATTACAAATTGTTAATACTATTATTATGCGTAGTTTTTATTTTGCTAGTTTGCAAGTATATTCCCTAGCATATTTCCCCTTTGTGAAGTATTATTTTAATATTTTCTTAATTTGTGAATTATTTTTTGTCCTTAATTTGGTCTGATCTTGATCTCCCTCTCTTCCTCATTCCCTTCATCTTCCCATCTTTGGTTTTCGTGTAATCATCGTGTCGTAACAAGTAATATCCAAACATTTTGCCTCTTTGGTTCTCTATGGTTTTAAGAACGTCCTTTTTTCATTCAGCTTTTCAAGCACCTCCACGTTCATCTTTTTCTTCGTCCACTAATCCTCTCCATCCGCTGCCAGCACCACATTCCGGAGGCTTCACACAGTTCTCTATCACGCTGAGTCATTGCCCATGTTTTGCTTTCTTACAATGCTATGCTCCAAATGTACACTTTTATAAGCCTTTTCGAATATGCCACGATATTCTGGCTTTGAAAAGGCACTTCTTGGCATTCAAAACTTTCTTAGTAATAGCTTTTCTCACGATAATGTCCAGTGTACATCTGGAGTCATTAGTGATTATCATCATCATCATCATCATATCAGCCGAAAAACGTCCACTGCTGGACATAGGCCTCCCCCAAAGAGTTTATGCCTTCCAGATATTCAAATTGTTTTCCTTGTTCTATTGTAATATTGTTTAGAGTGGATAGTCTATGGTCTGGTATTCTTTTTGAAATTACGAGCGTTTTAGTTTTATTAACCTTATTTTAAGTCCAAAATCCTCAATAATTGTATTTATATCTGTAACTAATTCTTCTGATTGTTTTGATGAATTAGCAAAAACTGCAATTTCGACAGCAAAACGAATAATCATTTTGTTTTTCCCGTTAAAAAGAAAAATTGTTATAGCTTTGTTTCTTGGTAAATGTGGAATTAAATGAATGTTTTAATTCTATGTAGAGCAGAGCCCCATTTATGACGATCTTATAATTACACATTTCTGTTCAGGATATCTATGATAATAAATATAATGAATAAATGAGTATGAGTATGTATGACAGGAATAAGCTTGATTAACCAAGCCATTTATAAAAAGTTCTATAGAGTTTTTTTGCTCCACCCTACTGGCCGTGATCTACGCGACTGTACCCGTCATAGCTTATCGCCGCATACAATGGCATGATGCGTTCGCTTGTAAAAATTGATTCCCGAGATAATTTGCGTAGGCACTGGCAGTAATCGACACCGGTGGCGCTTATATGTATTCTCTTTATTTTTGTAGGATTACACTATTTACTTAGCGACATTAAAATGCAGTTTTTACGCCCAATAATCGTTGCGGCTGTCGCTGAATACCAACAACATGCGCTGGCTTTATTTTGAATAAAATAATGAATTAATTATTTATTCACTAGACGGTAATAACGGTCGGTGCATGCGCTTATACTTTAAATTCAATCATAATGCATGTTAGTCATACGGTTACTTATTAATATTTATGTCTATCGTCGTTAAGTACTTATAACTACTAGTGACTTTGTTTCGAGCTTATTATACCTTGTTGTATTCGTGCAGTCTGTGGGCCCATACGCGCAGATCGCTCAGCGCCCTAAGCCTCCCAGAGTGCGTGCTAGTTCCAACATCATCTTGAATATGATTTCTGCCAGATTCGATTGCCCGTACCTACATGAATCATTGCATGCAGATTCATGTACACAGGAATGTACAATAATTATACTGCACCTATTACTTCAGTTTTTCGAGTGAAATGGACTTTGTACCTAATTTATTTATTTTAATCTTCTTTTAACATCCTATATTATATATAATATTTAATTAAGTAACGTGTGCTCCAAATTAATTTAATGTATATGTGTGGACCGATGTTGTCTTAAATAAAGGATGTTATTATTATAACACAAGCCTAGTTTACTATGGGACTAGTTCGCTTTGTGTGTATTGCGTAATCAGCACGAAAAATAACTGAACAGTTTAAAGGCTCTACTTTAGACAGCATTGTGACGGTGACGACGGTGGCAAAACAACGTACGGCGTGCATAATAATTCGTTATGTAAATGCAGGTTCCTCACTCACGAGGTCCCAGAGCCGTCCGAAATGCGTCGAGGGGTTGGGGTTTTTGTCAGTGCGACTTCGACGTAACCTCCGCGCTGTCCCCGCGGCGCGCAGGTATCCATAACGGATTTTCCTTCCATTAAAAAAAAAGGTTCCTCAGTCATAACAGCTTCCTAGCCACCGTCGCGGAGAGGTGGATGGAACTTTCTGGCAAGCTTGGATCTCTGGCATTTGTCACCCAGGCTATGTTAGATATAGATGTATAGTTAGTTTATTTAAGTTGACGAAATGTCATCTTCACCATTTAAAAAGCAACTCTAGTGTCCAAGGTAAAAGATTCAAATTCCAAAGACAGTTTTATAAAATGTCAACTAGCATAATCTCAAATATAACGAACATAGTGTTAAGGACCTTTTTTACTAATACGACATGGAGATTTCCGAAATCATACTCGGGACACAGCGCATCATTTATTTTGTATGTGACTCTTTTTCACATTTTTATTCCAATTAAGAAAAGTTTGGCATACAAATGCAAAACAAACAAAGAGATCCATTAGCTGAACTATAAATATCGCTGTTCGTTCCCATATTTCTCGGTAAAAGATATGTATGACTCTATCCGCGGTGTGCTCACACTGGGCACCGATACGGAATATTATTGTATCGATACAGATTACTTTTAACCCCCGACGCAGATGGGAGTCATAAGTTTAACGTGTCTGTGTATCTGTGTATCTGTCTGTGGTATCGTAGCTCCCAATCGGATGGCCCGATTTGAATGCGGTTTTTTTATTCGAAAGCTGATGTGAGCCCGAGTGTTCTTAGTCATGTTTCATGAAAATCTGTTCAGCTGTTTTTGATATATTGGACTTTGAAATGAAAATGTCTGGGGTTTTTCAATTTTTCTAATTAACAATATAACTACAGAATCAGTATAGGTAGTTAAAGCACAGAAGATCCGCTCCCGTAGTGATGATATCAAATGAACACCATAGATAATAGGAATTATTGAACGAGCGAGCGAAGCGAACGAAGCGAGAAATTTTCAGCTAGGGGCCAAAATTCTTTCGTATGGTCAGATGTGCCACTGTCCCGCAGCTGACTGCGTAGAGGATAACAGCCGGACAGCCTGAGCTGTCCGGCTGTTATCCTCTACGGGTCGCACTTCTCAACCGATTCGCGTGAAACTTTATGAACAGGTTCAGGCAAGTCAATGCAGTCATTTCTTTTATGGGTAATATTATGTAAATTAAAAAACAAATTTCAGAGATCCACTAGTCATTTTTATTACACTATTTTGTCCGCTCTTACGAATACACTTTTGCACTGCGTATCCGCAATTTGCCATTCCAAAACTGTTCAAAACCACATTCGATCCCTCCTTATTCATCATCTACAGAACTGCGAACACCACAAAGCACTTAAAAACTACCAATCCCACAAATATAAATTAATAGTAGAATATATTTAAAATACTTGATTAGCCATAGTAATGTTACCTTATAAAGAACAACGACTTCCTCGAGAATTAAAATTAAACGTTTAATACGAAAATATGCTGCCCGCATAGAAAAAAAATAGAGACAGAAGAAGTTTTACATAGTATAAAGTCATACTTTCTCTATTTTTTTCTAGCAACAGAAACTACTTTCCGATCTAGATATGGCGGATCCCATTTTATACAAAAAATTTAAATGTGTTTTAAAATGAAAGTTTGTAAGGGAAGTCGGCATGTGTCGAGCGTGCTAGAGACACGCCCTTATTCATAAAACTTAAAATGCCTCTGCTAAGTAAGATGTGCTTTGTCCCTTTCTTACGAACACTAATGTCAAAGTGACAGATAAGGACAAACGAATTTTAACGCCATCTTAGTTAAAACCTTGTAGAACGTTTATGTTATGAATACGGCCGTAAAAGTCACAATGACTGCTGAACCTCCCGTACGTCTGTTCGCACATTGGCAGTGGAAGTATGGAGCAGTGTACGAGTACTTGCACTAGGTGTTTTTTCGCGGCCACATCGGGCGGGTAACAAGCTGGGATGTAAATCAATGCTGCCGCGGATCTGCATACCGACTTGTGCGTTCGTTACCTTTAGGGTGAGTATCCACCAGAGGCTCTAGTATAACTTTGACCGAAACAAAACGTTACGACCGCGTTTGCGTTTAGCTGTCAAATCAAATTGAGGGTAAAACGCAAACACGATCGTAACGTTTTGTTTCGGTAACTTATACTAGAGCCTCAGAGCTGTGCCAGGCAGCGAGGCGGTGAGCGAGGAACAATCCGCCAATAGCATTGCTAATCTCTTCCATAGGTTAGGTTAGGTTTTACACCAGAGATGTGCGAGGTAATTGAAATTTTGTATCGCGATTTAGATTTTAGGTAATCCGCCTAGAGCGGACATATACGATGCCGTTACTGAGCAGAGCCGCACCGCTCCGTATGTTCCTCGCATAAGCCGAGATGTGTGTACATGCAATTTTGGCAAGCTAAACCACGAAACTGTGTACATACATACATACCTACACGCCTTTATTCCCAAAAGGGGTAGCACATGAAACTTATGTTCCAGCGCCACTTTTAGCATAACTGTGGGTATAAAAGATTGACAAAATGCGATATAACATATAATGTGAAACTGTGTAATTAGTACATAAACATAACTGAGCTGTGCTCCAGTTCTAACCCAGTGTTAGCTACGCTGCGAAGCATATCTTTGTTAGGAAGGTGGTCTTAAATGAGGGGTGAGGGGGGCAAGACGGGGTAGATAACCTTTCAAGTCCAATACAACTAAAAATTCTATTGTTTTTAAGGTTTTTTATTTTAATATTTATCTCTGGTAACAAGCCACTCAAAATCAATGCCTACTATAGGAACTCTAGTTTAATAAGCCAATTTAAAAATCACAATATCCCGAAAAGGTGCCCCGTAGATAGGATAAGATAGGGTACCCTTAAGGCTGTGCATTGGAAATTATCACGTGCTTTGAAACGCCGTTCTGACTAGATTAAGAAACAATAAGGTCTGATTTTCAGATATATGATTGTTTATCTGATTTTATCGATACATGATTTCTTAAAATTTTCTCGATAGAAAAAAAATCCAAATTTGGGTCTCTATTTTGTTTTTTTTACTCAGCCTACTCAAACGATACATTATTTTACGACACAATCAAGTAAATACTGTAGTATTTTATCTCATCTAAAATCTCACTATATGAAATAATACTTCTCTAAGTTAGGTATTTATCGAAATTTGTCCAAAAAAGCCATTCCCGAAGAGTGTTACATCTCTTTTCCTCGTGCGCGGAAGGCATCAGCATGTCTCTGTCTACGGGGCGTGTTCTACTCAAATCAAGGCATCGCCTTAAGGGACAAGATGGGGTATCCCTTTCGGGTAAGATAGAGTAATGAGACATGGTGCATATTTTAAGGACTTTACAAAAATCCGTAGATGAAAAGCTACCTGTTGACGTCGATTAACGAGCTTTAGCTTTGGTAACCCTATTCTTTTTGTATCGTTTTACCCAAGCCCCCATCTTGCCCCCGCGTGCCTAATGGAATTCGGCAAGTTATTAAAAAACAACAATGCCGTATTTGAAACCAGGCAAGTCCTTATCTGTTGGCGTGATAGTTGATCCATAGGAATACATTAACACTAAATTTGTGCTGGTTATAGTAACGCAACAAACGCGAACCAAATACAACGCAAAAATATTAGGAATGCGACAAAAACCAGTTTCTTGCAATGAAAAAAATAATGACAGCTTTTTTCCAGCCGGTCACTGTGCGAGTTAACATCATGGTGGCGCATAATCAGACACTAGCGGGATTCTGATTACTCAGTTGTGTCGCCATATAAGGCCGCTATCCCGTCTTACTCGTCACCCCGCCTTGCCCCACTCTCCCCTACATGAGTAGAGCGTAGCTTGGATACTTTTGAATGAAACATTTTTATTTCAAATCGCAATTCATATTTTGTCGGGGTATGCATTCACTACTAGTGCTAGCAAGGTTTTTTAAGGAAGTAAGTAAACAATATAAAGTTGAGACTGAAAAGTCCAATAAAATGGAACACAGTACGATCACAATGGAAGCACAAATTTTATAGGGCTTGCTAATAAGCTCACAACGGGTTGAATAGCAAAGCTAGGGTTGTTTAACGAAGATTGGTTCTCTTTTTAAAACGGCATACTGGAATCACATGAAACTATATATGTTTAGTAAAAAAAAAGACGAAAACTGACCCCGTATCATGGTCCGCCTTTTCACGCGATAAGTGACAAGATAGAGCGTCCGGCTCGTTCTGCATGCGCAATAGGCTTAAGTTTTTAAATACTTAAAAATTGCAAATTACTTTTCTAAGCGGTTGATGTTATTTATAATATATAATATTTTTATATATATTTTCCTTACAATATTTTTAATTGTGATTGGCCCTCAATTGTATACGAGCCGTATTTTAAATAACCTGTACCTCCTAACGGATACTTTTTTTTACATCCTTTGTAAGTTTATTTTTATAACTCAGCCTTTATTGCAAAACGCATGCTCTGTCATAGTGTCAATCCAAAATATGGTCTGGTTCTGAGAAATCAATCTCATTGTTCTGAACCCTGAAATCTTAATCCGGTTACTCACTAGCGAGCTGTAACTGTAACCGAACGGGTACGGTAACCAATGTATACGTGGTTCGCGACCGAACGCGAGCGACTTGCAACGAGCCGATGAACGGCACTCTAGCAGTTACGTGTGCATTTGATTGAACCTCGTTACCCATTCGGTTACGATTACAGTCCGCAAGTGAGTACCTGGCTTAATAATATCAATAGTCAACCTGTTATCACAAAAAAAATGGCTCCATGAATAATATAGAATGTTCCAGTATGCCACCTAGCCGCTTAATGTAATATTGGTCATTATATTTAAAGAAACATGTCAGTGAGCCCATAATTATATATTTAAATTGGTTGGTCTCGACAAATGCTAGCGGTGTTAACCGTTAAAAAGCCTGAAGCAACCCCTTCGGGTGTTGATATTCTGCAAACCAATATGCAGTGAAAAAAGAGCGTAAAAACAGCATCAATAAATAAGTTATATGCCATTTATTTAAATTTCTTTTCTATTTACGAACTGCATATTCACCATACTAGGCAGCTCAACCTATTTTCGCAATGATAGCAAGCCAATTAAGAAATTATTATGTATAAACTCGTTGAAATTAATAAAAGTGAACAGGTTAATTTTCCCGTGAGTGATGACCATCATTAAAGTAAAGGTAAAAACTTAACTAAGGCCTCTCTAGCATGCACTAGTGTGGAATTGGAGTGGTTAGATCGGTTCCACTAAACTCACCTCAAAAACTCCTCAAACTCATTTCCGCGTAACCGCATTTCCATTCGCGCATTTCCCCAGTTTTTGTTTTTCTTAGTTCCATATTTGAAATGTATAATACGGGATACTTACATTTTACAAAGTCATTACTTAAGCTGTTTGATTATACCAGACCCCGTATCATGGTCGGCCTTATCACGCGATAAGTAACAAGATAGAGCGTCGGTCTCGTTCCATAACCATGTCAGCCAGTGACGGACGCTCTATCTTGTCACTTATCGTGTGATAAGGCCGTCCATCCTACGGGGTCTGTTGTGGATCATGTAATGCATTGTACGTTCGTCAGATAGATCTAAATGTCCCTTTTTGTAGGGGAAAATTACAGTTGTATTGTCCTAACGAGCGTTCGAAAAGTTACGTGATCACCCCTCTGTCCACTTTTAATATAATCGTCTTGAATTTATTATAACGTGAAGCTAATGGCTATCTTTCATTATACCTATGTTCTGTATATATCTTGACTGGGGTATTCCAAAACCTCGACAAATGAAGTCGAAGTCTGTCATAAAATTTTAAACTGTTTTTAAATTGACCATAGATAAGCTGAAATACGAGCCCTTCAGTGTGTCACTTTCCCACTCATTGCCTTTAAAAAAAATATATACATAATAGCTTCTGCCGCGTGGAGCTCGTTTATATCGTAGCTCCATACAAATTTTTACCCCCCGATTTCACCTTCTTAGGTGTTTCCCAGGGCTCAAACTATCTCTATACCAAATTTCATCTAAATCAGTTTAAGCGTGAAGAGGTAACAGACAGACACACACTTTCGCATTTATAATATTAGTATGGATAATACGTATAAATTGTTTTCGTAATTAATACCTATTAATATTAAAAGGCTCGCGTTTTCTGCCACAGTAGGTCCCTCTCTTATACGTAATTCTTACTTCTTACTCTATAGTAAAACTTTATTCAAGAGGAGGCGCCTTTGTGAAGTTTTTTTATCATTTACACGCACTTTATCGTCATCAATCATCGAAGGGCAATCGCCGACGTGATATTATTAACAACTGACAACTATCACCTGTCAATGTTGGTCAGCAAGTAATGAGTTAGTATGTGTTTAAGTACTTGGTACTTGGACTCGCGTGGCGTGGATTCATGAGAGCTTAAGGGGAGCACTCGTTGTTACGCCAGATGATCGCTTAAACTCTTAAATAATAAAAATACAATACAAAAATGTCAAAGGATTTAACTGATGAACGAGCGAGCGAAGCGAACAAATTTCAGTTTGGGTCCAAATTATTTCGCATTTGTCACCGCCAGATGGCCGGCTGTTTTCTTCAACAGGTCACATTTGTCACCGCCAGATGGCCGGCAGTTCTCTTCAACAGGTCGCATTTGTCACCGCCAGATGGCCGGCTGTTTTCTTCAACAGGTCGCATTTGTCACCGCCAGATGGCCGGCTGTTCCCTTCAACAGGTCGCATTTGTCACCGCCAGATGGCCGGCTGTTTTCTTCAACAGGTCGCATTTGTCACCGCCAGATGGCCGGCTGTTCTCTTCAACAGGTCGCATTTGTCACCGCCAGATGGCCGGCTGTTCTCTTCAACAGGACGCATTTGTCACCGCTAGATGGCCGGCTGTTCTCTTCAACAGGTCGCATTTATCACCGCCAGATGGCCGGCTGTTCTCTTCAACAGGTCGCATTTGTCACCGCCAGATGGCCGGCTGTTCTCTTCAACAGGTCGCATTTGTCACCGCCAGATGGCCGGCTGTTCTCTTCAACAGGTCGCATTTGTCACCGCTAGATGGCCGGCTGTTCTCTTCAACAGGTCGCATTTGTCACCGCCAGATGGCCGGCTGTTTTCTTCAACAGGTCGCATTTGTCACCGCCAGATGGCCGGCTGTTCCCTTCAACAGGTCGCATTTGTCACCGCCAGATGGCCGGCTGTTTCACTTCAACAGGTAACATTTGTCACCGCCAGATGGCCGGCTGTTCTCTTCAACAGGTCGCATTTGTCAGCGCCAGGTGGCCGGCTGTTCTCTTCAACAGGTCGCATTTCTCACATTTTCGTGAAATTTTATGACCGCTCAATAATACAGATGTTTTAGGTCTTTTTATGACTCAGTTTATAATTAAAAGAAGGCAGTCTCGCGAGTTCTACACATATCAAAGAGCCACTATCGATAGATATTGGCAATCTTTATATTATACCGATTGTACACATTTTGGCCTAAACTGAAGCCGGAATTGCTTTCACTAAACACGGGCAGTTACTTCACCATTGAAATGTGTAGGTAATATCAAAAGTTATTCACAAATTCTTTCCCAAGTCGTTCTTCACAGAGGACACGACGGCGAGGCGGCGTCGGCACGGAATGTCGACGTCGTGTGACGCGTGTATCGTGTGAGCGGTTCTGGATATCTTCTACGTCATACTTCTAAAAAGTGCCATTAGCCAAAGACAATCTTTGGTACTTGAGCCGTTTTGAGATTAAACGGCAAATGTGGGATCATATGCCTTGCTGTCGCTGTGAAGTGACATACGGCCGTGAAATATGTATCGGGTAATGCAACGATTTTCGATTTTTAGCACAGTTAATCCCAAACATGGTCTAATTTTACTTCTGGGTTGGAAGGTCCGATGGCAGACGCTTTCGTAAAGCTAGTCCATATGTCAATACTTCGGTTAGGTGCCGAAGTGGATCCGGAAATTTCCAACCTCCTTTAGGGCCCAACTGCAAAAGTTAGCTAGTTTTTAGCTACGTCCATCATTTGGAAGAGTGTAAGTTTGCCGGTGACGGTTTTTTTTTTCATTTTAATGGCAATTTTAATGTAATTTTATTGGAATCTAATTATGGTTTCAAGTATAGGTTGATTTGTGTAATCCCGAATTCTTACTGCAATTCTGACATAGTACTTTTCACCTTTTGAATGAAGTTCGATTGAACATTATACCCTTCGTAAATTGTTCAACTAATATCTCAGCAAAATGCCCCTCAAATTCTCTTTGGCATGAATTCGATCAGTCACCTGCTGAGACCCATTTTGCCTCGAGATTAGGAATCATGAAATTAATCGTTAAATGTATATCTAGACATTTAAGCGGCTCGCAACAAGAACTCTTTATGAATAGTTAATTTTTTCAATAAAAACTCCAGTCGAATTAAAAATTAAAACGTTTAACGTTATCTTGATCATGTTATTTATAACTTAAATATAAAGTACATCCTCTAGATGTCCAATAGACCTTTTAGGTGTACTATGCTACGCTAAAAGGTCTATTGTACCTATACCTTTATGTCAAAATACAACACGGGCCTTAAGGGCAATTATTCTGGCACTCATTTTGTCTACCTTTTCATTTACGCGTAAATGCAAGCTGATATGATTAATAAGGCTAATTGTTTCATGATACTAATTAAATTCTGGTAGGACAAAAGGGATCGAAAGGTCAACATTTAATGAATTTACGTTCAGTTAACAATGTATCAATTACTTTTGTTAAAGGAAACAATGGCTATAGTCCTTAATAAGGTGTTTTAATTACTAATTAATAGAAAGTGAAAGGTATCAGTAGTTTTCGCGCAATTTTTTTATCTAAGTCCTTTTATTATTTATTTATTTATTTATACTTAAGGAGTACCAACAGCTGCAAAAACATGATATAAGTCTGTTCACGTTTGTAGAGTCGTTCCGATATTCTCGCCTTTTTACCTTTTAGAAATAACTCTTATATATATTGAATCGACGTATAATAATACAACCTAAATGAGCCTTGTTGTCTTGTACTTGTTGAGTTTATTGTCAAAAAACCTGTGAATCGACAAAAAAAAACTATATAATAATTTTCCCTGCTCACAAAATAACACGAGAAGCGGTTGAAAAATGCAACCTGACCCCTTGGCATGGACGGCCTTATCACACGATAAGTAACAAGATAGAGCGTCCGTCACTGGGTGACACTGTTCAATAGAACGAGACGGACGCTCTATCTTGTCACTTACCGCGTGATAAGGCCGACCATGATACGGGGTATGTAGTCCTCTACACAAACCAGCCGGACATCCGGACATACGGTAGAATTTAGGCCCAACCTGAAACAGAGAATTTCGTTCGCTTCTTTCGCTCGTTCAATAATCGGAATCCACGCGCACCACACGCCTTATACTCGTATGTCAGAATCAAGTCAAGATGAGTGCGCTTAACAAATGCCAAACAGTCTTCAACTCTCTCTTTTTTTGGTGCGGTTCACTTGCAGCAGCCCAGGGGGTTTTCGCTGCTCGTCTGATCTGGCATTGTGAGTAGGCGCCACTAAGGGGCTACTCGACAGCCGAACACTCACAGTTAAATATGGGATAACGTTCGTCACTCTAGTCGCCCATGTGTCATGTAACGGTCAGGCTAAACGGCCGATCGCTCCTATCCCACAATGTCCCGAGTTATGAACTTCTTGCGCGCGATTCGCGAAAATAATACGGACATGTCTGGAACGTCTGAATGGGACAGGCTGTGTTCGCGAAGGCCTTGTTTTTTTAAATCGTAAACTCAGGTGACAGTTCTAGATCCCAAGTATAGTCTAAACTAGCCGTTTTATTTCACAATACGTGTATATGAAATTCGAATAACGGCTCATGAATGAATTTTATCTCATTGAAAAATAATAATAAATACGTATTTATAAATAATAAAAAACTGAATAAATTATTTCAAGATCACTTCGTTTTAGGCAGTGGAAGAGAAATGTGTTACTTATAAATCACACACATAACATATTTGAAAAAGCATAGTTTTTGCACCAGTAGGCACGGCGCGTGGTTGGACCATAGTTGTGTGATTTACGAAAAAGAGCTTCAGCCCGCGAATTCAGATAAAAACTGTCCTAAATTTTAAAAACTTATCTTCGTGCCAAAATTTCACCTAAATCGGTTAAGCCGTTTAAGCGGGATTCAGTAACAAACATCCAAACTTTCGCATTTCTAATATTAAGTAAGATTTGTTATGAAAGAATTCAGATCATATTAAACATGTGCCTTTTTATGCATTAAATAATTTGATTTGAATTGAATTGCACTGTAGACACGTCCAACACAGTTTATGACGACCGGTTAGCCTAGTGGGTAGTGACGCTGCCTACGAAGCTGAAAGGTCCTGGGTTCGAATCCCGGTAAGGGCAAATATTTGTGTGATGAGCATGAATATTTGTTTCTGAGTCATGGATGTTTTTCTATGTATTTAAGTATTTATATCTATTATATATATCGTCGTCTAGTACCCATAACACAAGCCTTACTGAGCTTACTATGGGACTAGGTCGATTTGTGTAAGATTGTCCCCTTATATTTATTATTTATTATTATTATTCGTTTATGGTGGGTCATGGTTTGGATCATGCTACATTGAATACTAATATAACCCATCATGCATGGCTGTCATATCGGTTGGACACATTTAGGGTGGGCTGCACCAAACCCTCTATAATCGTAAGCAGTGTTCGTTAAAATCGGAATGTTTGGAAAGTTTGACAAGTTTCTATGTGATGAGAGCTGCCGGCACCATATTTAACGTTTATAACACAAAGTTTCCGAAAGTATTTCAAACCCTTCGGTTTGAGGCAAGAATATAACGAATCAATCAAGTATGTTATCTCTGTCTTATTCCCGATTCCAGTTGTCCTAGCAACAGAAGAGGCTATCGCTTATTCTTTAATGTTTTCTTGATTTTGTACTTAAACGTATGAGTGTGGTATTATTGGTGGTATTAAAACGAGTGTCTTAATGAGAGTGCAATGTTTGGATTAAAGATAACCCATAAATTAAGTATTATTAGGGTAATTAACAGTGCACTCTTTTTGAAATACCCTTTAAAAAAACTGACTTCACACCAGTATGGTGAAGTTAAGGCTTATCCCATCACTTGCACATTCCTGTATTTCGCAATAAAGTTTGAAATATTCATATTCAAAGTTTGTAAGTTTTTGAAAAACTTACCGTAATTAACAGCTACTAATTTAAGCCCTACTACTGCCCCTTCCCTGTCATCCATGAGAGAGGGCCTGTGCCTAGCAGTGGGACGGATATAGGCTGATTTATTATAATTTTAGTAATTCGTAAGTGTTTCGTATATATTAAACAGATAGTATGTTTCCGTTTAACTTCTTAATCGGCCGACTGACGTATGACGTGATGCGCTAAAACGTCGAAATGTCGCTCCCACCTGGCCGTCAGCCAACAATTAGCGCCTTGGAAAATAATAAAAAGTATTAAAACCCACTAATTGCATGACAATGAAATAACGGGGTAGGCAATCGAAATACCACATAGTTACAAGACCTTGGTCAATTATTGTTTGATTGTGGGTCTGCGATACTGCGAGATGCAACAGTGATATTGGAAAAGAAAATATTAAACAACATTAATTCGTGACACACAAAATTACAGGCAGAAAATGAAACAATAAGAAAACAAAAGAAATATTAAGCAGTAACGTTGCTAGCGAAATTATAAATTAAAATTAAAGGAAAAAAATATAAATTTACTGGCCGAGACAGATTGTTCCGATAGCTCAGTTGGTTAGTAGCGACGGGCCATGAATGCCTGTGGTAGCCAGTTCGAATCCGGCACGGAGCATAAAATTTTTGAATTTTTCCAATGTCTCGAAATTTTGTCTCGCTCGGTTGCCCATCTTAGTTCAATATGCTGTCGCTTTGGCGCCTTTGCTCGCGCTCGGAGACTTGCGCAAGCTATCAATTTACAACAATGTCAAAATCATCGTTGTGTCCTGCACGTCTAGACAAGAAAACACCTTATTGATTAGATTTTCTAATTAACGGGCATAGAGCCTGTATTGAGAGAGATAGAAGTACGCCTATAATAGTACGCGATCGACCTGCGTTTTATTTATTTTTACTGCGTCAAAGTATAATAAGGCCACTTATGGTCATTTGGAAGGTTAGTGGCTACTAAAATGTGGATATTTAACTTTTATTTATGTATTTTCTTTTCACACACACCAAGATACCATTATAATTTCCTGCGTGACATTTAAACGTTCGGCGGCGCCTTTTTAAATAGTGCAAATGACCCTTTCTATGGCCATAAACAGTCATTTATGGTAACATACTTTCTGTCTGTTTCACCAATGAAAACGAATAGGTAAATAACTATTATTGTGAGAGCCCGGAGATGCGAGCCCTAGTCAAGAGGAACAGGAACAAGGACAAACTGGGTACAGACTGACAGAAGGTATTTATTTATGTGTAAAATTATAAGGCCTTTCAGATATTTTCGTGCCTCTGGGAAAGTAATTTATGACACAAACAGACATCGGAAACGACCGTGATCTTCCTTGCTTCCTGCATATTTGTTAATATTAGTGAAATAATTTATTGAGCACTGGTGATATAATTTCCGTTGCTCAGCGCCGGATAGCCATAACGGCCGACACCTCGTCGTGTGAACCTGCGCGACAGGTTGAGATTAACCCTCAGCGCCATAACTAAGTTTGGGAAGGGCGCACACTGGACAACTTCATAATTCTCACCTCCTTCTCATCTTAAAATCCCGAGCCCCAGTAGAGCCCCAATATTAAAGGAATTGATTTTCATTTGTTAACCCCCGACGCAAAGAGAGGGGTATTATATGTTTAACGTGTCTGTCTGTGTATCTGTGTATCTGGCTGTGATATCGTAGCTCCCAAACGGATGAACCGATTTTCGTTTAGTTTTTTTTGTGTCATAGATAATTTTTATGTCCTTCGATTCTATGTGGACAAGAAAATTATATTTCACGGGCTACAGTCCAAACGGATTAATGGATTTTGACATATGAGGTGCCGTTGGATTCCTCATAACCGTGTGAGTTAAAAAGATTGTTTTTTTTTAATCTTTTGATTTTAATTGTTTTTATATAAGGTCTCAGGAGGTTCGAGTTATCCCAGTATCGTCCTTAAGGAGACCAGGGTCTGTTACTATCTAATCCCTATTATTCCCGTAGTCACTTGTTTTTGTGGAAGTCGCTAATATAGCTGGACGTTGCTTAACCGCTATTACACGAGCGCTTCAGAGTGGTGAATTGCTATCTGATACTGACAAAGCGCTGACTATTACTAGAAAAGCTGTGCCTAATAAACGGCTCCATACTATTAGCAAGCCTAAAGAATACATATTGACGAATGATGAGATGCCGTGAGGACAACTTGCTACCGAACGAATCTCAAGAATTGGAGTACCTGAGCACTAGTTGCCTGGGTGGCACCCGGGATGAAGTTGTGCTCGGAGGAAATCCACTGTCGACGGTGCTTTGCGCCGGTGGCGAAAACCCCAGAGGTACTCTATCTCTATCACTAAATTTCATGTCCCAACTGTATTGTTCGTCCGAATTTTCATTTCGGCAAAAACCCAATTTTCTCGAAGACCCCCAAAGCTTTTGCGTTATTTTTTTTGCTTATCGCGTAGAACCTATTTGGTTAGGTTAGTTTTATAATAATCCAGCAAATGTCATGGTTTCAGAGAAAAACTGATTTTAGGACAAATGAAAATTCGGACAAACAATACAGTTGAGAATCAATTTTCCCACCCATCCACGATGTAACGAAAAGTGAAGGAAGTAACTAATTGATTATGGCTCAAAATATTAACCTGGCTGTAACTATTAGAAAGAAGAGGGCAGATTTTTCTAGACTCGCGTCGAGCCGTCAAATGTACTTGCTTCGCTGATGATTACTGAAGACTACGGTAAAATCAGTTCCAACATCCATAAACACCGCTGATCATTCAAAACAGTAAAGTTTTACACAGCAAATACAAGGATATAAACAATTACACCAGCGTATACACCGTGCCCGCGAATAACCCGAAAGATTTTACCCACGTATTCCCGAGGTCAAAAGAAGTAAATGTCATATGACTTTTGGTCAATTTCACCAAAAAATTTTTTTTTTTCTGTTTTTTTTAATTTTTTTTTTGTAACTGAACGTTTTTAAACAAAAAAAGCATTTTTTACTAGAAAAAATGTCGGTTAAAATGATTTTTTTAGTTTTTTTTCCATAATAACTAGTTAAGCAATGTGTTCCTTATCACATTGACATCTGTCACTTAAGATGTCTTTATACTTAGCCCCATACCGGTGACATCATCACCAAACGGGCATTTTCAGTTGAGTTACAAGTGTTAATTTTTTTTAAATTGACATTAACCCTGAATCTAAGGCGAAATCGACCTAGAGTCATATGACATTTTTTACTTCTTTTGACCTCGGGAATACGTAGGTAAAATCTTTCGGTTTATTCGCGGGCACGGTGTATATGTAAACTATACTCGTAAAACTTTACAGCTGATTAAATAATTGCATACGAGAGAAAAGGAATGATTCAACATAATGATGCAACAGATAAGAACGAAGTGTATGTCGTTAATGCCTAACTTCATTGACGTAAAGCAGACCAATTTATCATCCCGATCACCATGCAACCATAGGTTATATCTCTAGGCTCTAGGCAACCAAAGCAGAGGTTATAACTCTATATAATCAGATATTTTCCACAGACGATCAAAATTAATCGGATGGGGACGCAGCTCTATTATAAAAATATTCATCTCTCATGCTGAAAAAATCTGCGTTGACTATAGTTTTTTGTATGACATTTACAAATGTGGAGAATCTGCCCGGAGATAACCCAGATACAGATAAAGTGAGGAAAGTTTTTCCAAATCAAAGTCTGTATGACATTGATATAAGATTGAATTTAACCTGGCTGTGGCAAAGGTTTTTCTACTATACCTATAGACGTGTTTACCAGCAACCAACCGCAACCCAAATAATCATTATTATCGGCAGACTTGCGAGGCGTTAAAAATGGGAGCCAACCAAATCGTGATCCGATCCCGACCAAATTGGCCCGTCTGTTTCGCTTGCTAGCAGCACGTCTGTCATGAGACGGCCGCGACATACTCTCGATTTTTCTCGCACTATACCTCATTTCTACGTGCTCTAATAAGAGAGAGACGGATAGTGCGAGAAAACTCAAGAGTATGTCGCAGCCGTCTCATGATAGACGTGCTGATCAGTTAGTTTTCCATCTTAATTGAATTTAAATGAGTACTAGCCGCAAAATTTGTAGCCATTACACGGGAATCCTCATTTATTTTTGATCTCAATTTAGTAGCACACACGTTCGTATTTTGTTTATGTTTAATAAAATGAAAAGGATGTTAATATGTTAATGGATACTTATTGATGATGATGATGATGATGAGTTCCCGGCCGATTTCGGCCACAGCGACTGCGTTCAAATGTGCTGTCGACGGTCGTGTGCTCGCATGTGACTTATGTAGCCTATTACAAAAGGAAATGGGTTCTATTATCCGTTTGTATCACTGTACGATTCTTTTATTACCTACAGAAAGTGAGCGTAACCAACCGCTTCATTTTAATCGATTGATTGTTATCTTTGATTTTTAGCTGATGATCGATAATTCGTTGGTGGTCTGTTGCATTGTTATTTGTATCGGCAATGTAGTGTTCTAAAGTCAAGCCTAGTTAAATCGCCTCTAGATTAAATCAGCGGTAAATCGATATCAAAACTAGCAGGGTGTTTTCACCTTAAATAGTATCTACTTTTTAATATCCGTTCAGATTTTAAAAATAATTATTAGTGCTCAGAAACATTTGTACTATTCATTTTGTTTTCCCAATTTTCCATTCAATGCTTAGGTTTTCCAAACCCACACTTTCCAATTTCTGAAAAATAAAATTACTTCTGCACTTATGAGTGAAAACGCCCACCCAGTTAGTGATATCCTGCCTATCCAATGAATGACACAAATGGTTAATTATTGGAGGAATCATCACACCATCACAATTATAAAACTCGTAAGGAGCCTCGAAGAGAAAAAAATATACTTTCACCTTTTCATCAACGGGACTAAGGGAGAACTGCGTGTACAAACGATATCAAATCGGACGATACGAAATCAAAGAAAAGTAAAGAGCTTAACACGTTCATGGACACGGATACTTTAGCATTCGAGTCATCTTTTGTTTCATCTGTTACTTACCTAACTGACCGTGAACGTGTTGACAGTAAATAAAATCAATCCTTTGACGTATTTTCGATACGTGCTTGTGAACTCATACTCACACATATCTCAAGAGTGCTTTAAAACAATTGACCTTTTATGACGGCGTCGTTCGCCTTCAACTCACTGGTCACTTCAACTCTCACCTCACCTGTCACCTCACGCCTCGTGTGAGCCCTTACCCAGATACGCTACATGTATTTAATTTGAAAAAAAGGGCTTTGTATTTGACGTTTCACACACTAGATTAGCAAAACAGAACTGGTACGCGAGTCAGTGTGCGCCACCCTTTACTCTGTGTCGAACCAAACTTTATGGTCTAAGAAATCGAAGAATGCAATATTTATGCGTCCAATGCTCACTTTATGTGCCCTGTCCTTTATTTCTCACCGTGAGCAGCAATGGACACGGTGCGGAATCAAATTAATTTCATTACTAGTCGTGTTTCTTGCGGATGAATGACTGGACTAGAGCCCTCTGCTTGTTTCAAACAACTTTGCTTTTGTCAAGCCTATAATTTTGCATATATTTTTAGGTTTTTTTTTCATTTAATTTCATAACATGTTGTGTATCTATAATTGAATCATTGAACCAGAATAACTTGTATGAGGTAAAAGTCAATAATCTTTCAAAAAATATAGTTTTTATTGTTACTGACATGAAACGCATTCTATAAATATTGAAGAACTTAAGTTTAACAATTTGTTAATATGACGTCTTGTTATATTATTAAACCTAGCACTTGCTAGGGTATTTTTGACTTTCTAGCGCTCGAATCTTTCACTCGAAAATCGTCACCGTATTCAATTCTATCGGTGGAAAGTCTAAAATCGTATTTAATTTTTGAACGCTCTATAAAGTCAAAAATCGGCCCCTTGTAACACGTGTGCATCGTGAAAATTTAGTATAGATTTAGGATCTGCACATTTAGTTAGCTATGAGGAACGGGAAGGATAAGATCCTAAATCTGCATACCCCATTAATCCCGTTTAAGTATTAATCGACTATGAAGACTACAATAGCCGTTGTATACAAGCTTTACTGTTTACAGGCGGGCAGAATCAAAGGCATTATTTGTGGACCATGTAGCGATCATGTAGCAATAATTATAATCAATGGCCCGACCAATAAATGTCGTTTCAGTTGTTCGGCTAGTTACCGTGGAGGATTTATTTTGTCGAGTTTATTTTATTGATCTGTGATGATACGGTACAAATGAATGATTGGAAAGTTGTGTTTTATCCACTTGTGCAAATAGCTGGGGAAGTGCACAGAAGACTAGCCTTACAACCTTTTTATAATTGTTCGATTATTGAACGAGGCGAAGGCCAAAATTCTTTCATATTCTCGTGAAATTTTGTGAGGATGTTCAATTATTATTTAGTACTTTTTGTCGATCCAGTTTTACAGAATTTCAAGAATATATATTTGAAAACAAAACAGACTCGCGAGTTCTACATTTTGTATGTAGTGTGATGTTCCTGGCGGTGTGAGTAAGATCGTTGGAGCTTCCAAGGTAACGCTGAATTAAAAGTGAAGACAGAGAGGGTGCTGCATACCTAAGTCTCTTGCTCACAAAGCAGCGAATTCCCAAATGAATGGAGCGTCGGCAACGCGCCTTTGACTCCTCTGGGGTCGCAAACGACCATAGGCACTTGCCATCAAGCAGGCTGTATACGCGTTTGCAACCGTCGCGGCATAAAAAAGATAACTATCGTAATTAACAATCGTCCAGTTTTCTTGGAATCCATCCAAGAAATCCGATTGTCAATACGATATTCAGGAACTATCGGGATTCTAGGCTACACTTATTTTATATGGATTATGTTTTAATTAGAATCATATATGGAATTAATGAATCCATTGTTATCTCTGTTCTCTTAAAGCAGTCAGAAATTGTCAAATACTCGTAAAATATGAACTAAGGTATGACATAATAACTATAAACTTGTATGTCACCCAACGCTTATTTTCACCAATCCGTGAAAACCATTTGATATAGTCATGTAATATTAACTTAAATTAATTCAAATTGTAACTAATATTATACATTAACCGTGGTGTTAATTAGTTTAATAGTTATTTTAATTATGTTAAACAAGTATCAGACCTCGTAGTACATTAAACGAAGGTTACCTATACCCGGTTGTAGAACTAAATCCCGATAAGCTCTCCACGGAGATAACTTTAATGTAAAACATGGGTGTGCTCCACTTTATCCATAGCTATCTATTTTATTTTATGAATGCATCCCGGGAGCATGAAATCGGAAAGTTTTTCCTACGGCATTCGAATCAATTCGATTTTGTTTGTATCGCGTCATGCAAAATTTATCTGTATTACGTTTGTTTATCAAAGAAAATATATAAGTAGTGGGGCAGAGTACTCGAAAAAATTGTCGTAAATGTGGACACGCTGGACAAAAGCATCAATTTTTTTTCAGGCACTTGTTAGGTCCATAGCTTTAAGTTTTTGATAGGAACCAACTCCTCCGACGGCCATATTTAATTTTAATGCGGCCGTTTTGAATTATAGTTAATTATTAATATCTCGAGTTCTAAGTCACTTAGGATCACTAACTTGGTGTCTAAATATACATACTGTTTATGCTGAGTATATGCTGAACCGCATACTTATATAACACTGCATATACATGTTAAACTTCTTTGTTCCTAGAGTTGGTTTAAGTTATGCTAAAAACCAATTAATAAATTTATTATATTTTTATTACTTGTTATTATAGAGGCTATATAGTAATACATAATCTGCAGAAATTTCAAGTGTCTAAATATTACGGTTCTAGAGATATACCGATTGTTATGGGCGGGCAAAAAAACGCCATAAAATTACGTTTCATGTGTGAGAGCACTGTTTAATGTTTAATTTATTTTTAAAGCAGCAAGAGAAAAATAACTTCTATGAAAATTTGAACAGTCTAGCTATTGCTGACACTCAGCCGGATGGACAGCGGAAGCTTAGGAACAGGGTTCCGTTTGATATCCTGGGAACTCGACTAAAAAATATCTAGGTAGTTAAATTCCTTTACCTCAAATATGTATATTTAGACCACAGACCATATATCCTAGGTTTACTGGTCTGTGATTTAGACATTAAGCTTGTGATTCTACGCTATTGAGAACTCGAGATATTAATGATATACGTATAATTCAAAACAAATACCTGAAAAAAATTTGGTGCTTTTGTCCAGCGTGTCCACATTATCACCTGAAACTGAGTGAAATGGGTATTTTTTTAAGAAGATCGCCTTTCGTATTTTAGAATATAGAATAGAATAGAATAGAATTTATTTATGACAACAACACATACATACACATAGATCACAAATACAAAAGAGAGAACAACATTGCCACGAAATGGTTCCATCTCAGCGTTGTGCTGGCCTGGTGGCCAGCGCTGGTCTTCCGATAGAACCATCCGGTGATTCCACATATTTTCGACATATTTTGTGCCCGGATAATTACTAATCATGTCGAAGATGAAAATGTTAGTTGATCCCAAAGCTCGTTTAAAAAGTTTATGTTTATGTACGCAATTACACTGTATTACACTGTATTACTATACAATACCAACTGAATATTCATCATCATCCCCTACTAGCAGTTTTCCGGTTGTGCCCCAAAGGAGTCCGGGGTCCGCTTTATCACATAATCCCAATATTTGGCGTAGGCACTACGTTTACGAAAGCGACTGATATCTTACCTTCCAAGCCAGAGGCAAAACTAAACCTTATTGGGATTAAACCGGTTTCCTCACGATGTTTTTCTTCACGGAAAAGCCATTGTTAAATATCAGGTGATATTTCATAGATGAGTTTTTTTTAACCCAGTGGTCCGAACCCACGACCTCTAGATTAGAAGTCGCATGGCTTACCGCTCGGCTAGGTGCAGCGGCAGTTACCTGCAGAAAACTGACATATACCTACTTAATAAATTAAATCCGAATAATATAAATACATTTTTGTATTAAGCAGTAACGCTGCTAACGAAATTATATTTTTTTAAATTAAAGGAAAAATTGAAAAATGTAATGCTTCAAGCCGGATTCGAACAGGCAGCGTTACTGCTTAATACAAAAAATAATTTAGTATGGGGTGTCACATCGTTACTGACGATTTCTCAATATAATTTGAGACGTTGGTGCGTTAAAGAAGTCTAAGTCTTCCGGTAGATGTCGCTATACACGCCTCCCTAAGGCGTTTGTAGGAAGGAACCGATTGAAAGATTTGGTGGCCGGACCGGATTGTTCCGTGTTTTCTATGTATTTATTTATCTATATAAGTATGTTTATCGTCGTCTAGTACTCGTACCCATAGTACAAGCTTTGCTTAGTTTGGGACTAGGTCGATTTGTGTAAGACTGTCCCCTAATATTTATTTATTTATTCACATATATAACGTGGATGACAACATAGGATACATAGGGATTAGAGTTGATACGGGTGTTTACGCGGACGATTCAAGTCAGAGACAAATAAAATAGGACCCATGTGGAACATAGCTAAACAAGTTACATCCTAACATCTAATTTATAAGTAAGTAGCCCGCAACAGCTGGCTTCGAACTTTAATTAAAAAACGATGAATCGGAATTCTTAAATGACTTGCAATATACGAGGCAGTTCACAGCGAGTTCACACTTGCCTTGTACCTCGGTTCCAGCGGTATACAGCATGTTTTATTATAGAACAAACGTGGTTAATCTACTACAGACTAGCCAACAGCCTAATGGTAAGCGGCCATAAATAGCCAGCAAATAAATATGAATGCGCCACATGAGCGACGCGGATGATATTCGTATTTTAAAATGATGATTCGCCATGTTGCCGGCTTAAGGCTTATTATCCACCAGAGCAGTAAGGAAGGTAATAGACCGATGTGCAAGGGTAAATCCACCAATAGCATTGCTAGCCTCGCTCACCTATCTCTTGCCATTGGTGTATTCTTTCCTCGCTCACCCTAAAGACATATGAACAGTGCTAATCCGCCAAAGTATCAATTGTAAGGGGCTTGTTCAACATTCACGTATTGAATTCGATTTAGTTTAGTATTAATAGAGCAGCTTGTTCTGACACGTAAGGCTTCGCACGTGGACGCAAACGCGCACGTGAAGTACTAAACTAATCTCGATCCAATACATGAAGTTGAATTGAGCCCCTGGAGTACTAGTTGACGGTGGTAGTTGTCAAGCACGATAGCGTGATTGTCAAGTAAATAATAAGGGGTTTAGAAGTGAATAGTAGGCACAAAGCTTCAAGTTCAAATTTTGTCAAAAAACACCAGTAAAAAACTACGTTATGCAGTCGAGCTTAAAGTAGTTTTTTACTAACCTTTGTTTGATTGAATTTAATCTTAAAGTTTTGCACCGGCTATACATTTCTTACAGGCGATATTTTTTACGGGATACTTGAGCCAAGGTGTCCATCGGTACTTTTTAATCGTTTTTGAATTCTTCAAGCAGTTGTAATCAGTTCACTGTTAGAATTGGTTTGGCGCGTTTTGTCATTCTTATCGTCGTCGCAAAAACCTGCAGGCCTAATCGGACGTTTTTTGCCGCCGGCTATAAATTGTGCTCATTGTTAAAGAAGATAAAATAATGAAATAAATTGCGAGTAAAATGTAGGTCTACGGTAGGTAGATGCAGGTGAATTTAATATTACAAGTTAAACAACACTTTGTATGGTTAGCTAGAGTTAAGTGTGGCCATTTGTACCTTCTCACCGTCAGCGTCACTATTGTAGAGGTTTAAAAATAAAGAAAGAAAGAAAAAAGAAGATACATTTATTCACGAACGCACACTAGACACCCATACTAGAACTAGGATACACATACCTATTAACTAAAAAACACATAAAACAAGTGTCTGTGGCAGTGAACCGATTCGTACTAACACCTACTTTTTCTATTTGCAGTAACGTGCACTCGGGTAATTCCGAAAATTACTAATATCTACTAAACGCGGCTACATGATTTGCTCTGGCAACACTCCCTATTTCCACACGTTCAAGTTGAACGTCATAGGGAGTGTTGCCAGAGCAAATAATGTAGCCACGTTTACAATACAATACAATACAAATAGTCTTTATTGCACTTCTCACACAAACAAAGCAGTTAAAAAGAGAAACAATACAATAACATTTAGGTAGAGGTGTCTAGCTCTTCAGCGATAAGACCGCCTGTTGTCTAACAGGCGGTCTTATCGCTGAAGAGCGATCTCTTCTAGACAACCTTTGGGTATCGGAGAAAGAGCTAAAACTGGATACATATATTGGCGCGTATTAACGCGTTTAGTAGATATTAGTAATTTTCGGAATTACCCGACTGCACGTTATATTCTTCCAGGTTGGTCCCATTGTTATCAAAACTGCAGTTGGATGATGAGAATCATGAGGGATCTACTATTAACGAAGAGGACTCCTCAAATAGGTACCTACGCCACAAATAAATTAGGCACGCGTGTAGCACTTAACTTCGGTACCTATTTTCTATTATAACTCATATATTTATATTTACACCCGGACATCACACATTTGGTAAAGTGGAACTAAAAATGAAGACAACAGATGACTTATGGAAGTCCTCAATGCTGTAGATAGTACCGTAAAATGGGGTGAGTAGGGTGAAAACTGTCATTCAAACCTCGATAACATTTTATTTTTACTTATACAAACTGAATGGTTTATATAATAAGTGTTCCGGACGTTTGTATTTTAGTTTTTATTTTATTTTGGGTAGTTCCATTTCATAACATTGACGACAAACAGGAAACCCACCTCACCCCGTAGTCCCTCGTAGTTGGGGTGAGATGGGTTTTCATACAAAGGTGATTTTGGAAGATTTTTGGATCTTTTTTTTTTATTATGAGTATTACTATAGCTCCATTTTAAATTGGAATACATTATTTAGCCCCAACCCCATCCTGCGGTTGATAGCGGACAGGCTAGATTGTCCGTACATGAGGCACTGTTGCGAAATGCATGTTTCCAACAGTGCATATTTGTATAGATTTGTAATAAGTAATAATGATTTGTTGCCTAGTGTAATCTTAAGAAACATGTAACTTTCTGTATGAGTCCTGGTTACTTGAAATAAATGTTTTCATTCATTCATTCATTATTTTTGTAGCAGTAGCCTTAAAAAACCATCTCACCCCCCTTTCATACCTTCTCTCCCCATTCATAACCCAACTCTCCCCGCGAACCCTACTCACCCCATTTTACGGTACTCGTCGGTCAAAGATTCTGCTATGATTCCGTTGAAATAGCAACTAATGAAGTGCCAAAGGTGATATGACGAGATCCTTGAGGAATAGGCCCACATACAGCGATTTGGTTTATTTCTGTAATAATCAACGCATGTGCTTTCGAAAAGCAGTTCATCATCGTGCAGTAAATAGTTAATTTAGATTTAAGAGTCCGCAGTAAGCTCGATTCTCCATACAAACGTAGTTACGCTCTCATTTTAAAACTACGTGTTGGATTGTAACGAAACTTTGCATATACAATAACATGAGGTATATCTATGTCTGTAATTAGTTTATGTAGCTTCAGATACCATAGTAAAAAAAATACAGCGAATTTAAGTTTTTCATACAAAACTTGTTTTTGCTGCATTTCGTTTGTTTTATAAACTGGAACCATATAAACTAATTACAGACATAGAAATACCTCATGTCATTATATATGCAAAGTTTCGTCACAATCCAACAGGTAGTTTTAAAATGAGAGCGTAACTACGTTTGTATGGGAAGGTGAAATTCGGCCGAGCTTACTGCGGACTCTTAAATAAACTAATATTGTACGCCTGACAGGCAAATTATAGTGATTCTACTAAAATAAATAATGTAGCCTTACTATAACACCTATAATTATGCAATAAATGAATTCTATTCTATTCTATTCTTCTATAAATACTGAAATATAAGTATAGAAAACAACAAGACCCAGAAACAAATATTCATACTCATCACACAAATATTTGCCCTTACCGGGATTCGAACCCGGGACCTTCAGCTTCGTAGGCAGCGTCACTACCCACTAGGCTAACCGGTCGTCTAAAACATCGGTCGTCGTACATAAAAGGAAATACCTAGAAAGAAAAAAATAACCATGATCGAATGTAGCCTAAGGCTGGAATCGTTCATTCGATTACGGTAAATTTTTTTCTTTGCGTTTTGTTATCTGCATCAAATAATTTAAATTGTACCATGGCAACTTTCTCGTTAAATTAGGATACGTGACTTAACCAGTAGAGACGCGATTTCTAAAGCTTCTTTGCTACGTCACATCCTTCAAGGACGTACATCTTATTTGAGGACCTACATATATTTAAAAAAAACTCCCCTTTCATCAACGTCAGTCACTCTCTGATCTTGGATAATATTATGGGTTTCCAAATATTTGTGACATACATAATACAAATAATTATATACAATATATGTGATTCGATTGCGAGATATTGGGCTTTAAAGCCCTAATTTTTGTTCGAGTCATGTGTCCTCCCCGCCGGCTAAATGGCTACTACTTACTGGGGATGTGAAAAAAATCGTGGTAGTAGTACCTACATATAATGAATTTAAAAGGAAAACTATCACGGACAAGTAGGCATAAGTAGTTACCGAGTAATAGTCGACCAAATTAATGTGTACTTGGAAAGGCCAATTTTCGTACAAATTCGGCCGACGCCACCTCACCGCACGTCGATGTAACTAAGACAGACAGGCAACTACGGAACCCTACACTGCGCGTGGCCCGACACGCACTTTTTATATTACACGGTTTTTTATATTACATTATTTACTCACTCGTGTAAGAGAACTATTTCTCTACTCAGCGTTAATTCCGGTAGCATCAATTATTTGTTTCGGAGCCCGGGGTCATCTAGCTAGACGAGTGAATACAAGAGAACGAATATAGATAAACCTTACCTAAACTAAAAGACTCAAGGTTTGTTTCACAGGCGTTTGAAGGCCTTTTGAGAAACTTCGTGGGCAGTCGCGATGACTAACGGCCGTATTCATAAACTTCCTATAAGCCTGTTTTAACTAAAACGGCGTTAAAATTCACTTTGACATTTGTGTTCGTAAGAAAGGGACAAAGCACATTTTATTTAGCAGGCATTTTAAGTTTTATGAATAAGGGGGTAAGTGTCTGACGTTCGAAGATATAAATAAACTTAATAAAATTCCGCTTGCGTTTTTAAGATAAGTACAATGTTGCGCAGTCCGCATCAATTGCATACTTTACTTATGTTACGTATAACTTAATACAAAAACCGGTGGAGGCGAGGTAACTGACCTCTCATTCAACTTGCAAAGTTGTGCCTTTTTTAGCTCCAACAAATTCGGCATTTCAACTGCAAGGACAGTATATATTATATTTAGTGATCGTAATCAACGTGCTGAATTGGTGGCAAAGTATGGTTGACAAAAAAACAAATACTCAAGTATTTTAAATATTATTATATTTCACAAATTATAACATTTATATACATATTTACTATCACTTCTGCAATTATGCTGAATAAACTACTAAAATTTGTTCAACAGATTTTGCCGTCAGTCGTTCACGACGATTGGAAAAAATCCATTTTAAATAACTAAATGACCTTTCGACGTTGACAGAAGTCACGGGAAGGTAATTTAAGCTATTAAAATATTGCACGCAACTTTTATTGACGCCCTCCGGCATATTTACCTCTTTTCCTTCCATCAGTTGCTGCACGACTTTTACAGTACTGTAACCGGGGTTTCTATTCAGAACATTTTTTAATTTAAAATAAATTTCTTTGCCTGTGGGATGCAATCTCAACTTTGCTATTCTTTTTATCAAGTCAGACACAATTTTTAATGAACATTTTAGTTCTAGTTTTGGATCCTCCAGCAATTGAATTGATTTGGCGATAATGTTGAATTGTGTGTCAACGAACAATAACTCTGATTTTAAATTGCAATTGCGAAAAATTTTCTTGGCGTCGACAATTGCTCTTGCTTCACGTGAATCTAAAGCATTGATCACAGCCTTGATTTCATTAAAATATTTGTTGTAATATGACGCAGCATTTAACCATGTTCCCCATCTGGTTATTACTGGTCGCGGAGGAAGAGGAATGTTCGGATACATCAATCGGAGTTTTTGCGTTCTAGAAGGGGCTTTGAGGAAAACTTTTTTTACGCAGTCTATTAATTTGTTAATTGTAGGATAAAGAATTCTCACTTTTTCTGCGACGCGATTCAGTCCGTGTGCTAAGCATGTTAAATGTGTTAAATTGGGATATTCCTGTGTGAGACATTTACCCGCCTTAAGCATGTATGATCCAGCATCAGTAATGAAAAACAGTAATTTGTCTAAGTTCTCATTATATTTATGGCCCCAAAGATCTTCAAGAGTTTCTTTAACGAGTTTGGTTGTCGTTAAATAATTAGTTTTCTCCAGAACTTTTGAAGTAAACAAATGCATTTTGGTTCTTGTTCCATCCAGGGACTGAATCAAAACATTGGCCACTTTTTTTCCACACGAGTCGGTTGTTTCATCGACGCTAAGGCATATCGTCTTATCTTGCAGTTCCTGCCTAATTTGTTCTTTTTTTTCCTCGTAAATGATTGGGAGATAGTTCAGCCGTATATTAGATTCACTGGGCAAATTGACGCTATTTCCATATTTATTGCTTAACATGTTTTCCATGAAATTCCGAAATTTTGGGTTGTCAAGTTTTGACCACGGTATATTACATTGAATCATAAATTCAGCCAAGTCTCTGTTAAACTGTTTTTGTTCATTTTTCTTGTTGTTATGTTTTTGGTGTAAATCAGTTTTTACATGCCGGTCCAAACTGAATAAAGAGAGATGTAATGACGAATTACACAATTTACAAAATAACGTTCTTTCTTTGACTTCAAAATCAGGGTTGTCTTTTAAGCTGTGTTGTAGCTTCGAATGTGAGTACGAATCACTCATTTTATTTTGATGAGATTTCGACTTTATATGCTTATTTATATTGTATTTTTTATTTTTAATATTGACATTGCAAATTGTACATCGCGTGCCTACATCCGTCGTTATAATATCCGGGTATAGTGTTAACTCCATACTGTGAATATAAATACTGTTACCATAATGTGCACTTTACTAAGACTCCACTTGAAATACTTGATTATCATCAACTCGAGATACGACGTGCCTTTATTTAGATTAAAATAAACTCTTCGCGTAATGTTATCGAATGTTCAGCTGCAGTTATATGTTTATGTATGACAAATTAATGTCATTTTGACGTACATTGTTTTAAAAATATTTAGGGCGGAAAAGGTTTTGTACAGTGTAGATTTATTATCTAGAGATGTAATCCTATGTTGGCAAGTATTTGTTTTATAGTGATTGTGTAAAACTAGAAAATAAATAATTGAATATTCGCTTTTTCTGTCAACCATACACTTTGCCACGAAAATTGCACGTTGATTACGATCACTAATTATATTATGTCTGTTGCTAGTTTTTACCGCAGTTTTACTTGCGCGAATTTTTTTTGTTGATGAGAACTGGAACGACCGGACGAAACGGAAGAATCAAGAATTCAACAGACGGACAGACGGACATAGCGAAACTATAAGGGTTCCTTACTGACTACGGAACCCTAAAAAGCGATACACTCACAACAACAGCATATTCATTATGTCAATAAACAACAGTTACATACTCGTAAAACATAGATTTAAAGATTTTAAAGATTTTTTACTTAATCCTACTAATATTATAAATGCGAAAGTTTAGATGTTTGGATGTTTGTTACTCAATCACGCTTAAACGGCTTAACCGATTTGAATGAAATTTTGCACTAGGATAATTTATAGCCTGAATTAAAATATAGGATAGTTTTTATCCCGGGTCCACGCGGACGTAGTCGCGGGCGGAAGCTAGTTATATAATAATTGTCGGTCTGTTACAATTGAGATAAAGTAAGTAAGTTATGGACATATTTTGAATCCCGGGGCAGGACAAAGGATTATATTAATAATAAATACTCTTTATTGCACCACCACAAGAGAAAAAAATCTTACAAAAAATGTGCTAGTTACTAGTTTATTAGTTAGTTTTGTTAGGATAGTTTTTATTCAGAAATCGTCCCCTAAGAAGGTGAAATAATGTGTCGAAAATTTGGATGGAGATACGATATAAATGCCACGAAGCTCCACGCGGACGAAGTAGCGGGCAAAGCTAGAGATTTATAAATAAAAATCTTTATTCCTTTCGATGCCATGAATTAGTTGTTTTTTGTTCCGGGTTGCCCATCGGAAATTTTCACGCGCCGCCACTGGTGTCAAAGTTAAGGCTTGTACACCCGCTAAAGTCCTTGAGCGTATGGGCGGAGCCTCGACCCTCTCCCTGCGCAAGTCGCACAACCCGCCGTCGTTTATAAAGCGTTACATAGATTAAATTAGGTAAGATTACAGACGCGTCATCGCGCATCGTTACCCATGCAAGGCTGGACGTGGGTGGGTGACATTCGTCATGCTTAATTGAGACGTGATATTTGTCATACATATATTACATAATTGATTAAGTTCAAAAATGATGTCCCTACTATTATAATACTATTTACTTACGATTAGTGTAGTTCTGTCAGCACGGCTAGCACGAGACGGCCACGGCATACTCTCGATTTTTCTCGCACTATCGGTCTCTCTCTTATTAGAACTTTAGGAAAGAGAGGTATAGTGTGAGAAAAATCGAGAGTATGTCGCGGCCGTCTCGTGCTAGCCGTGCTAGTGAAAACGAAATTCGTTCGAATAACTCTCATTGTCGCTCGAACTAGCAAGCGAGACAGAGAGGGAGATACACGAACGAAGTTCGGTTTCGTACCGCGGTAGGCCCTCAGCACGCCTAGCACTAGACGGCCGCAACATACTTTAGATTTTTCTCGCACTATACCTCTGTTACTAAATATTCTAATAAGAGTGCGAAAAAAATATGAAGGTAATAATAATAATCCATACCTACTGTTGCCCTTAGGCCATTTTTTAATGTCGCTATTAATAGGGGCCCATCTAGCAGTTAGCGAGTCACCGTCTGCCAGAGATAAAATGTGAAACAGTTTTATTGGGCAGGCGTCCGATGTTTCATCCAATAGCCCAGCTACTAGTCCATCATTTTCACCTAATAACCCGTTTTATTTAGATTCCATCAACTAGCAATAGACTCTTACACCCCAGCGGATGCTGTTTCTGTGTGCGTCCCATGACACGGGCAGAGACAGCATCCGCTTGGTGTACTCCTTGCATTTTATTAAATTGTCAAAAGGGCCTCTACGTGTTGACTCAGAGCTCCATGCACGCCTCCCAAAGGTCCGGGACATCATTGTCCCGTGAGCGGGAAAGAAATATAATCCATCCATCCGCCAACACAGTTAACTGACCATCCTGTATTTATACAAGAACCTTATTACAATGCACATAAAGTGCACGGATGGTCAGTCAGCTGTCTTGTCGATAGTACCTACTACTTTACAAACCACGAAATAGATTTTACTATACGAATCACAAAACGGATTGTCCACTCTATGCAACAAATATAGTCCACAATTTCCACAAATATTTAAAAATTTCGGCGCAGCGCAAATTGACACAGGTCCGTCATGCAACGTGTCTCGTCCCGCAATGACCGGATGGACGAAAACGGGGAGGCGTAGGAACTTTGGCGGAATATTTCAGAAAACGAGGTAATTTTTTAAGAAAATTAAGAAAGTAAGAAAATGATGCCCTTGTTCATTATTGTATGAAGAAAGTTATAAAATTTCATATTATTCTGATAAAAAATGGAGCAGTAAAATGGTTACAAGTGAAAAAATAGGGGTGACTAGATTTTTTTTTCTCTAATTTTTATTGTTAAAATGGATTTTACGAAAACTATGACCCGTCGCATATCTTGCAGATTATGATATATTTTTTTCGACGACAAAAATGTTACGTTATAATGTATAAAACGGTTACTAAACCACTCATTTTCACGAAAATTTCGAATGTGCAGCCTTAATTAAAAATTAAAATCTTAATACGTAAATTGACATTGTTTATTTTTGTTTAAAATTAATTATCCACTAGTTGTTAAATGACAATCCGTACTCGGAGATACTATTTCCACTTTCTGTATTGACATTTTGAATATTATTTAATTTTGATTTCTTATTATTAATTATTGACGATCGTGATAAGGATTCTTATAATTTTGACATTGTATGCGAATCTATATTGTAATTTTTATCTCGAAATAAATAAATCTAAATCTAAATCTAATGCTTTCTGCTACATTTTTGTACTTAAATGACCAATGTTGATGGTAAAATAATCATAAAAAATTAACCCTCTTGACGACTCAAGCGCACTGAAAAAAGAGCAGGTGTACAAACTATATAAAAGGTCAAAGAAATAAAAAAAAGTAAAGTCACATGTAATCTATTTATTTGGATTACCTATATAGGATCCTGCCATAATAATTGGCTACCCCACCAAACTAGGTGCAAAAACTGAATTACTAAATAATTAATAAAGTAGGTAGTATTTTTTAAATATTTTTTTTATTATCGAAACTTGACGCCGTTAAATTTGGCAAATAAATTTATATCATCACTTCAAAACGTGTTTCCAAAATTCCGAGCATCGGCAGGCGTAAAGAAGTGGGAGTTGAAATGAGTTTTACCAATACTTTTTATACAGTAATAAAGCGGGCGTGAGATTCCTGGTGTGTCGAAAAAAAATGTTTTACTTTTATTTATATAATTCGTAATATCGTCAAAGTAGTAAGAGCTGGACGGGTGTTTGTTTCCTCGACTGTACTTGATTGGATGCGATCTGTTGCAAACATATAACCATACCTCATCTGGTGGTAATGGTAGAAATGCACTCATTTTACTGTTATTCGCTATTATACTACCGCTCTAAAATTATAAGTATTCTACATAATTTAAGTTATGGCACTCCAGGTCTATTACTTTTTTAATGTTTTTCTATATTCTAAAGATCCCAACTAACATTTTGGTGTCAGCTAAGGGTTTTTTTATAACGTTAAGTTTTATTATAACCTTAACCTTTATAAGTGAGTTATAATTATCTCATTTGGAAGTAATAGTGTTACAGAGGAGTTAAGAGAAGAAATAACTACAAAGGTATTACTAGAGCCTTTTGAACGCTGCTAAAAAGGTTTTAGAGTTATAAGAGTGTTACTCAAAGCAACTATACTTAAGATGTTAAAGCTTTAACCTCTTTGTAACGCTTAAACCTTTACAGGAGTGCTCGCTGACGCTCATTAACTCTTATTGCTTTTTAGTTGTTGCCGTGGAGTGTCTTATTAAGCTTAAGGTGTTATATCTACTATAAGGTGCAGGCAGAGACTTTATAACAGAGTTGGTCAAGAGTGTTGTAACACAACATACTAGAAGTGTTGAACAACTCATTTGTAAGTATTGAAACTTTTTCTATCACTTAAGGTGTTAGGCAGATACACTTTAAAGACACTGTAACACCGTTATGAAGGCAAAGCCTGCACAGTATTCTTGACTACAGGTGTTGTAACTCATTAAGCGTTATAGATGACTTAACTGACGCCTAAAGCTTTAATGTAAGTTCGCCATTGTTTTCGTGAACTCCAACCTACAAATTGATTAGGTTATTCAATATTTGTCATCAAAATACTTTACTATTTATGTTACTCTTGCCATTCTATGAATGGCACTTAATTTAAGACGCCGCTGCTGCATTGGCAAAGAAATAAGATTAGAAAATGATAAAAACTTTAGGTGTCTATTTTATTCCTTATAAGTTTTATTAGAAACCCTTAATAAATCCTGGGCGCGTTAAAATTGAGATGGGAAACATGATATACACTTACCGTACAATCACAAGGGCAGATTGTTTTCACTTAATGTCACAAACACTTCCAATTTAATTCACTTTCAATTAGTACGACTCCTGTCACATTGATTAATACCTACTAACTATCTTCGCCATTTTGTCGGTAGATTTGTTTCATAATTTTATAGTAAAGAAAATTGTAAGATGCTCACTTGAAACTGAGTGAGCGCAAGAGTGTTATAACACTCTCAGCTAACACCTTAAGCGTTACTACGGTGTTTGTAGAGCGTTGGTCAACAGTATGGGTGTCAGATAACACTGCTCTACAGGCTTTCTAACACCTTTACCTGTAAGACGTGGGCCTCTTTTGTGGTTATAAGGGTGTTAGAGCATGCTCTAACACCTTTTTTACAGTCATTCATAACACCTTAACACTTGGCTGGAACCGATATAAGAATTATATAAGGGTTATTTTAACGCTAGTGTGCTAGTTGGGATACCTATGTGACTGTTTGTTGCATAAATATAAATATACAGGGTGTTTGCTCTATCGTTTGCCAAATTAAAACGGCAGGTAGGTTGGGTCAATAGCTACCTTTTCCGGCCTCCAAAAAATTTTTGTCCACTGGTATTTTTTTTGTATTCTCTTAAAATAATTTAGAAAACTTCTATATGCTTACGCGGTTCAACATGAATTAAAAAAAAAGAAGAGGTAGAGCCTAATTTTTTATTTTATTGTAATGTGTAATGTTGTACGGCTCTATCAAAGTCAAAATTATTTAAAAGTAACGTCTACTTATTTTTTTATTAACCCTCAGAAAAAAATTAAGATGCAAGAATTTCGTCTTGGGTAACTTTGATTTGCAATTTTAAAAAAAAGTAAAAATGATAATGTTCTTAAAACTTTAAAAAAGTTCTCTAGTTTATCCTCTTTCTAATTATGTGCAATAATGCGAAAAACCCTTTAAGGAACTTTATTAATTTGCCAATTTTGTGTAAGGGACGGACTAGGCTCTTAATCGGCGTACAATATTTTTTGTAAACCACACGTGACACATGCATCAGCTGTCTCTCTCTTTCGTCAAATAAACGATAAACGATGCCAACCAGGCAATTAAATTAAATAAGCAGGTTTTTATGTAAATAACATACTGTAAGTAGTGTAGGTAATAGTCAAATTTTAATCATTTCAATCAATAAATTCGTCTTTACAAGTTTTGCTCGAATTGACGGCCTTTATTACAAATGCACGCGTAGCATCTGTTTGTGAGTGGCTACCGCGAAACGAAAACGAACTTCATTCGTGTATCTCCGTCTTTGTCGCTCGAACTAGCAAGTGCGACAGAGAGGGAGATACACGAACGAAGTTCGTTTTCATTTCGCGGTAGCCTTTCAGATGCTACGCGTGCGTTCGTATGATAGTCGTCAATCTGCAAGTCTTGCTTACCTACTACTCGTATTTAGCGAAAGTATGTTTTTTATCGCTTGCCGGTCACGAGCCTAGTGCGTCCCATACACAAAATTGGCAAATTAATAAAGTTCATTGAAGGTTTTTTGGCATTATTGTACATCATTAGAAAGAGGAAAGACTAGGGAACTTTTTTTAAAGAATTTTAAGAACATTATCAATTTTAGTTTTATTTTTAAATTGCAAATTAAAGTTACCCAAGACGAAATTCTTGCATCGTAATTTTTTTTTGAGGGTTAATAAAAAATAAGTAGATGTTACTTGCAAATAATTTTGACTTTGATAGAGCCGTACAACATTACACATTACAATGAAATAAAAAATTAGGCTCTACCATTCCTTTTTTTTTATCAAGTTGAAACTCGTTAGCATATAGAAAATTTCTAAATTATTTTAAAAGAATACAAAAATACCAGTGGACACAAAAATTATTTGGAGGCCGGAAAAGATAGCTAATGACCCAACCTACCTGCTGTTTTAATTTGGCAAATGATGGAGCAAACACCCTGTATATATATTTTTGTCAACAAGCCAACTTAGGGTGAGTTGCACCAAACCGTCTGTGATTACAGAGCGTTGTTCGTTAAAATCTGAATGTATGGAAAGTTTATATGGAATGACAGCTGCCGGCGTCATATTTATTGTCGTTCGGCCTGTAATCGTCAGTTCGTGCAACCCGCCCTAAGTAGTGTTATTTGACAAAGGTCTTCTGTATGTTTTTACCAAATAGAATTCAAAGCAATCAAGTAGGTACCAACTAGGACCATAATTACAATTATATTAACGAAAATCTACGTCCCAGTGGGCGGTGCGGCCTGTAGATGCTCCCTACACCCACGGCTATATTTTAATTGGTCTGCCCATTCATATTCATGAGAATTGTCACTAATGACCCGTATGTGTTAATTCCATACGCGCTACTCAGGATTTAGAGCACGAAATAGAAAATAATACTTACGTGCAGAAAGTCCACTGCCTATCTAACCCGCCGTTTGACAGGACAACTCGACGTCTCCCTTCTTTGCGCATCGCATAACACGTGCGTGCTCTTTCGAAACGGAGGGTTATCAAATTTGCGCGTCACGCGTTTGACGCACATATTTGATAACCCCATCCAGAAGCACTGGCTGTGGTTTAGACGCAAGCGGGCAGGTGGGTGACGAGTGGGCGTTAATAAACCGAACTCGATCCTATGCAAGATATGGTGCTCGTCGCCCGGCTGCCCGCTGGCGTCCAGACCGCAGCCTTATTAGCGCAACACAGCGACCGAGTGCCTATGCGAATTGTCGGCTCGGAGCGCGTTGAGACCACCTATATGTGAAATACTAGTTATATATCCCTAAATTACACATTACCTTACAATCGGTGTCTGTTGGAACTCGGATGGGTTCATTGCGTTAAAAAACGCCATACATTCTTCACGTTCGCGTCATAAGTTTAATTTAGTGACATAGATATGCTTTATTTGTAAAGCACAGGTATGTACATAGGTGTTATTGTTGTGTTGTGTATGTTTAGCCAAAAGGCGTACACATAGCTACAATTAGCATGCAGCATGTAATCTTTTTAAGTTTAATGTCAAAATTATTAAAATAAATTAAATTAAAATGTCATTCTTATCACTTAAATCGTTTTTTACGGAACCTTCACTGGAATGAACTGCAGTGGCGACGGTTCAAGTGTTTACTGTGTATTTTTAAATGATAAAGTTGCTTAAATATACATCTATAACAGTGTTATTGGTTTAAGGGTAATATCAATGTAGGTAGCATGTTTGAATCGTAAAATAGAACACTATTTAACGTATGATCTAGTACTTAAGAACTACCATCCTTATAAGATTCGATCTAACAGGATCTCAAGTTATACTACCGGTAAAAAAGTAATAAAAAGTAAGCATCGCTTAGACTGGTCATCAATGTTGGAATCCCATAATAATATCATTATAACATTCATAATAATTAAGCTAAAATGCAAGAAAAAAGTCAATGTTTGATTTCATAAACTGCGTCGGCGCCGAGTTGCCATTTAAGCTGGATTTAATTAATCGTGGAGCTACGTGCGACGCCTACGACAACCCTAATAACCTTATTTATCGTAGCAACCCTGGATAACGATGTAAAAAATCATAGATGCGTTAGTAGACAGATGAGTTGAACTTAGGCTGTTCGAAATTACCGTCTCAGAAATTAATTTACACATATATGGTTTTTTGTTACAGAGAACAAATCACCAACTTTATCATCAATATTACCTGCCTTGCTCTTGTCGGTGGAGTAACCGCCACTTTTCTGTGTCCATTGACTACCTCATACGACTCGACATCCGTTCTATCCTTTATTTGGCTAAAATATGTTAGCCTAGGCCTTCCTGTGCCTCTCTTGTCAGCGTCCATGACTCGCTCCCATAAAAAGCAATGCTCCAACATAAACTTCTAACTTTTAAGAATTTTGAAATCGGGCGTTGCATTCAAACTGTTTTTGAAATTCGTGCTTTTAAGAGATGCTTTTTGTCCTTTAATGCCTTTTTGGTCATAGCAATCCTCAGTATGATGTCAGATGTAATGTAACTTCCCAAATATTTACATTTCTGAACTTGGTCTTTTGTTCGTCTGCAAATCTCATGAATTGAACTTTCTTTCCATTTACTTGAACGCCCCCCAAGTCTGAATCTATTGCTATATGTATGGCCCGTTCTATAAAAATATTGAATGTGAGAGGTGAGAGTGGACAACCCTGCCTTAGACCTTGCCTGATCTTTTCCTTCCCCTTTTCTTCTCTACTTCTATAATAAGGAGAGAACTAATACAAAGAAAAAAATTCCGTGATCGCAAATTGCCTAATATTTAATAAAACACTTTAATTCATGACTAAGAATAATCAGGTATAAGATGTTGGCTCGCCCTTTAGTCGTGTCGGTGAGTTTATAGAGATACTGTATTTTACCGGAATACTAGAACTGCCAAGAAAACGTGACAAATCGAAAAAAACCAGCTATAACTATCTTTTTCATATTTTACACGATTATATACAATACACAACACTTCAAGAATTTTAAACTCGTTATCTTGTAATATAAGAATGAAATGGATAAAAGACACACGTATTTAATAAAACTCCGAAACACACGGTTACAATTGCAACTTGGATTCCGATGTATTAACGAAAATAACTGAGATAAATAAGACGTTTTCAACATCGAAAGCTATACTCAATCAAATCCCCCCTAATAGTCTTTACTATATCTTAAGACGCGTCTATTTCTTTAACTCATCTATAAGTGTGGAAACCGAAGTACATTACGTACAAGGACTATATTCCGATATAGTATTTCTTAGGACCTCTTAGCCACTTCGCCCTCATCTTGTATTCTAACCGCATAATAAATTTTACTTTGTACTCTGTAGGATCACTGGCAACACTAATAGGATGGTAATAGCGAGTAAAGTAGAGCAGCACTATTCTACATCTTTTAATACAACTTGTGGCATGGCAAGTAAAATAACAATATGCGGTGAGGACACAAAAAATCAGTTAGTCATAAATTTTTGCTCAACCAGTTAGTTTTCTAAAGGAAAATACAGTACGTAAGTATGTTTGCAGCTGTGGGTTCTTTGAGAAGGCTTCGTAATTTCTTTCCAATTGCTACCAAAGTTGCGCTTGCTCAATCGCTTCTCCATATTTCAGATTATGCTGACGTTTCCTAAATTGATCTCTCTGAGGAGCAAATTAACAAGCTTGAGCGTATTCAAAACTTATGTATCAGGTTCATATTTGGGTTAGGTACGCAAATATGACCACGTATCTAGTTAGCGTTCTCAACTCAAGTGGCTTCCTATCCGATCCAGACGTAACTCACATTCTCGCCCACCTTTATGGAATTCTTTTTAACCCTGTAACTCCTCGCTACCTCAAGGAACGCTTTAAATTTCTTTCTTCTGCTATGTCTGCTCAGAAGTTGCTTCTGAGTGTTCCCCCATCAAACTCGAAATTTTACAACAATTCTTTTACTTTCCGAGCTGTTCGATTGTGGAATTATTTGCCTATTGAAATTAAACGTTAACGTGTCTTCCCATTTATAAAACTTGACTTAAGCATTACTATTTTTCTCTTCCGTAACTAGTCATTCCTACTTGGTGTATGCTGTTTATTTTCGACTATAAGTGATACTGTTTTTATGACATTTAGTTATTGTATGTGTATATGTAAGTGTATTGTCTTTCTTATAGTTAAGTTGTTTATATTCTGTTTTTCTGTTTTCACCTACTTACTCTTTCTGGCATCGTCTCCACCACCGAAAGGTTGTCTGGAAGAGATCGCTTTTTAGCGATAAGACCGCCTGTTGTCTACCATTGTTTGTTTAATTTACCTTTATTTTTCTATTATCTACTATGTTTGGTGAGCAATATAGTACATTACGTACCTAGGGCGGTGAATTCGTGAATGGCCCAGACCGCAGGTGGCGAACCGAAGGTGAGGGCCATAAATATGCGATCTGGGGCTTTACGAATTACCGCCCGTGGTAAGTACACAATTTTACGTCTTCATCTTGCCACAATGCGAGTTTTACCGTACACGTAACGTGCAGTAAAACTCGCATTATGGCCAGGTGTGACGTAATAGTACATTGTGATACAAGTGAGGTATGTTGATAATTACATCAGACGCGGAATTATCACGCGAACTGCAGGTAAGCGTGATAAGAGAGCCGAGGATTGTAATTATCAAAGCTCACGCGTTTCATACGACGTTTTTCAACACATTTTGCGAGGAAAAAATCCTTTTCATAAGATGAAAATTTGATAGGCCTGTCAAGTTATTTTCTTTACTTATTGATGTCAACAGGTTTTTACTCACATGTTGTATACATCGTCAAGAATTTCTAGTGGCGTCCATTCTTTTTATCACTTTTCTAGTCACCACGAATCAACATTTTTGTTAATAACCCAACACGCATTAACAATGTTTACAAATATCTGTGAAATAACCTATAATGGCGCGCATCAATTTTTTTTGTGAAGTTTGCGCAGTGCGCGCGCATTAGATGAAATCTCTAAACAGCCATTACAAAATAAAATAAATAATTTCGTTTTAAAATGTTATCTTTATTAATTCATGTAAAATGTTATCAAAAGTGAATAGTTTTACTAAATTAACCGTTTCTATATCATATTCAAAAAGAAATAGTCAATTAATTAACAAAAGGATTTAATTTGTTTAGTCGGGTAAGAATCCATTTGCCGAGAATTAAAAAAAAAGCTGTACATTCTGTACAACCCGGTTAGTTTAAGAATGCACCGTGTGCATGCATGCACACGGTGCATTTCCTACATCTTGCTGCAAGGTGCCAACGTGACTTAATCGGGATATAACCATAACACACAAGTATCGTAATGTTATTAAACACGCGTGTTTAATATCCAGGATTATGAGCCTAAAAGCGACACAATAAGAGGTACGTTACGAGCAATTGTGTTGAAAAGAATATTTGTATTGTATTGTATTGTAAGTTTTGTAACGTCAGCACCAAATAGATACTTTACACGGTCGACTCAGCTTGACTCACATACAAACGTAGTTTAATTCACATTTAAATGGCGGACCTAGAAATGGCGAATACCATTTGTGTATACAAAGTTTCAGGTTATTCCAGCATCTCGTTTAAAAATTAGAACCAAACTACGTTTGTATGGAGATTCGAGCGTGCTGGCGACCCTTAACAGCTGCCAAAATAAGGAAATATACCGCAAAACATCTTTATAAGGTAGGTTAGGTTAAGTTACCTACTATTGGAGTAAGGATATGTATAGTCAAGTGTAAAAATATGGGTGCATACAACTTCTCATAAATATGGCCCATAGCACTTATGACGGCGGACATAAGATCGAGCTATGGGACGGACATATTTATAGGTAAGTTGCATGCACCCATATTTTTTTGGATACTACAATCTATTTTCCTTTCCGATATCGACATATTGGTTGCTACAGTCAAAAGGCACGTTCAAATTTACACCTTTTGACTCTTGACAATAATATTATTTTTATTTATTTTTTGGTGCTTTTCCATGTGAATACATAGTTTTAGTCTACCCGGACTTAACATAACCATGGTATATGTATATAAGACAAGTTACAATCAGCAGCAAAATAAATCATACCGAACAAGTGAAATTAAAGATTTTTGAAAAATCCAACTGCTTTTTTCAAATTTTATAGCCTATGTCACTCCCACGATCAAGAGGAATCCAACGACACCTCATATGTCGAAATCCGTCAAACGGTTTAGGCTGCAGGGCGTGCCAAAAAATAAGGTCACATACATACATACATACGCTCGAAAAACATAACCCTCCTTCGGCAGTCGGGTAGTAATACTGAAATCAACTCAAGGAGCCTTATGACCATATAATTATTTAGATCCTGTCCCTATTTACTGCTGAATGTAACATTAAACAAACAATAGTAAACCTTATTGGAAAACGTGAGGTCTTTTCTCAAATACCAGATTATACAGGAAACTGTGGTTTATGGGTGGGTTAAAGATCACATTACTTGGATAGTTTTAATTGTAAAATTATGCATTTGTCCTACTTACAAGCTGGTGGTGAATGTCTATAGAGATCACGTTCATGGATATTTTAGAGTTTCCAGTATTAGTAGTAATGTACTTAACCGCTCTCATGCTTTCGGATTTTCAAAAAGGTAGCCTAAACTGCTTCAAATTGTTAATTATCAAAGCAGCCCATACTTCGATTGGCAACCAAAGTTGCCACCATCAGTTATTAACTGTGGTTGCCACAAGCAAGTGAGTGGTTAAAGTCAGCATCATAATATAGTTAGTAACAGCCAAAGTAGCCAAAAATACCGTAACACATCCTTTACTTTTACAGTAATAAAGGCGCGTATTTGGCTGCTTTGGCCGTTACTGACTATGTGATGCTGACTCTTCGCTACTAATTTTTAATATCTTGCTTGGATTTTACAAAAAATATGATTGTTTGTATGAAATCATCGTTTTGGATTTTGTATTAAAATATATTGAGATAGAGTTCATGAAAATGACTTTCTAACATCAAAACTTTTAAATAAGTACTTGAACTTACACAATCAAAGAGTTCCATAGGTAACCTTTGGCCATCATCATCAGTTACACTTCACCAAATGTATGATTTACCTACTAGTAAGCTGTAGACCACGCAAGTCTTTTAATTATTTTATTTATTTTTTAGTTATTTTATTTTCATTCCCAAAAACCGCATCAGCAAAATATATCGAACCTGCTCACAATATTCACAAGAACCGGTGAGATATGGGACCTGTGGGGGAGTCAACACAACAGCCGGACATCTGAAAAAATCACCCCCAAGCATTCGCTTCGCTCGCTCGATCATCTATAGAATATAGCAAAATATCGGCATACGCGCCATTATATTTGTGGAATTCCATTCTCATCAGATCTTCACCAAATGTATGAGTATAAGAGACGATACATAATTATCTAAACAAACCAACTGAACAAATCGCTCTGAACATAAGTACATACAAATAAAACATGAAGACGAACAGAACCTCTTTCCTTCTATTGAAGTCGGTTAATAAATAAATTAACATCTGATTAAGTTACACAATTTCAATTAATTATGTCACTTATATTTGATAAATATACAATACAATACAAATATTATTTATTGTTCACCAAAGAACAACACTAAGAGAAAAACAACACTTAAATTAAACATAAACTGTGGGTAGACCAGAGGCGGTCTGATCGTTAAAAAGCGATCTCTTTCAGACTGGACTGGGTAGTGGAAGCGATGAAAAACAATTTAGCATTACTTGAAAATACAACTAGTACGAAGAACATTTTATTCATAAAATCCATTGAGTATTACGCTATGCGTGTGTATAATCCGCTAAGCACAGTATAATCCGCTAAGCACAATGTAACTCAGAAATTAACTATACTTTAAAAACTGTTTTATACGTTCTTGTTAATCCAATTATTTTACAAAATCTTTGACATGTACGGTTATTCTAAGAGATTAATTAAATTAACCGAATGCAGGGTGGCAAAAGGCGCATTCAGACTGCCCTGCGTAGCGTACTGCAACTGTCATTGCCTTTGCCATTTTATCACTTATCGTTGTGGATAAGACATCCGTCCCTCTCGCACTCGCATACACGTCAGAACGTGACGGACGTATTATGCACAGCGATAAGTAATAAAATGGCATCCATGCTACTCCGGCTGCAAACATCAAGAGACGATAGATATGAAATCAAAGGCATTCATCTCCTCTCACTCTCTTATAGAACTGTAGTCCACCACGCAGCACTGGCACTGCAATATCACTTTTACCCATATTAGTGCTAAAAACGTTGGTTAGAACCAATAGGTTACAATTATTTAGAGAAAAAAGGCTTTGAGGAAAAATTACAATTCGGACAAACGATACAGTTGGGAAACCATTTTAAGTGATTCAGATTAAGTGACTCGAGTAGACTGGTTCATTAACTCTGTACTATTTTTTATGAGTACGTCGACATTACAGACTCCTTTACAATATCGCGTTAGACCCGTGTAAATTTATAATCTACGTAGCGAGAGTTTAAGGTGTTTCGATTTCCATACAAAACGTAATTTGACATTCGCAGGCTAACGGCGTGATTTTTTAAGAAACTTATGTAACTAACTTTCATAAATTGGCTTTCCATTTGCGCGAAATTCCCATTTTTCTTGAATAAACTTGTATAAACTAGAATAATTTGAGATATTAGTTTGTGACGTCATACTTTAATTATTTTACTTTACTTTCAAGGAAAGGGGGAATTTCACGCAAATGGAAAGCCAATTTGAGAAAGTTACTTACATCCAAGTGCGAGTCGGACTCACAAAATTTTAAACATTTTTTTTACTAACGGAGCGTTTTTGACATTTCATAAAAATAAACTGATTTGATTTTTGTCAAATACCGTATTAAGTCCGACTCACGCTTGACTGCACATTTCTAATAGGTTTTCCTGTCATCTGTAGGTAAAGAACTATTTTACACTCGGTAGTTTTGGAGATGAAGGGGGGAATGGTCATTTATGGCTATTTTCTTAAATAATTTCTAAAGTAATTATTTTAAAATTACAAAAAATATATATTTTAGATGCACACAATGAACTCTTTCATTACATATCAAAAAACACGATAGTATATGCAAAACTAAATTTTTTAATTTTCTCATTTCTCCCCAAAAGTGGCCCCCATGTTTAAAATTCATTTGTTTGCGTTACATGTTCCTCTTTGGATCACAAACTTAAATATGTGTACCAAATTTCAACGTAATTGGTTCAGTAGTGTCGGAGAAAATAGGCTCTGAAGGACGGACAGACAGACGCACGAGTGATCCTATAAGGGTTCCGTTTTTTCCTTTTGAGGTACGGAACCCTAAAAATCACGCCGTTAGCCTGTGAATGTCAAATAACGTTTTGTATGGAAACCTAACTACCTTAAAGTGACATAGCTGAGCATTCATGTGGTCAGCTGTTTCCAAACAAATGAATCCTAGCTGTCAAGCTAGCGAGTTGTTAAATACATGTACGAACACACCGCTTAGAATATATCTTTGGTATGCGCCCTTATTCAATTTGATGGGCCGTATATGTTTGTGTATGTATGTGTCTACATGTTTTTCATATAATAAATATTTAAAAGTGTACTTTTTGAGATAATTCACGCATTAAAGCGGCTTGGCTGACGTGGGCTTGACAGGCTGATGGGCCTGCTACGCGTGCTTTTATTAAATGCGGCAACACTTGTTTTTTTATTATACCATGGGCCCATTTCACGAAGCTACAAGTTACAAATTATAAGCGGAAGTCTCTTTTCAATACCTCTTGATAGAAAGAGACTTCCGCTTGTAATTTGTAACTGGTAGCTTCGTGAAACGGGCCCCATATCGTATGTACAAGAATGAGCCTGCTATAGAGATAGAGAGAGAGAACACTATAGAGAGGCAGTACAATGTTTTTCGTAAAGCAACTAGACCTCTGCTTAACACAATAGCGCCATCTATGAACTAAATGAGAAAGCTCCTAATAGATGCGAAATTAATAGTACAGAGAGTCGTCTATAGTGAAAGTAGATAATGCAACTGCAAGCTCATTATTTTAAGAGATCGAGACATTTATAGATTACATCCAAATGATCATTTTTCGGACACCATTTACGTATACAAGTGAAATTAAAAGATTTTTCAAAAAACCCAACTGCTTTTTTCAAATTTTATAGCCTATGTCACTTCCACGATCAAGAAGAATCCAACGACACCTCATATGTCAAAATCCGTCAAACGGTTTATGCTGCAGGGCGTGCCAAAGAATAAGGTCACATACATACATACATACGCTCGAAAAACATAACCCTCCTCTCCTTCGGCAGTCGGGTGAAAAGGTATTAGTTTCTCATGATGAACGTATAAGATGTATGGTATATTGTTGGTTCTTTTTGTTCGTGTAATGGGTTCACACTTAAAGATCCTGTTAGTGGTATTTTTGTTAATATTCATGTTATTAATAAGTTAGATAGCTTTTGGTGTTCCTTAAAATAAATAAATTATGGATGGGTACAGAGAGACATTAAAATTTAGCTTTTTCAAAACCGGCTGAATCCCGACGTAAGAGAGGGGTTTACATGTTTGGCATTCCTAGTTCAGGCTCTTGTAATTATCCCTTAACTAGCTTCCGCCCGCGACTTCGTTTGCGTGGACCCGGGATAAAAACTATTCTATATTTTAATCCAGGCTATAAACTATCTTCGTGTACAATTTCATCAAAATCGGTTGAGCCGTTTAAGCGTGATTGAGTAACAAACATCTTAACAACCAAACTTTCGCATTTATCATTTTGGTAGGATAGTAGCATATAGTCCTATGTCTGTAAAATAAGTTTTCAATTAATGATTGTTATTCCTATAGCAAGGAACTTGATTAAATAAGAAACGAAATAGACTAAATAAGAATCGAATTATTTACAACTAGCTGCACGCGTGAGTCCGCCCGCATATTGCAAAGAACGCAGACAATTCCGCAGGATAACATTTATAGCATATACACGAGAAAGACCATTCTATAAACAGCGGCGCTACCACGAACTTCGAAAGTCGAAGTTCGGGTATTTCCATCTCTATCGCACTCCCTTACTCGAGTGACAGGGATGCACGTATTACGAACTTCTACTTTCGAAGTGCGTGGTAGCGCCGCAGGTGAAAGAAGTTTTGAAATCGGATAAGTGGTTTCGGAGACGACCCCCCACATACAAACTCACGGACTTTTCTACTTAATAATATTAGTATAGATAGATGTACGGCAAAACTCGGAGTCCAATTACGACGGAATATTTTTCGTTACATCTTTGTTTCAATTCTGAGACAAAAAAGCACATTGCAACAACATTCCGACATAATAATAAATACGAGAAATGAATAAACTTTAAGGCGGTGCATTGGAAATTATCGCGTGCTTTGAAACGCCGTTCTGACTAGATTAAGAAACAATAAGGTCTGATTTTCAGATATGTGATTCTTGACTATATGATTGTTTTTCTGATTTTACCGGTACATGATTGCTTAAAATTTCCTCGATAGAAAAAAAATCCAAAGTTGGGTCTGTATTTTCCTTTTTTTTTACTCAGCCTACTCAAACGATACATTATTTTACGACAGAATCACGTTAATACTATATTAGTAGTATTTTATCTCATCTAAAATCTCACTTTATGAAAAAATAAAACTTCTCTAAATTATTAATTATTCTCTAAAATAGGTATTTATCGAAATTTGTTCAAAAAAGCCATTCCCGAAGAATGTTCCATCTCTTTTTCTCGTGCGCGAAAGGCATAAGCGTGTCTTTGTGTAGGGGGCGTGTTCGACTCGAATCAAGGCATCCCCTTAATGGCACAATTCCACTTCTTTAAATAACAGCTCGTGACGTGGCGTGGCCACCAAAGCGGCAAACTGTCACTTTTTTCCTTTACAATGCCTGAAAAAATACTTTCATTAATTTTTGGCGATACCTGTTTTGTCCCGTTAATATGTATGTTTAACCCCCGACGCAAAGATAGGGGTGTTATAAGTTTAAAATATCTGTGTATCTGTCTGTGGTATCGTAGCTCCCAATCGGATGGAGCGATTTGAATGCGGTTTTTTTAATTCGAAAGCTGATGTGATCCCGAGTGTTCTTAGTCATGTTTCATGAAAATCAGTTCAGCCATTATTGAAATATTGGACTTTGAAATGAAAATGCCGGGGGTTTTTCCACTTTTCTAAGTTGTAGTTATTTCTTATGGTTATTTTTCCTGTAAGCATGGAGAGTGTGATAACTGATAAAGTTTCTTAGAATAATGTTACCCAGAAAGAAGGTTTTATAGCTTTTAAAATCATTTAGCGTAGTGGATAGTGACCCAGCCTAGGAAGCCGACGGCAGTAGGTTCAAATCCCGGTAAGGTAAAATTTTGTTTGACAGTGAGCATCAAGAAATCACACAGTAAATCTTATGCACAATATTACTTTAGTTTAAGTTTTCTATGTTCTTAGTGAGAAACTTTTCAGGAAACATATGTGCTTCAGTTACCTTATCTAAACCTGTTTATATCCTTTTCATGTATGTTTCTGTTTTATCTCCTTAAGAGTCCGCAGTAAGTTCGGCCGAATTTCACCTTCCCATACAAACGTAGTTACGCTCTTATTTTAAAACTACGTGTTGGATTGTGACGAAACTTTGCATATATAATGATATGAGGTATATCTATGTCTGTAATTAGTTTATATGGTTCCAGTTTATAAAACAAACAAAATGCAGCAAAAACAAGTTTTGTATGAAAAACTTAAATTCGCTGTATTTTTTACTATGGTATCTGAAGCTACATAAACTACATAGATATACCTCATGTCATTGTATATGCAAAGTTTCGTTACAATCCAACACGTAGGTTTAAAATGAGAGCGTAACTACGTTTGTATGGAGAATCGAGCTGACTGCGGACTCTTAATAAATAAATAAATAGACATTTGTTTTTGAGTCTTGAATTTCCTTCTGTACTTAAGTTATTATATCGATTCAATATATCTTCATCTGATCTAGAACCCTACACACAAGCCTTGTTGCTTACTGTTGGACTAGCCCAATGATTTGTGTAAACTTGTCCCCAAATATTTATTTATTTAATAATAGCTGATGCCCGCGGCTTCGCCCGCGGGGTTATAGGAAAATGTAACACATTGAATGTTCCCGTGGAAATTAGATGTTTTCCCGCTGGAAAAAGTTAGCCTATGTCACTCTCCAGCCTATAAACTATCTCCGTACAGAAAATCACATTAATACGACGCTCCGTTGCGACGTGAAAGAAGGACAAACAAACACACACACACTTTCGCATTTATAATATTAGTAAGGATTTCTGTGACTGAGGAGATGTGACCATGGTAACCTACCGATGTCACGAGCTCTCAAAAGGACAACGTCAAATTGCGCCCAGTTCTCATATTTACAATTGCAGTTTTTTTAACTGGTACTGTTTTTCATCGAGCTCATTATGCATCAACATAAATTGTCTTAACGCAAATACATTGCTGGGAAATAGTCAACAGTTTCTTACCTGGCGACAGGTGTCCCAACCACATAGCTTTACAATTACTGTCCGGGCTGATCTTTGACCTATTGATAGAATTATTTAAACCGAACTGGGTAAAGTCGATGTATGTTTTATTGACAGCTAGTGATATTAAATTTAATTCTTGGGACATTCTTGCACAATTAAATTTAGTGGCAAGCTAAAGAAACGTTGACTTCTTTTAAACTAGTAGCAAAGGTTACTGAGCTAAGCCGCAGACGTAGACGGACAGATGGACGTACATATACATACCGTTATTTCTGTGCAATTGTTCTTTTTGGATAGAAAGTTTCACCTCCGAAATATAATGTGAATTCGTTTTGTTGATCACTTTTATCACGAGTTTTAAGCGAACATAAATACATACTGACTTATTATGACTTATTTTTCAACACACTGTTCAGCCCTACTTCCCCTCCTTATCTTTCTGAGTGGTTTAACTATATGGCAGACGGCAGTGGCCACCGCTTGCGGTCGAGTGCTAACCTTACTCTTGCTGTACCGTCTAGAAAGACGCGAACATACTCCAGATCTTTTACCGCGCACGCTGTTAAGTTGTGGAATGAGTTGCCTTTGTCGCTGAGACAGTCGCGGTCTGTTGCGTCACTTAAGATGAATTTGAAGAAGTTGTGGCTTTCCAATGACTTGTGAATTGGTTGAATATAGTATTTATTTATTTATTGTATATTTGCGATATATATAGTGTGTATTATATTTTATACTGTATATTTATATATGTATTGGCATGTTTTTATTTGTCTAGAATTAATACCTATTAGGTTTTGTTTTCATTTTCTCTGTGTTTTTGTACACGGTATAAGTTTGCCTATCTCGGTCTACCTACCTTCCTCTCAATTGCTCAAAGGTTAGCTGGAAGAGATCCTATAGGGATAAGTTCGCCTTTGTACTTTGATCTATTGTGTGACATGTATATTCTTTAACCTGTTATTGTGTACAATAAAGTGCTTACATACATACATGCATTATGTTCTACTAATATCAGACATGCAAGTTTGTGAGGATATTTGTTACGCTTTCGCGCAACCAGATTTTGATAAAACATTTCCCTGATAATGAATCTTGATATTTCTACTAGCCGTTCGTCGGATTGTTATGAAACTTGGTAAAGGACATAGACACATTTATGTTTTTGAAAATCCTTACTAATATTATAAATGCGAACGTGTTTTTGTCCTTCTTTCACGTCGCAACGGAGCGTCGTATTGACGTGATTTTCTGTACGGAGATAGTTTAGAAGCTGGAGAGTGACATAGGCTATTTTTCCAGGGGCAAAACATCTAATTCCCACGGGAGAATTCAATATGTTACATATTCCTATAACCACGCGGGCGAAGCCGCGGGCATCAGCTAGTACAATAATAAAGTACGGGTCTCATTAGCGCATTATGATGCGTAAGCATGCAAGATTGTTCACTGATATTACATATTTACGAGCCCATGCGCGCAATTTTGTTTGCGTAAAGTTATAGTAATGGCAACCGTTTTCACGCAGTTGTCTTCGGAAAAAAGTATTTTATGTGTTCCACAGATCCATTCATCTTTGTTTGACAGTATTGTTGTTTACAGACGAAATAAAACTGTACTTTAACATCAATTTTAGTTGTCAATTTGTAGTGGCGTATTCGAATAGACAATACGTTTAAAATTAGAACACAAACAAAACAAATGTCTATTCGTACACATTACTCACACATACAACAGGTGACTTACTTGAGTTTTTCACCTATGCCGTTGCGAAACATGCATTTAAGAAACTTATCACTATGGAAGAGTGACTCGCTGACTATGTAGGGATCACTAGAAATCATTATTTATAAGTAAAAAAACTAAGATTTGTTTGTGATTTAGCAACTAGGAAAGAAAACTAGGTTAATTTGATTTTCTTAGTCTTAAGCCGTTTCTTTCGACCGCGGGCTAATATTCAAGTTATTAATCACTAGAGTAGTTATTAATCACTAGCTTCTGCCCGCGACTCCGTCCGCGTGGAACTCGTTTTTATCGCAGCTCCATACAAACTTTCATCCCCCATTTCACCCCCTCAGGGGCTGATTTTCGGTGTAAAAACTATCCTATGTCCTTCCCCGGGATTCAAACGATCTTCATACCAAATTTCATCTCAATCGGTTTAGCGGTTTAAGCGTGAAGAGGTAACAGACAGACAGACAGACACACTTTCGCATTTATAATATTAGTATGGATTACAGTAAGAACAGTTTATTTTTTGTTATAATTGTGTAAAGCGACTAGATTTTTTTGTAACTATGTTAGAAAACTCTTGTGTTCTTACAAAGCCAAACCAAAAAAAAGTTGTACTTTCACGAGAATGAGAGAATTCTTTCTATATTCCTATTTGGTATTGTAGCTTAATAACCATTGTGGCACCTTCTCTAGAGTCTGATTCTAAATGTATCAAACACTAAAACAGACTTCATCGCAAATGCGATTCATTAGGAAATAAAAAAAACATATTTTTAGCTTGCTACGAGTAGGTACTTATACTTAGTAAAAACTACAAAGCCTAGGTTAGTCGTTGAACCTGTGGAAAATTGTTACATATTTAGAGAAACTATCATTTGATATATACCGGCTTAGACATGGTAATTCTAACTATTGTAAAAACTAAATAACAATATATATAATAAATGCACTCACCTGCGTTACTATCACTTCACTTCACATCACATCACATCACACGCACACACATCAGCTGTTCGCAAGGTCGTTTCAAACCCGGGTCAATACACTGTACTATAACTATTTTATAATACTTTTAATGATTAAATTATTATAAAACAATTAATAAACTATTTATCATTTATTAAAAATAATTGTAACAACTGTTTTATAATTATAAATTACTTACTACTTACAACTTCATAACAAAACAAGTATTTTTTTTCATAATTTTGTGTGGACTGAATTTCTGAATCATAATGTAACTGCACTTTTTTTCTCCTAATTTCTCTTTCGACTAATGTTAGTAGAAAGCGCGGCGTGCGCGCGCGCCGACGCCGGGCCGACGAATGAGGAGCCAAAGAACTATTACAAGCATCTCTCCTAATCCCTCATCTGTGCGAGTGGCGGAAGTGGGGTTATCGTTCCGTGCATTCGATTAAAATTCAATCAATTTAGATCTAATTGATCAATACATACGTACATACATTCACGCCTTTATTCCCAAAAGGGGTAGGCAGAGCACATTATACTTATGTTCCAGCGCCACTTTTAGCATGAATGTGGGTATAAATTGATCAATAGTTACTACTAATATAAATATACATATTTTGGGGACAATCTTAGTCCCAAACTAAGCAACGCTTGTAGTATGGGTACTAGACGACGATACACATTGTTCATACACATTAAACGTCAAAATGATCATATTAGATTCATCATCGTCATATCAGCCGAAAGACGTCCACTGCTCTGGACAAAGGCCTCCCCCAAAGAGTGCCAAAGTGACCGGTCCCGCGCCACCCGCATCCAGCGGACTCCAGCAACCTTTACCAGGTCATCAGTCCACCTTGCGGGGGGCCTACCCACGCCGCGCCTTCCGGTACGTGGTCGCCACTCGAGAACCTTTCCGCCCCAACGGCCATCGGTATTAGATTAAATGACATTAATTCGAGTTTATTTATAATAAATAGTATACATTTAACCCTCCGCAGACGAGGCGGGGTATTACAGACCCCAGGCCCGAACAAATCGTAAGGACATATTTTCCCTCGGGCGTGCGGAGGGTTAAGAGTCCGCAGTAAGCTCGATTCCCCATACAAACGTAGTTACACTCTCATTTTAAAACTACGTGTTGGATTGTAACGAAACTTTGCATATACAATGACATACGGTATGTCTGTAATTAGTTTATGTAGCTTCAGATACCATAGTAAAAAATACAGCGAATTTAAGTTTTTCATACAAAACTTGTTTTTGCTGCATTTCGTTTGTTTTATAAACTGGAACCATATAAACTAATTACAGACATAGATATACCTCATATCATTATATATGCAAAGTTTCGTCACAATCCAACACGTAGTTTTAAAATGAGAGCGTAACTACGTTTGTATGGGAAGGTGAAATTCGGCCGAGCTTACTACGGACTCTTAATAGTAGTGAAACTCTTTATAGTCACGATAAGAAAAGTAAAATTTACATCAAGAAGTACAAAGGCTGGTGTTGGCCTCTTCTCATTAACTCGCTGTTTTCTGTATTACTATTGAGGTGAGCAATAAAGAGTATTTGTATTGTACAAATTCGAACGTAATTCTTTTTAGGAGTCTCTTCCAGTTAACCTTTTTAGAATACATTTATAATGAATGCACTGAGCGGATGAGGTTCTTACCGGTGCTACGTCGTCACATGGAAAAATCTTTTTTTTTTCATTTGGTCAAATACTGTAATGGAATTAGAGGTTCAAAATTTATTGAAAATCAATGAAATACTCGAAGAAATTTATAAGAGTACATACACAGATAGGCAAGTTAAATTTACGATTATGTGAAAAGCTAATTGTACTGAAATTTTTTTTTGTTTTTTTTTAACCGTTATATTTGGTTTTATTGCAATTTAATGCGCTTTTGCGGAATAATTTGGTTATAATAATAATAAATGATATGTTGTACCGGTGTCTGTTTACTTTAGAAAGGCGGGCAGTAAATAAGCCCTTAAGTAAACTTATGTGTGAGTAGGCTAGGGTATTTCCGACATTAAAAAAACGTTTAAATTTAAACCTTTTCATATTTAAGTCGCGTACTTACACAAGATTTCCTGGATTATTTAAATAGATTCATACAAGAAATAAGTTTATTAATATTAGTGAATATGTATGAAAATAATAACATTGGCAAAATATTGTTAATTTATGGATCATGCTATCTAATTGTCAGTATCAAATTGAACTTTTAATACCTATTGCATATTTACTATTACTAGCAAAATTATTTTATTTTTTATATTCGTATTATTTATTCACCAATAATAATTTAATTAGTTAAAATTAAAATGATTTAAAATTTAAATTAAAAATATTTTTTTGTTAATAACTTTTTTTCAGTTTTGGGGGAGGCTTATGTGTAGCAGTGGACGTCTTCCGGCTGATATGATGACGATAATGAGTATTAGCATTCAAAGCCACTATATTTAGCAACGGAAGGGGCGTTGGTTTTGTATGGATGTTTTCGTGAAGTAAAAGACATCAACGCGCGCACATCGCGGCCGCGGCTCGAAACGCGTTGATGTCTCTAGCATGTAGGAATGTGCCGTGAACTTTATATTCAATGTATACATTTGAGGGAGGCCTATGTCCAGCAGTGGACGTGTATCGTTTGAAATGATAATGATGATGATACACTTTTTGTCTCAACCGGACATTATTATTTTTGCCCCACTACCCGAAATTATATTTTACTTTTTTTTGCTCAAAGGTTAGCTGGAAGAGATCCCTTATAGGGATAAGTTCGCCTTTGTACTTTGATCTATTGTGTGACACGTATATTCTTTAACCTGTTATTGTGTACAATAAAGTGCTTACATACATGCATACCTACAAACATTTTAGTAGTCTGTTTGTATTCACGTAAGTTCCACCGTAGCGTTTAAAATACTGAACCGATTTCGATGAATGAGGTGTCAATCGACTCGATACCCTCCCTCCCCCGGATCCCAGACTCTAACACTAATTTTCTAATTGTCTTTGCTTGTCTCTCCCATTATCGGCAACGTTGAATGTTTACTCATATTCATACTCATTTCTTAATAAAATATAAAAAAAAAAAACATTTTTATCAATCAAGAAAACGATAGGTCTGTTTTTTTATGCTAAATGTGGTCTATACACCTTTTATGTCCCCACTTAAGATAGTTTGTTTCTTAATAGTAACAAAAAAACATTACTACTAAGTCCAATACTTGGGCGCCGCCAACTAAAAATATATTAAATCTAAGCCTAATTTAAATAATACAAAAGTATTATATACATCAATTGCATATATGTAATTCATAACATGACTATTAGCGCCATCTAGTGACTACAGTGCACAAACAGTGTTGGGCCAGGCTTTAACTAGAACTAATATCATGGCAGTGGCAGGGTTAAGTTGGATAAGAATTTGGTTTATTATTAATTATTATACTGTAAAGTTTTTTGTTGTTTATATTGTTTTTATTTTAATATTTAATATTATGAATATAAAAAAAAAAACACGGAAATATCGTGACCATTTCTTTGCCTTCAGGGATTTTCGGAACGTCCTTTTTCGGGACTTCGAACATCCTTATTCCAAAAGTTAATTAAAAGTTTCAGCTCTAAACTAGAGATTATTTGAGTTGGCCGCGAATCGCATCAAAGTAGTCCATTCAAAAAGCAACTCTAACGTCCTAGACAGAAGATTCCAATTTTATTGTCAATTTCATAGAAAGTCAGTCACGTTAAATAATAGATTCAGATTCATTTATTGCTTATTGAAAATTGACATTATATTTTTAAATTTTTCTTTGAATGAATTTGAATAAAGCTCGTCTAGTACATTCAATAAACTTGTTACAATAATTTCTAACAATAAAAATTAACAAGGGCAGACAGAAATACCAATTTCAAACAATATTGATCGTAGTAATGTCAAAAATATAACTAAATGTCAAAACTAGAAAAATAAAAATATACGTATACTAGGGTCTCCTAGAATAATGTCGGGATGTCAAAACATATGTCAAATAAATGAATTAAAACATATGTCAAACGTACAAGAAATATAAAAACGGAAATAACAGCAATAATAATAACACCAAAAATAATTTATCTCTAGGGCGTCCTAGATTATGATAGTCAGAGAAAAACAAAATAATAAAAAATATTAATTTTAAATAGCATCAAAAATTCATTGCCTAATATTGTTTTTGTTGGGTGAATTCCTTTACTGAATACAGCGACTTTGACAGTAATAAGTTTCTGCCAAAAAAAAATTTTTGGTACAAGTATTTATTGTCGACTGTACTTTTCTGTATACCATCATTGAGACGACTCTAACGAGCCCAGACTCGATGGGGTTATGTGGTTTTATTACGGAGTTCCTATGGCCACCTTCTGTCTCCATCATCAGATCAGCTCAATGGTACCATAATATTGAATTGTCATCCAAACTATACTTATACCCAAAATATCAGCTCAATCGGTCACCGGGAAGTGGGTCAAATTTAACTTGCAAGATTTGACGGACAACTTACATACATACATACTTTTATACTTACATACGAACAAGTCAAGTTAATATAAAGCTTGTAAAAAGTCTTTCAATCTACCACACGTACGTGTACGTGTGAAAAGCTAGCAAACACAGGAATGTTTGCCGGGTTGTTTGATTTATGGGTGAATTTCTTTAGCGATTTACGGATTAAAAAACCACCAAATGTGGGGTTCTTCTTGACATGTTCAAACCCTTTATTATGGACCATCTTCCAATAGGTATATGTAAAAAAAAAGAATGAAATACTAAATCAACAAAAAAATATACAATTATTAAATCTGCTATTCACGAGAATCGGTTAAGGAATGCGACCTCTTGAGGAGCACAGCAGGACAGCCGGACACACGAAAGTCAATGAAAGTAAGTTCTAAACTATACTGTACTAACTATACTAAGTAAAATATACTGACAGTCTGACACAAACAACTACACACACACACGCACACACACACACACACACACACACACACGCACACGCACACGCACACGCACACGCACACGCACACGCACACGCACACGCACACACGCACACACGCACACACGCACACACGCACACACGCACACACGCACACACGAATACATGCTTATGCACATCACTTAACTACATTTTCCAAATACTTTAGTTTATTAAATATAAATTTGTTTCTATTTTCTTTTATATAACTACTTCAGTTATAGAGGAGCGGGACTCCCTGGCACAGGTATTTATATACTTAATAGGAAGTCCCAACCTTGATACTTATTTTGTGTAAACTTTTTAAGGAAATAAATATTTTCATTTTCAAATATTTTCATTTTTCAAGTTCATTATCCACTACACCTGTAGGTACCTACACAAACTAGCATGCCGGGTGTGATGTAGGTGATTATAAATCTTTATAATAGAACCAGACACCCGAAAACATATAAATCTGTAAGCATGATCGCGTGTCGCCCGCAAGTATATCAGCTGGGAATCGAACCCCGATGCGCAGATAACGCTCGCTGGTACACAAAACGGCACAAGCGAGGTCGGTTTGGTCAAAGCATCGGCCATTTTGAATTAGAATGGAACGCTGTCAGTCATTCGAAACTCCCACGCACCACTGATTGGATTAATGTAGTCACGTATGTGCAGTCGGCTACAAAGATCGATACGGCCAACGTTCCAAAATATGTATACACCTTAATGTGAAGGCAATAAAGTCGTATATACATGTTTTTGTAACTTTGGCCATATCTTTCTCTTTGTAGTCGACTGTACAGTGGTTAATAATTAAAGTGGTGGCTCTGTGAGTTGTAGAACACGGGCCTCGATCTTTAAAAAGGTTACATTTTTCCAAAAACTAAATCGACCAACAAAAAAATATCTACGTTACGTATGACAAGGCTATATCATTTTCAAATCTCCCAATGTGTTTCAAACATATGGTGGAAGGTATATATATATATACAGGGCGTCCCAAAAATATGGGACATGAAGGGGAAGTACCTTAAATATCGTAGATAGGGTATTTTGCTGAAAGAAGACTATGTTATTTTTGAAAGTTAGTAATTCGGCAGTCAAAGTTTTTCGAAAAATTACTTGCTTCGTCTGGGAATCGAACCGACTTAAATGTGAAAAAAAATCACCCCTACTTTTACAATGCCAATGGAAAGAATAGCTACAAAATAATAAATCTTCTTTAGTAACACAGTATTTTAATAGGGCGTCCCATAGTTTTGAGACGCCCTGTATAGCCCTGTTAAAAATTCTTAATGCACTATGAACTTGAATAACTTAACCAAATTTAACAGAGCCATTTAATAATCGCCATTTCATTATAACTATATGACCTTTGACCAGATTAATTTGACGAAAAATAATGGAAGCTGTCGATAGAAAAACTGTAAATTTAGATAATTATGATATTGTGATGTAAGCACCGAAAATCACACCGAAATTTTAAAAAAGTTTGTAGTTAAATAATTTAACGATCATTGAAACATGTTCAATAAGACTCCCGCTGATCGATTGTGTAAACTTTGCATATACATTGACATGAGGTATATCTATGTCTGTAATTAGTTTATATAGCTTCAGATACCGTAGTAAAAAAAATACAGCGAATTTAAGTTTTTCGTACAAAACTTGTTTTTGCTGTACTTCGTTTGTTTTATAAACTGGAACCATATAAACTAATAACCATATAGATATACCGTATGTCATTGTATATGCAAAGTTTCGCCACAATCCAACACGTAGTTTTAAAATGAGAGCGTAACTACGTTTGTATGGGAAGGTGAAATTCGGCCGAGCTTACTGCGGTCTCTAGGCTCCGGGCGCCGAGACATGGCGATCCGTCTAATACGTGTCACATGCATCAGCAAGTATCAACTTGATCACAAATCGGTATTTATCAATAATCTGATTAAAATCTTTTTATGCGCACACTTTTTCCGTCGACAGTTCTTGAGTGACTTTTTTTTTCAGCGACCAGCGAGCGCTCATGTCGCGCGGCCAGTGCGAAAAGAGGTTTCCATAGAAATTTTAATATAAGGCGAAAAAATTACACAAACATCTTCGACGACATCTGACCCCGTAGCATGGACGGCCTTATCACACGATAAGTGACAAGATAGAGCGTCCGTCACTGGCTGACACCGTTCAATAGAACGAGACGGACGCTCTATCTTGTCACTTATCGCGTGATAAGGCCGACCATGATACGGGGTCTGCACACGTTCTATCGACAACACAGCTAGCTGACCATCGGTGCACCTTATGTGCATTGTAATAAGGTTCTATATAAACACAGGATGGTCAGTTAACAGTGTTGACGTTTGTATGTGTACGTTAAATAGGTAGACTAGAATGTCTCTTTTTAATATTTATTTATTTATTGCATATAGTTAACACTAACAGTGAAACCTTACGTGCTAATCAGCGTTACAATTATTAATAGCTAACATGCATTATTTAATAACAGGTGCAGTGAAATTATTATCATAAGTAGGTACCTACATTTAATTTAAATTTAGGACACATTACGGTAGAATTTACTAGCTATTACATAAGAGAGATAGGGGGAGTAAAATAATTGATTAAATATCATTGAAAGATAAATGAATCGAGGAATACAATAATTGTTTAGTCATGATCAAATAAGTCATAAGTCAAAGCCAAAATAAATAACAACACAATTGCGGATAAAGTCAAAACATTCTGATAAAAGTTATATGGGAAAGAGAAAGTTGAGTTTTCCTAACGCTCGTTCGAATAGTTACTCAATGACTCCGGTGGATTCGGTGCTTTGGTTTTCTTGTCTACGAATACCACTACTAGGGTTAACAAACCTTACCTGACTCGGACTAAAACGGTCAGAATCACCCATTACCGCCAACCGCCAACACGCCTTCACTTTCCCACCATTAACAAAAACGTGCACGCAAACGTCACCCCTAAACGAACATATAATAGGAATCCGAATCGCGTGAATTGATAAACGATAGTGTCGGGGGCGTTCACGCGATTGTAGACTTTAGGGGGTTGGGAATAAAGGGGGGATTGGTGTGATAAGTGGTGGTGCAACACCTACGCGCGTGCGTTACCTCCTACAAAGATGGTTTGTTTGATGTCACGCACGGTGATGCGACGTCACAGCGGTTTGTTGGCTAACCACACTAGCAATACTGGGCTGTTATTCGCTACGCGCTAAAGCGGCTCACCCCGCCGATCGCCCGTCACGAAGACAGACCTCTACCTACGCGTAGTTAGTACGCATTGAGGTGTCAAGATATATTTGTGGGTGAGCGCTGAGGAGTTACAGAATAGGGGGGCTGTGGTGCAAGTTACAGTGACGGGTTTTTTTGTAATTTGGTAACAATGCTGACATCTATACATTCTGACTTTGTAAATTAGTTGCTACCAACTGACATTGGACGGGGCCCTAGGCGATACCTAATATTTATTTATTTATTTAATCTTTATTGCACAAAAGAACAGCTTATCGTACAAAAGGCGGACTTAATGCCGTAAGCATTCTCTACCAGTCAACCTTTGGGCTAAGCAGACAAATATTTGCCTACAGAAAGGAAAAACAGTTAATAATTATCTACTAATATTTATTTTATGATTTTACAATACACACACACACCATCGAAATTGTCGAGTCCTGCAGGTCGATAACGTAACGCATTGTAGGTTACGTCACGCGAGGTAGATCTTAATTTCACTTTCTGTAGGTATGGGAAAATTGTGTCCGTTCGAAAAGTTATGTGATCACACGTCTGTTACTTTATAAATGGAATCCTCGTCATTAATTCAAGGGGATTCCAAAACTGTTTTCTGGGGGCACGGCAGTGCCCCCGCCAAGTCGAGCAAAACAGCGAGCGGCACGGCCGTACCATCCTTTTCTCGAAGCAGTTCAGGCCATTTTCGACCCCCCTAGAACTTCGTTGTGGATAAAACTAGAAGCCTGAATTTTCAGTAACCAAGCACGCATTGTAAAAACCACGATATATTTAAAATTTCATCCAATTTGAACCAGTTTTTTAAGAATTATAACTAGTCAAACTTTCTTAATTTTGTCACTCACTGACTGACTCACCGATCATCAAAAGTCTAAGGCACTTCTAGCAGATATAGAAGCTTCAAATTTAGAACACAATTAGTGTTAAATTAAGTGTATAAATAAATCAAGACAAAAAAAATGCAATTTCACTCCAGTTTTCTAGATACACCAACTGCATAAATAATCTATAAATAATCTAAAATAATCTATCCCATATAAACATATAGTTTTACAACGTTATATTTGCAGTGAATGAGTCAAAACATGAAAAAGCAAGAATGGGACTGCAACCATAATTCGTATGTATTGATAACACAATAACGTACAAAAAGAAGTGAGATCCCATAAAAAACATTCCATGTAAAAAAGAAGCCTAGTCTCGAAACTCTTCCACCGTAAAAAGTTGGAATGCACCGATGGAAGAGTTTGGAGACTTGGCCTCTTTTTTACATGGAATGTTTTTTATGGGTATTATTAAACTTAGTATACAACAGCGGTAAAACGATGCAACGTCACATTTTCCCATCCCCAAACCTGCATTTGTCAGAAGTTGCACTATAAAATGAAATTGCGTACGCTGCCTACCCATTTTAGGAATACAGGCGAGAGTTTATATATACATCTAGTTACCGCATAGCACGCGTAACGATTACCTCTTATAACCGTTTGATCGCTTTCCTCTAAACACCTAATCACCGGCCGTTGTAGCAATCCCATTACTTCGTCATTATTGCCGCAAACGAGCGACTGGCTCTATGGATGCGGTTAGCTACTATACCACTTTTTACAATGAGTCTGTTTTTAGAAATATATTTTTTTATACAACGACGGTGGCAAACAAGCGTACGGCCCCCCTGATGGTAAGCGGACACCGCAGCCTATAGACGCATGCAACTCCAAAGGAGTAACATGGGCGTTGCCGACCCTTGATATGTTTGACGATTCGCTGTGTTGACAGCTAAAGGAACAAATTGCCTTGCTCTCAACACAACGCATCCTCGGGAGCTCTGGCGACCTTGCTCACCTCCAGGAACACAACACTACTACAGAGTAAGTAGTAGTGTTATTTTGGCCGTGGTCTTCTGCAAGTACTTCCCCAGTTGGGCTGCTCCAAATTCGAGCGGGATGACATTTCGCTGTGCCCTACCTCACCTTTTATATCTATTTATAATTAAAACTACCTCGACATGTATAAAACGTATGTACCTACCTACTCTGTTCTGTAACCTGTCTGACATGTAAAATACTGTGTTTTATGATTAAAATCTGAATCTGAATCTGAGTCTGAAGGTTAGATTCCAAGCTTCAGAAAAATAGATTCTCCGTCATCTTATCATGGCGGATTTTGACTGAGGCGACTGGAAAAGAAATCTGGTAAATGTACTTAATGGGGCTCCCAGTGCGCAAAAGTTAGCGAGAATCAGTTGAGAAATGCGACCTGTAGAGAAGCTGGACATCCGGATTGCGAAAGAAAGTTCGCCAAACAAAAAATTGTTCGCTTCGCTCTCTCGGTTAAGAGGGAAGTATAAAAAGAGAAAACTTTTTTTCACTTCTAAATATTTTCCAATCTCAATGATTTTTTTTAGTACGTTATTGACACAATGAGACTAGTCTTATAGGTTTTCCATTTTCCAAATTTGCAATAAATTAATCATTATAGGCACCTATAACTTTTTTTTAAGCGAAACCTATAAACCTAGATTATTATTATTCTGAAGCAATCGACATCAAAATCAAAATGATTTGTTAAGTTTAGTTAGTGGAAAAAGTTTTCTCACGAAATGGACATTTCATATAATAATTTACTTTAAAAACAAAGTTTTAACCGACTTCAATTTAGTACTCCGCAAAGCCACGAGAACATTTCCACATTTATTTTCCAATTTACCACATGAACTGATTTCCGAGAGCAAATGCGTTGATTATTAGGGAAAAAAACCCAATCGCTGTATGTGGCCCGATAGTATTCGAGGACTTCAGTCGATTCTACAAGGATCACCTTAGGCACTTCATTAGTTGCTATTTCAACGGAATCTTATCAGAATCTGTGACGTACATTTGTGCTTGTAAGTACATAATTGAGGAATTCCATAAGTCATCTGTGGTCTTCATCGTCAATTCCACTCCACCAAATTTATGATTATCGGGTGTAAATACACGAGATATAATAGAAAATACTAAAATCACTACACGCGTGCCTAATATAATTGAAGAGTTTCCTCAATTCGTCATGGATCCCATCATCCGAATTGAATTTTTGAAAAAAATGGGACCCACCTGGAACTACCTACTTACAAACAAAAAAAAACTTTTACGAATCGGCTCATCAATGACGAAGTTCTGAGGTAACAAACATTGAAAATAATAATAAAAGTAATAATAAAAAAAAGTACAACCGAATTGAGAACCTCCTCCTTTTTTTTGAAGTCGGTTAAAAAGTACCTCTTGTCAGTTGCGAGCTGCTAGCTATATTTTCCTCTTAATAATGAATCAGAAAATACTAGCATCACTAGGCTTGGGACTTTTGGATGCTCACCGTGGTTCTACAATCCACTGAGTCGCCATTATGTTAAAATATTTTTTTTATAGTTAAGTCAAAGTGTAAAAATAAAACATTATATATTATATGTCATGATTTATGCTGTTATATCGGTAATAAAGTCGTTATTATGACTGCAATTAATTATATCATAAATCTATTACTTACATACATAAGTCACAGTTCACAGGTGACGAGATATGCATATTTTTGATTTACTTAATTAAGCATCCTCTTTGATACTTGTGTTGTGGCAGACTACTGACAACTATTTTATAAATAAAAATAAAATAAATAAAAAACACTGTGACTGTCTTGTCACAAACAATTGTCATTTTTGATTAAAGACAACTTACATTTTGACTTTGACTTCGAAAAAAATATTTGAACATAATGGTGACTCCGTGGATTCTTGAACCACGGTGAGCATCCAAAAGTCCCAAGCCTAATCATCACCTACGTGACATGCGCCACCACCGTCCCACCAATAACCACCAATCACCTGTTTTCGTCACCTGCTTTAGACAAAATGGAAGTAGGTGAAAAAGCGTTCAATAAAAATTCCGACACGCGACGGATTCTTTTAGAATCCAATTACCGTGTACAAATATGTATAGTATCAAAACAAAGACCGGCAAGTTCGTTGTCGGGCTCGCACACCGAAGGGTTCGGTAACACGCACTTGAATAATTTACACCAAAATATTGACTTTAATTTTGAACTTGGCCACGTCGCAGAAATCCACATTTTTACATTTTTAATTTCCACTACAGCACGTGCACTGCTTTCCGAGAGCAACTGGTTGAGTTATTACAGAAAATACCCTGGAGGAGTTCCGACGAAGACGTTAGTTTCGCCATGTCGGTCTGTCCGTCTTACCTTTGGTCATCATTAGCTTAATAAACACGGTAGTACCTATTCTATTATATTCTATAGGTAGTCTATTTGTCAGTTCCGTTGACAACGTAAATACAGGGCTACTACCTATTGTTATTCCTCCAGACCAGGTGAGATTCAAACATAAATTATGTCAATGTCAACTTTGACTGGAAAAAATTGTGTTCGTTTTTGCTGCTCGAATGTTTTCAATTGTTTAATTTTTATTCAATAAAAAAAAGTTTATACGATCGTTGGGTATAATTATGGTACTCGTTGTAGTTACATTATATTAAATTAAGTACCCGAGGTGATTCGAAACTAAAATAATATCTAAAGAAATACCAGCAGGTCTAGCATGGGACGGCCGCGACATACTCTCGATTTTTATCGCACTATACCTCTTGTTCTAAGTGTTGTGTTCTAAGTGCGTGCTTGCACGGCTAGCACTCGACGGCGCGCGAGCTCTCTCGATTTTTCTCGCACTATCCGTCTCTCTCTTATTAGAACACCTAGAACATGAGTTATAGTTAGTGTAAGAAAAATCGAGAGTATGTCGCGGCCGTCTCATGATAGACGTGCTAGGACGACATACAAAATAATAATAAAAATTCAAATGCGTTCTGTAGGTTGGCTTTACAGTGAAGATGAGCCATATGAGAAGAAAAAACAGGAATCAAAATGGTTTCATTTGCTTACAATGAATTAAATGAGTCCAATTAAAATAGGTACAACGATTGAAATTTTTATGTCGAATTTTGAAAAAAGATTGAGATCCTACTTGTCATATTTAAGCTTTAGTTGCTAAAATGCGGTAGTATTAAGCCAAAGCAATGAGCGTTTCTTCAAGTACCCGCTATTTAAAGACGTCTGCGCTCGACCGATTTTACGATAATGAAATAGCTTACTATTTTTTTCAATTGATACCTTATTTCTGTGGTCGTTAATGTATCATCAACATTAGCAATAACAAATTAGTGTAAGGTTTATACGAGTGGACTTAAACATTGACAAATGGATAAATATGCATTCGGTCAAAAAACTGTAAGTATACACATTATAATTATACACTAAATATTTGAATCGTGTGTTTTAGTTACGTAGGTATCAGCATTATTATTTGAATATTTTAGGTTCTAAGTAATTAATACAAAACAGAATAATTAATAAGTACTACAGTTTAAAGTCGTGAAAGGTAACTTTTTATAAATCGTGAAGTTCCTAAGCAAAAGTGTTATTTCCGAATAAGGTGAAATGTCAAATGGTTTAGACAAAACGTACTAATCACTTATCGTATTTATTTGAATTGGCATTTAATTTTTAAGTGGTTTATAGTGTACATACAACCACATAACATATATTACAGTATTTAAATTAGACGCTAAGTGTTGTTTAAATGTACGTATCTCAACTAGAAATATCCCATTGAAAAACAGCTGCAATGCCCTTGCAGGAGGCCTCACGATAGAATTTCTAACTCAAAGTAATACAGTTGTCGTCTATGTAACAACATGAAAGCAATAAATACTTTGATTAAGTATTTGCATTTCTTAAAGTGACAAATTTAGGTACCTATATTAAAATTTTATCAAGTTTGTGCAAAATCTTTACTATCCTTAGTATCTACAGTTAAAAATTCTATACTAATATCACAAAGAGTAAAAGTCGGTAAGATTGTAAGTTTGAAGAGTCACCTACGAAACCACTTATCAGGTTTCTTTTTTTTAACCTGCGTGTAGAATGAACTTTTTGGATTGTTATGGGCTATATTTTACCCCCGCTGGTTTGCCTGCGTTGTTTGCAATACGCGGGCGAAGCTGTGCGGGTAGCTAGTATATATAAAAGGAACAGTCTGTAAAATTGTAGCTTTGTTAGTTTATATGTCCCCAAATTCTCAGTATCACTTATCCGGTTTTTAAAATTCTTCTAAATGTGTATATAGAAGGTTTTTTCTTTAAATAGACAGGCTATAATTCACCCCGCGGGTGCGCCTGTGCTCTTTGCAATACGCGACCGGAGCTGGTGATACTGGTGGCAAGTCCTGAATAAGGATGAGTATCCATCCACGCAAGCTGCGCGTGGTAGCGAATCGGTGAGCGAGGAAAACATCCACCAATAGGAAGTCATGTGCTAGCGAGACAATCAACGCCATTGGTGATTTTTTCCTCAAACGCTGCTCCGCTAAATCGCATATCTCTCTGCTACACTAAAGCTGTGGTTTCCAGAGCAGCTCGCAGCGTCCCCGTGTGGATCGGTTCGTCGCACCGCGGGAGTCCTTCGAAGAGCTGGGCCGGCGACAGCACGTGCTTGCAGACTGCAAGCGGGCCCCGAGCATCTGGGTGAGAAACGTAGCCTATCATTGTTACTTCTGCTGGAAGACATCCACTCCTAGAAACGGGCTTCCCTTCCTTCACAATGCGCAGCATTCATCGCATTTCCGCGACGATCAAATCATCAGTTTACCTCGTTGGAGGTACCTATCCCAAAACTTCGTCTTCAAGTACTCGGGCGCCACTTCAAAACCTTACTCTTGGCTCAGTAACCCTTACTACTAGAAAACTGATTTGGCCTGGGTATATAATCACTTTTTGGTCGGCACGAAATGGTAGAACAAAATCTTGAGTTTTTTTTTTGTGTACCTTTGTGACACGTAAAGTGGGGATGATTTTTTTTCTGAATAATCCCACAATATGGGCTATCATTGGATAGCTTGATCAAAAAAAAAATTGTGGGTTTCTCATTACCATTTTTCAAGTTAGTGATACGGATCACAAACGGTTGCGAGATACAGGGGCTAGGCAAATACGGCGGGGCCTTACCTACACTGCGCGTGGCACGAAACGCACTAGGCCGGTTTTTGTATATTATGCCTTGCCCACTGCCACTTAAGTCTTGCAATTCTCAATCGGTGACCTTTCACAGAACAAGGGGGGTTCTCTTGTGAATTACCTCAATTATGATTCCATCGCGCTAGAAAACTCCGAGCATTGCTCGCTCTATTGCTATTTGATCAGGCAACATACAATAATTCAGGGTAGGAAGGTACACACGTATCTTCTTTACACATGATCGCGCCAATAATGACAAATGCCACAATTATCGCATTTTTTATTTTAATTATAGTTCATGACTTCTTGAGGCACAAGGATTTATACTTACATATGTTCATACGTTCACGGTATAAAAATATACGTTCTTTAGTAGAATTTGTCAGTTTACCAGTGGCATCGCCACTTTATAAAACAAAGTATAAAACACTTTCAAAGCGTACCCCTGTAATTATGATTGCAGTACGGCAAATACGTGAAACAGAAGAAGTACGCGAGCCACATCGACAAGGCGTTCGGCCTTCAGTCGCCCGCTCCCGCGCAGTCGGAGCATGCGTGGCCCTGTGTTCCACGCACTCGAATGCACCTGTCCTCGGCAGACAACGTACTGGATCTGCCAACCTACAGCTCTGCGGCCTGTGAGTACAGTTCAGGTCTTTCATTAATGACATAGGAACGAGAACGAACATTCACTGATAGGTACGTATTCTACATAACCACATGACATTGCCTTCAGGCAATGTGCTCGATCGGCCGGCCTACAGCTCTGATACCTACATATAAAGGCAGGAGTGCACAAACCATATGCTAAATTGAACCAGAAGTTACGCGACCTAATTCGACTAGGCCGTCAGGCCAGTACTCGCACGAAGCCAGAGCAGAAAACGGACAACGTGGTCATTTACACGCTCCAGGGCTCTGCTGTAGTGAGAACAGTTAAGTCTTGTTCTGTTTAATGATACAGAACAAGACTTAACTGTTCTCACTACTACCTTTTGCAAAAATAAGTAGCCAGAGCCTGAGTCTCAGCAGCAGCTTGCTTCTTGGATGACATTGACGAAGTGCTATTTTGTTAAGCATCTAAGTATACTAAGTATGACGCTTTATCTCCTCCACACTTTGCCGGTATTAGGTCCCACTAAACTGCTTTATTTTACAAAATTGAACCTACTATATTAAAATGTGTCCTTATGTCTGTAGGAATAATCAAAGATTTTTATTTGCGAACGTGATGATTCATGATCAGTTCCAGAACTACTTGACTGGAGTAATGACGACATCCTAGTAGCGGCCCTTGGCACGAAGTACTACAAGTGGAGCTGGCATTCCCAAAGTCCTATGGGCAAGGGTTTTACTCTCTTCAGCACGGCATGCTGTAGATTCGACCCTACGGGAGAGAGGCTAGCAGTAAGTATCGTTGGGTAAACGATTTATTATTGAATCTAGACGTAAACGAGTGTCGCCACTCTGTGCTGATATCATGATATGCCACGCGACAAAACTGAGCGCGAAAAAGAGATAGCATTTAAGTCCTATAACGTTATTATATCGCTTGAGCAAGTATCGCTATATCATATTGGTTTAGATTTATAACGTTATAATGGATACCGCTGTACAGCGCGTCAAATATCGTTTGAGTGTAACGCTTTTGGGAAAATAACGTATAAACGATAGCGCTATCGCTATACGAAAATAGCGGTATTTAAAGGCCTGACTCCCTTGTTTTTTTTGTATATATTCTCAAGAGAATTAACAATCTGTGTCTGCTTATTAACCTGAAAATGCCATGTAATGGTCCAGCTAGGAACCGACATGCAGCGCGTGGAGGTGCACAACGCCTGGAGCAAGTGGGTGGCCGGCAGCTGGTGCCGTTGCGCCAGCCTCGCGCAGCTGTTCTGTCTCGTCACTGCCGTCGACTGGAGCCCCACGGGGAACTCCTTCGTCACGTGAGTCAAGTCAGTCTAGAATGAAAAAACCGCACAAAATTGGGGGAATATGCAGAATTGAGGTTTAAATGTCAAAAAGCTCTTGAGAAATCATAATATCGGGGACATGATGTTAGCCAAATGTGTAGTTTAGATCATCCACTGCTACAAAGATCCTAAGGATTATATGGCTGAGTAGTTCCCCCCAGGTATATGTGCAACGCGTGGAAATGCATGAGCATCAACTGTCAGAAAGTTCTTAAAGACGTGCTTTATAGTCTGTGGATCTGTGGCTGTCTAAACATGGCAATTGGTTTCCTGTAGGTAGGTTTCCAGCTCTGTTTTCTAGGCAGCGCGTGGAGGTGCACAAAGCCTTGCTCGGTGGTCTGTCTCGTCAGCACCGTCAACTGGAGCCCCACGGGGAACTCCTTCGTCACGTGAGCCTCGTCCATCTACAATCATGAGAAAATCAAAATTGAGAAAGAGGAGAACAGGCCACTTAGAAATATATTTGTCAATGTTAGCATTAAAGTCAGCTTTTAAGGAATTCTTCTGTCTAAATTGTCTAAAATGTGCCGTCCACTAGGTGGCAGAAAATTTTTGAAGGTACGCTTTCTAGTGCACCTGTAAGGTTTTTAAACCGTTCTGTTATGCCCTTAGATCCTTCTGATAAATATAAAGAAACCCCGGAAGGTGAGCGGGGGATAATAAGCGAGAAAGGTTTTCATTAGTGGTTGCTGAGTAATAATTGTTCACGTGTAAAAATCATTCCAGAGGCTGTTCCCGTGGCATGGTGACGTCCTTTGATCGCGACGCCACGCTGATCAGCCACCGGCAAACCAACATCGGCGCCATCTTCCTGATCCGCGTGTCTCCCGACGCTCGTTATGTAGCTGCGGCGGCGGTCAACAGCTCGAAGGTGCTGGTGATGCTGTGGCCATCTCTGCAGGTTTCCAAGGCTATCAGCTCTGACTGGATAGTAAAGGTAATTTTATCAATACTATAATACTTATCGGCAAACGAAAGTAGCCTGATGATAAATGGTCACATTTGTCTGCTTTGCTTAACTAGCAGACCAACTTGGTTGAGTTTCTTTAGTTTTCTTCTGAGTTGCAGCGCGATCACAGATTGCCTTGATTGTAATGTTCGATTGAGAGAAACTTTCAAGAAAAAGATCGCCATTATAGTTTTCGAGTAAATTGCCCTACAAACAGATGGCATGTTCGCCGTAGTTATTTATTACAATAGCAATAGCTAACTGCCTGAAAGTAAAAGCAGACGACTACCAAAAAGTAATATGTTATGTTTCGCATAAACTGATATAAATAGTCTGCTTCCAGACGATAGCCTGGCACCCTTGGCGCAGCGCTTTGCTCGGCATCGGTGGCATCACGGAGCTCAAGTCCTGGGTCGCTCTGTGGGATGCCCCACGCGCCACACTCCGAGCCGCTATTACTGTCAGCAACAGTGACTATAGTTTAGACACCATGCTGTTCAGCCATCGGACGGGGGAACTGGTGCTTAGTCTATGGAATACAGGTTAGTATCACTTCCATTCGTTATACCATTGATGTTCAATGAAATCTTACTGCTTTGTGGGATGCTCTGCATGCCTCAACAGTCACAACGAACGGAAGAACTGGTGATTAGTCTGTGGAATACAAGTCAGTATCAGTTCCAGTTATACCATTGATGTTAAATCAAGTCCTATCAGTTTATGGCATGCCCTATACGCCTCAACGTGACAACGGGCGGAAGAACTGGTGTTTAGTCTGTGCAGGTCAGTTCCATTACTGTCCTAAGAAGTCCTGTTCCTTTGTGGAAGAAATCAGTTTTTATGTCTTGATCTTTGTAAAACCAATGTTTTTAACTTCTGTTGTATGCCTTAGAAATATTTATGATACAATCTAGCTCAATGTTATTTCAACCTTAAGTAGTCTTTAACGACTGCGTAATTCCAATCAATGCATCTAACCGACATATTAAAATACAGGAATGACCACTTCAGTAATCAGTATAGCAGTTAATCATAAATGGCTATAAACACGCATCTATTTTTAACATACTTAGTTCCTTACAATCAGAAACTCTATTTTGAATTTTAATACTTAAGGAATAAGTGTTTTTATGCTTCCACGGTGACAGTGGAGTTGCCAGTCGGGTTTTCATCGAAGAACATGCTGTCAGTAATTAAATTACAGTCATACCTATAAACATTTGGTCTGAGAGCTAGCGACTAAATCGGTCATGTAGCTTCAGCTGTATTGAAACTCCGTTAGCTACTTCCCTGAACAACCTTTTCCGATAATCTTCGCGCTGGCAGCCCGCGGGCGGTGGGTCGTTTTTTTTTCGATACTTTTCACCGATATTTTTGCATGGCTATTTTTTAGGGCTTACATATTAATTAGGTAATCTCGCGTCAGAAAAAAAGCCAATACAGCTGAGCCCACATGAAAATTATTATTATTTTGGTATTTTTAATTAACGTTGGCAACCCCTTCCCACCACCCGATCGATTTAAATTTTTTTTGGGTGCACAGGGAGTACAGAGCACTTGTTTGAAAAAAAAAAAGTCGCTGAGCCCACTTTTTTTTTCCCACCCCACTACAATCGCACCCACCGCCTGCGGGCTGCCAGCGCGAAGATTATCGGAAAAGGTTGTTCAGGAAAGTAGCTAATGGAGTTTCAATACAGCTGAAGCTACATGACCGATTTGGTCGCTAGCTCTCCGTCCAATTTAATTCGTCCTATATGGTGAATATCCACCAGAGATGTACGAACATGTGTTTGCATGCTTGATAGCTAAGTGTCAAATATATGACTTGCCCTAATTAGACTTACCTGGTTGTTAGCCAGTTTTTCCAATTATGGTAAAATGTCTCGGTGCTCAACGCTGCCCCAATAGTTGAAGCATTCAGGACCCTTGGAAGGATAAAGGATAGTTTTTATCTCGGATATCATCCCTTAAGATGGTAGAACTTTGTTTGGGTCGGCGATAATTAAGGTTCCGCCTACAATAATTTAACAGCAATCATTTTTCTAAGTTGGTAACAAGTTCTACGCGGACGAAGTCGCGGGCAACAGACAGTAATTAAAAAAAGTAACAGCTAAGTACAAAGACAGAACTTGCCACATGCATTATCTACACTTTTATTTTTTTCTGTTTTTTCTTATCAGAACACGATACCTGTTAAGCCCTTGATCGGCTCACACCCCATTTTTGGTACACCTTGTATACTTAATTTAACGATTTTTTATACCCATATCATAGAATTTAATAAATGAGGAAGCCGAAAGTCAGCTTAACCCCTCGTATGCGGATGTCAAAATAAATGCTTATCAATATACCTATGACCTTGAGATTGAAAACTATAGGTTCAAATGCTGAGCACGGATCCGTGTCTAAGCATACGAGGTGGTTAACTTCACTGGCAGCTTTTCGTTGCGCCACGCGCGTAGGCAGCACCACGCGCTTCCCACTTTGTAGCGAGACTACGAACAGACAGACAGACAGGCTCAACGAGTTATTAGCTAAATATACAGGTACAGACAGACGTGCTCATTACTAGCACGAAAGCATGCCGCTATTGAGCAATTGCTCATTAGTAGCACGTGTGTAACAACATTGCTAGTAATGAGCATGAAAGAAAAGAAAAGAAAGAAAGAAAGATACATTTATTCACAAACACACAGGACACACGTGTTAAACAATAAAATAATCAAAAAACAGAAAACAGATAGAACATGAAACAAGTGTGTCTCTGCGGCAGTGAACCGGACACTGGCTCAGCATTATGCTGAGGTGTCAGACACCTGCAGCGCTGATTTTCAGCCAGCACCGTCAGTGCCTCACGGAAACGTCATACAAATGTAATAAATAAACTACCTACAGTATTGGGACAGGCGAAAGAGAAATAAACATAAATAAAAAGTGAGATAATACATGTACACACTACCTAGATGCAGCTTCAATAAAATATTTATATTTACAGTACACATTAAAAACAAAAACTAGATAAGAAATGAGAAATTGTCATATTTATTGCTGTCACAGTGCTGGGGATTAGGATTTTGATTTCTGGAGCTTCAACAAATAGCCGTTAAGCATACGCTTAAAGGTGTATCTGCTAAGCACCCTTTGGATAGGAGGAGGGATATCATTCCAGTACTTAGACGCCGCAAACTTGAAACTACCTCTGAACGCAGCGGTTCGGTGCATAGGTATAATGGTCATTGCCTTAAACCTGCGCGCACCTGCGCATGCTTATTTAGAGCGTGCTCAAAACTTAACCAGCGTGCTCCGAGCTCGTCTGAACAGTCCGTACTTTTGCTTTGCGCATGCTTATTTATGAGTATTCTTAAAACAAGCATGCTTACTGCTGGCAAATGTGAACAGTTGCAGAGCATGCTAATTTTAAGCAAGCTTATAAGCATGCTTTTTTTTGAGCACGTCTGTCTGTAGCTTACCTAAAATAATAGTTAAACCATGTTTAATGTTTTATCATCATCGACCTATTTTAATCCACGCCAGCTTACTAATTCGGTGGGCTTTGTTGATGACTTTTGTTTTCTGTCGAATAACCTCGTTACAGATTCGTTCCTTCAGACATAGAGCTACTCCCTGCATAGTTTTAAAGTTATTGATCAGCCCTATCAATATATATCCACGTGTCGGATCCGTTTCGAGTAGGGTATAGTTTGTTTTAGTTTAAATGACTAAAAATACTTTTAACCGATCAGGATCGACCAACCATTATTACATCTATTGTGAAACTGTTGTCTTCAAGTAGGCTTGTAAGACAATTACGCAAGTGTGTCGCTGTCGGCAGGCCCAAAGCGTACTGTGAACAAACAATAGAACAAACATAGTCTAGTACACGTATTCACCACACTTCGATCACTTTTATTACGTCTCTTTCTCAGATTGTTCGTAATTAAATAGCAACAAAAGAAGTAAAATCCCACGTTAAGTTCATTGTCGTCTTTTTCACTAACACAAACTATCTTTTTATACTCGTCGACCTCAATGTTTAAATTAGACTTCGTACACCAAACTTAAATTAGATACTTTTTATACTATGGAGCTCCCAACTCAACATTTCATAACTGTTGAGACAACTAAAATGAAATGGACTAATCACGTGGCGCCTTTACTGAACTATAATGTATTTGACCAATAGGACGCCGTCATGAGAAAGTCAGAAATAGACATCAACGCACAAAAAAGAAAAAGCCGTTGGTTGCACTTCGTTTTCAATAGATACCAAGTTTGTTTAATTAGTTCAGTTGACTCGTAGAAAAAGTAATGTATACAATAGTCATATAATTAGCTTTTTAAGTCTTGTACCTTAATTAGGCCACTCAGCAAGCTTCGTGGCCTAAACGTGGTACTCGACTGAAAAAGCATACATTATAATAAATATTGCATAAAATACTATTATTTTGATCGCTCTAAATTAAAATACGTCCTTACGTTAAATTTCAGAGCAGCAGCTGGTGTATCCGAAAGCGAGATCACAGCTGGTGGTGATGAGCGGGCCGGGCACGGTGGTGGATCAGTGGGGGGAGGGCCGGTACGGCATGGACCGAGTGCGGACCATGGTCTTCAGTCCTGATGGCACTAAGCTGGGTAAACCTCATAGTGACAGATGCTACATAGATATAGATGCGTGTGCAAGTCAATAATACTAGGCCGCGCCATTTTTTATAACATATCACCGTAGCTTATGGTTGCTTGCAAGTTACCATTGCCACCCCATTTAGAATGTATACACTCCTTTCTTTTAAAAACCCCATGGTGTAAGTAGTCCCTCGGACAAACCTCAACAGGGAGCTCATTTCACAACCGGAGCGGTGCAGGGAGGAAATTTCTCTGAAACCGTGCGGTACGCGACGAATCAAAATGCTGATGCACTTGAAGTAAAAGCTGACAAAAAAAACAGGAGCGATTCAGCGAGCAATCTAGCGAGCGTTCTAGCGAGTATTCCAGCGTAACGATGTTTGTCTCTGTTCGTTGTTCAGTACGACAAATTTAAAAACGGCGATTGCTCAATTTTCTGTTCCATGTGTATACTCGAGTTAATCAGCACCTTTAGGTTCAAGGGTGTTAGGATGAATGGCCCTGCCTATACGGCGATAACGAGTAGGTAACACATATAAATAAATACTTATAATAAATTAATTATTTTAACAGCAACCGCCACCGCAGACGAGGACTTGATAATCTGGAACTTTCTGCCTCAAGACAATAAACCACACAAGAAGACGAAGCGAAGAAGATTCTCAGCCATCCCCAGCTATATCGACGAGAGCATGCATGGCTTCTCCGTACGATGAGGTCTTGGTACCGGGTAAAAAGTTTTGTTGGTTTTTCTACATTTAATTTAGCAACCCACCTTTCCGCCTCAAGACAAAAAACCACACAAGAAGACGAAGCGAAGGAGATTCTCGGCCATCCCCAGCTATATCGACGAGAGCATGCATGGCTTCTCCATACGATGAGGTCTTGGTACCGGGTAAAAAGTTTTGTTGGTTTTTCTACATTTAATATAGCAACCCACTAAGTTACGCCATTAATACGCACGGCTATCACAGCACTGTTAGCACAAGACGGCGCGCGCGAGCTCTCTTGCACAACCGTCTCTCTCTCTTATTAGAAAGAGAAAGAACTTAGAAAGAGACGGATAGTGCGAGAGATCTCGAGAGAGCTCGCGCGCTTGCGCTAACCATTCAGGACGGCCCGCGAGCTGTTTCGCGGCGAGATAGACTATACTTCGTAATTAGAACGCTTAGAAAACGATGGATAGTCTATGTCACCGCGACTCAGACGAGACACAACTATGATACCCGTGCTGCTGTTTAGTGTCGCGATTATACTTTACACATCTAGCAATATTGTCACAACAGCTTAGTTAAAATTAAAGGAGGTATATTATTTATTGCCGTCTCACTTAAACTATGACAAGTTGTTGCGACAAATTGGTAGGTTCGTAATGGCCTTAAGATTGAATTTATTGTCCGAATTGACCAGCAGATAATGATTGATACGTTTTCTTGTATTCTTATGACAGGTTTGCACACTGTTTCGACCATCATTGTTGTATCTGCACTGCAGACTGGTTTTAGTGATGTTCATATGACTTTAACAACTTTAATAATGGACTGTCATCTTCATCATCATCATATCAGCCGAAAGACGTCCACTGTTGGACATAGGCCTCCCCCAAAGAGTGCCACAATGACCGGTCCTGCGCCACCCGCATCTAGCGGACTGTATCAGTGATATAATATACATTTTTAATGATTACTATAATATTTGAGATAATTTTAAAAATTTGATAATTTTATGAAATTTGTTTTATAATTGTTTATGATTTGGAAATACACTCGAGAGCAAAAGTTTCGGGTCACTAGCATTTACTTCAATATCTTGAAAACGAATAAAGCTATCGTATTGAAATAAATTGAACCTTATAGACAATCTAATGTTACTAAAATAAAATGCATTACATTTACTACTGACCATTTATTTTATTATGTTTAAAACGACAAATTAAAAATGGCGTCATTTTGCTTGCAAAACCAAAACTGAAAATATTGAACTTTTTATATTTACAAGTAGTTTTAACACAGTTTAGTACTTGGTATTACCCCCACGTGCTGTCTGGACTGCTGCAATGCGATTCGGCATGCTGTACACCAAGTTTCTGAAATACTGTTGGGGAATGTTCTCCCATTCCTCTACCAATGCATGTTTCAAGTCACGAAGCGTAATTAAAGGAGGATCTCGTTGTCTTACACGTCGTCCGAGCTCGTCCCAGGCGTGCTCGATCGGGTTGAGGTCGGGGCTACGTGCTGGCCACACCATGGGACGAATATTCACCTCATCAAGGTAGTCTTGCACTACACGAGCAGTGTTGGGACGGGCGTTATCGTGCATAAAGATGGCATTCTCACCTAGTCTTGCCATAAATGGACCGACGTGCTCGTTGAGGATTTCATCCACGTATCTTACGCCATTAAGAGTACCTTTTTCGATCAGTACAAGCTCTGTTCGGCTTTCCGCAGAAATTCCAGCCCACACGAGTACCGAACCACCACCGTATGCCACCTTTTCTTCAATACAGGCTTGCATAAATCTTTCTCCTGGTCTTCTGTACACCTTTGCCCTTCCGTCGTGTGTATACAGCATAAATTTTGATTCGTCCGAGAACCCGACATTTGACAAATTTTCAATCGTCCAATGCGAGTGTTCGCGTGCATAAATTCGTCTTGCTATACGATGGTGCCTCTCGAGTTTCGGACCACTTGCGGGTCTAAATGGTTTCAAATTACCTTCAGCAAGTCGCCATCCTACAGTCCAAGCAGAAGGGTTGATTCTACCTAGCCATAAAGAATGATGAGTCAGTGCTGTTCCCGTAAGAAACCGATTTCGCAGCATAGAGTTGACTAGATATCGATCTTCCCGTGCCGTCGTACACCTGGGTCTGCCTGTTATTGGTCTGCGTAGGTTCGAACCAGTTTCTAGAAACCGCTGGCGAACACGCTGAACTGTAGACAACGATACACCGACTATTCTTGCTGTTTCTCGCTGACTGCTCCCATTTTCCAGGATCGTGAGGATTCTCGTACATTCCTCAGGTGTGAGTGGCATAATTACTACTTTAATAATGACTATTGGATACCTGGAAGACTTCTTATAAATACATTTTATTACAGAACAAAAACAAAAGCAAAAACAGTTGCGAAAATTAGAAGTTCTGATTTGAAAAAAAGGGATCATTATGTTTATAACTTTTTTAATGCCATTACTTCACGCCAACCAATAAGTTTTTATACGTGTAATGAAGGACTATTAAATTGTCTATAAGGTTCAATTTATTTCAATACGATAACTTTATTCGTTTTCAAGATATTGAAGTAAATGCTAGTGACCCGAAACTTTTGCTCTCGAGTGTATATAATACTTATATTAAAACAAATTTTGACACATTTTTTTAGACTTCCCATTTTATTGTCCTCTCTTCCTGAAACACTTCCAATTCTGTTCTCCGGCACTATAGTAGGTATTTCTTAGAAAGAGTTAATTTATTGTCTACTTCTTTCTGCCCGCGACTCCGTCCGCGTGGAACTAGTTTAAATCGTACCTCCATACAAACTTTCACCCTTTATGGAATGATTTCCGGGACAAAAACTATCCTATGTCCTTTCCCGGGACTCAAACTCTATAATCTCTATCTATACTAAATCTCTATACCAAATTTCATTTAAATCGGTTCAGCGGTTTAAGGGTAATAAAGGGGTAATAGACAGACAGAGAGACATACACACTTTCGCATTTATAATATTAAGTAAAATCGAGGATGGCAATTAACCCAATCACTACATAAAGTAAATATCTAAATGTTGACAGATTTTTCGTAATATCTAAAGTGTCATATATTAGGCTTACTGTGTGGCGCACTGGGTCGTTTACCTTAGCTTTTATCAAAGTGTTGGTTGGGCTTGATAACAGTCAGTCGTCTCCGTACAAGGCATAATCTTAAAACACATAAAATTCAACTCAAGGGTTGACAGCTGTCGTATGCATCTATATTTTAACCGACTTGAAAAAAAAGGAGGAGGTTCTCAATTCGTTTGTATTTTTTTACGTTTGTTACCTCCGAACTCCATTGATGAGTCGATTCGTTTTTTTTTTGTTTGTAAGTATATATGCTTCCAGGTGCGTCCCATTTTTTTCAAAAATTCAGTTGGATAATGGGATCCATGAGGAATTGAGGGAACTCCTCAATTAAATTAGGCACACGTGTGGTATTTTCTATTATATCTCGTGTATTTACACCCGGAAATCATAAATTTGGTGGAGTGGAATTGATGATGAAGTCCTCAGCTGACTTATGGAATTCCTCAATCATGTACAAAAGTACGTCACAGATTCTGATAAGATTCCGTTGAAATAGCAACTAATGAAGTGCCAAAGGTGATCCTTGTGGAATCGACGGAAGTCCTCAAATATTAGGTATCGAGTCACATACAGCGATTGGGTTTTTTTCTCTAATACTTAATCACCGCATTTGCTCTCGGAAATCAGTTCATGTGGTAAATTGGAAAATAAATATGGAAATGTTCTCGAATCGTACTAAATATGTAGAAGTCGGTTAAAACTTTGTTTTAAAAGTAAATTATCTAATATAAGGCTAATAATCTACGAATGTGTTAAGGTAAACAAGCCTCTATCAATGATGACATAAGCCAGAGACTGACTGATATGTTTTGATTTTGATTTAGAAATCGGACTACAATTTCACGGAAACTGTGTGCAGAATTAGATAGTTCAATTTATTTTAGTTTGCCAGTACTATCGACAACACAGCTAACTGACCATTCGTGCACTCTATGTGCATTGTAATAAGGTTCTATATTAATACAGGATGGTCAGTTAACTGTGTTGTCGTTTGTACTACAGTCGCAGTAAAAAAAAAATCGGGTCACCCTAATAACCGCAATAGGATTTTTTTAGTACACAACACTAGTATTACTTACATAATATACTATATTTTATATAATACCTAACTGTATCAGCAATTTCCGGGATCCTATCATAAAAATATCAATATCCGAAAATTTCGTTTTTTCATGGGTTTTTACGAGTCCGATTTAAGCCTGGTAGCATTATTTTTTACTGTTATTTTTGCAGTTTAGATGTAAAATTAAATGAAGATAAAAAAATCTTTACAAACTTGCGCTAGTTTAGGAAATATGACGGTATTTTACCGATCCGTATTCTTTATCCCCGAGTGTCGGTAGTAATTAATCTATTACTTAACAACACTATAATAATAAAAATTGCCAGTAAATTCATTGCTGAAAGGCACCTCATTCGAAAGGATTAGCTCTCGCAAGCTCGTTGCACTGGGTCCGTACGTTCTGACCCGTTTGTCTACAAACCTGGCGTAGCATCGAGTGTCACAGGCGAACAGCCCCACAAACCGCGGGACACGCCGTAGATTATAGACTCGTCTTCGGCTCATAAATCGCGCGTTCACACGCTGAATCGGTCCGTAAATCTGCGCAAAGCATTGTACGCGTTGTCGTCGCGCGCATGAAATATCTGCGTCGCGGGAGCTAGGTCGGGAAATGTATGCGTGCTAGTATGATCTTACACCGTGTTGTAAAAAAACACCAACTCTTGATTTCCAATGGACAACTGTATACGATAAAACATTTTTTTAAGAGTCCGCAGTAAGCTCGGCCGAATTTCACCTTCCCATACAAACGTAGTTACACTCTCATTTTAAAACTACATGTTGGATTGTAACGAAACTTTGCATATACAATGATATGAGGTACCTATATGGTTCCAGTTTATAAAACAAACAAAATACAGCAAAAACAAGTTTTGTATGAAAAACTTAAATACACTGTATTTTTTTACTATGCGCGGTATCTGAAGCTACATAAACTAATTACAGACATAGATATACCTCATGTCATTGTACATGCAAAGTTTGGCAGGTTATTAATATTTTTCCACTCGTGCAGGTCGATCAACGCAATGTACGTATTATACGTGCGTCAGCCCCCCTAGCAGGCTAGGTTTTATGTCCGACGTAAAAGCATTCGTCCCTGCATGCACTCGCATATTTACCAGAATGGGAGGTATGTTTTATGTCCGACATAAAACTTAGCGTGCTAGCCCCCCTGGTAGATCTAAATGTCACTTTTTGTATGGGAAAATGACAGTTGAGTTTCCTACTAATGTGCGTTAAAAATCACCGTGTAGGAATAAATCCCATAAAAAACTCTCCATGTAAAAAAGAGGCCAAGTCTCGAAACTCTTCCAATGAATGAATGAATTAATGAATGAAAACTTAGGTCAGTGATTTGATCACTCAGTCAATAGACCGGGATAAAATTACATTTAAATTAAGTAATCACATAATTATAGCATACTAGTGATCTAATAGTAAATATTAAACATTATTTTATCGCATGCTTCATTATTAGCTACACTAAATTAGATTGATTTATATAAATAACATTGATAAAATTCTAATTAAATTAAATAATAATAACAGTCCAATATTATTCTATGTCACATGCTTCGTCAAATTTATAATTAAAAAAATCTTTATTACTATAGAATCACTTTTCAGCTAACATTTTGTGCAATTTTCTTTCTATTCTAAGTGCGGCAGGTAGTTTATTAAATATATTTATGCACATATTATGAGCACTTTTTTTTCAGAGTACGAGCTTGTGACTTGTTGGTAATGCTAGCCTGTGCCGCAAAAAGTTGTGAGATATTTGGTAGTACCAAGTCTCAGGCATTCTTATTATTCTTTATTTGCTAGCTAAATAAAATTCTGCAACTTGGCAATCACACAACTTTACTGCATTTATGGATTTTTGCATACCTAAAACTATGTAGTAACTATTGTGTGATTGCCAAGTCACAAATTTTTACTTAGCTAGCAAATAAAGAATAATAAGAATGCCTTAGACTTGGTACTACCAAATATCTCTTAACTTTTTGCGGTGGAGGAGTTTCGAGAATTTGCCTCTTTTTTACATGGAATGTTTTTTATGGGATCTCACTTCTTTTCGTAGGTTATTGTGTCAATATCCCATTCTTGATTTTTTGTCCCATTAACTGCAAATATAACTTTGTAATCCTATATGTTTATATAAAATACATGTATTTTTGTTTCATATCATTTAGTACTATTTTTTTTTAGTAATTGCTGCTTAAAGTTATCCCAAAAAAACCTTACCGCGCGGGCACCTCAGCGAGTTGTAAGGTTTACACACGCACGCCTCTCCCTCCCCCGCCCACGCCCCGCTCCGCTCGGCACTGTCTCGAGTAACCACGCTGTACGGATAATTCTTTTGGAATAGACAATTTATAATTAAAAAAATACCTACCAGTTTTTTTTTTAAATGAAGTCTTTAGTGATACCAAATGCCTCCAAAAAATTTGGACACTCATTTAAAATTCACCCTGTATATAGATTTTTAAAGACAGCTCTGCGAGTTCTATAGCTACAGCCACTATAGAAAGAAAGAAAGAAAGAAAGAAAGAAAGGAAGAAATAAATATATTTATTTAGTGTGATATCATGTTACATGTGTGTCTTACAATTGGAATTCACCATAATGGATGCCACACAGCATAGGCCACCAGCAATACATGCTAAAGGTGCTGGTTTTCAGGGCACCCAGAGAGATATACAGATAAAGATCTTACTATATAACTTATAATTAGGTAGTTGTAATATAAATATAGGCAGGTAGGTAGTCAAAAATGTGCTGGGCCACAATTAACGATTATTTTAATGACTATACTCTTACATTTCTTTTGAAGTGTCTACTTCTTACCTAGTTTTAACACCCATTTATTTACGCAGTCGGTATATCTAGAAAACTGGAGTTAAATTGCAATTTTATTTAGCGTCCCCTCGATTTATACACTAAACACAAATTATATTCTAAATACAATTAGTGTTTAGTGTATTGACGAAACCTGTGGTGGATGCTTTATCTGTGGAATGACGAAACCTGCGCTGTGGATCTTGATGGTATGTACTTAGTGGTTCGGTTTTATTCATTTTGTGTTTTTTTTTACTGAATAAAATAGTTAAGTTTCTAAATAAGAAGCTTCTGTCTGCTAGAAGTGCCTTAGACTTTTGATGATCGGTGAGTCAGTGAGTGACAAAATTAAGAAACTTTGACTAGTTATAAATCTTAAACCGCTGGTTCAAATTAAATGAAATTTGAAATATATCGTGTTTATACAATGCGTGCTTGGTTAATGTAAATGCAGGCTTCTAGTTTTATCCACAACGAAGTTATAGGGGGGTCGAAAATGGCCTGAACTGCTTCGAGAAAAGGATGGTACGGCCGTGCCGCTGTTTTACTCGACTTGGCAGGGGCACTGCCGTGCCCCCAGATTAAATTTAAATTAGAAGATGTGTCCCACTACGCTGGATTTTTGCAATGACAATCGATTTTTTTATGTACCAATAGTAGAAGGGGGCATTACCATACTTCTAATACAGCTGAGACCAGCTGAGGATTCTTCATCAGATACTTCAGACCTTCGATTTTTGACATCAAATGAAGCGGCCCACCAAGTTGAATATTTTTTGTAAAGGCGGTATAGATATATCTCTAATAGTTTGGTTGGGCTCTTGTGTTTTCTAATCAGGGTCACCAGGTACTCCAGATCTTCGATTATCCTAGTTTTTATAGTTTTCCCTTTATGTGGCCATTAAACCAAATTTCAGCTCTCTGAGTTTATGGGAAGTACTAGTTCTATTTTGATGATCATGAGTGAGTGAGTGAGTGAGTGAGTGTCATAAATGCGAAACTTTGCTTTCGCTTAACTTCGGAACTAAATGACCTACAGACTTGAAATTTTGGATTTTAAGTATGTGATTATAGCTTACTGGATGACGAAAATTTCTGCGTTCTGGTCTTATCCAGAGGTTCTCAAATAGGGGCCTGAAAATGCGGCGAAATGGTTCCAGTAAAGGATGGTACGGCAGTGTTTGCTTCGCGCTCGACTTGGCGGGGGCACTGCCGTGCCCCCAGATAAGAAGTTTTGACTTAGAAAAATAATTATCAACATCGAATCGGTCTTCTTCGTTAACTTTTAATAATTCGTTACGTGTTAATATTTGTGTTAAATAAGACATAAAGTGGCACCGAAGGAGGAAAAGTGTAAGATTAAATACTTTAACATAAAAAATATATTTACACCCATCTTCGTTAATCGAATCCAAACCTAATCTACCGGCAAAATATATGGATAGTATAATAACTAGCTGTATACTTGTCTCGATACCGAAGATACACCATATGCGAAGGTTTAAGTGGCATAAATATAGGTTGTATTTATACCATTTAAACTTATGACGAAGTAAAATAATAAATTCCCCTAGCATCGTAACTCCTCACCGATTACCTGAATAATTATTTGCTAGAGATGTCCTGTATAAGCAAACACGCAGGCTCACATAAATTCCGCACTTACGACCCGCAATAGAAACTAGGACCAGAAATAGACAATTAAATACGTAAAATATATATTTACATTGACTTTTACAGTCTCATGAATAAAGTAATCTTCGATTTATGCACCTATACTGCGTGGATTTAAGATATTGTATGCTATATAATTAATAGTTTCATATGGAGAAATAAAATGTTTCACTGCTATCATGGTTTAGGATTTATCATACTTACTCGCATGAAACTCCACCCCGCTTGCGTCATTTTTCGTTAACGAGAATCGAGTTTTCTATCTGTGCATCTCTATTGCACTTTGAGAGTACGAGCGGGATGCACAGATAGAAAACTCGATACTCGTTAACGTAAGCCGTCATTGTCAAACTCATGATAAGCGTACGGGTGGCTGAATATAGGAGCAAGGAGCGACACGGCCGGTTCTACAGGCGCTCACGGGTGCCCTGCAGACCTTGTCGCGTCGGTGAACTGGCTACCTTACGATCTCCTCGGAGAAACCGACGGTTTTGTCTATGCAATTGCGGACGAAGTTATCATGACGACCAACTGCCAGAAATATTTCGTGACGGACGGTACAGTCGGCATTTGTCGGACATGCCACCGTCCCGAGGAGTCAATCAGACATTAGTATTTCCGGTGGGGGTCATCTTGCTAACGACGAGTACTTGCACATAGACATAACCTTGTAGCCAGAATTAGTTGCCGGGCACTCAATCGATTTCATTGAGATACTGTTGTATGTAGGTCATCCGTTTATCAGTTTCTCTATACAGGTTCAATGTGGTCTCTCGTCTTCGGCGGTTGGGGATTTTCCTTCGTGGCGGTCGAAGGTACGGAGGGCTGTGCGCAATTACACTACTTCGGCCAAATGGGCTCCGACTACTACCATCACGGATATTTAAAAGTTAGAAAATGATACACAATAAGTTTTCATAATTAATTACACTGCATAAACAAGATCAACAAACGATACGCTGATCGTGCGCGATTTCGTCGATGCACACGATTTTAATTTGCAAACAATTATAACGCGTCCTATACCATATACATTGACCGATTCTGAATGGACGTCGTTACTAACTCTAAATACATCCAAACAAAATATATAAAGTCAGAGTGAAAGAACCATAATTCCACTCGGTCCCGAACAGGTAATGTACTTACCTTAGGTCTTAAACTAAATGACCATCATGTTCATCTGAATACACGCCTATGTAAACAGTCTTACTCGGTACTGATATAATTATTTTTCACTTAAACAGCTTACCAAGTGGAAATGACCATACATTTATAGGTATCTTAGGCGTATTTACATAGCGATATCTTAGATGAGATTTGAAACGAATTCCATCTGTTTTACTGCTGTTTACAGTTATTAGATACTATGAGTACGTACTATTTTCCGCTTTTATGTCTTATTCAGATACATGGCGGTCAAATGACGTTTTCTAGCAAATTTTATCACTTCGTCTATTAAGCCATTGATGACGTGAACGCAACGTACTCGTTCGTATAATAAACGCCACGTATTGCCATATTATCAAGATATGGGGCATAATATCAGAAGATTCGCGATATCACAAGCTGCATAAAAGCAATGCCGAATCGGGCCCCGGTTACGGCTTAAAATATTAACAGACGATCGAACGGTTCGGCAGACCGAAAGGGACACAGGCGACACATCTGAATAATGAGAGATGTATATACAGATTTCTCATTCTCCGAACGTACCTACCGGTTCGTCCCTCTTGGTCCGCCGGACCGTTTGATCATCTGTCTGTAAGCACTATTACAGCGCGTAGCTCGTAGTGCACATAATCGTCGTGTTATCCGCAATTGTGCGCCGCCCCTCAATCGCAAGCCCACAATTTGAACCTATAAAACGGAAGGTCGCGGGACTGAAGAACCATAACCAGAGAGCTTATTTCTATAAATGAATTGAATGGGAGACAATTTTGTAACAGTCAAATACAAACCCGATGTCAATACAGTTTGCGTTGTGAAATAAATCTATTCTAGCACTGCTGGTACCATATAGTTTCGTTTAGTTCCGTTACACTCAAAGCATTAATTCCTCTCGCAGTTATACACTTGCTCGTGAAGACGCGACTATGCTACTACATCATGATCATCATCACATCGAACGAACGCCGAACGACGTCCACTGCTGTACATAGGCCTCCCCCAAAGAGTGCCACAATGACCGGTCACCGACCACCCGCATCCAGCGGAATCTCGCGACCTTTACCAGGTGGGATGGCCTACCCACGCTGCACCGTCAGAAAAGTTTCCAAATTCCTTGTTTTTTCTCTTAATACTTATAACATGTTAATCGTCGTTTTCCGTTCTTCCCGAGAATCTTGTAAATAAAATACATCCCATTTCTCAGATCCGCTGGATAAGCCTTCATTGAGTCGTCGTCGGCGCTGGTTCTATCTAATTTATTCGCTCATTGTGAAGCCTTCGGGATAGAGATGTGATACGGAATGAGGTGAGGTACCTCAACTCTTGGCTTTACTCAGGCACTATACTACTTGCACAATTTATGATAGGTGGCTGGCTCAGTCGGGAATACTTGCCAGATTTATACAACCCTGGCGTGAGGTCGCTGTCATATCGATGGAACAAATTAGTGATAATATTTTTTGTGAAATTATAGATGTCAGGTCTGCTACTCGTAATTTGTTTAGGCGCTAAACTTAATGGCACCGTATTGTTTGCTATTGCTACTTTTTAAAATTTTCAAATTCTTCAACGCTATACAAATTACAGTATTGTAAAACATAACATCGAAATGAACGACTACAATTCCATACACGAAAATTGAGGGACGTGAATTTTAATATTGAGTTAGGCGATTCAGCGGAGGACCCTAGTCGGGTCTCAATAATATTTACAGTTGACAGGGTAAGTATTTTAACACGTGATTCTATAGTTCTTTATTGGCAGGAATTATGTTACTGCTAAAACTTCCAATGCACTGCCTTCGCTTTATACAATGCTTCTAACGTGAAAGTGATTTAATTATTTTACTGAGTGCTTATTTCCAGTGTTAGTTACATATTTTTAGGTAACATATGGGCTTTGCTACTTCCCCGCCCGCGTATGGCTAAGAATGCTGGTAAACCTACGGGACAAAATATAGCATAAAATGGGGTGAATTGGGTCAAAGTAGACAATTAAACCACGATAAAAATGTATTTTTACATGTGGTACGTTGATTTTTATATATAAATAATTTAACAGCCGTATGAATTTTAGGTTTATAATGATTACCTGTCGTTTAATTTCGTAATTTTTACGATAAACTTTTTAACGATTGGGCATAGATTGCTCAAATCCGTGACGAGTGGAAGTCGATAGGGGAGGCTTTTGCCCAGCAGTGGGACACTATATAGGCTTCGAAAAAAAAACAGTGAACACAAAAATAGTGAGGAATCCCACCTATGGAGTTAGAGGGGATAGCAATGGGGTGAGCTGGGAAAATGTATGGGAAAAAACATTCGGATTCTGAATTTCGGATAAGCTTGCCTGGATCCGCGTTGCGTCCCACTCTCCGCTCATACTTATCGCTCCTCTTCCGCATGACCACTCCCCACAACCCTGGTTCCACTCCAGGTCACATAATATACTTCACCTCTCACTTCTAGAGACTCAATTTTTCATTCATGTTATAATTTGGCTACTCCCTGTTGCCGCAAGATAAGAAAATATGTCTTAAAGTATAATCAAATTACTTTTAGAGCAACCTGAGCCCGGAAATCAAATAGTAACTGAAAATATTCGCGTCCCATCTGCCCCCTCAACAACATTTTACGGTATCAAAAAAGTCTACGTGAAAGAATATTTGGGATCCCGTCATTCATACTAACATACAATATTAAAAGAAATTAAAGAGTTGTTCCTGTTAATGATAATTGTAAATACCAACACAATAATGTAACAAAACAATGCGCTCTAATTATGAGTAGGTACTGCCAGTCCCACACCGTCCTAGTTAGCGTGCGCTGCGTGATTTATACCTATCTTGCAATTCAAGGCATGGTCAAAATACAATTATATTTCCCCCTTTTTCACCCAACATTGGAGTAACATTTACCTATAGATACGTTTATCGATAAAACGATTGATAGTAATGCAAATATGAGAGATGAATCGCCCGGTTTACCATAGTGGGTAGTTACGCTACCTACGAAGCTGAAGGTCCTGGGTTCGAATCTAATGGGCAAATATTTGCGTGATGAACAGAATATTTGTTTCTGAGTCTTGGATGTTTTCTATGTACTTATTTATATCTGGTAAATATATCGTTGTCTAGTACCCGTAACCCTTACCGGGATTCGAACCCAGGACCTACAGGATAAGAGCTTCAGCTTCGTAGGCAGCGTCACTACCCACTATTTTTGTCGTATGCCTGCTTCTCTGTCCGTCTGTCAAGACCCCCTTTGGAGCTGTGATAAGTTCAAACTACTATGTTAACGCGTAGGTACAAGAAATCACCACTTACACTCTCTCACCGCACTCGCAAGGGAATCAAAACCTATGGGGTACTTTCCGTTGACCTAGAATCATGAAACTTGTCAAGAAACAAGGTCTTGTCGCAGAAATGTAGCGGAAAGCCTAAAACCGTTTTTTTTTTAATTTACATCACAAAAAATTAAGTCCCTATACAAGGAATGGTAGGTCCTCATTTTTAAGTGAGGCGCCTGAAGTGGAATATCGTATGAAACGGCTTCATTAGCACAAGCTAAAACAGATATTTTATTATTTTTGCGATTAAGGTATACTTGTAGATTTCGGTTTATGACGCAAAGTGAAAAAAAAATAATAATAATGTGTGTCCCGAAGTACAACTTTACAACGCCGAATAAAATGCGTTTTTTTACATATGTGCAAGTTTGTATGGTACCCACCCTCGGTGCGCGAGTTGGGCTCGCACTTTTACTTTACGGTTTTAATTGATTATTTGTAAAAACTCCACTACTCTGTTATTATTACATCAAAGCTATACAATTAAAAAATCAAACTAGTGACCATCTGAAAGAGTTTGAGAACTAGTGTTCGAAAACAAAGTTCAAACACCTTATTCACCTATCATTTCATGTTAGGTGTCAATGCGCAATACTTTACTACCTACTTCCTAACATACAGGATGATTTTTTAATGAGTGTCCAAATTTTTTGTAGGCATTTGGTATCACTAATAGACTCCGTTTTTGAAAAAAAACTGGTAGGTATTTTTTTTATTATAAATGGTCATCCCAAAAGAATTATCCGTACAGCGTGGTTACTCGGGATTCAGTGCCGCGCGGAGCAGGGCGGGGGCGGGGGAGGGGGAGGCGTGCCGTGTTAACCCTTACTACCCGCTGAGGTGCCCACGCGGTTAGGGTTTTTTTGGGATAACTTTAAGCGGCAATTACTAAAAAATTTAGTACTGAATGATATGAAACAAAAAACACGTATTTTATCATTTTTGCGGAAGAATCTTATACTTGAATTTGGACACTCATTGAAAATTCACCCTGTATGTCTAACGCTTACGCATATCCATTTTAAGCTACATAATAGTATATGAGACATACAAAAACGTCGCGTTTGCAACAGAAAAATAGGAAGTGCCGTACCTACTAAAAATTATTTTTATGTAACATTCCAGGCGGCCTGCAATGTTTTTTACTTTTTATTTTTTATCTGATCTTAAACTGCAATATGTAGCGAGTAATGTTCACTTTGCGGGCCATTTTTGAGAGAAATCTGTTTTTGGATGTTATTGTACGTTACGTTAACATTTGGAATGATTCCTTAATTTTTTCTTTGAGTGCAATAAAAACTAGTTTCATATAATCTTATCTTTTCACACGACTGCCCAAAAAGATTGTAATATTTTGCTAGAGTAGTTCTCAAACTACTCTGAGTGTACTAAGAGCTCGTTCCAATTTTCATTAACAAGATCTTCAGATACGTCGCCAACTGTACTTAATGCCTTAATTAAGATGTGTACGATTACCTCGGTCCAATTTCTTCTATTATGTTCTAAAACACCATATTGCTCTCTACATAATATAAAAATTCGAACCTTACGATCCAAGCAATAAGTTTGCTTTTAGAAAAATTGGTTAGAACAAGATGCGAGATATGAAAGGTAAGTTGTAAATTTCCTATGTAAAACGCGTTAACGAGTTAACCGACAGCCTTAAACTACAATATAATATACATAGGAATCTATGATCAAAATTGGTAAGAGTAGGTGAAGCAAAAATCGACACTCTACCGTTGGCGGGAGGTTTAAAATCAAGTGAAAATTATACACGAAAAGAGGCTTGGGTTTAATCGCGGTTCGTTTAAGTAGCTAGCGCATATATTTTGCTGGTTAATAACAAAATAGATGAAGAATGTGTTAATCGATGGTTTAGTTCGCACTTAGTGTATATGCATAATAAATTATAGCGCTATTACAGCAGAATATTACAGCGCCGTCCAAAGAAAATGATTACAGGGGCCTGTTTGATATTAAACTAGTGTGTCCCAAGGCACAAACACTTTTGTTTCAGCGGAAAGATACCGATCTCTCCGCTGAAACAAAGACGATTTAACGAAAAATCTCCAAACCGTTGCAACGTCTTTGAATTTACATTTGGCAACTGTTTGGTGACGTCATTGCTCGGGTCGGTAGACAGACTGCTTAGAGATTATCTTCCGGTAGCTTTGGGCTCGATTTGTTTTCCAGGTGTGGACTACGTTTCCCTAAAGGCTGTGTGCCATAGATAGGAACAAACATTTAAACAAGAAGATCTGTGGCCTACATACAAATTCAATTATTAAATTTCCTATATTAACTTCACCTATATTTTATTAATACTGCATACTTTAATGTAATATCAATCAAATCTTGCTAGTAGATCCTCACTCACTTCCAATAGCCGTAAGTATATAGATTTTGAAACTGCTAGTATTAACAGTAAATGTTTACTAATCAGAAAAGAAATGATTCGTAATAAAATTTGAGACGTTGGTGCCGGTTAAGAAGATGTAAAAAATTCGCGGTAGATGTCGCTACGTGCTTCCCTTAGGTATATATAGAAAAGTGAAAGGATTGAAAGATTCGTCACTACGAGCCTAGTCCACGGTATCGCAGTTGGTTCAGAGCGATGCACGGTATGCAGAGGTGGTGGGTTCTAATCCCGCTCGTGGCAATTAATATTTAAATTTTTACTTTGATTGCAATTTGCAAGTATTTATATGTATTTAATATAGATGAGGATACAAAAATTTGGTACCGTTAAGTTGATGAAGCCAGAAGGGTGGATCTTTGCTAATAATATACTAAGGATTTTAAAAACTGTTATAGTGTTCCATGCCAAAACGGAACACTTATGCGATCACGCAGTGTCTTTCCGTCTATCACAGGCAGTTTTCTTAAAGACCGCTCGCAACCGAAAGCTGAAATTTGTTAGGGATGTTGGCGATTGGATACAGAACTGAAACCAAGGCGCATGCTCTATTTAAGGGGGCAGTTTTTGGGTTAATACGGGAGCAAGAAGATATTTTAAAAACATGAATTAACATTAATGACTTTAGGTAACATATGTATCATGTGATTTAAAGTACCTAGTTAGTTATGAATATAAATGTAATAATACCATATTAAATACCGCAGTAAAGCGGTCTTGGAACAGGTTGAATTGTTATCTTCTGATCTACGCACCTCCGGCCAATGCTTACTCCGGTTATGCTTAATACTATAGTTAGCATAATGTTATAGCATAATGTAACTACACGTGTTACTATGAATTACGGAGGAAGGAGTTAATCTGTTAGTAATCTAATGCGTTAATACGCATGCATATGTAAGGACAGGAAATTAAGTCATGGACCACTTTGTATCTTGTACCAATGTCCATAAGGCTCAAAGTCTATGTTTCAATTTCATGGATCGTACATTCGACAACACAGATCGAGTCTTTTCTAAGCGTTATTGAGGTTGCATCCTGAAAGAAACCAGGATTAATTGGCTGTGTAACTTGAATAATTGACGTAGGCACTAGTTTGAAAAAGCGATGGTCATCTGACTTTCCAGCGCAGTGAGAAAACTTAACCCACTTGTGATTAGGAACACCATGACTAGTAGCTGGAGATCAATCTGACTTAACCTTTTGCACTCCAATGTGTTGCGTGACCGGCAGCTGTCACCGTATAGAAAACTGTCACACTTCCCATACAGTCACATTTAAACAGACCTAACTTACTTATCCATATAAGTTCCTCGGACACATCACCCGCAACGACGACTCCATGGAAAGATTGGTGGTGCAAGGTAAAGTCGAGGGCAAAATATTTCGTGAGGGCTCTCCAACACGGTGGACAGACCTAATCATATCTGTGACGCAAATAGGGGTGTAGACTCGAAAATTATTGCTTCCTCGCTCAACGCATTAGTATTGCATATAGTGAAGAAATGCAGCACCTTCGGCACTATGCCGCGGAGAGACCCCTTATTTTAGTTATACTTATATTTATCAACTTTTTCATGTCTTAGTACTTAATAAAGCGGTGCTGTATATTGTTACAATAAATAAGTTAATTATACTCTATTAAGTCCCGTTTAGTAAAAAAAATGTGTGAAAATCGATTCCGAAGAACGGTTCGTCCGATTTGTTTTTGAATTTCATAACTCATTAATTTCGGTAAAGAAAGGATTAAGTAAATGCAAATTTAACCTATATTTATATATTCAACTAAAACATCGGCGTCCGAATTATCTGTTAGCCAAGAATGCCTATCGGAACTTTGCCAGAATAATGATGACTCTTTGAAATTTTTGTGTGTTCTTGATTTTAACGTAGTTTAACCTAAGTTTAGAGAGAGCTTGAATCACCAGGCTATAAAGCATTAAGACAGGTGCAAACTTCAAATTATCACAAATCTAAGCTCACATTATTCCATTTCTCATCAGCAATTAAACTGTTCGAGCATTGTTCTAAGAACCGTAAAGCGAAGATTACAAGTTTCGGTGCCCCGGGCTCGAGGGCTAACCTGAATTACTTGCCGCTCCTAAACATTTCTAGTTCAGTACCGTGAATTATGGAAATCATAAGGGCGTATAGCACCTTCACTGTTTCTTATTGAGTCTCCAGGACCAATCCCATCGCTTGAACAATATTTAGAACATTCCTAACTCCTCGTGTTAATTACTCCTGAGATCGGTTCATCCTTTTGGGAGCTACAATGCCACAGACACACATATTGCATCGAGGGTTAAAAATGAAACAAACCGACCCCGATTTCATAATTACCCCACGAATCATCAATACTCAGTCGCAGGGGGAGCGTCTGTATGAAGTGTCAAACTGTGCCTAACTTAAATTCTATATTCTACATACGTGCAGTCGTCATAATACAGGTGTAGACTCGAAAATTATTATAACTCTAAAAGAAAGAAGGCAAAAAAATATACCTAGTCACGAAAATCCCATTCAGTTATCTCAAAGAATTACGAAGCTACAACCGTTTTAATATTGCTTGTTAGAGAGAGAAAACGCAAGCAGTGTGTGGAGTCACAAAATGCGAGGCCGCGTCGATGGCGGCGCCAAACACGATGGGGCACGGCTCGTTGCTGTCTTCTAGTGACGTCACAAGCTGCGAACGTCATCGTTTCATATGAAGTTGCATTTTGAGAAAAAGGAACAGAACATACCCCTTCTTAAAACTTTGGACACATAACATCGTGATTATTTAACCTCTTGCGTTGGTTTTTTTTCCATTTGACTACATTTTTTAATCCTTTTTCGAGAAAATATGATATTATTGATTATTTTATTTAGTGTCTACACCCCTATTATGTACACTTAAGGTTACAGGATTATGTATACAAAAAAATACCAAACACTACGTATTGACATAAAAATCCTAATTCCATGCAAACGATTTGAAGTCACTGGTGGGTCATAAGTCATACCAATCGATTGTACCAATTCCTTTTCTAAATTCGCATTTAATTTCTGGCCTAATACAAATCGCATTAACTTAATATGAAGCCCATACGTAGTTAGCACCTTTTTGTTTTGAAGACTATCTTCAGACGAGGCGAGGGCACCTCAAATGACCTAGATAGGAACGTTGTAACTTCGTATGGAGCCCATACAGAGATCCGACCTTTTGGCACGGAGACGTGTTCTGGCAGTGCAAGCGCACCTTACACGCTGCAGCGGACACGGCTCACGATCTGTCCCGGCCATAACTCTGGTAATTGACGTGCGCCACCCAGTGAGGATGCGCCGTGGAGAAGTGACATAAATATGGTATTTGCATTATGAAGAAAGTTATAGCTACTCTAATTATTTACCGATCCTAATGCGAAGTTTATAACTCCTACTAGGTTTTATTTACCTATGGAATCGAATCGGTTAGCGTAGGTATCGATCGACCTACCTGCCTCCGGTTCTGATCCATATATTTTTTGAAATCGATTCTTTGACCTAATGCTTGCATGTGAAAGAAGAACAGATCAATCAACACAATTGTCAATGAGGTAAATACCCCGAATATCAGTAGCGTAGGTTGGCACCTTCTTTCTGTAAGTTTCCGCGATTTGGGTTCCAGAAATATGAAACATCCTTGCCATGATACTTCTTTGGCACAAATACATTCATATCATAACTAATACATGAGTAGGTATAAGTTTGGTTGCATATAGGTAATAGTAGTAGCGTACTGCCCGCTTGATGCGACTCCAGAAGAATCATAAACGTGTTGCCGACCTTTTATCATTTGAGGATTCGTTGTGCTGACAGCTACAGACAAATGCAAGTTCCTCAACTCTCAACCAAGCGCCTCGGAAGCTCTTACTCTCTTACTCGCCACCAAAACACAAAACTACATTTCTAGGTACTTACAAAGCGGGTAGTGGTGTTATTTAGAATTCACGAAATTATAAATTGTGTTCCAAAATCATAAATACAAGAGTTACCTCCCTACTCCCCACGGCGGACAGTCCCGTCTCCATAACTCAGCGGTCGCGTGCGGTGACTTCCCTATGATAATTTAATTGTAGATGTCGTGCGTGCGCAATATTGTGCACAGATACTTTGCACAATGTTCCACGGCGATCGTATATATTGGAGCTGACGTGGGGTACATTCAATCACTGCGATATTTATGTAACTTCTTACATTATTAGTGTATACCGTGTATTGTATTGACAGTACTTCAGAGTCTCTTTCTGAGTGAGGACTGCCATAAACCCTTCTGGGGTGAAGTCGACACTCATCCTTTCTACTCCCCCATCAACATTCTAAATATTGCCAGGCACCAACCACTGTCTGGTAAGTAGGTAAATATAATAACAATAAATATGGATAAAGTCTAAACTTTGACTCAATATTTGCCAAACAGCTACCGTATATTAATAAAATAAGCTCTGAGTAATCTTCCTATTAGTAACTAAATTATAACGGATTTTCACTTATACAAAAATTTGTTCCACATCATTTCCTCATTATACTCGTACAACCGACCTAAGACAATAGTTTTGCCATCACAACCCTACATTAATATTTGATTTAACAAATCACTACGCACAATGCTCGCGCGTAATCACGCACAGACAAATTTCAAAACTTGTCTAAATATTTTCTCAACATTACAGTTATCACTTTAGGGCTGAATTTCGAATGTAGATTTTTCAATTAGGTCTTTGTATTGTTAAGTTAGCGAATGATCCGCAGGCAACAACCGCGCAGCAGTTAACAGAGTGGGTGCGTCAGGAAGTCGGTCTCACCCCGCGGCGCGACCTCTGACACGGCACCTTGCTAACTAGATCGCAGAACTACTGATTACTACAGTTTACTGTATTTCTTATATGGTAGTGGTACATTTATTATTTCCCTTATTTAAATACAATCTTAGAATAGGCTTTTTACACTATTATTACAAAAGTAAACTATAAAAACATTATAATAAACCTAACCTATGGGGCGGGGCGGGGCCTAAGCTGCCGGTGGTCAGGGGAGACAGAGAGAGGAACCTCCTGACTATTATTATTTCAATTCGCGTGAAAGTACGTGGAATTTTTCATTACAATACACATTCCCCATGGTCTAGTGTTACGGACGTTGCTCTGAAATGCCAGAAACGCAGCTTTGAGTCCTGCCGTCCTGCCTATGACTACCTTTTAATCACGTTATTTTTTTTACTTGTATTAACACATTCACTGTAATAACACACACACACACACACACACATGAACCTGTCTAGCAGGCGCTTTCCTCTGTTTAGCGGGAAAACCACGGCATCAGCTACGAGCGTAGCGCTACGAATTTGTTGGCAGTGAATGTGCTAAGGAAACGAGCACCAATTAAATGCTGCAGTGAAGTGAAAAATATGGATTGTGTAGTCAAGGTACTAGAATTTAGTACACACCATTTAGATATAATACTCTATTCAATTTTGTTTGCCGTGTTTTACGAGGAGAGTCAGCTTGCCTAGAAATAGTGGAGCAATTTGTGAGGGCGTGCCAGAAGTTCCACGAATGGCTCTTAGACCATACGCGCCCGCTTTTAGCAGTGCCTCCGGCTCGCACTGTGTCGCACAGGAGCTCGCCGCACCTCCATGCCCTGACACTGCTGATTGCCTTGTTGGTGTCAAGACCCGAGTGTGATCTGCTTGCGTGGCGATGGACAGCTGTGTGTAGGGAGTGTCTGAAGTTTTGTGAGATGAGGGATAATAGGCTTTCTAGTGTACGTGGTTAATTATTATTATTATTGCTTTGTTTCCTTAAATTGATTCTGTGTTTCGTTTCACAGTGGTATATATATATATATTCAAACTACTTCTGCTTCTCAACTACAAGACCAAATGAGGACGATGACGTCTCCAGCGTCGCACGAAGGTGCATAACGTCAGAGAAGTATTACCAAACTCGAGGCGAATTGAGCAGGGCACCATGCCAGGTAAAGTGGCGGCTGGTGGTCCAAAATGTTAATATCCATCAGCTTGATGGGTTGACGATGTTAGGAAGATTGCGGGCACACTCAAAGGGAGTGAATGACGAAGTCTATGATCAGCAGGGAGCGATTACAGATTAAAATGATGATATGATAGTTCTGAATACTTACATTTTGTTTTTAATTTTGCCTTCAGTTAAGTACATACCGTTTATCAGCACAGATACCTACTTCTAGTTTAGGCCCCCGGACAGATCTACCTAAGATATTAAGCGACAGCTGAGACGCCTAAGACTAAATCTGAGTGTAATCGCCAAAGTCGAATTGATACTCTAAATTAAATCTTACCTAAATTTTGATAAACGTTGTCATATGTACTAAGTCATTCCAAGTGATAACAGGATTAGGTTTACACAAGAGATCTATAATTTATTGAATTTGTTGTAATGCAAATCGATAGACAATCCCTATTCAAACCATACTTCCTAGTAGAACGAATTAACAGTTTACACCGTTAAAGCGACAAGGTTGCAAATGCTCGCGTGTTGCGTGTTACTTGGGATCTTTTACCACGAAGATCATGTTCTAGATCGCGTGAAGGCGACGCCCCGCGTTTATCATGTGCATGCGCCCTTTGTGCCTAAGTTATGCGCCGCTATAACTGCGCAAAAACAAAATGGCGTAACCGCCTTTGAGGTCCTTATTGACTTAGGACCTTCTAAGGTGGGAGAGGGATGAGTTAAAGCGCCCTACAAAGTTACGCTGCGCAGGAGCTCTAAATTGTAGCAGTCAGCTGCTTGGAGCAAGTTATAAGCGATTTATATTCACTCTTATCTTATAACTCCATCCGAAACTGAGTAAATTCTGCCAAACGGAGTCAAGCAAGAAAACGACTACTGACTGGGTATGGGTGAGCATAAAGGAAATATAATGTTATACTTTGTTTATGGTATGAGGTAGTTATTTACTTGCGTTTTTCTGTGAGGTTTTACTCTTACAGTTTCGGACGTACTTACTATACCTATGTAAATGATAACTTGTTACACTGCCTAAAATAATCTAAAAGCTGTTATTCATTTTCGAAGGGTAAGTTTCCGCAAGTACATGATATAATGATATTCCGGGAGTGATAGTCGCCTGTATTCCCTGACCATTGCGATCCAGGTGTCTTCAAAGCAAGATTGAAAGTTATTTGTGTCACAAGGGAGCAAAATAGTATATTTACGGCGAGGGCGGTGCATTGAATCCTGAACGTAGCGAGGGATCCTACAATTGAATCCCTAGCGAGGGATTCTAATGTAGGATCCTGAGCGTAGTGAGGGATACATGTGTTAACGCGCGAGACGAAGATAATTTTGCCACCGAGTGACATAAAATATAATACTCTGTTGCTGTTAAAATTACTTAACAAGTTTTAACAAATTTATTGTTTTTTATAAAAAAAAATAAGTATTACGATAAATACTTACATAAATTTTAAAAAAAAGTTAAAACTTGAAACATGATCGTTGTATAATTACAGTCGATTATTTTATTAAGATCTGTGTTCTATTGGCACATTGCGTAAATTCTACATGCCAATGAATAAATTAAAATTAAAAAGTAGCTTGAACAGAAAAGTAGCATTTTGATCCCTCTCGTCGTGGAGCGAAACTTACTTTTCCGAATGAACGGTGTAAAAAGGCTATTGCGGATCTAATGAGCTTAATTTTAGGCCCTACGTCACTCACCGTCAGGTCAAATTGACGTACGCCACTTGTCCTTCTAGTCTGTAACAAAAAAGTCGTTTCATGTAAAGAATCAATGGCACATTCGTCATTTTTAAGGTTCCGTATCCAAAGGGAAGACTCCACTGTTCGTCCGTCTGTCCGTCTGTCACCATGCAGGCTGTATCTCCTGAGCCGTACTGATAGTTAGACAGTTGAAATTTTCACAGATGGTGTATTTCTGTTGCCGCTATAACAACAGAATACTAAAAAACAGAATAACAGAAATATTTAAGGGGGCTCCCATACAACAAACGTAATTTTTTACAGAAGAACTCGCCCTTGGCCAGTTTTTTTGCTGGTAACCTCGTCATGTTTCTAAGGCTTCTATTCGACGGGATTCGAAGTGTATTTATTCATCTAGCATGGTAACCTACCTAAGTGGTAACTTAGGTAGCTTAAGACGTTTTATCCGCGATGTAAATAAAGTATAGGTACCTGCCTTTCTATTTACCTTCTTTAAAAAAAAATGCAGTGTTTTATGATGATATGATTTTATGACGTGCTGACTCTTTTATTTAAATACTAGCTGATGCCCGCGGCTTCGCCCGCGTGGTTATAGGAAAATGTAACATATTGAATTTTCCCGTTTGAATTAGATGTTTTCCCGCTGGAAAAAGTAGCCTATGTCACTCTCCAGCTTCTAAACTATCTCCATACAAAAAATCACATTAATACGACGCTCCGTTGCGACGTGAAAGAAGGACAAACATCCACACTTTCGCATTTATAATATTAGTAAGGATTCAATTCAATTCTCTCAACTCTTATCACTTGGGCCACACAGTTAACAACCAATTTAAAAAGAAACACCCCACACCAGCAAGTTCCTAGAAATCGCAGGTCACGTTTAAACAGCCGCTTTATAGCTTTACATAATTGCCGATCAGTCCATGCTTTCCAGCTACGTTCGGCAAAGGATCTCAGTCAAGCAGCCTTTTTAGGAATTTGACACGGTGGAGCACTGTGTTATTTGCAGTATGGCCAAGTTTGAGGACTGCACAAATTGCACAATGCAGCCATATCATGTTGTTGGCTTTGTAGCTCTCCAGAATATATTTTAATCTGATTGATACACAGGGCTCGAGGCGGATCGTTGGCTTTTATGAAATTGTTGCCATTCTTGGTTGGGGAAGGAATAATGCCTTGAATTGGATCTCTTGTTAGATGCTAAATGGGACTGACTCCATTCTTGGATTCATTCGGCACAGTGTGAGGCTTGACTTAATACATAATGCAATAGTTATTTACTTACATAGCCTCGTGCCCCCTTCCTTGGATGTCCCGCCCTTAATATATGACACATTATTTATGCGAGATATTTTTTTTTTTGTTTTGTTTTATTAGAAAACCAACAGCTTAACATTATATATCCATACTGTGTGTCTGTCTTCACTCTTAAACGGCTGAACCGATTCAGATGAAATTTGTTATGGAGATAGTTTGAGTCCCAAACAGGACATAGGATAGTTGTAGGAAAGGAAAGATTTTATCCCGAATATCACCCCTTAAGGTCTTGAAATGGGCAGCTGAAATAAGTATGGAGATATGATATAAAAGACTTCGACGCGGACAAAGTCACGGGTAAAAGCACAACACTAGTGTTATAGAATAATATTTTGCAGGAGGGTGCTACTGTTTGCCTCAGTGACCGAGTGTCAGCCGGGCACGGAACAGTGTACTGTGAATCATCTAGGATGGTAGCGCGCCGGAGCGCGTGGCATGCGTATGCGTAAATTTCTCGTAGCACCTTAATGCGCATGCCAGATACGCGCAGACAAAAGGCAACTACTTACGAGCCACGCGATTATGTTTACGTCAAGCCTTTTTCAATCTAAAATAATCACTAGAGAGAGACAAACGTGGTACCAACATGACAATAAAAAACTTAAAAACCACCAAACGTGATCACATTAGTTCGCCATTGTCAACAACCGAAGTCGGCCGAACACACCCGAACGATATCCATCGTACTCGTGCGCAAGACGAAGATTATCAATACCACCCGCCGAGCCGATATTATACGGCCAACTTAATAAATGCCTATTAAAATAAATTGTTTGGTATTGTTGGCTTCTGAGTCGCATGATGTTGGATGGCGTAGCTCATTTTACCGATTGGATGATAAAGCATTGAGGTAATTTATGGAGCTGAAGCACTATAAAATATAGTAATGGGCTAGTTGCCTAGCTTTTGCAATTACTGAGTGAGTTATTTGGCTTAATCGGGAACTAATTTGGTTAGGGATCCGATTCACGCAATGAACCCTTATATGGGACGCTGATGATCTGTAATATTACATGTCCTATACGGATGCCGAATACAAAGATACAGCTTACTTCAGGCCCTTCAGGCTAGTTTGAAGTAGCATTTTGATGGCAATAATCGGCTTTTTTCCTCATTCTGCATCTTCGGCCCTCTGCCAGTAGCGCCGGTGGCAGTGTTTCCCTACGCTAGGGGAATGCCTATTTGATGGCGGCAGTCAAAAAAAAAAAATCAAAAAATCAAAAATCTTTATTCGGGTAAATTATGAAATAATATTTTTCACGGGGCCGGAATTTCCTAGTAAGTGAATATACACCTGTAACAGGAACCACCTGTAAGAGGCAGTATATCGCAGGTTTCCATGCCTGGTGGTCGCGGGAGTCCGCTGGATTCGAACCCCGGCTCGTACAACTTTAACAATGGTTTTTCGGTGAAGGAAAACATTGTGAAGAAACCGGCCTAACCCCAGTGAGGTCTAGTTTTGTCCTCGGGTTAGGAAGGTCAGATGGTAGTTTACAACTAGTGCCTACGCGAAATCTTGGGATGAGGTGCCAAAGCGGACCCCGGGGTCGTTTAGCTCGGTACTACCGGGAATATCACTAGGAGGATGGTGGTAATACATAATTTTAAAATGCGTAGTAGTCCGTAAACCCACTTCCAATTCACCTAACGTCTCATGACAGCACGATAAAATGCATGCCAGCAGGTCGAGAAAGTTGCGCTTAGCAAGAAACAGAAGATTATCTTTGAAAATCCTTCATTTCAGGGTAATCACGTAACGTTTCCAACGCGCGTTAGTACAGTCCAACTGTCATATTTCCATACAAAATTTGACATTTAGTCGAGATCGACCTGCTGGTCAAAATTTGTATGGGTAGGTATATTTACGTCATGTGACAACAGTACGAGACATGTGGTATCAATTCATCATCCTCCTAGCGTTATTCCCGGTAATGCCCCTTAAGGAGCCTGGGGTCCGCTTTGACACCTAATCCCAAGATTTGGCATAGGCACTAGTTTTACGAAAGCGACTGCCATCTGACCTTCCAACCCAGAGGGAAAACTAGACCTTATTGGGGATTAGACCGGGTTTCCTCACGACGTTTTCCTTCACCGAAAAACCAATGTTAAAGTGGTACGCGCCGGGCTTCGAATGCAGCGGACTACCGCGACCACCACTCGAAAAGCTAACGGTAAATATTCCGTACATAAGTTCCGAAAAACCCATTGGTACGAGCCGGGATTCGAACCCACGACCGCCGCTTGACAGCCGCATGCCTGAACCACTAGGCTACCGTAGCTTCTGTGGCATCAATTAGTTCCCTTTAATCGTAGAGAGAGTAAGCCTAAGTCTGTCAGTCCTGAAATGGCCGGAAAATCAAAGGTGGCCAACTTTGGCACCCCCCCCCTGGTACTATGTTTTTGTTGCACTTCTAAGGTGAGTTCACTTTTAATAAAGAATCTGCAGTACCGTTACTTTGACATGATATATATGAAAATACAATAGTCAGTCAGTAGCCTTAGACAAAAGAACTGCCAACTTATATTTACAGCCGAGCCCATCACCGCTTGGCCTTCTAAATAAGTACGCGAAACAATGAATCTTGATTCACTACCGGTAAACTTAAATTTGTAGACTTGAACTAAGGCATTTTTAGGGGTCCCTACCCAAAGGGTAAAAACGGGACCCTATTACTAAGAATTCGCTGTCTGTCCGTCCGTCCGTCTGCCTGTCACCAGGCTGTATCTCCAGAACCGCGATAGCTAGACAGTTGAAATTTTCACAAATGATGTATTTCTGTTGCCGCTATAACAACAAATACTAAAAACAAAATAAAATAAATATTTAAGGGGAGCTCCCATACAACAAACTTTTTTTTTCATGCCGTATCTCAAGAACCGCGGTAGCTAGATAGTTGAAATTTTCACAAATTATGTATTTCTGTTGCCGCTATAACAACAAATACTAAAATAAAAGTAAACTTAATATTTAAGGGGGGCTCCCATACAACAAACGATATTTTTTTGCTGTTTTTATAGCAAACGGAACGGAACCCTTCGTGCGCGAGTACGACTCGCACTTGGCCGGTTTTTTTTCTTTTCAAACAAATGTGGCACGGCACGAGGCAGATTGTTATCTGCCAGTCACCATAATAAATATTACAGATCTTCTTACAGGGTTCAAAAGTACAATTAGAAACGATTTTTTGACAATTAATTTAATAATCGCATCGCGACTGGCCGACTTTGATTTTGACAGGGTATCGTGTTCGTTTTTGCAAAGAACTCGTGTCAAATTATTTAGCACTAGAGCGGCTGCGCAAAGAGAACCCAGGTGGAGCTTTTTCTCTTTATAATATTCGAGATAGATTCTGAAGCTATTAAAATTATTTAGACATAAGAGTTAAAGAAAATAACGAACATTACTAAGAAATTACTGAACCGATTTTGACACTATTTTAAACATATTCAATAATTTTAAACATATAATGATATAAGCAATGTATTTATTCTATTCATACCTTGATTAAGAATTATATGATGGTGGAATGGTATCCATTCAAATGAAACCATGAGATCGAATGGTAGGTAGTCACATCTCTCCATTTATATAAGATAGAAGATTTAAATGAAACCCATTTGCTTAGAATCAAAGATGAATGAAACGAATCTCCTTCCCTACAACGGCCAGGTGGCAATCGAAATGTATTAACTGCAATATGGAAATGTAGGAATATAAATCGTATCACCGAAGTAATAAGGTTGACTATCCTATTGCTTATTTTACCATATTTAGTGAATTTCCTTCATGACCTGACAATTTGTATTATGTTATGAGTGACGTGTTGTCAATCGCCATAATTAGGTAAGATTATTTATTATAATAGCCCTTATTATTACCACAACAGCATTTGCTTTCCGTCTGGTTTCTCTTTGACCAGGGATTGAACGAATTTTCAAAAGCTGAGCTAGTTTCCTCCAAATCAGTCCTTATTTCGAAGGAGTAAAATGTAATTGAGAAGTAACTTTTATCGTAAAATACGGCCATTGGCTATTGGGTCGTCAAATATAGCGCCCCTTTGCAATTTAAACTGAGATTTAAATACTGCTGGTTAAGGTTGCTTTTCCAAATGGCAGAAATATTAGATTGAGAAGTCAATATTGAGATGTCACGACAGTTAAACCAATAGTGATACAATAAAGATAAATTCCTGTAGAATAAATCAATTCTCTGCTTAGAGTCATAAAGTGAAATTACTTAGGTACGAGTACCTGGAATTGCTTTTATAAATAAGTCACAATATATAGAATATTGACAAATAAGTACTATTAAACTATTATACCTCCCCATGCATCACTTCTTAACCGATTTCAAAACAGGAGGAGGTTCTTAATTCGTCTGAATCTGTTATTTTTTATGTACCTATTTTCCCCGATTACTCGAACACGCCTGAACTTTTTTTATGGTAATCTTCTCGGATAGTCCCTTGATCATCAGTTCAGGATCTCTTTTTTTGGGCACACTTGAAGTTATTTGGTTATTTTTAGGGTTCCGTACCTCAAAAGGAAAAAACTAAACCCTTACAGGATCACTTTGTTGTCCGTCCGTCTGTCAAGACCCTTTTTCTCAGGAACGCGTGGAGGTAACTATCAAGCTAAAATTAATACCAAATACTCAGGTCTACTGTCCCTTGGAACTGTGAAAAAATCAAATTTCTAAGCCAACGCAATCAAAAGATACAGCCGTTTATGCCGCAAATTTCCGCAAATTTTCGAAACTCGCAAAACCTACTTCCCGTCAATTCAGAATCTTGAAATTTGGTGTACGAAGCAACGTCTAGCACAAATAAAGGAAAAATTGCGAAAACCGTAAATTTTTAGTTACATACATCATATAATAAAAATATTTTTAATAATTTATTATGTACTTAACTGTATTGTCCTAAGAAGATACTTTTATCTGCTAACCGTACTAGACCACAGGCGTTACCGTACACAGTTAAGGCAAATATCAAAATTTACATCGCGGCCATTCACGGCTAAACGAGCGCCATAAACCGCCGACCACCGGCCTTGCCGACTGCCGATTAAGTGGTGCATGTCTTTTGCAACTTACCTATACCAGAGGTGGCTAGAATTTTTCCTCGCACGATTAGACAAAAGAATTCATATTATATTCATATTTGCCGTGCGATGAAATATCGGAGCCCTGCGGGCGCAGGATGGTTGACATTTTATCACTTATTACGGCATGACGAATGATAAGGTAAGTCACGTGATTTGTCTGCTTATTCACCCAAATTGCCGATTCAGAACATGGTAGCACGTGTCAAAATTGAGTTGGTTGACATTTTATCACTTATCGTTGTCGATAAGACATCCGTCACGTTCTGACAAGTGTGCGAGTGTAACGATAAGTAATAAAAAAAAATACAACCGAATTGAGAACCTCCTCCTTTCTTTTGAAGTCGGATAAAAATGTCAACCATCTTAGGCCCGCTGGTGATTACGTAACTTTTCGAACGAGCGGCGTAGGACAACTCGACTGTCATTTGCCCATGCAAAAACTGGCATTTATTTTATTCGGGCAACAAAGGCAACATATTAAAAATACCTTAACAACTAACAGACATATCAATATAAACTTAGATAAGATAAGATAAGATAATTCTTTATTAACGCCACAATAAACGATTACACAAAACATATCAATGCAACAACAAGCGACGCTAAAAGGAGCCCCACTCAGCGTATTGCCACGACAAGCCGTGGCGCTGATTTTCAGTAGGGCCCTAGCTAAAAACTACTATACTATAATTAAATTAACTTATTAAAAACACACTGCTACTGCGATGTTTTGCGCAATTTAGTGGTGTCAGGTAACCGACCGCGAAAACGCCGGAACTTACAGCCAAAATTATTCCTTAGTGAAGGTCAATAGATGGTCTGTTGGAACTCTTATCACAAAGAAATTAAAATTCACGTTATGGCGAGACTCCAACCTCGCACGTCCATCCCTCCACCGTGATGGCATTTCGTCGGCCATGCTGAGCGTCCGGTAGAGCAGCGCCTTGCCGTTGCAAATGTCCTTCCTCCTCCGCGAAGCTGGACTTGCAGACCTGCACGGTACTGCTCGCCTCTATGTATGGTTACGATGGCATTTTGAATGAATGCCAGCACCTCGTTGACTACGGCTCGCGACATAGCCATAGTAACAAAACCAAGCAGCGGCTAAAGATTAAACAATCGTGCGGTGCACGACTGCGACGCGACCCTTACCGACCGCGCATCGCATCGCACTCTACGCTCTAATATTACGCAAAATATTAGCAAGAGGTCCATTCTAAAGTATCGCTTCCGACCAAGATTTCAATAGTTTCGTGCGATCGGCCGTTTAGATCCCTAAATATTGCGAGTTAGGTGTAGACTAACAATAAGAATTTTCTGTTTTAATCTTACCTAACCAAACCCGTAGTTGCTACACGTAAACACAATTTTGCGTCAATTATAATGGGGCTTCTAAACGGGCCGCATTTACCTGCAATTTCTGGCCGGCAACTATTACTGTCTTACGCTGACTTTGTACGCTAAAGCAAGATGCACATAATTGCCGGCCACACATTGCCGTGAAAATGTCGCCCGTTTAGAAGCCCCATAAGACGATAGGTAGATACTAATATAATATAGTCATATTCATGACTTACTATCGACTTTAAAATATCAAATTTACAGTTTTCATTTCAGGTTCACTGGTTCCTTTAGATTTGTTTCAACAGAATACCGCTTCACCTTGCTTTGGTCTCCCCTATCCCCTACCGTACCCTAATATAGCGATCTCCTGATTTATAACCTTACTAATGGCACAAATTGACCCTTTCTCACTTTGCCAAATACCTACCTAACATTCTGACCTTTCTTAAAACGGAACCTAATATTTTTAAAGTGTCGTATTGCTTTTCTAACTCTGCTACAAAATACAACTTTAAGCGTCAACATACAAGCTTCAGATCCACTTAACTACCAAAACCCATAAAAAAATCGGTCCTAAACTATTCGATTGTGTAACAAGTTCCCTTATTTGCACATAAGGGACGGTATTTTACTAGAACAACTTAATGTCCATGCGCGGATACAATGAAACTATAAATACTATAACATTAGCAAATCTGAGTGTCTACTAAGGGAAACATTACAGGTTAACGTCAATTTGATTTGCGTTAACTGAACTTGGCGGGCCACTATCTTGCCCCACGAGTAGGGTCAACGATAGAAGTAAAGGTTGAAAATTAAAAAAAAAATTAGGTACACAAGGATAAGATGACATACTTAGTTCATTATTCTAACAACATTTTATATGGTGCTAACCTTTTTAAACGGTTTTATTTAGCTTGACTCCGTATATTTGTTTATGGCTATTTTGAAATCTTCCGAAGGCTTTTTCACCCATTTCTACTGAACCGATTCTTGTAAAAATTTGCACACAGATTGTTTGCAATTAATTTACTTTAAAGGCAACGTTTAAACCGAATACAATTCAGCACTTCGCCAAGTTACATACATGAACTGCTTTCCGAGAGCAGACGCATTGATAATTACAGAAAAAAGCAAATGCACGAGTCACTATAAAAGAATATCCAAATCGGCTCGAGTGTGCCTATAAAACCTGAAGAGATCCCTCGATTTCGACCGGATCCCATCATCAGATCCTGACCTGATAACCATGGGAACCACCCGGGACGGATATCCTGTCAAACAAAAAAAATATTTTCCAAATCAGTCCAGGCATCTTCGAGTAATCGGGAATATACCGACATTAAAAATAAAAGATTCCGACGAATAGAGAACTTCCCCTTTTTTGAAGTCGGTTGGAAATAGACTAAGGACCTACAAATAAAATTTCGTCCATGGGTTGGCTAAAAAATTACTGGCCAGAAAAAAACGAATTCTATACTAATCGAAAGTATGGAGCCTATCGAATATACTTATAAACGAATATATTTATGATACAGAACAGACAAATTACAGGTTTCGACTTGCCTTAGGGTGGGGTGGTATTCCACTTGCCCAAGATCTTTGCCCAATGTGCATTGCGTCTTTAAGCAAAATGTGAGACGCAAATACACATTGGACAAAGATCTTGGACAAGTGGAATACCACCCTTGTAAATGCTAACCCAATAGTTAGGCTTCGATTAGTATACTAATATTTTATATCATCAACATCATATCAGCCGAAAGACGTCCACTGCTGGACATAGGCCTCCCCCAAAGAGTGCCAAAGTGACCGGTCCTGCGCCACCCGCATCCAGCGGACTCCAGCAACCTCTACCAGGTCATCAGTCCACCTTGCGGGGGGCCTACCCACGCCGCGCCTTCCGGTTCGTGGTCGCCACTCGAGAACCTTTCCGCCCCAACGGCTATCGGTTCTACGCGCTATGTGCCCCGCCCACTGCCACTTAAGTTTAGCGATTCGGAGGGCTATATCGGTTACCTTGGTTCTGCTGCGGATAGCCTCATTTCTGATGCGATCACGCAGAGAAACTCCCAACATAGCCGTCTCCATAGCCCTTTGGGTGACTTTGAGCCTTCTTATGAGGCCCATAGTAAGCGATCACGTTTCAGTGCCATATGTCATCACAATATCAATAATATATTATCAATATTTTATATAATATACTTAATTCGATATAAAATACTTTGGAGATGGATGAAGCTCGTGCTTCTATTCGTATCTCCCATTATAACAAGAATGTAAACACATCATCATCATCATCATCATCATCGGAACACACATTTTACAGCAAATCACTACATACATTTAGTACTTACGTTCAATTCAAACATGCTTAAGTTCAAGCATTCGTGCCTAAATTGGCATTATTTAATGTGTACGTAATGTCCGTTCCTTCCTGCTGATGGGGTAATAATACGCTGAAAACTACTAAACACGCAATTTTAAATGATGGGGCAGTATCTATCATCAGAATTTGCTATTTCCGTTCATGATTATAATCCATAAAATGGTGAAAACAATCAAAATACCGTTCCTGACCTCACATAGCAATTATGCCATTCCGATAGTTAACAAGACTACTTATACGATTAACCCTCGAGTAACTACCGAACTGGTATTTATACTATTTATGCAATTCGCTCTGTATTGCAAGAATAAATACTGATTTTCGCTCACAAATTGAACGTTTCGAGGTTTAGCACCTTTTGTGCCAAATTCCAGGCAAATCGATCATAAGATGATAATTTTAGACATTACTGTTGATGACTGAAGGTAGATAATTGCGTAGTACGTCAATTCAGATTGAACTTATAGTTTAGACTTCACAAGCACACCATTCACTTATGGTTTAAATACGTGCACTTTATAGTAGTGGAGTGACCCTTGAATAATATTATGCTCATTATAAGACAACAGTTTAATTAATTATTATTATTTTCCTTGCAGGATGAGGTGACAATGGCCAGAATAGTTCGTTGAATCTTCAGAAAATGTTCCTAACCACCAGCTAATCAACTAGGCAGTAACCAGTTCATCACTCTATTATTTTCATTATACGGTGTACCTATATGTCACTAATGTTATAAATCTGAATGTTTGGATGTTTACATGATTGTTACCCAATCACCCAAAAACGAATAAACTGTTGATGAAATTTGGCTAGTTTATAACCAGGATTAAAACATAGGATACTTACTTTTTACGCCGACATATGTTGGTACAGTGCGAATCAATTATCTAGAACGGTCCAACAAAACCCATTAATTAACCACGTTCCACAAACGCTTCGATATGAAAAGGCCATGTTTAATAAATAGTTTACTCGAATATATGCACTCCACTACTTAGATGTCTGAATACTGATCTTCCAAATTCTGAGGTTCTGCGTCGCTTGGCACATTGTACATGGCATGGAGGCTCTCCTAATTCAGTCAGCTCAGGTGGAGTGGGCATATCCCTCGAATGAATGACCGTAGCTTGCCTAAGGCTGTATTCTATTCAGAGTTAGCCGAGGGTAAGCGGAAGCACGTCTGTCAGCACCTGTGCCATAAGGACGTGCTCAAACGACATATGAACGCTTACGTGCGGTAGATCGATCCCGAGTGCTGGGAGGAGTTAATAGCCGCAAAAAGACCATCTTGGCGATCTACCATCTTTCAGAGAGTTAAATTATTTGAGAAAAACCGCCTAATAACCATAGATGTAAAACGCCAAGCACGAAAATAGAGTCCTAAACCCTCCTACGTGTATACGTATAACACGCCTGGCCAACTGTATTGTTACCCTCGCAATAGAGTATTTAAGAGCAAGTTCGGTCTAGCCAGTCATATCAGAGCTCATAATAAATCCAATAATTTGTTAGGGCCGCCGTCATCGAAATCGATGAACTATATATATATACTCGAATAGTGACTCTATTGAAAAAGTAGCAAGGTTCTAATTAAAACTAGGTATATCGGTATTAACAACTTTTACTTATAGTGGAAGGACACTTAGAACAACGTAAAAAATTAGCGATTACACTTAACAATGAAAGACAATGGCTTTTTGTACTGATTTGTCTTTTAATTTTCAGGAAGATATATTATGTTGAACATATATAGGTTAAATTACATAAGATATAAATAGACTAAAAGTAACCTAAAATTAATAAAATAAAATAAATTTAAAGAAGGTCCCCAAGGTCGGACCCCTGCGGAAGGGTTCCCATAAGACTGGCTGCGTTCCCCCTTTGGATAGCTATGCCGATCCGTTGGGCAAGAAACGAGCCAGCCCTATGGTCTCCGGATACTCTGACCAATTTTTTTGAGATTTGGCCGAATAATTGGTGTGCGCCTGGGCTCCAAGGTCTGAGCGTTTCAACAGCAAAAGCCGCAAAAACATGCCGGTCTGTGAGGCCGATGTATTTCCGGCACTTTGCTGCCTCGGCCGCTGCAGCTGCCCCACCTGCTCTCAAAGATGTAGTGCTAAGGTGGGACGGCGCCAGGGTGTCTATACGCATGTGGCATCCCAAATAAGGGGCCGTCCCAGTTTCCAAGGCACTAGGGTCATACCGTCTGGCCTCTTGCCGTCATCCCGCGCCAACCCCGGCGGTTCCAGTACGGCCGGCACGTTGGCGCTGACGAAGGCCCGACGGATGATATCATTGAGGCAGGCGTGGCGAGACAGGCGACCAGCACTCTTTGCGCAAGATAGGCCATGGTGCCCCATTGTACTTAGTTCAAAAAGTGAATTCGTTCTAGAAAAATGATTCGCACCACGGGAGTGGTAAGTTAGCGCGGACAAAGTCGTGGAGCAAAGCTAGTGTAGGTATACAATACATATCTAGATAAATTGCGCCAGAGCATTTCGTGATACCGTTACAGTAGATAATCCCTTCTTATAGTAACATCATTAGTCTTCAAGGTAAATAAACCGTTTTTGTTGCAACTCCCATTCAAGAGTCTATAGATTGCAAAATTGATTCGCGTAATAAGACAAATTATGCTATCAGGGTACATTTTAATCTGTTCTGAATTGTACGCTGCATTGAGTGGGCATGCCTTTCTGGTTCCAAGGTAAAAGCGGTAGGATAGTGATTAATGTTTCAATCTACGCTAGGTTTATCGCGTGGTCGTGCTAACGCGGAATACGTATCGCGGTAGAACCGATCGAGTGGCGACCACGTGGGGCCAGCGTGCGGTGGGTAGACCCCTCAAGGTGGACTGATGAGCAGGTCGATCACGTAACGCATTGTACGCGCGTCAGTTAGGTAAAGGTCCCACGTCCCACGAGTCCGCTGGATGCGGGTGGCGCAGGATCGGTCATTGTGGCGCTCTTTGGGCTCCCCCTACGACCAGCAGAGAAGATCTGAAGGAACAGGGGAGTCAGCAAGAAGACCAAAGTCAAGCTGATGAGAACCTTGATCTTCTCTATATTCCTGTACGCTTCGGAAACTTGGACCCTGAAAGCACGGATTCGGAGCAGAATAGATGCATTCGAGATGTGGTGCTGGCGGAAAATGTTAGGTATACCTTGGACTGCGCGCCGGCGCCGCACCAATGCGTCAATTCTTTCCGAATTGCAAATTATGTCCCGCCTGTCCACTATATGCATGCAACGACTCCTCCAGTATTTCGGACACGTGGCCAGACGAGAACCTGATAGCCTGGACAAACTCATCGTTGTGGGACACGTGGAAGGAAAAAGGAGCCGTGGAAGATCACCAACCCGTTGGACCGACGCAGTAAAGGAAATCTGTAAATGAAACTTGCAGACGTCTATCCGGATGGTCAAAAACCAATTGGCCCTGGAGCGCAAAACGATTCATACTGAAAGACACACAGGTATGACGTCACAACTGACATTTGTACTAATCGTTGTATGGAAAATCAGGTAAATTGTTGTTTCGGTCGCGAAATACGGCGTTTAAGTACATAGTTGGCATACAATTTTGTTTCTATGAAAGCGTAAGGATTCTATTGGTAATAGCTTTAAATTTACTCTTGGACAATAAAAAAATGCATGTTTTTTCTAAACTTTCATGGTTCATATCTTTTTATATTATATAATTTATACTTTATTACGATAATTTGATGGTTCACTATCCATTAAGCATCACTACGTTATCAATTTGAACATGAGGCATCACACACCGGTAAAAACTCCGGTTCCCATGACTTGTCCCGCTGCCTGCTTAAGCAAATGACCACAATGATCGATCGGACGAGGAACGCCTGCGCCGGTTTTGTCTCGAGAATTAACCGCCACTTAAAGCGCTGTCCTGCGATAACTTTTTGCTTCAGCTATTACTGAGGTAAACCCAGTAATCTTTAAACATACTAAACCATCTAGCACGTGGAAAAACCTTGTGGCTCTGTGAACAGTAGAACTCGCGAGCCTGCGCTTTATAAACAAGTGCGAGTCGGACTCGCGCACGAAGGGTTCCGTACCATTATCTATAAAAACAGCAAAAAAAAATGCGCGTTTGTTGTATGGGACCCCCCTTAAATATTTATTTTATTTTGTTTTTAGTATTTGTTGTTATAGCGTCAACAGAAATACATATTTTGTGAAAATTTCAACTGTTTAGCTATCGCAGTTCTTGAGATACAACCTGGTGACAGACAGACGGACAGACAGCGAAGTCTTAGGGTCCCGTTTTTACCCTTTGGGTACGGAACCCTATAAATTAACTATATAATTATTGAACCCGATTACAAAATATCACGAGAGTCGGTTGAGAAATGCGCCCTGTAGATGAGAACAGCCGGACATCCGGACATACTAAATAATTTTGTCCAAGATGAAACGGATATCTTCGTTCACTTCGCTCGCTCGTTCAATTATAAGATTTAACAGGATGGGAATCGAATTTAGTTCTGGCTTACTGGGCAAGCGTCTGAACTACCCGCTCGCCGGAACAATTTCAAATTAAAATGTAATAATCATCATTATCATTTAGCCCTCGGTAGTGCACTATTGGATATGCTTCTTCCAAAATATGCCACATATACGGATCGTTGCTCTACGAATTCAGTCGCCTCCCGACTCATTTATTTATTCGTCTCGGGCAACAAGGCCCAATTAATAAATACTTTACATACATATCAATGCCTATATAAAACTTATAAGTTCTTTCTTTGTTACGAATAAATACTTTTCATTTCATAAGTATTACGATTTAAACTCATTCACTGTTGTTAAAACACTTTATTAACACCTGAACAACCACTGCTTATGCTGCACTGATATACTTAACAATAATTATTTCTTGACAGACAGACAACTGCTCACTTCCAGCGCCATTTCTAGAATGCCCGCCTTTCGATCGACTTGGCGCGTAAAAACTACCGGACCGGAACTCGAATCGGATTGTCCAACGATTCTTACACGTGATTGGTTCATTTCAATCAACCTGTCCAAAGACTTTTTAATGTTACCAGTCCAATTTATTTTAAAAACCATAACATTCGGCCATCCGACTCGTGCAACGTCCCGGTGCACGCACCTCACATAAATTGAGTTTACTACCCTTATACCATATTCATAACATTTACGGACATATTACATTTACAGATACTGAATTTACATCGCAGAATGCAATCTGTGATTACTTCTGCCGACATGTTATTCATATAATTATTCTTACCTCATAAACTATTATTATCTCTTTATTCATATTTCCTCTTAAGTTAGGTTTGTACAATATTCATATAAAAAGTAAACTATGATTCATACGAAATATAAAATCATTATAAAAACCTTAACTACGGTGCAGCTGGTATTATTATTATTATTTATGTAATTACATATATATAGTATTTCAATGTATCATTTACATTATCTATAAATTCGATCTATAAAACCATAACATTCTATATTCTCAAGTAACAAAACGGTTAACGAAAACTATAACCTATTTGATAATGATAATACTCTAAGGAATGCGTTGAATAAAATTTCAAAAAATATTTTTCCTTTGACATTGATGAGATTCCTCCCACTTTAATAAAAAGCTGTACGGAGATTCTGACTATACGATATTATAAATTAGTTAATCTAACTTTTTCAGAAGGTATTTTCCCAGACGCGTTAAAAATTTCCTTAATAAAGCCCGTTCACAAAAGAGTGAAATATCAAATGTAAATAATTACCGACCATTACTGTCAACATGAGCAAAATTATATGAAGCAGTAATGATAAAACTACTATTCCATTTTTATAAAAATTAAAGTACTGAATAATAACCAAAACGGTTTTAGGAAAAATCGCTCCACGACACTAGCAATCTACGAATATGTCCAACAGATTCTCAAGGTTATTAACGATAAAAATACGCTTATTAGATATGAGTAAAGCTTGCGATAGAGCTTGCGATATACTGTTGGCCAAGTTGTATATAATTCAAGAATACGAGGCTCTGCCCTTGACTGGTTGAACTCATATTTTACTAATCGCTTCCAGTATGTAGGAATTGAAAACATGGCCTTCGAAACAGAAATAATACAAAATATTCGATCTGATAGAGTCTCTGTGATTGACTCTATTCCGCAAGGTAGTGGAATGTGTATTATTCAACTACTTAATGAATCATCCGACAAGTAAAAATACACGATTTAAAATTACTTGTGTACAAAAATTATCTCCCAAACGATTTGGAAGACCACTGTACTCTCTTCGCGGATGCAGATGACATTTCTATATTGCTATCATGTGGTAATATTAACGAAATTAACAACAAATTAATTCTAATCCTAAATAGAATCGTAAACTGGTTACAAACTCACAACTTACAGCTTAATCTCAGTAAAACTAAAATAATTCAATTTAAGCCCTATCAGAAAGCCACCTTGCCAATAGATTACCACTGCAAAGACACCAAATTAGAAAACTTACACGATGCAACGTTATTGGGAGTAAATTTGAACACAAATTATCCTTCATCTACGCCCTTCAGCATCTCAAGCGCGTAACGGAATTTAAGACAGCCCACACTGCGTACTATGCATATGCATACCTACTCTAGGCTTTCATACGGTCTTTTTCCATGGGGAATGGTACTGATACAGATAAAATATTTATCCTTCAATAAAAATGTATAAGGATACTTGCAAATATTGGCCCAATGGACTCGGACCATATTTTATCAAATACCGTATACTCACCCTTGCCTCCATGTATATTTTGAGACATGGTAGTTTGTCAGGAAACATATTGACCTGTATTCAACGTTAATAATTAATAGAAGAAACAACCGCAATCTTAATAAGCTAAAGTTACCGTTCTTCAAGTAAAAAAAAAACAATCTCTAGAAGCGTAGATGAGTCACAAGACAATTAGAATTTATAATCATTTACCAAAAACGTTAACATTTTAAGAGAACCAAACACTTTCGATAAACAAAAAATATTCTTCTCCCAAAAATGTTATTACAGCCTAAACTAAATGATTACTTTCAAGATATTTGTAGCTAGTAGTTAAATTGAATAATCAAATGTATGTAATAGTTGAGATAAACAATCATTAAGTCAAGAATCATATCTCTGAAAAATACACCTAATTGTTTCTTAATTTAGTCAGATCGGCGTTACAAAGCACGAGATAATTTCCAATGCACTCCCTTAAAAGTTATTCCTTGTGCTGGAAAGCCACTGGGCTGTGAGACGGTGAAACCCTCCGCTGACAACTCTTTTGTCATTGTGACTGGATTGACTGGTGGCTTGACGTCTTTAACAGTCCAAGTCGTCGTTGGAAACAGCTTTACGCGCCTTCTTATGGGGCCTCCGAGGTGAAGATGACTTCAGATGTCTTTTCTTCTGTGTGACGCCTCGTGTTTCATCTGGCGTCTCATACTCGGTATCGGTTTTCATCATCTCGGAACAACAAAACGACATTTTATAGCGTTATATTTAAATTCAGAACAAAACTCAAGCTAGTGGCTCGACCCACCGACTAAAACGTCCCCCCCCCCCCCCAAACTTGAATCCAAAACTCAAACATGAACCTCTCAAACTTTCTATATCTCAAACTCTATCTTAACTGACTGCTCAGTTTATCACTACCTAAACTTAGTCCGCTAATGTGTGGCACTAAAATAAGATAGGTGCATTCTATATTTTAGATCATTTGTTGTTGATAAGAACTGACCTTACCCAGTCTATATATTTTGAAATGGCTCTTTTGTTAAATGTAATCCTAAATTGTACGAAAAATTGCTGATATACGAAGGCTCCCTGTACGAAGAACCAGACCACAGTACGAAACCGCAGTGCGTAATAAAGTACTTATGTAAACCCTCCTTAGTACGCAAAAGTATATTGGGAATGACGCTCCATAGTATTTTTCACAATCGCGTCACAACGGAGAGCTTTTCAGTCGAGCACTGTGTTTAGGCCACGAAGCCTGCTGAGTGGCCCAAGTAAGGTACGAGACTAAAAAGCCCGATTATGACGCTATTGTGAACGATAATTTTTGTACGTTCATTAAAATTCATAATTTTAGTCCTTAATACGAGTATAATAAGAAAACTAAAAATCGTAAGTACTGTATTGTCTAGTTCTACTATTGTAAAGGCTCTTTGACTTTTCAGGTAGCAAAGTAAGTGTGGCCTTCTCTGCCATATTAGTTATTTCTTGAGGAGTTAAAGATGTTTCGTCAGTGTCACTACTCATTTTCTTAGTTTAAATTTTAACTTTTTGTAGTTTAGCTTTGAAAAGAAATCTGTTATATTGCAGTACTGTGCTGTGATTGTCTAAATACTAGGCAATCATAAAGCGTAGCTTTTTATTTATTTATTTTTTTTATGCCGAGGATACCACAGCAAGTTTAAGTAGATTTTTGACAGATGACGCGACGCTACTACGTTCCGAAACGACAATACAATTTTGTATTGGATCGAGTCTCCTTAAAAAAGGGCATATTATTGAAACACGAAGTTCTAATTAAATTTTTTTTTTGTTGTCTAGAGCTTATCGAAACAGTTATTTCGGTTGTTTTCGGAAGTAGCATAGACTATGCAAAGATGAAAAGAGTGACGTTGTAGTATTCTCTATGAAATCTTAATACACAGATTTAAATCGACGAGTACAAAAATATTTCATTAAATTCCAGACAACCTACATTTTATTTCAAAATTGGAAATTTAAGAAAGACCCGAAATCGTTATAATTTATAAATATTATTATCGTGTACAACCATTTTTAATTGATACTGACTTATAATGTTATAATTTATTACGAAGACCATTTTTATTAATCTTATTGAAAATTTATATTGTTCTCCCTTTGACATTTAAATATGTATTATCCTTTTGTTATTTAAAACGATTGTAGTTAATATTTCTAGTTATTCAATATGATTTGCACGACTTTCTTGTATTTTGATTTATTTATTTATGGATAAACTAACTGATGCCCGCGTGGTTATAGGCAAATGTACATATTACATTTTCCCGTGGGAATTAGATGTTTTCCCGCTGAAAAAAAAACCTATGTCACTCTCTAGCTTCTAAACTATCTCCACACAAAAATCATATCAATACGACGCTCCGTTGCGACGTGAAAGAAGGACAAACATACACACTTTTGCATTTATAATATTAGTAAGGATTGTAATTTACGATAAACATTATAATATAATCGTACGCCTAATGGCAAAACGTGTATGTTCTACGAATAAATGATTCTGATACTCATTCAGCCTAAAACTCTGCCAGTCAAAAAAATGATAATAGTAATCATAGTCGTTACGCATACAATCACTCACTACATGCATATCACTGTTGGCATAGCCTTTTAGCGGCATGGTCACACACACTAGCTTACTGGCATAAAAATATCATAGGCTCACATGGCCCGTTCAGTAGTAACGCAACGGTAATGCACTTAACTATGTAATTCGATCATCCATTATAGGCACACCAGGCCTACTAATACTAATAAGTAGTAATTAGCGGCACACATGGCCGCATACTAGACAACTGACTGTAGGCACACATGGCCCAGTTACAACGCACACGGTCATCGGGTCAATTTATGCCTTTTCTACCATACCTTTATGATCACTAACATTATAATCCCAAAACTAAAATTCAAAATGTACCACTGTAATTCAAATGAGAATCTAAATAACGTACGTACCTTCTTTCAGTCTGTGCAGCCTGTTCCATCAGGCATACTTAGCCTGTTCCATCAGGCATACATAGCCTGTTCCATCAGGCATACATAGCTCGTTCCATCAGGCATACATAGCCTGTTCCATCAGGCGTACATAGCCTGTTCCATCAGGCGTACATAGCCTGTCCTATCAGGCATACATAGCCTGTCCTATCAGGCATACATAGCCTGTCCTATCAGGCATACATAGCCTGTCGTATCAGGTATACATACCCTGTTCTATCAGGCATACATAGCCTGTTCCATCAGGCATACATAGCCTGTCCTATCAGGCATACATAGCCTGTCCTATCAGGCATACAAGCGCACTGGTTAAACTTGAAACTCATGGCTTTTAAGAGGAGGCTGATGTATTTAAGAGACTCATCGATTTTACCGTAGATCGTTATCAGGGGTACCCTGACTATATATCGACTCTTGCATATCGACTTTACATGTCGACCCTACATGTCGACCCTACATGTCAACCCTACATGTCGATCCTACATGTCGACCCTACATGTCGACTCTACATTTCGACTCTACATTTCGACTCTACATTTCTTTCAGTCTGTGCAGCCTGTTCCATCAGGCATACTTAGCCTGTTCCATCAGGCATACATAGCCTGTTCCATCAGGCATACATAGCTCGTTCCATCAGGCATACATAGCCTGTTCCATCAGGCGTACATAGCCTGTTCCATCAGGCGTACATAGCCTGTCCTATCAGGCATACATAGCCTGTCCTATCAGGCATACATAGCCTGTCCTATCAGGCATACAAGCGCACTGGTTAAACTTGAAACTCATGGCTTTTAAGAGGAGGCTGATGTATTTAAGAGACTCATCGATTTTACCGTAGATCGTTATCAGGGGTACCCTGACTATATATCGACTCTTGCATATCGACTTTACATGTCGACCCTACATGTCGACCCTACATGTCGACCCTACATGTCGATCCTACATGTCGACCCTACATGTCGACTCTACATTTCGACTCTACATTTCGACTCTACATTTCGACTCTACATTGCGACTCTACATTTCGACTACATTTCGACTCTACATTTCGACTCTACATTTCGACTCTACATTTCGACTCATCACGCGAGTCGAGAGACTTTAAGCGATTTGGTGTTTACACTGTAAGCTGTCAATGTATTGTGAATAAATAAATAAATCACTAAATAATCGAACATGTTCATCTCTAGGGAGTGCCCTAGCAAGATAAACATGCAAGACCAACCGTATAAATCTCCGGAATTACTCCGTAACGATAAATACAGTTTAATCCTAAAACTATTCCAACTATTATTTAATCTAGCATGTCCATCTCTAGGGAGTACCCTAGCAAGATAAACATGCAAGACCAACCGCATAAATCTCCGGAATTACTCCGTAACGATAAATACAGTTTAATCCTAAAACTATTCCAACTATTATTTAATCTAGCATGTCCATCTCTAGGGAGTGCCCTAGCAAGATAAACATGCAAGACCAACCGTATAAATCTCCGGAATTACTCCGTAACGATAAATACAGTTTAATCCTAAAACTATTCCAACTATTATTTTATCTAGCATGTCCATCTCTAGGGAGTGCCCTAGCAAGATAAACATGCAAGACCAACCGTATAAATCTCCGGAATTACTCCGTAACGATAAATACAGTTTAATCCTAAAACTATTCCAACTATTATTTAATCTAGCATGTCCATCTCTAGGGAGTACCCTAGCAAGATAAACATGCAAGACCAACCGCATAAATCTCCGGAATTACTCCGTAACGATAAATACAGTTTAATCCTAAAACTATTCCAACTATTATTTAATCTAGCATGTCCATCTCTAGGGAGTACCCTAGCAAGATAAACATGCAAGACCAACCGCATAAATCTCCGGAATTACTCCGTAACGATAAATACAGTTTAATCCTAAAACTATTCCAACTATTATTTAATCTAGCATGTCCATCTCTAGGGAGTGCCCTAGCAAGATAAACATGCAAGACCAACCGTATAAATCTCCGGAATTACTCCGTAACGATAAATACAGTTTAATCCTAAAACTATTCCAACTATTATTTTATCTAGCATGTCCATCTCTAGGGAGTGCCCTAGCAAGATAAACATGCAAGACCAACCGTATAAATCTCCGGAATTACTCCGTAACGATAAATACAGTTTAATCCTAAAACTATTCCAACTATTATTTAATCTAGCATGTCCATCTCTAGGGAGTACCCTAGCAAGATAAACATGCAAGACCAACCGCATAAATCTCCGGAATTACTCCGTAACGATAAATACAGTTTAATCCTAAAACTATTCCAACTATTATTTAATCTAGCATGTCCATCTCTAGGGAGTGCCCTAGCAAGATAAACATGCAAGACCAACCGTATAAATCTCCGGAATTACTCCGTAACGATAAATACAGTTTAATCCTAAAACTATTCCAACTATTATTTTATCTAGCATGTCCATCTCTAGGGAGTGCCCTAGCAAGATAAACATGCAAGACCAACCGTATAAATCTCCGGAATTACTCCGTAACGATAAATACAGTTTAATCCTAAAACTATTCCAACTATTATTTAATCTAGCATGTCCATCTCTAGGGAGTACCCTAGCAAGATAAACATGTAAGTCTAATATGCGTAGCGTCGGGGTGTAGGTAGGTACGGAAACTCGGTGATACTTTACATCGTTTATATATATGGTATTAACCAACAACTCTCTATACTCTAGACTACCGTCTAACCTCAGCTATATCTTAATTCTATCCCTAGTGTTACAAATCTTAAGTATATATATAATTAATCTACGTGATCAACAGAGGAAATCCCTTATCGGATAGATAGGCACTTTATCTGGTTTTAACACGTCTATCTACATACGTGTAGATGAGACTGTTTGCCTATCACACAAGACCAACCGCATAAATCTCCGGAATTACTCCGTAACGATAAATACAGTGTAATCCTAAAACTATTCCAACTATTGTTTTATCTAGCATGTCTATCTCTAGGAAGTGCCCTAGCAAGATAAACATGCAAGACCAACCGTATAAATCTCCAGAATGACTCCGTAACGATAAATACAGTTTAATCCTACAAATTCAGTACTAATAAAATCTAACGGTTAATAACCATTGCAGCTGTTATCGCCCTACGTTGTAAGCTAATAATGAGGGCTTAAAACTGAGTAGTTCCCGTTGGGCCTCGCCAGAATTTAATCGTTAAATCCATTTCTTTAATCAAATTCTCCTCTTGTAAGAAAATATATATATCGAATTGTACTTAAGTTTTTTATTTTATTTGAGCTTGCGAGTGTAGAAAGGCTTGCTATAAGCCTTATATGATCCCACTTCTGAGTTATTACGATTTAAACTCATTCACTGTTGTTAAAACACTTTATTAACACCTGAACAACCACTGCTTATGCTGCACTGATATACTTAACGATAATTATTTCTTGACAGACAGACAACTGCTCACTTCCAGCGCCATTTCTAGAATGCCCGCCTTTCGATCGACTTGGCGCGTAAAAACTACCGAACCGGAACTCGAATCGGATTGGCCAACGATTCTTACACGTGATTGGTTCATTTCAATCAACCTGTCCAAAGACTTTTTAATGTTACCAGTCCAATTTATTTTAAAAACCATAACATAAGTAACACAATAGCACATAAAGACGACGACGCGCGGCGCATGTTCTGGGTGTCAAATAACCGGCCTCGAAAGCGCCGGAAAACTACACGCTTCGGCCAGGCCCCTATTTCACCAATTTGACAATTGTCACCTGACACTGACAATTCGCCATGCATTGCTGGTTCTAGAAGTCAAGGTGGTTGCTAGGTTACTTGTGGATCCAGCAATGTACGGAGAATTGTCGTTGTCAGGTGACAATTGTCGAGTTGGTGAAATAGGGGTCAGATCTCCTCCTTCATAACGGTCCGCTTATCAGTTGGCACCCTTACCACTAATGTGTTGAAACTCACTTTGTGGCTGGACTCCAACCGCTCGACTCTCAAGCAACGCTTAGGGTGCAGTTGGTCTCTGTATGCAAGGGGTCGTTGGATCTACGCTACGTGCATTATAGTAAGGCGTGAGTCAGTAATTTATATTTAACAGCATAAAAACGAACATAAAAAGACCGGGTGTGCCGGCAGAAGTGAAAACTCAATGACATTGTAGCAGTTTTTCGATCAGGTCACGTGTCCGTCTTACTTTTCAATCTCTCGATTCTCACGGTCACGTGACATCTTACGGTCACGTGACATCTTACAGTCACGTGACCTGTGGCGAGTTTACCAATTTTTCCCCGTAACAAAAAGTGCACAGCGCCGCTAAAGAAGTTTTCACTTCAAAAAAAGAGTATTAGGCTAAAGTAAGAGTCAGGATGTCAAAATAATAAGAATAAGAATGAAGAAGTCATAATATGTCATCACAACAGAATATAAATAAATAAATAAATATTACGGGACAATCTTACACAAATCGACCTAGTCCCAAACTAAGCAAAGCTTATATGGGTACTAGAAGGCGATAAACATACTTAAATAGATAAATAAATACTTAAATACATAGAAAACATCCATGACTCAGGAACAAATATGAGTTACATGTAATAAAAGTATAGCAAGTCCAAATTTTGATCCATAGTTACTTATACTCAACTGCAATAAGAACACGTAGATTTTATCGAATTTCCATACAACTGCCCCGTTTTTACTGTTCATGAAGCGGTTTTCATTGTATATGTATCATGATTTTTCCGAATAACTGTTCGAACGAGCGTCAGGAACCATGAACTGTCACGTTCGCCAAATAAATGAATGTATTTATTCGCAGAATTTTCATTTCATAGAATAAGTATTAGAGCCTGGGTAGACTTCCACAAGGTGGACTGATGACCTGCGCGGCTATCACAAGACGGCGCGCGAGCTCTCTGAATTTTTCTTGCACTATACCTCTCTTTCTAAGTTTTCTAATAAGAGAGAGACGGATAGTACGAGAAAAATCGAGAGAGCTCGTGCGCCGTCTTGTGATAGCCGCGCAGGGAAAGGCTGCGGGAGTCCGCTGGCTGCGCATCAACACAAACGAAATTAGACGAAATATTTGTTGGTAAAACACGATTACCGTACACCCGTACGTCTTCTCGAATCATGAAAAGTGAAAACAATATTTCGTACTAGCTTCTGCCCGCGACTACGTCCATGTGAAGCTCGTTTATATCGTAGTTACGTACTTCTCCATTTCACCCCCTTAGGGGATGATTTCCGGGATAAAAAATATTCTATGTAATAATATCTAAGATAGTTTGAGTCCTGGGGAACTATCTTTATACCCAATTTCTTATAAATCGTTTCAGCTGTTTAAGCGTAAAGAGGTAACAGACAGACGGACAGACAGATAGACAGACAAACAGAAAGACACACTTTCACATTTACAATATTACGAGCCTCTGCCCGCGTCTCCGTCCGCGTGGAGCTCGTTTATACCGTAGCTCCATACAAACTTTCTCCCCTCCAATTTCACCCCTTTAAGGAATGATATCCGGGATAAAAACTATTTATGTCCTTCTCCGGGACTCCCTATCTTTATACCATTTTTTTCTAATTCGGTCCAGCGATTTAAGCGTGAAGAGGTAACAGACCGACAGACAGACAGACACTCTTTCGCATTTATAATATTAGTATGGATAGTAATAACATATAGTGTAATAGTATATATAGTATACGTAGTATGTAATGGATCTAGGTATGTTGATGCCATCAGCGCGGGATGGCTAACATTGTAAAGTCTATTCATTATTTCGTGTCATATCATGTAAACAAACATAAAGTCCAATATGATCATAGACAATCTAGACATCTTTATGTCAGACTAGCTTCCGCCCGCGACTTCGTCCGCGTGGACCCGGGATAAAAACTATCCTATACTTTAATCCAGGCTATAAACTATCTTCGTGCAAAATTTCATTCAAATCGGTTCAGCCGTTTAACCGTGATTGAGTAACAAACATCCAAACATCTAAACTTTCGCATTTATAATATTAGTAGGATACTTAAGAGCTCATTTGTTCGTTACTTCGATTATTGAAGAAAATCTTAGTATAAGTAAATTTTATTTTGCAGTGGTCACTTAGTTAATTTCAATACTTTGTGAGTGTCTTTAAATAAACAACAACATTTTAAGTGATGATTATTGTGTAATCCCAGATAAAAGTGTGGCAATGTCTTCAAGAAGTGTTTGTTTACTTTACATGGTAAGACACGTAAGGTGGATGTCACACTGTGACGCATCAACGGACGGACATGCGTTTCTCGTTGTATGCAAGTACCTCAGTTTGTATATAAACTCCGCGTGGTACGACACACGTGGTACGCAACGTTACGCACCTCCGTCCGGCGAAATTTGTATGCAGGGCTGTTATTCGCTAAGCGCTAATACGGCTCACCCCGCCGGTCACCCGTCACGAAACTAGACCTCTACCGACGCTTAGTTACTATTCATCACGGTGTCAAGATATATTTGTGGGTGAGCGTTGAGGTGAGCTTAAAACAAGTAAGAGAATAGGGGGGCTGCTCCGCACCTCCGTCCGTTGATGCGTCGCAGTGTGGCGACCGCCTAAGGATGAATAGACTTTAGGTGTGCCGTAGCCTCTCTATTATTTTTGATCCCGATTGTGTCACTTCAGATAAAGGAGTGTTAGCAATGCATCATCCTCGTAATTAATAATTTATATTATTTATCAGTATGAACATTAAAAATATAAGCGGCAGAAAATATAAGTGGCCGATTTCGCGATGACTATTACTTCGCACCTTCGAATAGGGGCATTTTTTGTAGATTTTTGACGATTATGATATATGTTAAAGTTTGTGAGTTTGTCAGTGATATTACAACTGTTTAGCGGTGTTTCCAAACACGCCTTAGGCCTGCAACACACTGGCGCGGCCTGCAACACACTGGCGCGGCCTGCGATGTCGGTCAATAGTAAATTTGACAGCTAATGACAAGTTTACTATTGTGTTTTAATTTATTTTGCATGTTAGTATTTAGAAGCATTGCTATAATCAAGAATTGGTACGCCGTCAGGCAGGGTATAGTGCTACATATAATTAATTATTTACCACCACTGTAATCAGATTGACATATACTCACAAATAAAAAACTTTGAACTTTGTACTATTGACCACCGCGGCCATGCCTCGCCAGTCGATGAGAGGATTTATGAGGAGCTGTTAGCAGCTCCTCGTAAATCCTCTCCAAGGTCCATTCACACGAACCACAACCACACCACAACGCAGCGGCAAAAAGTGGTAACGCACTACAACAACACGTGGTCGGGCGATAACTTATATGAAAATAAATAGTTGTATTCGCACGTAACCACTGTGTCACCACTTTTTGCCGCTGCGTTGTGGGGTGGTTGTGGTTCGTGTATAGACCCTTAAGATGGCTGCCTGCCGCGACAACGTCGACGAGGATGTCTACTGCAGGGCGATCACGTAACGTAATAACGTATTTGAAAATTATTTAACAGTTTTCTATATTGACACATGGGGCCTATTTCACGAAGCTACAAGTTACAAATTACAAGCGGAAGTCTCTTTTTATCAAAAGGAAAGAGACTTCCGCTTGTAATTTGTTACTTGTAGCTTCGTGAAAGGAGCCCGTGGTCGTAATTAGAAAAGCAAATGATAACTTTTCGCAAATCTGTAATGTGAAGTGACAAATAATACGTATTGACATTTCAATAATATTGCTGAAATAGAATTTTCTAACGACATTTCAACGAAATGGGTAGGGAATTACGTTAGGTAGGTCTAAATGTAAAAAAAATGTATGGAAGAATTACAGTTTAACTGTCCTAAACGCGCGTTCGAGACGTAACGTGATTTGATTACCCCTCAGGTATTAATGTAACATATATCATACTCTCATACTATCCAGTTAGGTAGGTCCAACTTCGAGAAAGAGGTCAATCGTCGAATCCGACTCGGCTGGGCAGCGTTCGGGAAGCTACGGCACATCTTTTCGTCCAATATTCCGCAGTGTCTCAAGACGAAGAGTCTTTGACAAGTGTGTGTGGCCAGGCCAGTGATGACATATGGCACTGAAACGTGGTCGCTTACTATGGGCCTCATAAGAAGGCTCAAAGTCACCCAAAGGGCTATGGAGAGGGCTACGTTGGGAGTTTCTCTGCGTGATCGCATCAGAAATGAGGCTATCCGCAGCAGAACCAAGGTAACCGATATAACCCTCCGAATCGCTAAACTTAAGTGGCAGTGGGCGGGGCACATAGCACGTAGAACCGATGGCCGTTGGGGCGGAAAGGTTCTCGAGTGGCGACCACGAACCGGAAGGCGCGGCGTGGGTAGGCCCCCGCAAGGTGGACTGATGACCTGGTAAAGGTTGCTGGAGTATAGAAATGAATTTATTGCCAGCCAAAATAACACCACATCACAATTTCGTTCTTAATTAGAAAACACAATATATAAAAAGAAACTTAATAAATACCAGCCTAAACTAAAAATAACGTGTACGTAAGGAAGACTGCTGGTGCTGCTATAGTGGCCGCAAGTGGACGCCACTCAGCATATGCTCTGACATTAAACAATGCCACAGCGCTGGTCTTCCGTGGAGCCCAGGGCTGTAAGGTAGTTCTGAACAGCAAAAAGTGGCAAACGTGGTACTAAAACCTACATTTAGGGGTAAAGTGATGAATTAACGTTTACATACTCAGTATATACCTACATTAATCTTATTTAAGAATATAATATTTAATTACTTATAAGAAGAGTCAGGAGTAGGTTTGTACGTGGCAAGTTGCATGCATATTAAGTACTACGCGTATTTAGGAAACTGACTATATAACAGAATATTGGATAATAATTATATGGGATAAATTATGACGATTTTCGAGACTAACGTGACGCTATACAGCTATATACGACTAAAAAACATATATTAAATAGTTAACGACACGGGCTAGGAGAGTTGTAGGGTAAATAGATATTTTTTGAAGTGGAGCTTTAATGTACTTACAGTTAACGAATTACGAGTACGCGGAGGGATGTTGTTCCAGCATTTCGTGGCTGAGTAGCGAAAACTGCCACGAAATGCTGCCGATTTACCGTGTGTTGGGCAAACAAGACGGATCGCACCTCTGGTCGGCCGGGCAGTGAAGGTCAGCTTCTCGTATAGATACTGAGGCTGACGATCGTACACTACACCGAAAAGCAGAGTGGCAAAATGAAGAGAACGACGGGCCTCCATTTTTAACATCCCGCCTTGGTTAAGATAGGGTGTTACGTGAGTGCGTGGTGGGATAGGGAAACAGAAACGGGCATTCTGGATCCGTTGAATAAGCGTTCTTGAGCGAGCTAGAAGGCATCCGTTAATTACCGTGTCGACGTAGTTTAATTTGGACAGGATTAATGTATCGCATAACTTGATCCTAACGTCAAGACTAAGGTACGCCCGAACCTGGTACAACACTTTTAGCCTATAGTAGCAGTTCCTAACGGTATCCAGTACATGTTGTTCGAAACGTAACTGATCGTCCATGAGTAGGCCAAGATTGCGCGCCATGGTAACACGCTCAAGACGTTTTTCTCCCAACATCACAACAAGGTTGAGACTAGAAATTTTGCCTACCTGGCCTTTAGTGCCAACTATTAGAAATTTAGACTTGAGCGGGTTAAGAACTAAGGCACAGTCTCTAGACCAGTTATCAATGCGCAACAAGTCTTCGTTTAACAAGTCTACTGCTCTTAACGTCTCCGAGGGGTGAAAAGTTTTGTAAATTTGTAAATCGTCCGCATACATGTGATAGTCACAGTTCCTTAAGCAGTTAGTTATGTCAGCCACGTACAGGATAAACAGCACGGGACCTAAAATTGAACCTTGCGGAACTCCGCAGTTCACAGGAGTATTTTGGGAGAAATCCGTTAAACCGGAAGGTTTATTCAGCCCGAATTGTTGAGAGCGACCAAACAGGTAGCTAGCAAACCACTTTATCGTATTGTTACAAAAACCATAGAATGCAAGCTTGGATAGCAGCAGCGAGATGTTAATTGTGTCAAACGCGCGGGAAAAGTCTAATAGGACCAGTAGCGATGCTTCTCCTTTATCCTGTGCTGACAGGATGCCATCTATCACATCCAGGAGAGCCGGAATCCTGACTGCTTACCCTAGTAAGCAGTCAGGATTACCTAAGTACCTATACTTAATATGTTATTTGTTTCCAAATAATCAGTTAACTGCATGCACACCAGTTTCTCTAAGATTTTGGACACACAACACAGAATACTAATTGGTCGGAGATCGCCGGAGTTTAAATAAATAAATTCATAGAAAACGTCCAAGAATGAGAAACAAATATTCATGCCGCTGTTATTGATGCGTAGTTATATATCTATATCCATACATAAGTTAAGTATATACATTTAGTAGGTAATGTAGTTTTAGACGAAAAAGTATTTAACAAGAATTAAATAATTACGATATTCAATGTTTACAATACTTAAATATCGCTTGTCCCATTATTTGTGTCTCTCAAACGAGTTCGATAGCCGGGAATTAACATAATTTACGCGACATCTTGATTATTTATACATCCCATAAATAATAAATATTGATCTCATAAACTAACAATCTATTAACTGATTTCTGTTGACAATTTTCCGTATATAATGAAGTCGGACAAAGCCAGAGGCCGGTCGATAGCTATGCCGTAGTGCAAGTTCCGTCAGTACTTTGAATTAGAATATCTACGTACAATATATTGTAAATGAAAACAAAAATCGCCTTTATTCTTGACGATATCCTCGAGGGCCTTTTTTTAGATTTAACTTAGTTTTAGTTTAATTTAGTTAATGTTAGTTATCATCTTGTTTTTAGAAAATCAATAAATTATTATGTAAACAAAAACAATATTTGATATGGGAGTTTATCTTTTCATTGCTTAGTTTGATACTTGTACCTACTTGGGATTTCTAGAGCAAAGCTGAAGCAAGAATTTCTAAAACCATAATGGAGACGAGAAGATAAATATATAACAAGGAATGCACCGAAAAAAATATATTTTTGGTGCTCTTTTTCCATGTTTTTGCATATATTTTTTTAGTCTAGATCCGTTGAAACACCTTCAAACGAGGAATAGAACGAGGTAGTATTACGAGAAATACAACGAGGTTGGATTGACTTTCCAAAAACCTGGAGAAGACTCTCGAAGAACAGGGCAGAGTGGCGCAGACTGGAGAAGGCCTATGTCAAGGACAGTGACCAAAACATGATAAAATGAATAAACAATAATTTTGAGTACCAAATCTTGCCAAAAATAAAGGCATTTTTCTATTGTCAATATACTGGCAACGCGCACAGTTAAAATATAAATCGTATCTATATCCCATTACCACGGGGTGTTGTTAGCCAATCGGGTATCTCTAAATGAGATCGGCCAATTAATATCCCGTTGACAGCCTTGTTTGTGTACTTAACGCGAAACCTGAATAATTACCGTTGTTAATATTGGATTATAATTAAATGCCTGTTACCTGTTTCCTTAACTGGGGGTGGCGTGATATGGATCTTTTGTGACTGATTGCTTTTATATAGACTTACTAGAAAAGGAGGTTTATGATAAGAGCACGTAAGCTGTCGGAAATTCAGTTGCGAGCATAATTTTATGAATGCATTATTAAACGTGTAGGAATATATTTATAAGGCTGGATATATACAGGAAAGACATGTACATATTATATTATACACGGTGTTCCCGGGAATATCCGTTAACTTCGGCATATTGCAGAGTACATTCACAGAAACAAATAAACATAATTATTACTTAAAAATAAAATAAAAATAATTGAATGTAGCATTAACAGTGCTTAAAGCTGCAAATCTGATTAAAATAAAATATCGAATATCTAGATAACAGTAAGAGTTAAGATACTACTGTCTTGGAGAAATTAACTTTATTTGATCTAACCTATGCCCCCTTGCAATTAACGGAAATTGTCAAAAACACGTAGTATACAAATATACAATAGGTAGGTTATATAATATACATGGTAATAGAAAGATCTCAGGGAAATCCATTAAGAGTTGTTTGGATGTTGTATCTATGCAACCGATTAAGAAACTTCGATAGCGCGATGCAGAACACGTCAGTTGTGACAGCTGACATTTATGAGTGACGTGACGCCACCAACTGCCTGTTTGGATTTCTGCTAAGTATATTTTTAGCATGAAAAGTAGACCAGGAAATTTGGATACGCCGTGCCCTGAATACATAGATCTACTGGAAAGAAGCCGAGTACGATATTGAAAGTCAGGCGAATAACCAAAGCAAAAAAGGTTTGTCATGAATGACCTCGTCTTTCTTATTATATAAACGGATCTGAAACGTGTCTCCAGGGCCACATCTTGAAATTCATGGATCTTGAGATGATGTGCTGGAGACGCCTCCTGAAGATCTCTCGGACCAATATTTTAATTTTAAAAGAGCTTAGAAAGAATGACCTTCGTCGTTTGTGTAATTTTGAATTATAAAGTTATTTATCCGGTGGATGAACTTGCAAAAATCTCTGACCAAATCAATGGTGACTGGAGAGTCATCGCGGAGGAAAGTCCAATTAACAAAACTGCCGTGCTCCAGTTTTTTTTAACTTTCTAAGTTTTGAATGAAAAATGCTGTGTTAATATGAATGCACGTAAAATGCACGTTTTGTAAGACATTTTAAATGCTCCTGATATACGATACCTATAAATGACACCGAAAAACAGATGGGAATAATGTGGCGCTCAAATTAATTTCAGTGAGTGATCAAGTACCAGCTAAAACACTAGGTTCGTGATCACTTTGTTGAATGAAACGAACTGAGTTGATCGGTTTTAGATAAGTAAGTCTTTATCTATTATTCGTATTCATAAACGTACTTCAAGCCTGTTTTAACTAAAATGGCGTTAAAATTCGTTTGTCCTTATCTGTCACTTTGACATTTCTGTTCGTAAGAAAGGGACAAAACACATTTTATTTAGCAGAGGCATTTTAAGTTTTATGAATAAGGGGGTTAATCAATAGTGCTTACAGGTCAAATAAATAGCTTACCAATAGAATCGACGATAACAAAGATAGGTTGGTTTATACAGCGTTTAAATACTTAAGGTAAAATACCCAATGCTCGACACTGCCTCAATAGTTGACAACTTCAATCTTAATTTACTGATATAGCAATTAAGATGTCAAACAAGCTGTCCATTATTGGAATTAAGGTGGCATACTTACATTGGGACGTTTAGGTATCTTAATGGTATACCTAATGACTGCAAATAAGCTTTTAGAGTTAAAATGAACAGGATTTTTTTCGTAAACTCATGTTGCAGTACGTAGTACATTGCCAGTTAGCTACTTTGCCTGGAAGAAATATTGAATTTTTGAAGTTTTTTTTTTTAAATTGAACTCGGTGACCGACGGCTGGCCGTGTACCTACCTACTGTGAGTACTGTGACTCCTAAATTAATCTTAAACTGTCATTAAACTCTAGGTTAAAAAATGACTAAAGATGATTGGTAGCAACGAGACCGTAAAGGACGTAAAGTCCCAATCAGAAAGCACAATATATTTTTATTGCATTGTTATTTCCTACTACCAATTATTGTTATTATTTCGGATTCGTGTATGAACTCGAAAGCGTATGATGGTTATCTCAATGGCGAGATATTAGACCTCGAGATAAAGACAAAATCGATAGCACTCAAATAAATATGGCCGTAATAGAAATGGCCGCCGTATTAGGTGCGCCTGCGCTATAGTATTGTTTAATTGTGTTCCCGCGGCTGTAAAGAAAACTTATCGCAGATCTAAGTACTGGGTAACGTCGGCGCGTCTGTCCGTTGGAGTAAAGAAGTTCTTTATAGAACTTCTTTACTATTTTTTTATGATTTTAGTTTAATATTTTAAGGGCGGAAATATTACATTATTTACCTAGGGCGGTAAAACAGAGAATATATCAAGTGATAAATATAATAATAATAAATAAACTTTATTGCCAAAACATGAATGGAGTTACAAAACAATCAAAAAATAATAATCTTAGGTATTAACTAATCTAATCTTGTACAGTGAGGGTGTAAGTATTTTTTTTTTTATCTATAAACATTGAAATCATGTTGGCCAAAGGTACCAACCTCGGCATTTCTTGGCCGGGTTGCCCAGCGCTGATTTTCAGTTTGGCCCTTTTTTTTGGAGGTCTAAATATTAGGTACATTCAGGATGCGCTGTGCAATTTGCCGTTAGGTTGATAATAAGAAAAATAAAATTTTAATAATAAAAAGAAAAATAAAGTAAAGTGTGTTTGTGCAGCATGTATGGATGGTGTGAGTATGTACGTCCACTTGTGTGGTTCAATGTGTGTGTGGTACTTAGGTAAGTGTAGGTTTTATATCCATACTTAATAATTAAGTTTAAAAATTTCCAGCTTGGTTCAGAAATGCTATCTGAGGCTTTCTTTATTACCGCCCATAGTGATTACAAAGGGCCCCCTGGCGAGGAAGTGAGATTTTCCACGAGCACAGCGGTAATTCCTACTTTATGGCCAGGTATGACGTCAAGTACCTATGTTATGTATCCCAAATATAGTAGTATGATGTCGGCTAATGAAGAACTAGAGGTTTACTCTTCCGACAAGAGCCAGGCTCTTAAAGTATGATGATGGGCGGAAATATTCTTGATTGCTTCTGATGTAAAGCATTCGTCTTTCTCTATCACGTGTGTTGGTGCGAGATGGATGAAAGATTTATGGTCGGACGTAACCGCGATCTTGTTACCAGTGCAGCGGCGCTACCACGAATCTCGAAGTTCACTCACTAAAATATTATAAGTGCGAAAGAGAAGGATATATTTGAACTTGGAATTTTGATTTTTGGGGTTTTAATGGCATGTTTTGGCGTCAATATAAACGACTGGGAACTTCGAGCTGAAATGGAAAGAACATTATTTTAACAATTGGCCGGATATGCGTATTATACAACGATTGATACAATCCTCTAATCATACATTCAATTAAGTTTAGGAATCCTTTCACAGCCACTATCCTATTATATTAAACTACATACTTTAGGTAATACATAATCGGGTACCTACATCGAGGCAGAGCAAATTTGATAATTATCTACCTATGATGTCTTACTTAAAGTTGATTTTTGAAGCAAGAAGCAACCACTAAGGGCCTATGCACACCGCCGGTTTTAAACGCGCCGTCGACGCACGTTTGTAAGTGTCTATTTACACGTGATTCCATACTAACGCGGGTCGATGGCGCTTTTAAGAAACGCGGCGTGCATAGGCCCTAAAATGAAGCACACGATCCTTCACATACATTTTATGACTCGTTTAACTTCCAGCCAGTTTAAATGTAAATTAGAAACACATAACAGAGACAGTTCCAGGTGCGAGTGCTTGTGCATACAATTGACTTGCAGATCCAACAATGGTCATTGTGGCAGGATTGATGTGCAGCACGCTCGTGCCAGTGTTCCGTACAATGTTTTAACTTCACCTTAGAATGGGCTTAGCCGTAGGAAACAATGAACGATTGCCTTAGCATATCCTGACTTTATTATTCTCAAAATTGTGCCGCAGACCACTTGTGCAGTTACCTTCAAATACATCTGTGTGTGTGTACTTCAATATCTGAACATGCTCTTGAACGCTTTGACAGTGCCATTTTTCTCCTCTTTTCTCTTTCTTTTTCCATTCTCGCAAGCCATAATTGAGACCCAATCGCCGGGCTAATCCGCATAAAAGATTGCAACCCTTATGAAATATTTTTTCAGAAAATATTAAATTAAAGATGTGTATTTCCAAATCTGTGTATTTTTTCACACGTTCAGGGGGTCTGGCAACACGAAGCGGTTGCACTTTGATTATATTAGAGTACTTACCTACGAATTCATCGACGATTCCACTTCGTTCTAACTTTCAGTCCTTAAAATTCGTTCCCTCAGTCAAAGCAGGAAGCTAGTTCTCAGTCATAATTTACAATACATATGACACCTAAAATGGTCATCTAACGTAAAAATAAAGGTGAAACTTTGTAAAGAAATTATAATAACCCGTTTCTTACCCACTATCGATGTAATCCAGTCCAGCCCTTTAAGGCCTTCTTGTAATTTAGTATTCATGGACTTAAACTCTCACTTAATTGACAGAAGACGACTCGAAGTGTTAACCAGCTCGCCAAGTATGGCTGCCTTTCCTTCAGTCCCTATCGGTAAAGACCTAACAGCCGCAAGATCTATAACGCATAAGCTATTTTGAATAGCCGTTAGATATGGACACGTTTTCTAGCGTATTTCCAAAAAGGCCTTATAGTATTGGTATTAAAATACTGTAAGATGTTTTGGTATTTACTCAAAATTAAGCTACAATAATGGCCTTTGTGGATTAAAATGTTAGAATGCTGTTTTATACTTGACGGTCGAGGGAATACTTCAAAAACGCTTTCAGCAAGTGCTTACGCAATTGAAAGAGAGTTTACAATTGCCTGATCCAAACGCAATTGATATTTGTTTTTCTGGATCGTGGTAAGTAGCATTTGGACTTCATTTGTTTCTCATAGGTACCTATTGCATCCTGTGTTTGGAATGCTTTGAATTATTAAGACTCGTTTAGTTCTCTGGTATATTGCAGTGTTTGAACAAGTCTAGGTCTTTCCATTTCTTTTCTATGTTTAGAGTTGGCGATTTTAATTGGTTTCAATGGTGTCAGTTTAAGTTCGAAACTACGACGTTATCGACCATGTAACGTTTGATACAATGCTAGCTCATTAATCATGTTGTCATGTTTCAGAGACTTGTATAATAAGCTTTGGTTAGAGTAAAGATTTAGTTATTTTATTGTGGGTTTAAACTAAACCAGAAAGCCTGTGCGGTCGCTTGATCTAAGTGATCTAAACACACCACTACTTGCTTTGTGGATATTTGGTGTTGTGTTCCTGGTGGTGACTTGCTTGACAGCGAGAGGTCATGGTAAGCAATGGATGTGGAAAGAGCGCGGGAGGACAACCCTGCCGCTCCCCATATCTGCAGACGTAGGGCGGGGCGTTATGCGCATTAGCTACCCCAGCTACCCAATAAGTCCACAGTATTGAAGCGCCTAGGCCTGTAAAACGGGTTAGTCGCGAGGGTCAAAGTAGCTCGCGCAAGCGAACCTTTTACCCTCCTTGTAAGGGGAATGGTTGGAAAATCGTTGGGGCGTAGTGGGCATTGCTCTGGAGTCCCATCACAACCGTCCGGTCCCCCAGCGACGTTGGATCAAAGCATTCACCCAACAAAAAAGAGGCCTAGGAAATCGTCTAGTCTCATAGGTGTATCTACAAAATACATCTTTTTTATATTCATTAGTCATGTCTAAATATATGTAAGTCTAAGCGTCCCAAACAAGGAAGAAACGAACTCGGAATTGTCCTATTTCAGATATTTAGACAAAGTCCATTTTTGTCTATTTTTTTCCCAATAACAGTTGCCCATTACTGGTTTTTCTTATCAAACGCCATCCGTTTGCGGGTGGCATAAACCAAACCAAAATAAAAAATAATTACAAATTCTAAAAACGCTCTTAAGTATACACCGTAAAACACAAATTAGGTTAAACTTCATTCAACCATCCGCAAACTAAACTGTGTCGGGCGAAAAGTGATTCATACGATATTGGACTGAAATGACCATTGGACATATCGAGTATTGAATTTGAAAGTTGGTAAGGTCGAGAACCGCGTGACTAATTCGCATTCAAGTAAAGTCGTTGGGGTTGAGGCCTGGGGAATGTGCACGCGATATTAGGCTGTATTGTCGTGCACGGTAAGATAGTTACTAATGAAGGCGATAGGTCGGTAATGGGAGCCTTCACGCCATAGATGACATCTCTTTAAGGAATTCTGTAGAGCAGTTGGGAAATCGATAGGTGGGATCAGGCCCTACCTTGAAATGACAAAAGCTGAAAAACATTTCTTGTGACAAGCTTTGTTTTGCCGTGCCTACTTTAGAAGCACACCGCGATCTAATGAGATTTTGTACATGGGTATTTCTCCATGGTTTCAACGGCCGTCACCACTAAGTCAGATTTTCGTTGCATTTTTGGTTATTTGGTACTTAGGGACCGGACCGGTTGAATCGCTTTGAGAATAACATTCTAAAATATACACCAATTTATGGTTAGCTAGGAGAAGTCGTTTCAAGTCGTTTGCATGTTTACAAGTGTAGTTTAGTCTAATCTTACGACTCAAATTTGACCAATTTCTTGGGCCTAAATTAAAACTTTTGACACTCATGGGGTAGCAGCGACAGAAGTTGCCACAACACACGATAAACTTGTCCAAAAATCCATTCGAAATTCGGTTATATAAAAACAACTGTATTGTAGCGTAGCTGTCCCACAATTGCGACAGTAGCTTACAATACAGTATCCCCGGTTAGAGGTCACATTCGTTAGGGAACGGTACAAATTGCCCCCGTATCAACCATCGCCGTGACACCGGCTGAAACGTTATGTTAACGAACTACACGTGTATTATTAAACATGGGCATACAGACACGTTTGGATACAAAATTCGTGGTTATTAGCGGATGATTAAGAAACAGTTAAATCGCGAAATATGTATATTTCAACTCGATTGTAAAGCTGATCAAATTTGACTTACAAGATTAAACCTATTTGGATCTAAACAAATGTGAACAAACAAACAAACATTGCAATTTAAGAGTCCGCAGTAAGCTCGATTCTCCACACAAACGTAGTTACGCTCTCATTTTAAGACTACGTGTTAGTTTGTAACGAAACTTTGCATATACATTGACTTGAGGCAAATCTATGTCTGTAATTAGTTTATATAGCTTAGATACCATAGTAAAAAAAATACAGCGATTTTTAGTTTTTCTTACAAAAATTGTTTTTGCTGTATTTCGTTTGTTTTATAAACTGGAACCATATAAATTAATTACACACATAGATATACCTCATGTCATTGTATATGCAAAGTTTCGTCACAATGCAACACGTAGTTTTAAAATGAGAGCGTAACTACGTTTGTATGGAAAGGTGAAATTCGGCCGAGCTTACTACGGACTGAAATAAAAGCATATAGAAATGGGTCATCAGGTAAAGTACAGATAACCATGCGTCTTTTTCTGTTATGAGGTGTCTTCTAGTCACGCAACAAACTCTGGCTAATCGTGACTGCTTTATCCACATCGATAAACGAGAAACGCCCGCATATAACAACCAAAATAAAACGGAATATCGAAGCTCACAGTCATCTCTCGACGCTCGCGCCGGTGGACAATGAGCTAAGTATCTAAACTACTCATCGTGTAAGTACTCACCAGCTCGACTAATCTTTGCATCCATCAATACCTCTAGAGAACCATGCATATGCTGCGCCGGCAGATATTTTTTATACCTTGTAGTATAATTTAATACAAATGAACATACAAAATTATAATTGTCTATGACTGTATTACAAAACAGAATCAGGCGTCTTCCCTGTACACAATATTATATATATATTGAACGTACATTTAAATTATATACCGATCATACATGTCACAAGTCGCAATTACGCTAAGCACCAAATTAAGGCCTTATAATACGTTTAAACTTTAGATGTCACAGTCACAGGAAAGTCTGACTGACACTTAGTAATACTAAAATATGTTTTCAACACAATTGCTCGTAACGTACCTCTTATTGTGTCGCTTTTAGGCTCATAATCCTGGATATTAAACACGCGTGTTTAATAACATTACGATACTTGTGTGTTATGGTTATATCCCGATTAAGTCACGTTGTCACCTTGCAGCAAGATGTATGCATGCACACGGTGCATTCTTAAACTAACCGGGTTGTACAGAATGTACAGCTTTTTTTTTAATTCTCGGCAAATGGATTCTTACTCGACTAAACAAATTAAATCCTTTTTGTTAGTTAATTGACTATTTCTTTTTGCATATGATATAGAAACGGTTAATTTAATAAAACTATTACTACTTTTGATAACATTTTACATGAATTAATAAAGATAATATTTTAAAACGAAATTATTTATTTTACTTTGTATTGGCTGTTTACAGATTTCATCTAATGCGCGCGCACTGCGCAAACTTAACAAAAAAAATTGATGCGCGCCATTATAGGTTATTTCACAGATATTTGTAAACATTGTTAATGCGTGTTTGGTTATTTACCAAAATGTTGATTCGTGGTGACTAGAAAAGTGATAAAAAGAATGGACGCCACTAGAAATTCTTGACGATGTATTCAACATGTGAGTAAAAACCTGTTGACATCAATAAGTAAGGAAAATAACTTGGCAGGCCTATCAAATTTTCATCTTATGAAAAGGATTTTTTCCTCGCAAAATGTGTTGAAAAACGTCGTATGAAACGCGTGAGCTTTGATAATTACATCCTCGGCTCTCTTATCACGCGAGCCGCAGGTGAGCGTGATAATTCCGCCTCTGATGTAATTGTCAACATACCTCACTTGTATCACAATGTACTATTATGACCCATTTTAGAGACATGTCTTTCATAAAATAATGATTTATTCAGATGGTCCTTAAAATAAACGCTCTGGTGGCATTACTTCGACTATTTTGTTTCAAACAACAATATTAAAACATCAGACACTATACACAGCAAGTCTCTTAGTGGCAAAACTCGCCCGCATTAAGGCACAATAATTAGAAAACATTACGCCCACACTCTCTCAAATGACTTTATGAGCCCCACAACGGAACGCGAAATTTTACTTCCATTAACTAAAGTACAGAAGAACCTTGCAAGGCACTTAAAATGGATATCCGACGATGGGTTTGCTTAGTTAGTTGTACCTACCTAGTGCGAAGCCGCTATCAATTCGCAAGGCGTTTTGTACCCGTTTCTAAGTGTGTTTCTAGTATAACTTCTAGATTCGCAGGTTTTAATTCACTTGAGGTGAGGCGTAACTGTGTGTTACTAACGAGCGCTTGCAAAATCTTGCAAGGTGGATCAGATTGCCCTGAGCTGGTGGGTCAGGCGGTGCGTCTGCTAGTCCCCTCACTGTCGAGGATCAATTTTCGTCCGCGTAACCGGCTACTGCTAGCTCCTCCAGAGGCGCGCACCGTAGCGCGCAAAAACTCTCCTTTTGTCAGAGCTCTACACAGCCTTAATGCGCTTCTTGCATCAGCACCGGATGTGGACGTCTTTGGAAGTAGTTGGGGAACTGTGTATCGTAAATGCTTAAGGTACTGTGAGATGATGGATAGACGTAATTCTTCTGTCATATATTAATATGCAGTGTATATATTAATTTGTAATTACTATATTTGTCATTCACAGTGACTTAGTTTCTAACTGTAATGCTGTGTAATTATTTTAAATAAATAAAATAAAAAATAAAATAAAATGAATAATTATGCATCAGGGGCACGAGTTGTAGCTTTGAGAATTAAAGCTCAGTTTTGATCAGCAGCGGTAAGTAAAACGTAGGTATATGGACTTTCCGCACTCTTGTCAATAATTTCCATGCCTGCCTATTTTGAATAGAAGTTTCTTAATTTCGTCGAAACAGCGTTGGTGCAATCTCGCGAGATTTCAGACCTAGCTGAGATCTCGCGAGACCTCAAAGCCAGTTTCGTGAGATTTACGATATCTCGCGAGATTGGGCGTTTGTCACAGAAAACGTTAATGAAAAAAATATATTTTGAAGTGAAACTTCTTTAGCGCCGCTAAGCACTTTTTGTGTTGGAGAAAAATTGTTAAACTCGCCACAGGTCACGTGACCGTAAGACGGGCACGTGACCTGATCGAAAAACTGTTACAACTTCATTGAGTTTTCACTTCTGGTGGCAATCCCGGAGTGCAACCCGGTCTTTTTTAGGGTTCCGTAGACAACAAGGAACCCTTATAGTTTCGCCATGTCCGTCTGTCCGTCCTCGGCTTAGCTCAGTAACCATTACTACTAGAAATATGACATTCGGCATGGTTAAATAAAACAATCACGCCGACAAAACAGTACAAAAAATAAAAAAAATTTAGGGTGCCTTCCCTACACCTAACCTAAAGCGGGTATGTATTTTTTTTCTCGTTAAACCCATTGGGGTTGGGGTATCGTTGGATAGCTCGTTCGTACAAATTCGGCTGACGCAACCGCACTGCACGTCGATGTAACTAAGAAAGACAGGCAACTACGGAACCCTACACTGCGCGTGGCCCGACACGCACTTGGCTGATTTTTTAGTTACCTTTAATGGAAGTAAAAGTAATAAAATTGTAATCAAATAATAATTAGTAGGTTTTAATTTGTCAGTCTGATGAAAGAGAAGAGATTGCATTCCCTAACGCAGATCGTTGTGGGCGTCGTCAAACACAGTGGTGTATTCAATGTTCCTTCAACGAAATTAAGACGCATGGACAATTTCCACAAAAGAGGAATGGCTGAATATTGGCGGCAAAGTAGAGAAAAATTAATTAAATTGTACATATATTTTAGTGAACGTTTTATTAATAACGCTAGCTTACCACTTCACTACAGATGGCCCAACAGAAGTCTAACCTCCGATTACGCACAGTTCTTACTAATAATCTAGAAACCACGACAGACTAGGGACAGCTCACAGTCGAGCCTTTTTTCCTGAATAGATAGGCAGGAAGGTGCTTGAATGTAGACAAATAGGATCGCCCGTTAATGAGCCCATCACGACGCATGCGTATCAGAGCTCTTGAGCATTAAGCTAAATGCTGCCTGGACAAATTGGATCTACTTTTATCTCACTCCTCCCTTCTTGGTATGAAAAGGAGGCATAGCCGTTTACGTTTGACAGCCGACAAATCGGGCCCATTTCTAGATTAGATTGCAGCTTCCAGTGTGGTGGTATTTCTCGTGTATGGAGATAAAAAAGTTTATAGCAATTTGTTTGCGACAGAGATAGCGAATGTGGTGAATGTATAAATGAGCAAGATAGAGAAAAACACTTATACTAAATTTGGGAATCAACACAGAGCGTAGCAATTAGGATTGACTTAATTAATTAGGTCTCAAAAATATTTAGAGTAGCGCTAAATCAATTTAAAGGTTAAGGGGCTACCCGAGGTTTTCATCGATTTTTGACAAGTTTTCAATCTCGTACTTTTGTACTACAGATAGAATTATAAATCAAACGGCTATCGGTTCTTCAATCTTTTATCTCCATTTTCATGTACCGGATTTTGAAACAAATGAATACTTAATTTTGTATGATTTTTTTAAACATCGTCTAAAAAAACACTTATTTCGTATCTCTATTGATGTGAAAGATCTAAAATATACGAAATCTACATATTTGATTCGTCTGTGACGTCTCTAAAACTGGTCTAGGGTTTTGTTTTTAAACCAATTAACACAAAAGTTATGGCCAGAAAACCAGTTTTTTGGCCAAAAATTGTTCAACTGATGCCAAACACATTGAAGTAAATATGGGATACTATATTGCTTAAAGCCGTTGTTGTTAATATCATAAGCTACAAAAAACATTAGAAAACTAAGGGATTAAGATCGAAAGTCATTGGCGTATGGGAGCCCCTTAAGGAAACCATTGCACCATATTGATCCCTGCAGACCCCGTATCATGGTCGGCCTTATCATGCGATAAGTGACAAGATAGAGCGTCCGTCTCGTTCTATTAAACGGTGTCAGCCAGTGACGGATGCTCTATCTTGTCACTTATCGTGTGATAAGGCCGTCCATGCTACGGGGTCAGGTCGGTCATGTAACGCATTGTTACGCGCGTCAAGTACATTTTTAAATGTCAGTTTCAATATGGGAAAATGATAGTTGAGTTGTCAAAACGTGCGTTCGAAACGTTACTTGAGGGGTGACCCTCTGGACACGTAACAACGGTGCAAAGAGTTAGTTCCAAGGCAGTGTTTAATTTTAACAAACAGGCATACTCTGTAACCCTCTAGGGTTGATCACGTAACTTTCCGAACGCAGGTTAAGACAACTTAACTAGGTACGTGATCGACGAGCAGAAACAGTTTTTCTAGTTATCTCGGATACGTTTACAGCACACTTGGACGTTATATAACCTGGGTACCTATTTGACTTTTAAAACAAATTAATATCAACACTAGATAACCACTTCAACTTATGTGTGACACAATAGACGCATGAATGCTATAACTCGGTGATACCACCGAGCGATCACATCCGACATATGGCAAAATAGGTGTCGGTATGGTGCTATATCAGCCTTGTCAAATAAGTCAATCCGTGTTAATTGTCAGTGCGGCGCACCGACAGCAATTAGTCGGTCGGGAATTATGAGCTGTCGCAGTGAGTGATAAACCGACACGCAACTTGTCGGCCTTATATCGGCATAGATAACACCAATAAATATGGTATGGCAATTAAAAAGGACTTAAGCGCCCTGATTTTATAATGTCGCTTACTATGTTTATAGTTTTGAGAAAACTCGAGGGAAATACGGCTGTTTTCCGAGTTGTATGTATGCTATGTTTATGACAAGTAAGCGGACATATAAATCAAGACAACGGTGTAGGAATCAAATAAAAATAATTGCGTATTCATAATAACTGGAGAGGCCTATGTAACAGCAGTCGCTACAATTTCAACCTTATTGCCTCAGATAGATTTTAACTGATTATTCTGTTACAAATATAATATCCACAATTATACGCAATCATTTCAATTACACCTAAGTGATAAACTTTTATCACAATATTATGTTTAGTGTTGTATTTATGTCGTGTTGTTCCGGTATTTTAAAACAGGTAGATATGTTTATTGAACTGCAGTAAAAGGTTGAAGGGAGCCTCTGGGCGTAATACCCGCCCAGAGTGGCGCATGGAACCGATCAGTAAAGACCACACTTTCATGGAAACATACGAATATGTAACACGTTACACGTTCACAACACTGACTGCTTCATGATCTAGATCCATATTTAACGACGTTGGTGATGTTTACTGGTGTGTTACCGTTGGGGTCCTTTGGGCACTGGTCCCACCGCCGGCTAGTAAGCTAGAAAAGTTGGGCGAGTAGCATTACATTGCGGATCTGTAAAGGTCGATTGATCACACTGTGCCTGGTCAGCACGCAATGAACCGTTACTCGCCCAACTTTTCTAGCTTACTAGCCGGCGGTGGGACCAGTGCCTTGGGGTGCTGATTTCTTTTCCATATTTACTTCGTCGGTTCCTCGAGGCTGAGGGTCAGAGCACAGTTCTTCATAACCGCTCTGCAAACCCCTCAATTTGGGCTATGTGTATCGCGCCTTGGATATTGGCGCCGCCATTACATCAGTCCATTGTGTGGGTGCTCTGCCTCTATCTTTCCATATATTTACTACAGTCCACTAAATTACTCAAAGCTACAGTCTGCCTCAAATACTAATACATACTAGCGCAAGATGAATTTAATATAAAAGATAAGGCACCTGTTACAAACAGACGCTATGCGTACCCCATGATTGGGGAAGCTAGGTGTTATCAGGTATCAACATTGAAATTTACAATAGTGCCTTCGTAGGAGTGTAAAAAAGACGCTAAACGAGCAAAATCGCTAGGACTGCCAAGCAAGGTCACAGAAAATCTAGTATGAAGTGACCATGATTTGCCCGGCCGCCGTGCTTCCGACACGTATCCACACGGGCCGAATCACGCGGCGGCCTGCATGCAGTCCTACCGATATCGCCCCGTGTAGCGCCTCTTAAAATTTATGTGTAACGTTCCGTTACGCGCATCGTTCAAATGATAATGAAAGGTAGAATAGGTAGAACAGTAGATCCGCCCGTAATAAGCACCTCTATGTACACTTAATGTCTTATTTGGGGGTTGCCGGCGCATGCGTGCGTGGCGAACATGGTAAACGTTGATAAATGTGGCATACGTGGCAATGGGTGGTAATAGGCCCATTACGAAAGGGTCTCGGTTGCCCGCGGGAAGCTCCTTGACATTAGAAATAACAATGGTTAGGTGTGTGTGTTTAAGGCTCCGTGAGAGCTAATCAGAGGCCATTACACAATTTGCAATTTGTCACAACGACTTGCTGTAGTTGTAATATGACAGCTGAAATTTTGGGTTCGACTATAGTTTGGAAGACAATTGAATATTATGGTACCATCGTGCTGATCTGATGATGGAGACAGAGGGTGGGCATGGGAATTCAGAACTTAACAGACGTAACCCCGTTGAGTTTAGGCTCGTTAGAATAGTCTCAACGAGTAGTTGCCTCAACGAGTAGTTGCCTCAACGAGTAGTTGCTGACTATACAGAAAAGTACAGTTGGCAGTAAAAACTTGTACCAATAATGAATTTTTGACAGAAATTTATTTATTTTTTATCTGAACTGCAATAGGTATACATAAATGTATGTAAATATGTGTTTTTTCTTAAACGGAACCCTAGTAGTTGTTAGTAGTGACGTACAGTGGAGTTCGAAATTATGTGCACGGTGATCAAAAATATTTTAACTAGACTTTATTGTTATGGACAAGGTTGCTCAGATATTTATGAACCTTTGAGAACATTATTTATGAATTCGACAGTACACAAACAAATACAATGTGTCATCCACCCTCCATCCTTACTTCGACTTCGAATTAACATTAACATCGCGAACATTCGTATTATCTTCTGTACTGCTTTGTAAGTTTGTATGTTTTGGATAATCTCCGGAACCGCTTATCCGATTTCAAAAACTCTTTCACTTGTGTATAGAGTGGACATTCTGAATGGACATAGACTATGTTTCACCCGCGGGTTTGCCTGCGTTCTTTGCAATACGCGGGCGAAGCCGCGCGGGCAACTAGTTTTCTATAAAATGGAGAACGCCATCTACATCCGACGAAGTTGGCTGTGTGGCAGCGTGCACGCTGCGTCGCCACTCGAGAACCCTTCCGCGCGACGATCTATCAACGATAGATTTTCATGTGAAGTAAATTACTAATAGAAATGTACATGTTTCGTTCAGTGTGATGTGTGCCTACACATGCCCCCCTATTCTGTAACTTGTTTTAAGCTCACCCACAAATATATCTTGACACCGCGATGCGTAGTAACCAAGCGTAGCTAGAGGTCTAGTTTCGTGACGGGTGAACGGCGGGGTGAGCCGCATTAACGCTTAGCGAATAACAGCCCAGGTGTCTTCTACGGGACTGCTGCCGGTTCCACCTTCAACGTAAAACTATTATAACCGCCGAGAATTTAAAATAGCGTTATTAATATGTATGAATATTGGACCTTGTGTCTGTGAGATAAGATTCAAATGTGTTTACATATTTTTAAACGCGATAGACCGTACTACACTACACCATACAGTTCTGTGTCATTTTGATTTTGACAGACAGAGACATGAAAGTGACGATATGTCTCTCTCTTTCTCCTGGCTATTGTCCCAATTTATTTGGGGTCAGCCCTCCTAGTATCCCTACTATACTCCTACGGCCGTATTCATAAACGTTCTACAAGCCTGTTTTAACTAAAATGCCGTTAAAATTCGTGTCCTTATCTGTCACTTTGACATTTGTGTTTGTAAGAAAGGGACAAAGCACATTTTATTTAGCAGAGGCATGTTAAGTTTTATGAATAAGGGGGCTAGTATTTTGGCGCCACATCATCTGGCGCGTGACATCGTGTGATACAAAGTGAGCATAATTATGTGTAGTTCTGTTAAATCGTAGCCAAGGATTGCCAGCAATTTCTCGTAGTTCGTCTTGAGGGGTCATTCCATCAGTCATCAGATGTGTCATTACTCAAGTAGCGAGGGCGATGAAGAGGTAGGTACATCTAAGGATATTATATTTTCATCTAGTTTTAGTAAAGCAATTGGGAAAAATCTGGTTAGTGCACGTTGCTCAAGCACTTTAAGGGTAAGCGCGCACGAGCAACTTTTATCTCCGTGACTAATTTGTCTCTCACATCAAGCCTAGGGGTTAGTATGGAAGTGCGCACACGTAGCGACGCGAGTCCCTTAAACTCAGTCTGTCTGGGCCACAGGTCTGGACCATCCGTCACGGACATTTTGTTTCAAGTAGATTTCTACAAAGATCCTTCTAGCACCGTGTAGGTAAAAGCGTTTTTTATGCTTTTATTCCATTGAAAATACACCAATTGAAATCCGGAATGTAAACCTAAAACAGTCCCGACTACAATTTTCACGCTTTGGACTAATAGCAGTTCCGTGCAGACAAGTAGGTAATATCTGCGCGCGCACGAATTGGACGCCGCGGCGCGGCAATATTTTACGCGCGTGCCGTCGGCGTGGGCGCAAGGACAAAACCAGAAGGAAAATAGTCAAATACTTATTCGTATTTTTAAATCGTCGATCGATTTACCCACAACCGATTACTGCGCTCTACCCATTTGTATGATAAATAATGTGTATTAGTCACCCACATTTATAATATAGCCTCATGCCTTCTTCATCAGAACAGTAAATATGTAATGCTAAAGTTAGTAAATTCAACTACTGAGAAAATAGACACTTTTGTATAACTATGTGGTTAAAAGCAGGTACATTACTACAAAGGCGGGGAAGGCAAGGCAGTGCAGCCGAGGTATGTACCTAGTGCTTTTATTAAAAAACTGCTCGTAATTTGGAAAATTATAGGAAAAAACAAGTAAATTTCTAAAAACTGCTGCAGCACCCAGCGCCGCCGCGCCCTGAGCCGCGGGGGGTGACGTCGTTGGCCCCGGCGCGGGCGGGCAGTTTCCAAAAACGCCCGCAATTTACTATACAAATCCCATTACCGCCCTCTAAATTCATAACGCACGTAACGCTGTGATTCGCAGTGTATTTTCACGAAGCATGTGTGAGAAAAGGCACTTTCCTGTGGCTTGAGCCACAAATCCTAGCAAACACATTAAATGGGCCAACTGGGTGTTCCGATGCGGCCCACTCTTATTCCCGCTTCCTTTTTAGCTGTGGCTCTTAATACACAGGTAACGGCTCCCTTGTAGAAGCCATTTGTCAGATATTACTCATAGTAATTATATAATAAATATTATCTGAACACTAATCGGGAATTTTGTCATATTTGCTCTCAATTGATGATTTAAACCGAATCGGCAATGCTTTAAGATACATATTTATTGAAGTTTTAGGAGCTTAGTTGTAGTACAACTAACAGTAACTACATAGTTTAATGAGTGTAATTCTAATTACCTACACGTAGTCGACAAAGGACTTGTCATTGCCAAAAATGTATCCCTGAATATGTAACAACTATACCTAAATGTTATGTGGCATGTATTCAACATAGAAGGATACAAATGAACATGATAGAGGACATTAATAATTGAATAAGTAGGTAATAATTCTCTCGTTTTACGCGGGTGCCTAACTATGTACCTACTTTACTAGGTATCTATTATATTAAAATGGGAATGTCACTTTAATATCCAGGCAAAAACCATGCGACTAGTCAAACAAAACATCGAAGTGAAGTATATATTTTTGAATAAAATATGATGACTAACTACCCTTACTACTACGGATACCTCATTTGGTAAATCTGACGAGCCTTTTTTACTGTGAAGCTTGCCAATAGACTCAACTACATTGCAGGCTCGGCAGTCGTGTAATATTACAAAAGACACTGCATGATATTAAATATCTTGTTTCTCAGATACTTATACTCCGACAAGTACATCAGAAGTGGGATCTCAATCGGATCGAGCCGACCCGGTCGGATCGGGCAAATATCCCCCGGCGGGATGTAAACAGCCAGTATCAGATCCGGCCGTTGTGATACCGAAGCGCCTAATACTGGTATTCGATCGGTAAACACACGAAGATTTTATTATATTCCTCAATTACCAGAGGAGTAATAGAGTAACTTTTTGTAATTGTGTAACGAGCGTTAAGACAACTCAACTGTAATTTTTCCACACAAAAAAAAATTGTTTACCTAAACGTACTTAAGAAATGTTAGGGGTGAGGAAACAGTTCTGATCCCAATAAGGTCTAGTTTTCCCTCTGGGTTGGAAGGTCAATTGGCAGTCGTTGTTCGTAAAACAAGTGCCTACGCCAAATCTTGGGATTAGATGAAAAAGCCGACCCCGGGCTCGTTGGAGTATATGGCATATGTAGGGATTGGGTCTCCTCCTCTTTTAGGACACAACCGGGAATGACGCTGGAGGATGATGAAATTTGACTCAATTAACTACAGGGGCTCTAGAGCTCCTGACGATGAGCTGTCTCTAGCAGTGAACACAAACAATCCTCGGATAAATAAAGGGTCGGCAACGTCAACGTGCTTATTCTTCTAAAGCCGCAAGCATTCCTAGGCTACAGTTTCTGCTTACCATCTGGCAGCATAAAAGTTTAAATTTTAGTGGCGAGGCGCATTATTAAAGCTATAGCTACGCCCTTGCCATCAGCTTACGTCTGTTTCACTTTCACTGAAGCAGTATAAAAAAAGTTCATGTATCCAGTCGATATAACATCCACGATAAAATAAGTGTTCTTCTGGGAATCATATTTCAATGATCACAAGCTACCATTAAAAAGCAATGAAAGTGGCCTACTTTAAACCTACTCTAGTGAGCGACCATCATCATCATATATTTAAGAGTGGAGTCTCTCTTGTCGGTGGAGTAATTTCCATTCTGTTCTATTCTCTGCCTTTTCCTTCAACTCTCTATACGATTCAACTTCAATATGTTCCTTTAACTGCTCCATGTAAGCTCTTCGTGGTCTTTCTCTTTTTCTTCTTCCTTCTATCTTTCCCTCTATTATAACCTTAATGAAGTCATCGTGACGAAGTAGATGTCCTATCATTTTTCCTCTTCTGTTTTCAATAACTTTTAATAAACTTCTGTTTTCATTGACTATACACAAAACCTCTTCATTCGTCTTTTTCTCCGTCCAACTGATCTTTTCTAACCTCCGCTAACACCACATCTCAAAGGCTTGCAATCTTCCCCTGTCCCGTTGCGTCATGATCCACGTTTCGCAGCCGTAGAGAGCAATGCTCCAGAGGTACACCTTAACCAGTTTCTTCCGAGTTGAGCGTGATATTTTAGCTGTGAGCAACGGTCTATTTAAATTAAATGCTTGCTTGGCCATGGCTATCCTGGTAACAATATCAGGTGTACATCTAGAATCATCGGTAATAATGCTGCCCAAATATTTTCATTTTTTTACTTGTTTAATTGCTGTACATTGCCTAAGGAGTGAGCGACCATCAATTCAATAATAAATATTGGTGTCGAAGAAACCCTAGTAAAGGCACCTTGCAACCTGTGTTATCGAATCTGGGGGTTCTTGCATCTGTTTGCTCAGTGCAGCCACTTTCAGAACTTTCTCGATGCTCGCCTAGAGATGCTGCTGATCGCGATCTTTGCCACAGTAGTTATATTGCAACCAGTATTGTAACTTACTGGACTGTAGCAGAGCGGAGAGGCAAGCGACTTTCAATCTGTAGGTCGCGGGTTCGAACACCGTCTCGTACCACTTTGTCTTTTTAAAGACATAATAAATTATGTATCAAATAACATTTGCTATTTAACAGAGCATTTTCAGTAAAGGAAAACATCGTGAGGAAACGGAGGAAACAGGTCTAATCCCATTAAGGTCTGGTTTTCCCTCTGGGTTGGAAGGTCAGATGGCAGTCACTTTCGTAATGCCTACGCCAAATCTTAGGATTAGATGACAAAGCTGACCCCGGGCTCGTTTGAGTACTACCGGGAAAAAAAATAGGAGGATGATTGTAACTTACTGGGCTCATAGGCCCGGTCGGGTTCATTTGGTACCTACTTTCTAAAATAGTCCATTCTGGCGAAGTGCATACATTGTTATAAATAGCTCCTCTTTTTCTTGTGTACGAGCAACTTGTGACGTGTTTATTATGGCAGATAATTGTACAAGCGAGCGAAGTCAGCGAAGTGAACGAAGTTCTCCGTTTTAGATTGGGCAAAAATGCTTTTGTGTGTCCGTCTCAGTCCGACGTCCGGCGGATGTCCGGGTCCGGCTGTTCTCCTCTACATGCAGGTCGTGTGTCTGTCTCAGTCCGAAGTCCGGCGAATGTCCAGGTCCGGCTGTTCTCCTCTACATGCAGGTCCGTGTCTGTCTCAGTCCGACGTCCGGCGGATGTCCGGGTCCGGCTGTTCTCCTCTAAATGCAGGTCGTGTGTCTGTCTCAGTCCGAAGTCCGGTGAATGTCCAGGTCCGGCTGTTCTCCTCTACATGCAGGTCCGTGTCTGTCTCAGTCTGACGTCCGGCGGATGTCCGGGTCCGGCTGCACTCCTCTACATGCAGGTTGTGAGTCTGTCTCAGTCCGACGTCCGGCGGATGTCCGGGTCCGGCTGTTCTGACTATACAGGTCTCATTTCTCAACCAATTTTCGTGATTTTTTGTGGGAAGGTTCGATAATTATATGTTTTTTTTTGTCGATTACTGAATGAAAATGTAAAAAAAAATCAAAACTTTTTTTTTTCAAGTCGCGAGGTCTACAGCTCACAGATCCAGAAGCTATAATTGTTTCTTCTTCGTACCTAGTGAATTTTTATACGTATAAAGATCAGACATAGGTACCTACTAAAGTTCCTTAGGACAGACTACATCGTCCGCCGTGTCTTTATTAAAACCGCCTGCCATAACTTAGTGTCTAATTCATATTCCGATGTACGACTCAATTGCAAATAATCAATAACGCGAAGGCACAATGACCGGGGCTGTCAGTGGCAAATGACTTTGATCCTAGTGAAAAATTGCCTATAGAAATGTTCTAACGCATTATCTTAGCCGTGGGCAGTATCCATGTAAAGGCAAGCCTTTGAAGAAACGGATAAAACATATTTTAGGATTTAAAAACTACGTCATCTATAGTAATCTATATTATTTATAGTAAATTATATCTATAAGAAACCTTTACTAACATAATAAAGAAGAAAAGGCTGTAAAGTTGAAAATTTGTGAGTTTGTTGGGGATAATCTAGTCAGAATAGATCACATCAGATTAAAATAATTCAAGCGTGAATTCAAGGGACGATGTGACGCCACCAATATAACTAGGCGCAATTATAGTAGATTCAGCACGAAAGTGCCATTGGAGCCATAATTCACTGCGCAGGACCTCTCACTCGCTCTCTAGATTGACAAGCGAATGCAAGCGAGAAATCCGGCTTAATGATTTATGACACCTGGCCGTACTACACATAAAAAAGCGGCCAAGTGCGTGTGGGGCCACGCGCAGTGTATAGGGTTCCGTACTTCCGTAGTTGCCTTCTTATCTTTGTTACATCGACACGCGCGCGCCAACTAAATGGCGCGGTTGTGTCGGCCGAATTTGTACGAAAGTGTGGGCTTTCCAAGTACACATTAAGTTGGTCGACTATTACTCGGTAAATAGTTAAGCCTACTTAGCCGTGATAGTTTTCCTTTTAAATTCAGTTCAATTCAGTAGTAGCCTTTTAAAATTACATCCCCACTTTAGGTGGAGGCGATGTGCTTACCCCAAAAAAATTTTTTCAAGATATTATTCTACTGTTTTGTAGGATCTATGCCATACCATTCCTTATGAATGACAGTTTTCTAGTAGTAATGGTTACTGAGCTAAGCCGAAGACGGACGGACGGACAGACGGACATGGCGAAACAATAAGGGTTCCTCGTTGACTACGGAACCCTAAAAAGAACCTACTTGATTCGATATAAATAATCTTTAATCAAGAAATTTGTTAGGAAAATGTTAAATTACCTCGAATTAAGCGAAATTATCATAAGCCGCGATTGTTTTCTCTTAGTTTACACCAATCTATTTCACTACAAAAGCCAAATACCAATAAATAATCAGACTACCGCGTTCAGAGGTCTCACTCCGGGCCGGAGTGCGCAATAAAAGTAATTAATACCGAGCTAGAAGCAGTAAACACTGTCCGGCGAAGAGTTAAGACAATGGCAATTACAAGCGGAGCATTGGTGTGGCTCGAAATGGTATTTATTCGAATAATGGAACCACTGTGCGCCACATACAGTTGCGACTCTGATGTTAGCTACTATAGTCTACGAGATTTGGGACTGGTGTTTTGACACATCGTGACACCCATATAACGTAAATTGGCACTGCTCATCGAAATAATAATAAAAAGTTTCACTAGCTTACGAGTTACGAAACAAAGTTCAATCTCGATGCACGCTCTTTTTAGGACTTATAAAATGATTGTAATATTTTTTTACGTCATACGACTTTTTACACTGCTTTAATCGATTGGAGTCTCTCAATTTAGAAATAAATCGATATGAATCAAATCATTGTGAATAGGAAAATAACAATGTATTATTTCATTACTGTCCCGATACTACGAGAAATAAAATCACATCGATCCACGAATCGATCGAAACCGACATATTTTATGAATTTTACTTAGAAATAAGTATATCAAATTAATTATGCATATAGATCCAAACACATATTCTAAAGAATCTAGAGGTATTTGCATTCGTAACACCTTTACAGAACACTTTTGTTAGCAGACGGCTGTGTATAGGCTCCATTTGATTTCCTAAAATTAATTATTACACAGTATTGGCTTGTAATAAGCCACCATCAATCGTAATCGGATATTATGACAATCTTACTCTAGCCACATCACTCTTTACGTCATATTGGAACTGTCAAAAGACCAGTCGCAAATCTCGTAGACTGTAGTAGCGATAGCGTCGCAAAGGTGCCAGAGGGGTCCGACTGGTGTGCGTGAGGCGGGGATCCTCTCATTTTACTTAGTTTTATATTCTTACTTAGTAGTATTTTCATTTCGTCGAACTTTTTTTTCTCAGAAACCGTTAACTTTTTAGGTAAATATGTAGAAACCATTAGGTTAGGTAAGGTTTGTTTAATAAAAATCCTGAGAAGATTACATATTCTGAAAATAAAATGTTTTCGATGAAATGAAAATTCGGCGAAACATTAATTCGATGAAACGTTTGTCGGTAAGAGGAGGGTAAACCGCGGGAAGCGACTTGAAGCTAACTTCAGAGACGTTAATTCAGGGTTTCTTAAAGTGTGGTCCATGGACCCCTTAGGGTTCCGTGACATGGTTGGTTGGGGTCCGCGGCCACTTCTTTCACGGCACCTACGTAGACACATGATTTTTCTTAAACAGGGGCCCGCGGTATTTTTGAAATTCTGAAAGTGATCCACGCGTAACAAAAGTTTAAGAACCACTGCGCTAATTCATGTGATGCGTATTTTACACCTACTGTAACCACTCCGCTGTTTTATTCTAAAAGTTTATTCCGCGGATTCCTGAGAGTCTAAAGAAGTTATAAATGTAACAAATAGGCAAAAAGAAAACTATTCACAGTATAAGTATAATATTAATATTGGGGTTCTGATTCCTTTTCTGTTTAAAAAAGGTTTCACGATGTTTTTTTTTGAGAACTCAGTTGCTATTGAACTCAGATGTAGAGGTGATACTCAAAATGTTTAGAAATGGTCCATGAATGGTATTTTACCCCCTAAGTGTTGAATTTGGAGAAAAGGATCGGAAAGGGTAACCAGAGTTTGTATAAGTAAGATCTTTTTGTAAGCGCAGAGACCCTTTAAGACAACAATAATCTAAAGCGAGGAATATACATGGCAGATACCATCTGTGAGCGCACACCATGATACAACCGGTGATAGTGCCCGCCGCAGTGCAGCACTGTGTCTGCGATAGAAACTAAGGTGGTGTTATTGAGTTGAATGTTGGACTGGATAATGGGTTATGAAACGAGACTAGCGGACACCTGCCGTGACAATCTATCTCAAAATTGTATAAAGGCAGGCGGTGACTTCGCCAGCTTGCCGAGTGGGCCCCACAAAACATTTGCACGGGGCGACACCACTGAGAGACTGTGAGGTTCTCGAGAGGCGAGTCTGCGATAGCCAGATCCTGGGATCCGTTCAAGGGCCGCCGGCGTTATGACATTTTCCACAAGGTTAAAGGCGGTTAAAGCAAGCACAGAGGCGACGGCCAGATCACTCGGGCCCTCTGCAGATTAGGGGTCCGCGGTGTCGCCACTTACCATCAGCCCAACCACGGGCTTATTATTATTATTATTTAATATTAATAGCCTTAGGTGTCCCACTGCTGGGTAATAGCCATCCTCTTTTTCTTCATCGTGGAACACATTTTAAAAAAGTACTCTGACGAAATGAAAACCTCCTTTTTTGAACTCGGTTAATAATGAAATATTGTTAGATTTCAATATCATGCTGTGCTACCTTAAAGGTTTGGTTCAGGAAAAGTTAATACACTTTAGGCTCCTGGGGTCCGCACGCAAACCGACAATGGGCCACATTTCATATTAGTTATGGACTATGGCCTACGATCGCCTTATTGTTCTCACTCGCACGAATTTTATTAATATTGCGTCCAACTACTCATTAAATTCGTTCCAATATTACTGGTACGGTATACTCGGCTACATGATCATAATCTTTATACTTTTAAGATGAATGAAGGGATAGATACTTTAAAGAACTACTTAGCATAAAAAGTGGAAAACACTGTAACCCGATTACGGAAAAGAAACTATTTTTTTATACAACAAGTAGCGTAATTTTGATACGGTTGACACCTCATCAGTTCAGTATCTTCAACGCTACAGTGGAACACACGTAAATACAAACATATACTCAATACTGCCTAAATCATATCCATAACTTTCGGCTCTGCCGTAGTCGGACATAAACAACATTAAAAGCATTCATAAAGGGTGTGTTAGAGCTAAATCAAAATTATCAACTTTACTAAGTACATACTTGTACCTTTTTTTTTCAAGAAGGTACAGCACATACACTGAAACTAATGTGACGGCTCTCCTCGCCGCTCTTTTATGAACGTTCGTTTACAGCTCCGTCGATTCGTTGTTAGACCCCGTTATGATTGATTTACGAAAAACTGCTTTTTCCACTTAGTAAGCAACAATACAAGTTAGATTACATTCTTAACGACCAGTTTAAATTCAAAAGAGCTGTGCAAACGGATAATAAAGCCTTTGAACTGGCAATAACCAACATTTCTGAAAAGTTCATTTCGCGGCCGACTATACAATGATTTGTTGGCAGCACCCGCAATTGTCTGAAATGGCATTTGGACCTTTACCAGCCGTTTGTCACGTGTCTGCCCGATTTTATATCGCTTAGGATATGAATCATTGATGAAGGTTTGTATTAGTATCTACTTCGCACAAGCAGTAGCAAATGACATTGATTCACGGTGAACGGTAGCATTGGCTTCATAAACCTGGGAGTGGGCCCATGCAAATATGAGCTTAAGTAACATACGTGAAAAATAATATACCTACCTTTGTATGGGTTGAAAATTGAGATGACAAGCTCGTACGTAATATTACAACATTTATTCTAGGATAAGAAAAATGGGTTTACTATGAAGCTACCTTATGTTGGTATGATTCAAGATTCAAGATTTTGATTTGCAAGAACACAAGTGATACATTGATCTTATATTTAAATTATATTAAAGTGCTTAAATGTTCTGCTATGTAGGCATGCACAATTTATACAATAAATAATAGGATTAATTAGGTATAAGTTAAAATGACAATTTGTTTCATTAGAGTAAATTACATGACATTCTCAATTAATAATTGGATCGACTTCAAATAAAAAAAAAAAACAATAGGATTCATTACAAGTTAAAATGTCAACAAGTTTTATAACATTACAATACATAAACAATTAATAATAGCCTCCACTTAAAATAAAATATAAAAAAGAAGAAATATACTCTAGTTAATTATCTAAATATTCATTGATGGAGTAGAAGCACTTAGAGCAGTGTTGCCAGGGCCCCTGAGTCGTAAGTTACGTTTCGTTTCTTAAAATGTTACATTTTTGCTGCAAAATTACGTTTTTCATTCTCACGTCTTAAAATTGTCTTAGTTTGCGCGAGTCGAGTGACAGAGATCGAGATGTAACGAACGTTCGGTTCGTGTTTGAAATTAAATATCTCTTCCTGTCAGTGTCAAAAAATGACATCAATGAAACCTGTCCCTTATGTCACCTATGTCAATACGTTCAAAAATAATAATATAAATCGTCGTTTACTGTCCCGACCACGAAATACTTTTGTATGAGTAGGTTTTTTTTTACTAACATAAGTAAGGTGTCAGTCCTACTCTTAATGTTACGAAAATTCCCTGAATAATAAATGTTACTTACATGTTACGCGAGCGGGTCAAAAGTTACGAAAAATGTAAGAAATGTAACCATCTGGCAACGCTGACTTAGAGAGAAGCCATTTATTGAGGGCTCCTCTAAGTTTTTGTGGATGACACTTTTTTACATAAGATATGTCACATTCCCTGTTTACTTAGAAGGAAGGCTGTTTTAAAAATATGTAGGTAGATTTAAGTAAGTACTGAGACTAACTCCAACTGAATACAATATTAGGTAACTACAGAGTAGAGAAGTAAGAAAAAGTGAACGCCCGTAAGAAAAACACCGTGAGGACTAGTAAAGATTAGTGATACATAAATATGGAATAAATACGTACATAACAGTCTCCCGAATTGCCTGATATGATATATATATCTATATATCTCGGGAATAGTAGGTACTGCCCTCTTGGCACTGAACTACACTTTCAGTGCTTTCCGTTTGAGATATTATCTGAGGCGTATTTCATACATACATTTATTTATTTTTGATATTTTGAGCTCAGACATCAATTTATCACCGATAACCAACCGATGTTTGTCAACGGCCTTGTTTGAAGTTTTAATGTCTACCTAAACGGAGGTTTCAAATACGTGTAAGTACTTAAGTATTACATTTCAATGTTAACGAGGTTTCTTTAATTTTGGTGCGATAAGGTTCTAAGTATGCTCAACATTTTTATGGCCAGACTGTTCGCATTGGACCTACATTTAGTGCAGGTTGTTACGGGAAAATACTTCACTTTCGGATACCATATCCGAGTATGTTGTTAGGCATGTCCCCTGGATCCCAATTACTACTTATATACTTTTGCTAATAGTACTTAGGTGTTGAAATAAAATGGATGAGTGAATGATAGACAATTTATTCAGCTTTCATTTAATATCCGATATATATATTGCATGGGATGTAATTTACACTTTCCAAAACGAGTCGCGGCGATTTTGATGACATCATTACTGAGGAGACCGACTCCTTAGAGGTTGTCTCCCGGCAGTTTCAGTATCCAGGAGACATGCCTTACAACAGTTACAACATAGGTACTAAAAGATGACGCTGGAATCCAAAAGTGAAGTATTATTACGGCGGAATCCCGTAACATCACGCACTAATTGCGGCTTACCACAAAGATATCATTTTTTAAGATTCCGTAGTAAAACGGAACTACTTTCGCCATGCCCGGCATTTTACTCAAAAACTATAAGGTGTATTTGAATGATATTTGGAGTATAGATGTAGGGTGTAGCCACACAGTTTTATAAACAAATGACCATATTTTTTAAGGGAAACTGTGCGCAGCAGTTTAGGTAGGTACTTTCAGTTCTATCGACCTCTTATTATCAAGAAGTTTAAAAATCGTTTTCAGATCTTTGGAGTCCCCTTGAATGTTACAATTACAGTGTTTTCGGTGGCAATTGTACTTACCTATCGCACCTGACTGTACAGACAGGCGGCGAACTTGTATTGTCCACTTAACGATAAGGTCAATAAAGATCACCGAAGGCATGATGCCACTGAGCATAATTTCCAAGTATGGCATCCTTTTATTATCTAGATAAAAGCCATTCTAATAAACTGGTGTTCGGCGCTGCCTAATGGGGTGAGACGGTTATCACACCATTGTTGCATTAGTAGATGGCGGCCATTTTATAACCATTGTTTCCACCAATCGAATTAACTGGCACGAGCGCCGGCGCAGCGCAGATGCCGACGGAACACGAAACGGAATTCACAATCCAGATCATCGATAATCGATATTTTATTGTTTTTATTTGGCTTGTTCAATGACAAAAATCTATAGGCGTTCTGTGGAAATGTGCTTAAATTAAATAAAAGCGATAACCACAGGTAAGACGACTTGGACGATCCATTATGGTTCGTTCTTTTCGAACTCTGGGAGATCATCCACTCGTCAGTTACTAACTCCACCCAATCGAGCAGTGACATCATGACAGGCAATTATGGGGAAACCCTGGGACTGACGGACTCCATGTACGGAACACAGAGTCTATGGTCCAACATTCTGGCATCAGTCAAAACTCTGAATCAGTCTAGACTGGACTGACCCCAGAATTAGCGTGTAACCGATGTCTTACATCTGTGGTTACATCCTAATATCACTGTTAAAAGTATATGAATTTAATGCAGGGAAATGTTTACAAAGCAGAAACGTTCGCTAACAAATTTTGAAATTTCGATTAAAGTGGAAAATTGAAAAATAATCAATGTACAAGTTGACACGTTGGTGCCGTTTCAGAAGTTGAAATAATTTCGCGGTACATGTCTGTACGAGCCTCCCTAGGGTGTAATTAGAAGAGCGGAAGGTATTGAAAGATTCTTCACCACTAGTGGTGCCCACGGTAGCGCAGTTGGATAAGAGCAATGGACGGATTCCAGTGGTCACGGGTTCAATCCCGCCCGTGACGAATATTTTTTATTTTCCACTTTGATTACATTTTTTTAATGCAGTTATTGGGAAATTGACCAGTGAAAATCAAAGCGTAGTTAACGCGGGACACAAAATGAAAATAGAAAAATAAATGGAAATATTTATTTGATAAAATACGTTACAATTAGATCTTAAGTAAAATAGTTGCAAAACCAGTATTCATTCAGTCGATATAAAATTCAATATGCAAAATATTGTTTTAAATTACTAACAATAATCTTAAATTAAATAGTCCAATTAATAAAATTAATAATACATAGTAACATACAGATTACATGCTACAATCATAACATTATGTCAGTGATTAGGATCAAGAATAAAACATCAGAATAAAATTTCCTAGATAAATAGACGTTAAGAATAATAACTAAGCCATTGAAGAAAATAATAATAATAGGTTGTTCTTTATCCATTCAAATTCTAAAGAGTTTAACACTAATGAAGATTAAAATAAAACAGTAGCTAGGAGTCGTATTGTAAAAATGTGTTTTCACCTGTTTTCCCAGGAATGGGAAAACAGGTGAAAACACACTCGTCAAAGCGCTGTAAAAAAAAAAATGAAAATGAAAAGTTTATTGTATAAGGGCAACATTACAATATAAATCACGACCCTGTGTCCTGAGCTAGGAAACCCTGTTACAGGACCCAGTTTAGACAAAAGACGAAAGTCACTTCACTTCACTACCTCATTGTTTACTCGTAAACGCTAATAATTTTATAGCACATCGTATACACCATAACCTAGTTAACATGTAATAATTCACGGCTATCACACGCTAATAAAACAGTTTTATAGACGCGACCACCCTTCTTAAATGCGAATACAATTACAAACAGAATAACCACCCCTTGAATTAAACAGATATTTTTATAGCAAGGGCGCTAAGGTTTATAATTGCTTGGCGACTGTTTTATCAAACTGTAAAGATAATGTGGTAAATGGATAACACAGGCAACGAGTTTAATAGGTATTCAGTCTATAAATCCACCTGCTACAACAGCGGTGCCGTCAGTCCGTCATAAGTCAGAATCGAAGTAATGTTAGGTATGGGCCGATAGATCGTGTCCGATACTACAATGTTGCGCGATGAATAGGTTTTGAGTTCAATGTTGTACTATCTTGCCACGTGCTTTACATTTCCGTAGGTTTTTGGCGGTTCTTTGCTACTTAGGGCGATTTGCATTTTTTTTTCGCATATGTTGCCGGCGTTTTTTTCATCATCATCATCATATCAGCCGAAAGACGTCCACTGCTGGACATAGGCCTCCCCCAAAGACTGCCAAAGTGACCGGTCCTGCGCCACCCGCATCCAGCGGACTCCCTCAACCTTTACCAGGTCATCAGTCCACCTTGTGGGGGCTGTGTTTTTTTCATAGAGAATGTTTTCCCATGCAATTTATTTTTAAAGAAGGTAAGCCAGTAAGTAAAGTAAGAATTGAGTGACGTGCTAAAACACACCTGCAAACAATGCTGTTTGTCACAACAAGCAAGGTGCAAGGTCAGCTGATATGAAATCATGTATGAGGTCAATGTCTAAAAACGACTCATCGACGCTTCAGGGGACCATAGATCTGGCGCTTACTTCTCCCAACGTATTTCATTAGCAATACAGAGAGGTAAGGTAACGCCGCGCCGCCACGCCAGCGTTATGAGCTCCATGCCGCAGACGGAACTTCTGGACGGGACTGGATTTATCTATAAATATTTTTTGTTTGTTTATTTTGTTTTTATCTTGTTATTAGTTTCTAAAATAAATTATCTATCTTGATGTCAAGAAAATAAAAAAAAATACTAATGAAAGGTATGTATTGCTGGCTCTTTCCAAGTATATATCTGTGTTTCCGTGAGTTGGTCTGACAAATTGCAGGCTGTGCTTTAGTCAACCTAAGTAGCGCGACTTTACATCGACATGCGTGACAGCGACGCGGATCGCTGGATGGTTGTTCCCTAATTAATTCCTGGCTTTATATACTTATGATTATAACAAACGGTAAAATTGAATTACCCGACTAAATTATGCAGAGTACATACCAAACAATAATCCTACTAATATATTGGTAAGTACTTAAGGTGGATGGGATGTCACACTGCGCCGCATCTCCGGACGGAGATGCGGAGCTCGTTGTATGCAAGTACCACACGGAATTTATATACATATAAATTGCTCTCGGAAATCAGTTCATGTGGTAAATTGGAAAAGAAATGTGGAAATGTTCTCGTGGCTTGGCGGAGTACTAAATTGAAGTCGGTTAAAACTTTGTTTTGAAAGTAAATTATTAGAAGCAATTTTAATATTTTTAGCTTTTGTGCATAATTTGTTACGAATATTTTAAGTGTATTTTAGACCTATGTTCGTGATTCGTCGAGCGACTGCTATTCGTTTTTTTTTAAACCATATTATTATAAACAGACGCATTATATTGTTTCAAAAACTCTGTTCGCTTAACTTCGCTGAACCTACGGCGCCTTAATTAATACTGACACTACGCAAACTTATACCACTTTAATAATGCATTTGTTAATATTAGGCAACATCAATTAGCGTTATCTACGCTGACACTGCTACCACCTATTAAATAATATTATCTGACACCAGAACAATAGAATGTAAGTGTAATTATTTAGCGGCGCCTGCGCTCGATAACGTGATGTATTATTTTGTAGCACAATTAGTATGTCCTTTCCGGTACTGCTATTGGTTTCTGGAACATATGTGATGGGCAGTGTACATTGGTGCTTTCGGCTCTATTGTGCAAGTTGCTGGAACTGTCCAATAATGGCCGTGTGTAGGCTGGCCGATATCGACAATATGATACTGTATGACACACACAAATTAATGATAAACATAATCGCAGACAATCCTTAGAGATTGTCTGCGATTCCATCGTAGTCCATCCGCCGAAATGAGCCAAGCACTTCACCTTGGCTTGTTTTTCAAAATATATGATATCTTTGTTGATATAACCGTCACCTTCTCACAAACTACAAAATAACCGGCCAAGTGCGAGTTGGACTTGCGCACGAAGGGTTCCGGCGTACTACATATCTATCTATAAAAACGGCAAAAAAAACACGTTTGTTGTATGGGACTACCTTAAATATTTATTTTATTCTGTTTTTTAGTATTTGTTGTTATAGCGGCAACAGAAATACATCACCTGTGAAAATTTCAACTGTCTTATCACGGTTCATGAGAGCCTGGTGACAGACGGACAGACAGACAGACAGACTGACGGACGGATAGCGGAGTCTTAATAATAGGGTCCCGTTTTACCCTTTGGGTACGGAATCCTATATAAAAACGGCGCCGTCAATGGACAAGTAGTTTGGTAAATTCTCGCCTCCTAGGAACCCACGCGCCATGATAGGTACTACCAACGTTTGGTGGCACCCAGTACAATATTATAGACGATCATAGAGCAGATAGCACGCGTCCCATAGACACGTATTGTCCTTGTTTGGCGTTGGGCCATAGAGATAATATGTTTACAGAAGAAATTTAACTTACGGTATTAAGTAGGTAAATAAAGTTAAAGAACAAATAAAATCATTATTTTCCCTTGGAGTTCGAATGCACTTAACATATTGAATTGGGATCAGTTTTGTATTAGGTACCCGCATGAATGATAAATTAGTGGTGAAGATTTATCTACTCATTTAAGGAATAATTCGACACTCTACCAAAGAAGGAATAAAGGACCATTTACATGGTGCAACAAATACGAGTATGGTACGCGATTTTCATTACATTGCGGAGCTGCGGGCTACTGAAATACGACGAATTCAATCAACCGTGCAATGTAATAAAACACGCATGCGAGTTGTTGTACCATGTAAATGGCTGTTAAGGATTTAATACATTATGATATGTACCTTGGTTAATCTGATGAAAATTAACACGGAATCAAAAGATCCATTATCATCAACTCATTGGAAAAAATATCGAAGAGTGACGAAACTATTTCATTGCTTAACTATACATTTTAACTTCACAAGGGTGCTACGGAGAAATATCGTTTAAAAATCAAATATAAAACAAATCCTACCAATCCTACTAAAGTTTAAATGCGAAAGTTTGGATGTTTATTACTCAATCACGCTAAAAACGAGTTAACCGAATTGGATGAAATTTTGCACCAATATAGTTTATAGCCAGGATTAAAATATATGATAGATTTTATCTCGGGTGGGCAGACGAAGTCGCAAACAGAAGCTAGTCATTTATAAAACTACCCGAGTAAACAAGTAGGTAGAAGTAGTAAAGTCATCTGCCTGGATAGATAAAGGATATCAGGGTTGAAATAAAATTCTAAGTTGGGGCGGAAAGGTCCTCGAGTGACGACCACGTCCCGGTAGGAGCGGCGTGAGATAAAGGTCGCGGGTGTCCGCTGGATGCGGGTGGCGCAGGACCGGTCATTGTGGCACTCTTTAGGGGAGGCCTTTGTCCAGCAGTGGACATCTTTCGGCTGATACGATAATGAAGATGAGTTAAAATACTTAAATATAAATATAATAAATATAAATAAAGTATGCAGGCGATGACCCAAAGAGGTTCATAGTCTTCGCCTCTGACACAACAGAACGCCAAGTTAATTCGTTTTCCCCTCACTGCCTCGGAAAGCCGTCTTTTATCCTTTAAAACCAGTGAGCAAAAACGCATTTTATCCACTAGTGGAGAAAGTAATTTGACCTTGGAGCGTGTTCAAGTAGCTTTTGACAGTATAACAAAACGTACAACGCTCATAATACAAAAAAATCACAGATGATGTATTTCTGTTGCCGCTATAATAACAAATACTAAAAAACAGAATAAAATAAATATTTAAGAACTTTTAAATAATTGCTTGTTGCCTTCATCAAATCATCAGGCGCTGGGTCTCAAAATGTATGGGAAAACTAAAATCCGACTCGCACTTGACCAAAATTCTACTTGATATTACTTAACGTTATTGTTACTGTTAAAAAAATTAAAACATATTATTTAAATGAAATAAAGCTGTTTTGTGTTACCCACGGGTGCAAATGTATTTTACTTCTCGTGTGTTGAAACACTCGCTACGCTCAGGGTTCTATTTTAGAACCACTCGCTTCGCTCGTGGTTCAACTATAGCATATTTTCGCTTGCTCGTGTTTCAATTCCACACTTGCGGGTAAAATACAAATTTGCACCCTTGTATAACAAATAACTATTTTCATATTTATACTAAAACGTCATATCTGCCCGTCCTTAGATCTACCCAGGCATTACAAGGGAAGCGTGAAATGTGGTTATAAATTCTACCGAACTACCTTATTAAGAGCAGACAACTTATTCACAAATACTTTGTCTCAATCTCGTCCAGAATAATTTGACATAAGACATCTAATGATTCTGTTTAATAACAGGTCAGAGTTAATCTGGTCCATGAGGCAGGCACCGATAAACATTAGCTCACTCGGAAAGCGTTGTGAATTATTTTACAGTCTGAGGTTAGTATTCAAAGCTAAATCGACAACTAGCCCCAGTAATAAGAATAAGAATAAGAAAAATTTATTCACTTAAACAACCCTTGTTTTACAGTATTTTCTTCTGCCAAACTGCAGGACAGTTTCTTGGCAACGAACTTCGAGCGAATTTTTTCGGAGCGGAGATTTCGGACTATCTTTCCTGACAGGCAGTAATTACTGCAACATTGTACCGCGTTCTGCCAAAAAGTCTTATCTATACACTGGTTTCATGGTAACATACGATCTTTGCGTAGTACTCGGTAGTATTGTTCGCTGACTCACGATTTGGCAACGGGCTGGTGGCTATTGTTAATTGTTTCTATTACCTTTATCTGAACTATTCTAGAATTGCATAATGCATTGTTATTGCAGCAGATTCATTGAAATTATTTATTGGTACTAACAAGACTGCGTGCAGCTTTGTCTGGATGTAATATTATACTTCCATACTAATATTATAAATGCGAAAGTGTGTCTGTCTGTCTGTCTGTCTGTTACCTCTTCACGCTTAAACCGCTGAACCGATTGAGATGAAATTTGGTATGGGGATAGATTGAATCCCGGGGAAGGACATAGGATAGTTTTTATCCCGAAAATCATCCCCTGAGGGGGGAAATAGGGGATGAAAGTTTGTATGGAGCTACAATATGAACGAGTTCCACGCGGACGGAGTCGCAGGCAGAATCTAGTAATATTATAAATGCGAAAGTGTGTCTGTCTGTCTGTCTGTGTGTCTGTTACCTCTTCACGCTTAAACCGCTGAACCGATTTGGATGAAATTTGGTATAGAGATAGTTTGAGTCCTGGGGAAGGACATAGGATAGTTTTTATCCCGGAAAAGGGTGAAAGTTTGTATGGAGCTACGATATAAACGAGTTCCACGCGGACGGAGTCGCGGGCAGAAGCTAGTACTTTGCATAAATGCCAGTTAAAACAGTAATTGATAGAAAATAGTGTCGAAAAACTCTGTAAATATGATATCGATGAGTCATTTTAATTCCATCCATAAGTTGGAAAACAAACAAAGGGCATATGGAAATCAATACAGATTAAATTAACCGATTCAAATACGTCTACGATTAAAAGATAGAGCACTTTAGCCTTATTTTCCATCACAATTTAGTATTTATTATAAATATTATTCATACTAATATTATAAATGCGAAAGTGTGTCCGTCTGCCTGTCTGTCTATTACCTCTTCAAGCTTAAACCGCCTGAACCGATTTAGATGAATTATGTTATAGAGATAGTTTGAGTCCCGGGGAAGGACATAGGATAGTTTTTATTCCGGAAATCATCCCCTAAGGGGGTGAAATGGGGGTGAAAGTTTGTATGGAGCTGCGATATAAACAAGTTCCACGCGGACGGAGTCGCGGGCAGAAGCTAGTAATGTTATAATTATTCATTCAGTCCAACTCAGATTGGGTCGACTACCCGAGTGTCTTGCAGGCTTCTCTGCTAGTTTAATGGTTGAGTTTACTGAAACAGCCATAAAAGTATTAAGTAAATCGATTCTAATCACGTCCCAGATTCAAACAATCTCATTGGAGCACAGCCTTTCTACGCTACATTCTACCATTAATTATGATCATGATCAAAATAATGGACCCAGGTCACTCAGCCTCTCGAGCACAGGAACCTATCGTCAAGGCATAAATCACAGCCAGCCGTGATTACGCAAATTCAGCTCACTCAATTACTTTACCAATTAAACACATTCAGTCGTTAACACTTTACTGCCAATAAACTAATTTGAACTGAGCACTAAATTGGCCATTTCGGTTCGGCTGTTAGTTGTGCAGGTTTAACGTTAGAAATGAGAGTAGCTGTCATTTGTTTGGTGCTGTACTATACTGGACAAGGGGATGGATATCTTGTGGGTGCCGGGCGTAAGTTTTGTTTCTAAATCTAAATGTTTAGGTGTATAGAAAGGCCAAACATTTTGATAAAATTAAATTGTGTTACTGTCAGCTACCAGTTCTCATTCAGTATTTTAATGTGTATTCAGTATTTATTTATTTATCGTTTGGCTATTACAGTCCATAGTACTTTGATAATCCAATATAATAAAAATATCATCCTCGTCGCGACTGTTAGGTTTGAGGTTAGGGAACGGAGATTACACACGGGCATGGTCTGTGCTAACTCACTTTATTTGTGCTCAGCTATGATATATATATATATAGATAGCTAAGTAGGTACTTATAGATATTATGCATATCTGCATAAACAACCTATAGGTTGTACACTACAAGTATAGCTACGTACTTATATTAATCCTAACATTCTTAACAGTATTGTACCTTATTTAAGAAGTGTCCGATTAGCTAGTGCTAACACTGCTTATTCTGGGCCTCTTGCACAGTAAACAAGGCTTGGCCTCCAGGGAACCTTTGCTTATTTACGTTTTTAAACAAAGTTTTTGTCTTAGTGAACGTCCGCTTTGCCCAAATGCTGTACACCGACAACAAATACCAAGTGCTTCGCGAAGAGATGGTAAAAGCCAACACCAAGAACATGGTGTACCACTGCCGAGCCGACAAGAGCGACTGCGATGTCGCACTGGCCAAGATGCGGTATAAGGCCAGCAAGCATTTCTACGCACTGGCCAAAGCTGTGGTCGACTATGTGAAGAATAGGCGACAGGCGCGGCCGACTGGCTATGTTGGTAGGTAAAAAAACAGAGCACTTGTGAAGCAGGCAAAAAAGCACAGCAGACCACGTGAAAGTAAATTGGAATATTCAATCACCATCATTCGCTTGCCCTTATCCCTTCCTATCTCATCCTTAGATTGTCAGACAAAAAATAACAGTTTCAAGTAGGCTGCAGGCGCAACAGGCTACCTAAGGGTAAGTGGGATCTATGATTTAATTTAAAGCTGCACCTAAAGAGAAACGTGCAGATCCGGGTTACCATTATGAGCGGGTCAGCAGGAAAGACATACTGTAGGTACCTACTGAACTTGTTCTTTATGCCGAACCCCTCGTTAAGGGATGATGCCGCGACCGACCACGGAACATATAACCCGACTAAGTAAAAACCGCAATCAATAATGGTGTTGGTGAGTGTCACCGTGTGCCGGCCGCACAGGCGAATCTATGGAAAACTAGGTTCAGGCAGGGCTCGGATCGGAATGGCGTACCGTATCTTAACTTGATGAGGACCTATTGGGATCTTTTGAGCATTCGCCCCCTCCTTTATGCCTACTCCCAAGCGCCCTCCATTATTTCCACAAACCGGATGACGCAACTCTGCGGGAGTACCTTAAACTTCTTTAGTTGTGGATAGCCGTTACCAAAGTAATTCATTATCTGTCTGACAAGTGCATGATATTCACACAGTAAGTGGCGTACCGGCTGTTGTTCAACGTTTAATCTAAATATATCGTATCAGGCACAGCAACATTCTGCCAAGACAACATCTGCGTGCCCGACACGGATCCCCCGATCGTGTTCGGCGGCTGCTACACCCTGGTCTCCTGCGGCGGGAACACCACGTGGCACCTGGACCCCGTCATCTACAAGGGCAAGAAGAACAGATTCTATTAGTTACAAGTAAACCATGTTACAGCTTTGCGTTTTTCATTTGGATTCTAGAGATTACTAGGTCTAATATCCCTTTACAGTACGTGGCATCGCAAATTTTTCCAATAAAGAATATAATCTAAAATGGCAACCCACTCTCGCTCACACCATAGGCTCCTGTATATGGTGCTTCTATTCACACATGTCATTCATTGTGAAAGCCGCCATTTTATTTTACGGAATCTTAAGAGAGAGATGACAATAAGCAATAGCGATAGATATTTAACGGTGCCACTATGCTGAGAACATTTATTAAATACTACTGACTATTGGACTCCGTGAAGTTGGTCAAATCAGGAGGGCAATCACATACATAAATATTATAAATAAATAAATAAATAAATATTAGGGGAAAATCTTACACAAATCGAGCTAGTGCCACAGTAAGCTCAATAAGGCTTGTGTTACGGGTACTAGACGACGATATATTTAATAGATAGATAATATACTTAAATACATAGAAAACATCCAAGACTCAGAAACAAATAATCATGCTCAACAAATATTTGCCCTTACCGGGATTCGAACCCAGGACCTTCAGCTTCGTAGGCAGCGTCACTACCCACTAGGCTAACCGGTCGTCATATCATAACGCTGCATTGTACGTTACATAGGTAAGGAAATCTAAATGTCCTTTTTTATATAGAAAAATTACAGTTGAATTGTCCTAACGCGCGGTGAAACGTTTTTTTAATTTATCTTTTTTCACCTGTCCGAGTTAAATTCTCGGGCTAAAAGCTCGTAAAATTCACGCAAATTATCAGTTATAAGCTTTAGAGTCTCAGTGTTTTTGATGTTGCACCAGTACAGTTCCTGTTTAGCCCAACGGTTGACTGATGCTACTGGTAGAGCATACCTGAAGTGATTAAGTGGCAGTGGCTATTGTTCTTTTTTGCACTTGTGCTATAAAGTTAAAATAATTCAAATATATTTCAGAGTCCCAAGACATGTGAACTCGCACGAATTCGAATGCGCAATTCGCTTCTACTTAAATGTTCAAGCTACCAGATGTGAACTTGCCTCATCAAACGACTATTAAATAAGACACAATAAAACTACACCACACACCTGTTGCATTGTACTGCAACAATGCCTGTTCCGAGCATTGTACAAGTTTTAGATAACAGTGGTCTATAAGAGCGATCCGCGAATGGACACAGAGATTATGCCAACTTGTGCAGACCAGACATGAAGGTCCTAGTGTGTTTGTTGCTGCAAGCGCTGTACGTCGCGGGTGTTATAAGGAAAAGTGCTTTAATTAACAAGTGAGTAAAATGTTGAGGCTTGTAATAATGAGATGCCACACTTTAAAATCAGACCAAGAAACAAAAATAGACAGCATGACCTTAGAGAAGCCGGTTTTTAACCATGCCCAATAAGATTAGCACACGTTTACGCGCCAACTAAATTGCACATAATTCTAAATAGGTGATCTTGACAGCATTGCGATAGGTGCTGAAAGTTATGTGCAATTTTGTTTTTTTCTTGGTCTGAGACTTGAAACTCACGCTTTGTACGAATGATCCCGTGTCAGACTTTGGAAAAAGTAAATAAATATCGAGAACCCTAAACTTGACAGTGTATCTTTAAATGAACACATTTTTGTCACATGTTTGCATATTTTTTTGGAACTATTTCTCGCGCTCTACAGCACAAAGCACAACTGAGGCTTGAACGCACGATTTTTATAATTTTTGCCATGTTTAAGGTTAAACCCGTGTAAAGTAATCTTTTACGAGTAAATAATATTTACTGTTTCCGTGTTAGTAGTATAGGGGATCCGTCATCTGTCCTATGAAATCAAAAAAATATGACAAATATAAACTTAGAATATTAAAGATCTTATAAAAATGTCAGTGCCATGTCGGACAGTTGATTGATGACTCGGCTGTGTGTCATTTATGTTCGGGGTTTTCTACTAGACGTCTTGTGATATGATATCATCGTCATCATATCAGCCGAAAGACGTCCACTGCTAGACTTAAGCCTCTCCCAAAGTGTGCCACAATGGCCGGTCCTTGGTATGATGTAGTTAATTCTATTATATACTAAGTTAGTCACATTCGCAAATTTTGCATTAGAACGTAGACCTAATACCAATTTCCACCAATTTTATCTTCATGAATTATGATTCCATGATTTAACCAAAGTTGTTTGTAACCTATGTACGTTTTTGCATAAATAGAGTAAACAACAGACGGCTATCACAAGATGGCGCTCGAGCTCTCGATTTTTCTCACACTATCAGTCATGCTCTTATTAGAAAATTTAGAAAGAAACGTATAGTGCGAAAAATCGAGAGAGCTCGCGCGCTGTCTTGTGATAGCCGTGCAGCTAATTAAATATACGTACTAACTTCTCACACTGGCGCAACCTACGGAGGCTTTCAACAGTAAACTTGACATCAACTGTCAACCAGAACAGTCTGTGAGAGACCTAATTACTAGGATAAGTCACAATTATCAGAATTATTCTAATCTGCTTGAAACTGATACATTATTTTCTAATCTTTACTGCAGACTAATCGATGTGAAGCCAGTCGGCCCCTCCGCTGTGAAGAAGTTCGTGCCGCTCACGGAAATCCCTCCACCCAACGGAGGTCACGTACACAAGGACGGCCGTCGCCATTTCGAAGACTGTAGCCCGACGCCATACGCACATAACGTCGTCGAAGAAAGGACGGCCTATATTGCGGGGGATTACTATGACGATAGAGCCGAGAAGACGGTGGCGACAGTTATCATACCGGACCATATTGATCGTAAGAACTTGGTGCTTACTTCCACCAGATTTTTGGTCAGCTAGGCAACCTCTGCACCGGACTACCGGAGTCATTGGTCGGAGTGCCCGTAAACAGATACATTTAGTCTTCAATAATGGATTTTAAGGAGGCTCTCGTGGCCAGCTGCAACTTACAGGCTGCCAGGGATTAGCAACCCCTTAGTTCAAACTAGACTGGTATGAAGACGAATAACCTTTCATTCATATCCCCCTATCCCTCTAGTTTAAAGACATTAAAACTTGAGACTTTAAATTTTTGCATTTCCGAACTTCATTTGTTTTAAGTTAATTGCCCATAGTATACACATGTGATAATTACTTATACTTATGTTATTTAGCAGCAAATCAACTCTTATGACGGTCTTCTTTTCTGAATGAATATAAGTAAGGTGTAATATATAGCGAGCGTTATTTATTCACAATCAAAAATTAAGTCCCAGGGCCCCTAACTGTTTGAGAACATGAGAGACTATTCCCCTACCCGACCCTAAACTCGCCTTTTTTCCAGGAAAACATTTCGAAGTGACAACCCAAACCCCATACCTGACAGTAGGTCTAATCGAGGGCATAGGTTTCCACCCCAGCAGCCCACCACCGCTCAACGAGTGCGAGAAAATCTACCAGGACCACATAAACGAACAATACTCTGGAGCGGATAGTGGCGACCAGCTTTCTGAGGAGTCTCTTGAAATGGCACGCGTTCCGGTGGGCGCGTTAGACCCTGACCAACCACAGATGGACGTATATGATGACCACATAACTAAGTAACCTGTTTCACGATCGTTTCATAGGTGATCAAGTTCATTCAAAATATAAGGGATGGGTGAATTTCATTGATCTGTCTATGGACTAAACCCTTTCAAGGCAGATGCGTAGAACTGCTACTTCGTAGCATCGTAATCTCATTTTGTGCGCATTGAAAGGGTTAGCGCCTAACATATCTATGTTGCTGGTTGACCGATATTATTACTTAGCTACATGTTTGACGCGTAGAACCATTTTATAATTTTGTACTGTTTCATTACATATTTTTTTACTTTCATGATGTGTTTTATTGTTTGCGTTGCTTGTGTGGCACAATGTTACAGAGTAAACGAGTGATCGAGGTGAAATCACAAAATGTGCTTAGGAACTAGTTTCAATGTCGATTTTAGAATGGAGTTCCCGAAAGTTGAGTAACTGGAAGCTAATTTTGTCCCTCAAATTATATCCACATATATAGCATGTAAAGATATAGGCGTATATTTTGATGGCGATTAGTTTCGGTCCTAAACCCCACATATTTATTTAAATAATAGTTTTACAAGGGTCTAACTTGATATTTATTTACCTTTATTTCCAATGTGGACGGGTGCAACGTCAGAAATGGAGGTATCGCGGTAGACTCGTGTTAAACAATAATTTGAATAGGTACCTATGTGTACAAAGCGCGAGAATGTAAAGTGTACCACATATTTAGTTTGGTACATAGATTTCGTTAACTAATTGCTTTTTGTATGCAATGTAGGTATGTATTATCGTATACTTACTTTACTCTTTGGTATTACCTGCAGATTATTGACAGAGGCTCTAGTATAAGTTTTACCGAAACAAAACGTTACGACCGCGTTCGCGTTTAGCTGTCAAATCCCATACAAATTGAGGGTAAAACGCAAACGCAATCGTAAAGTTTTGTTTCGGTAAAACTTATACTAGAGCCTCTGACATACGTATTTACCTAGACGTCATGTCATTTGTTTATAAAAGCCAAAAAGTTTGTTGTTGTGTATTTGGCCATAACACATAGGTGCTCGGTCGGTCGTACTAAAAAATAGTTATTTGTTATACAAGGGTGCAGTTTTATTTTACCCGCGAGTGTGGAATTGAAACACGAGCAAGCGAAAGGATGCTATAGTTGAACCACGAGCGAAGCGAGTGGTTCTAAAGTAGAATCCTGAGCGTAGCGAGTGTTTCACCACACGAGCAGTAAATTACATTTGCATCCGTGTGTAATACAAAACTTTTCACCTCACTGTAGCGAGGAAAATGCAACATGCAAAACAACTTTATTTAATTTAAATAATAATATTGTTTTAATTTTTAAACAGTATTAGTGACGTTAAGCGTAATATCAACTAGAATTTTGGTCAAGTGCGAGTCGGATTTTAGTTTTCCCACACATTTTGAGACCCAAAATCTATTGAACAATTTTTTTTTCATCTAATTTGTACGATCGAAAACTATGGCTGGATGAAATACCAAGGTACGCTGTTTAGTGTTCTTATCGTAGTTTTGTCCAGTATCAAATTTTGTAACAATTCTTGAAATATAATCAGAAAGACGAAAGGGCAACTGGAACTTAACAACCAGCAATAATGCTAAATGTTGTCGTTTTTCTCAAGATTATTAGTACCTAGCAGCACGTCTATCATGGGACGGCCGCGACATAAGTACTCTCGATTTTTCTCGCACTATACCTCTTGTTCTAAGTGTTCTATTAAGAGAGAGACGGATAGTGCGAGAAAAATCGAGAGAGCTCGCGCGCCGTCGCGTGACAGCCGTGCAGGGATGTTAAACACAATGATACATTACAATTATCGCCATTTAGTTTTTAATAATTTAGTAACTTACAATTATGTGAAAGACTAACGCTAAATTACTACACTATGGTAAGGCACAACAAAATGGGATCAAGATCGTACCAACCAAGAAATGTAACTGGTAGGTTCAGTGATCATCTACTGTCTTACTCTAAGCTTTTATACCTACCTCACGTTAATTACAAAACCAACACAACTATGAATCTTGTCGGTTTAATTTGACACATTACGTCCGGTTTTCTAAAGAAGCTTTAGATCAAATGTCAGTTTTTTTTTAAACTTAGTGTTTTTTAACTTAATAACTGCGCTTTATTATATTATAATGCGTGTTATATTATAATTTGGTTAGACCAAATGTCAAATAATATTTAAGTCAGTAACTCAGTACATGTTTAAAACATTACTGACCGACATAAGCAGATCGATCACGTAACGTATTGCACGCGCGTCAGATAGATCTAAATTTCACTTTTTATATGGAAAAATAACATTTAAACGTTCGAAACGTTACGTGACAACAAAACCGGAGGTAAAACAACTACTACTTTATGCTACTAACTGCCTGGCTAGCATGATCGCGTATATGTCGGACGTAAAGCATCCTTCCTTCACTAGCAAGTTTGTAAGAACAAGATGCAAACGCGATCGCCGATCAGGCTACCAGAGTTGCTGTAAGTACTAAGTATGTACCAACGAAGACACATTTCCGACCATGCAATTGCGTAGGATTGCATAGGTGCCTTATCATAATTGTACAAGATATGTGTATTGACCTTACTTGAACGTAGTTTAGCGAAAAGGAATCAAGCGAGGTTAACTTTGAAATTGGAACCTTCTGGCTATAAACCAAAGTCACGGATTTCAACACTGATATTTTGTGAGTAGGACCCTTTTCTCTAAACTACATTCTCTTTGCCTAAACTCTAAACTGGGCCAGCTTGCAAGTTAGCGACTTTTACGTCTTTGTCTTTATCTTCGAAGATCTCCTCTGTTTCGTCGTCATCGAAATCCTCGATGTCCAAAGGATTCCTGCAAAAACAAAATATTAGCACCTATATTTAAAGTGTCGGCAATGCGCATGTAACACCCCTGGAGTTGCAAGAGTCCATATGCTACGGTAACCACTTACCATCAGGTGAGCTGGCCCACCTGATGGTAAGTGGTTACCGTTTGCGACTGAAGTGGTATTTAAAAAAAAAGATTACACTGGAGATATTGAAGTTTTAAAATCGTTAGAGGTCCTACGTGATTCCTACTAAGTAGTTATTAGTGTTCACTATTGTCTATTAAAATAATGATATCTTGTGTATCCAGACCTTTAAAACGTTATGTAAAAATCGGAATCATAACGTTATATTTCATTTGTGTTGAACTTTTTCGTTATAACTAAATCAGTATGTCCCATGACAATATAAATCATAACATTATAAAATACGGTCGAATAACGTTACAATATCGTTTTAAAATACGAGCCGCGCTGTTGAATGTGCGAAACCACAAGTACGAAGAAGACACACTATAAGCCCCATAACGTTATTAAGCTATTGTTCGCTTAAGCAAGTATCGTTATATTTACTATTGGCTTAGATTTATAACGTTATAAAGGATACCGCTATACAGCACGTAAAATATCGCTTTGAGTATTACGCTTTATTGGAATAATAAGGTTAGAAACGATAGCGCAATGTGAAAATAGCGGTATTTAAAGGCCTGTGTGTATCCCGAGTTTCTTTATTAAAAAGCAAAAGTCAACATTTACCTGTTCCAATTGATCTTATGTCTTTTCCTGTAACAGAAAATAAATGATTGATAAAGAAGTTAAAAGTCTCCAGCATAGCCGACTCAAGTCGATTCACCTTATAATTTACTTTAAATACACAGTTTTAACCGACTTCAATTCAGTCAATTCAGAATTTACCACATGAACTACAGAAAAAAATAACAAATCGCTGTAGGTATGTGGGCCAATATATTTGAGGAGTTCCGTCGATTAATCAAGAAAGGTGATACTGAGACCTTTGGCACTTCATTATTTAGTGCTATTTCAACGGAATCTTATCGGAATCTGTGACGTAGGTACTTTTATAGATTTAATTAAATCATTGCGGAGTTCCAGGAGACATCTGTGGTCTTCATCATCAGTTCCACTTCACCACATTTGTGATTTTCGTGTGTAAATACACGAGTTATAATACACTCGCGGGCAAAGAATACGGGTCACCCTAAATTAAATAACTGCAATAGGTTTTTTAAAATATTAAATACTTGTTTTATTTACCTAATATGCTATTCTTTACAATACCCAACTGTATTAACAATTTCCTGGATCCTATCATTAAAATATCGATATCCAAAAATCACGATTTTTTCGATATCTCGCTCCGTTAACGTTGTTTTTTTTCATGGGTTTTTACGAGTCCGATTTAAACCTGGTAACGTTATATTTTTTACTGTTATTAGCAGTTTATATGTAAAATTAAATAAAGATCATGACAGGATTAACTGTACAACCTCTTACGCACTATTTTAGGAAATATGACGGTATTTTACCGACCCGTACCTATTATTTGCCCGCGAGTGTAGAATATAACCAAATTACTACATGCGTGCCTAATAAATTTGAGGAGTTCCCTCAATGTCTCATGAATCCCATCATCCAACTGGATTTTTAGAAAAAAATTGGACTAATCTGGAAGCATATACTTATAAACAAAAAAATAAATTGTACGAATTGGTTCATAATAAATGACGGAGTGAGTTCTGAGGTAAATAACATTAATAATAATGATAAAAAAATATATACCCACCTCCTCATTTTTTTGAAGTCGGTTAATAAGAAATGAAGCGATTAGAGACTATGAAAAACGTTCTACTAGCTCTATTTTAAATATCTAGCAAAAAAACTAGTTTCTGACCTATGGCAGATCCCATTTGCAAATTTTGGTGTTATTCTAGCATATCGTTTTAAAATGAGAACCAAACTACGTTTGTGTGGAGAGTCCAGCGTCCTGGCCACCCTTAATATTAAAAGTCAACGTGAATCAACTTACACACCTGAGGTATATACAATTTCTTCTTGCGACCCACAAAAGATGGCTCACTCCCCCCGGGTCAAAGTTATTACGAACAAAAAAAAAACAAAAAAGTTATATCGCTAAAAAAATTAAAGGACTCCGTAACGCCTGTCTCCCTCGCACTGCACTGCCGAAATTGGAAAAACAAGGATAGCGTCAGCCGTCTAGCCCCATTGTACGAAACTACTTTTTTAGGTAAGAAAATACCTGTTAGTTGCTATGTAGTCCTGATCCATGTATTCCTCGGAGACCTCGACTGAAAGCGGCTGGCCGCGGTGGTCCTGCAGGATACCGAAGTACCGCGGAGGGCGCGTTACAGAAAATAGCAGCGCTGCAAAAAAAACCGTCAATAGTATCAGTTCCTACCACAGTAACACTCTTACCGTTGGGGTTCTTGAGAGGAGACTAGTCTAGCTTTCAGGGCTCGGCCTGCGGGGTGAACCGGAGAGGCTGCGCTCCGATCATCACTCCTCGTGCATCTCTGTCGGTGCCAGCTCCGCTCCACGTTGTGGCCAAGCCGTCAGACTAGGTGAAGCGACGATATACGCAGGGCTGGTAAAAGCTGGACGAAATTAGCCGCGGATCTTGCTCAGTCAGCAGCCTGTCCAGCAGTGGACAAAATGTGCTGTTGATGATGATGATGATTACGTTCACTCAAGCCAGATACTAGTATAGTTGAAATTATTTGAACTGAGCTCACTAATGGCCATTGTACTGAGCTCATGAATAGCCTTTGTTTGCCTTTTCCTTTGTAAAAATTGTTACCGCCACGTAAAATGTTCATTGAATAATGAACTCTATCTTCTTATACAATAGATTCAAAATTAGCTACAAGATAAAATACCACACACAGCGCCTTGTACCTGGCTCCCCGGGAGCGGGTTGTTTTATCTTTTAGTCCATTTTGAATCTATTGAATAAGACGATAGAATTCATTATACAATGAACATTTTATGTGGCGCTAACCTTTTTCTTGCAAAAAATGGCACGCGTCCGACCACACAGTCGTATTGTTAGACTTGAATGCTATTGTTCTGAAGATAAGAAGATCAGTCCAGTTCAGAAAATCTCAACTATACCCGCTTTGGTATATTCCTATTCGTCACCACTTCACCACCAGTGAACTCTATGCCATTGACATAAGAGTTAATTGATCTAATATTGCATCCCATCACAGTCCTTGATTCATAAGAAGTGATAAGAGTTCCCGATTGTTAATATTTTTCCCGTATTTCACTGATAATAACATATGGTAGCTTTGTGAAATTTATAACTCGTAAAATTCGAAAACGTAAAATATGTAGTATTCCGCTGCAGTTAAGATAAAAAATAATTAGCTGCCAATGACATGCCAAAGTCGATCACGTAACGCATTGTATGTACGTTAGGTAGATCTAAATGCGAGTTTAATATGGAAAAATGACAGTACTTAGGCCTGTCCTAACGCGCCTTCAAAACTTTACGTGATTACCCCTCTGATGGTAATTCTGCTAAAATACCAAAATAGAAGGAGGATTTATACTTACAATCATCTATCGCAAGAAGACCTTTGCAAACTATACTTAAAACTATTAAAACGATTTGCAACTTTAACTTTGTTTCACTCATTTTGAAATTGAAATATTTGAACTAAACTTAAAATTAAGAAAATGTATATTCTCGGCTCTGTATATTTGCTGTTAAATATTCCGGTCAATTCAGATAGAACTAGTCATTTCTGACTAGGAGTTCCGGTCTAGTGCAGTAGCGTTTTCGTTCTAGCAACATTTATGAAAAATTCTGGCGGTATTAGAAGTTTTCAAAATAACGGGTGTTTAAATGTTTCAATGTTTGCAAACATAGTTTGCTTACAGGGGATTGTGTAACAAACCGCACGTGACCATGCAGCGGCGCTAACAGGAAAATCGAATCTCGAAGTTCGTATAACTCCGTCCCTTACACTCAATTATCATAAGTTCGATAGAGACGGAGATTTTCGATCTTCAATTTGTCGTGATTGTAGGTCAGGAAGTTTATTTTGGTTCGTCGTTTCAGATCTGTTTCGCAGTTCAATATGTTTTACCACAGTTAGGCCGATTTTCGCTGTGGAAGTCGTCCGCCTGTACTGTTATCACAATAAGACAGCGCGCCTGCTATGTTGCGGCGAGAGAGACTATTCTTCTCATTCTAAGTGTTCTACATTGTGGTAGGGCCAGGCCATAGATTTTGGTATGAAGCAGCTCTCTACGGTTGGAGCAGCCAGCGGCCAGCGGAATTCGGCGACGGAATTCAGCGCCAAATATACTGAAATGTGAAAGCGATGAACCAAAAGGAGATTCTTGATTGTTCACAACGCTTTTCTACCTACTCGTTGCATGCGAACCAGTTGAATCTGACCTCCGGTTACCAATCGAATCTCGAAGTTCGTATATCTCCGTCTCTATCGCACTTATGGTTTATGGTACTTGAGCGACAGATACAGAGATATACGAACTTCGAGATTCGAGATTCGATTTTCGTGGTAGCGCCGCAAAATACATTTATTACTAACTACAATCCAAATCGTCACACCAATAAAGGGTCGGCACCAATTTTATAATTGTGTGATATTCTCCTCAGCAATTACCCAGAAAACTACTTATTAGCATCACATTCGCTACTCTGCACAGTCGTGACTTGTGTAGGTACCATAGCAATTCTTCGTTTTCGTAATAGGGAAGATGCAATATTTTCATTTTTGCTTTCATTTGAAAGAATTGCATGTAGAATGGACCACGTTTCTGTGATGCCACTCGCCATATTTGTTTGTCCGTGGGTGGATGGTCCGTGGTTCGTCCCTAGATGTCATAGAGTTGCCTATAAGTTTTGACTTTTCACATATTTTTTGACTAAACATATCTAAGCACTATGACACTCAATAAAATACAAAGTATCACTGATTTGTACAAAATACCGTAGTGGTTATATAAGTTCCTTTTATTCTACGCTTGAATACTCCGCACTTTCAACAAATTAATTCACTGCCATGTCAACACTAACTTTTGGAAGGTTTCTGGAGTCTGCTTTAGTAAAGCCTACTTCCATTTTTATTCGAAAATTGGTACTATTTTTAACCGACTTCAAAAAAAAGGAGGAGGTTCTCAATTCAGTTGGTTTTTTTTTTCAATGTTTGTTACCTCAGAACTCCGTCATTGATGAGCCGATTCGTACTTTTTCTTTTTGTTTGTAAGTATATGCTTCCAGGTGGGTCCCATTTTCCATGCGGAATTGAGGGAACTCCTCAATTATATTAGGCACGCGTGTAGTGATTTTGGTATTTTCTATTATAACGTGTATTTACATCCGGAAATCATAAATTGGAGGAGTGGAATTGATGATGAAGACCACAGATGACTTATGGAATTCCTCAATTATGTACTTAAAAGTACAAAAGTACCTATATCACAGATTCTGATAAGATTCCGTTGAAATAGCAACTAATGAAGTGCCAAGGGTGATCTTTGTGGAATCGACGGAAGTCCTCAAATATTATCGGGTCACATACAGCGATTGCTTTTTTTTCTCTAATAATCAATGCATTTGCTCTCGGAAATCAGTTCATGTGGTAAATGGAAAAAGAAATGTGGAAATGTTCTCGTGGCTTGGCCGAGTACTAAATTGAAGTCGGTTAAAACTTTGTTTTTAAAGTAAATTATTCTAAATTAAACAAAGTTTGCCTTTACAATTATAACCTTTAATTAGTTGTCATAACAACAGGAGTGACGTCACCGGCGTCACCAGACGCTGATTGATGAATGGATTAAAACACGTTCTGTTTTAAGTACATTATTTCAAATTGTAATTATTGCGTGAAATTAGTATTTTAACTAAAGTAAAAACGTTTCAGTAGCTATTATTTTATGTTTTTTCAACATTCTGGCCACAAAATAATGGTAAATATTATAGCTAAGTACATCTTCCCTATTCTGTACAATCTGAATTCTACTCAATAGGCACTCTCGCGAGATGACTACGGTGACTGCTATAGTTATTGCCGTTATTGGCCACTCCACAGTAATGGCCACTCTTTTGGCGAGACAGAAAGAAACAAGGTAGAAAACTGAAACGAAAGCAGGAGAAACACAGGGTAGGGTCAGGTGTGGCCTGTCGGCCAATAACTGTAGCAGTCACCCTACTTCCTATGGTTTACACTATCAGGGGCCCGTTTATCAAAAGCTTGTAACTTGTAATATAAGCGGAAGCCTCTTTTCAACTCCTTTTATAAGAAAGAGACTTCCGCTGGTATTACAAGTTACAAGCTTTTGACAAACGGGCCCCTGGTATAAGTAAGTAGGTATCATTAATACATTTTTAGGTAGCAGAAAAAACACTTCTTCTTAATTAAAGACAGCGACCGATTCACTGCCGCGAAGACACACACATTATGTGTCAATTGTATTGTATTTGTACTCCCTTTGTCTCTGTGTGTCTTTTGTGTAGTGAATAAATGTCTTCTTTCTTTCTTTCTTTCTAATTGACCTATTTGGATTGCTCATGCTCATCTTGTACCTAACAACAGGCAAAGAGGAGTACAAAGCCACTTCTTACGCCCGACACAGCCGCCTGATGAGCTCTTCTTTTACCTACGTACTTCTTGACGAACAGCTTTTTTATTGTAAGGTACTCAAGTAAATCAAACATAAAAATATTGTAAAACTATTTATTGCTCACTGAACTAAAACAGACATATCCTTAATTTTTACAGCCCTCTTCTTTCTTACTTCCTATAGAACAAGTTCCCCTCCCCTCCCCACAGGCGCCTACCGCCGTACCCGATGAGCTCCTGTCTCAACCCGTTGTACTTCTTGAAGAACAGCTTCTTCAGTATGCGCTTACGTCGCTTGTCTTCTTTCAGGCACGTCTCTAGCTTGTCCTGGCACACTTCCTCTCTGAAAGAATATTTCCTTTTAGAAAATGGTAGGTACATATAAATAAATATTAGGGTACAATCCTACTAATATTATAAATGTGAAAGTTTAGATGTTTGGATGTTTGTTACTCAATCACGCTTAAACGGCTGAACCGATTTGAATGAAATTTTGCACTAAGATAGTTTATAGCCTGGATTAAAATATAGGATAGTTTTTATCCCGGGTCCACGCAGACGAAGTCGCGGGCGGAAGCTAGTCATTTATAAATCGAAGTAGAGCTACCCCCTCAGTAAACTCAATAAGGCCTGTGTTATGACTAAGATATATTCTAACTAGACCAGGGGTTTTCAAAGTGGGGGGCGCGGGGCCTCGGGAAATTTGAACACGCTAGGAAGATAATGGTGATTTGGCTAGCTAACCCATTCACTTCCGTTTCCTTGCATCGAAGCGAAGCGAAGGGGGCGTGGGAACTTCATTTTAGGCAGCAGGGGGGCGTGCCTAAAAAAAGTTTGGGAACCCCTGAGCTAGACGAAGATATATTAACCAATAGAAACAAATATTTATTTATTTAATCGTATTGCGACCTCTAGAACCAATATTAAGAAAGAATGAAATAAACTCATAAGAATGCTAATCACACAGATATTTTCCCTTTATTGTAGATACAAAAACGAAGATCTACATAGATGTTTTTTTTAAACCTTTGAGAACTACTTGCCGTCAGCTGATCTGGCGGAGGATGGTTGGCGACTTTCTCATTTGGCTTTGAGGAGTCAATGTGGTAGGTATCAGTAAGCTGCACCGAGTCAGTAGAGAGAGATACTTACTAGAGATACATTATTGGGCACCTACATTTCAATGCACGCTTTCTGATTGGTGACACTAGGTAACATCAGTAAGCTCTCGGCCAAATAGCAAATACCGCATACAGATTCCGCCAAGTGAGGAAGGGGTCTTATTTTCATATGCAACGGCAATCCGGGGAAAGAGATACGGAGAGAGAGAAGGGCTTTGGCGCATTTAGCTGGTGTTTTTGGAGCTTAGCTCTCTCCGCGCCTCCATTTCTAACTGGGGTCCTGTCTCTTAACCAAACAACTTTTAGCCAAATGTATCATTTGACAAATGTTTCATTTGACCTAATGCATTTTTCGTCAAAACAGTGGTATTTTCGGGTATTCTTTGAATATCATCAAATAGAAGTCATTAGGTTAGGTTAGGTTTGTTTTATAATAATCCTATAAAGCTTTCTATTTAAGAAAAAAATGCATTAGGTCAAATGAAACATTTGGCCAAAAGTTGTTTGGTCTAACATTAGTGAACCTTTCTAACTACTACATATCTAAAAAAAAACTGGGCAAGTACGAGTCTGACTCGTGCGCCGAGGGTTCCGTACTAAACTTTGACCCCCCCTCTTATCCGTAATTTTAAATAGATATTAAAAATATATATTTAAATTTTTCATGTTCCATACACGTGGATTAACTTTCTTTAAAACTATTCCAAATTTCAAATGGATAGCATTAGGAACCCTCATTCTGTAACACTATAAACTCTCTGGTAAAACTTACATGTGTATTACAAGCGTGTTAAACTTACTTATAGTTCTGGTCCAGCAGCAGCTTGATGGGCTCGGTCTTGGTGAACTTGTCCGGTAGTCGCGCGCCCGGCGGCATCTTGGCCAGCTCCTTCATGATGCCCATAATGGTGTTTTCCAGCTGCGCGAGCTTGGGCACCATCAGTCTTCTAATCACCTTTATGGGAACAATATTTATCAGACGAACCCTTTAACTCTGGAACTGCTGATTCTATTTCGGAATGGCGTAACATAAGTATTGAGATTAGATTGGAATCGTAGTGGTTGGTTAGTTCTCGCTTGCTTGTTAGCGCGTACACAAAAATCTGGGGACCCATTAGTCTTCAGTTAATTTGATTTTCCCCGTAGGTATATGTAGCGGAAAGCGACTACGGCGTAGGAGCCCGCTAGGCGGGTTCCTGGCAGTGAAAGTGTTAAGGTACCTACTTTTTGGGAGGATATACCTACCTTTCCACAACGATTCCCTGTCTTGCACGGTGATCTGAACCTTTTTCCCAACTCCATGTTCGGCATGTTTTGGATTTGACTTATCACGTTGGACAAGGTACCAACGGAAGTTTTATCATCTGAAACAAGAAAAAATACCCAATGATAAGATACTTCCCAACCTTCCCATATAAGTTCAATATCATTACTAATTGTGGCACTGAACGAAAAGATCACAGGAAGAGAGACGACGTATAGACCTGACTTTTAAAAAACGTGCTACCTAATAAAGCACTTCAAAGAAGTACAGTTGGCTACAGAGAAACGAAACCGCTCATAGAAACCTCTACACCGGGGTGCTTACTTCTTTGCCGACTACAATCCAGTATCCTACTAGGAACATCATAGCAAACGTTTCTACGAATGTTTCAGGAGCTTACCCATTTTACTCCGCCGCGTTTTCCCTGGCCCCGCCCTGGCTATGTCCACTTTATTCACCTCCTCCGAATTCTTTCTAGCATCTACATCTACTATAACTAAAATTAGAGAACAAAACGCAAAAATATGTTTTTTGAAAATCATTTTACTAACGACCAGTCACGACTGTAGCTAGGTAATAAAGGTATTCTACAGTAACTGCGCTGTAAGTTTACATATTTCTGTTTATACTAGTTTTCTGCGTGAAGTAAGGAAATGGCCAATGAGAGTGTTTACAAAGTCAAGATGAATTACCAAACATGGAACTTGATAAGGAGTTGCGCAACTTTATTGTACGGGTCAAAATTGTAACTGCTGAAAAATTCACTACCTACAGTTAATTTTTTGTACTTTCTTAACATGATTAACTAGGTACTTACCAGTTACTACACATAAACATTACTGCTTTGAATGTATTGTACTTTAACCCGGTACAAAATATAAAAATCTCAAAACATCATTTCCGAGCTCATTCCTGTCAGTAGCAAAAAAGGTGAAAACATACATCAATCTCTTTACTTGGGGTGGAAGAGCTAGCACCAGTTATAGATATAACACTAATCTCAGCTATTTTCTAGGGACACCAGTAATATGCATATCCATGGTCGGCCACAAATTTTTAGTGTCACTTTTTTGGCTGTATGCAGAATTCCTTTGTCTATTCAAACCACTGGCGATTAAAATAAAACAAACTACTGTCAGTCTGTCAATATAACCTTATAACCTCAAACCAGTATGTATATTGTAGTCTTTGCCTCAAACCACCCTCGAACCAAAACTGAACTTGGAGTCAGTCCAAAAAATAATAAAAAAATAGTTTCGTCTACCTGCAAAAACATAGTATGACTGACTTTTAACTGCCGAAGAATATTAGAGTAATGGAGCTTAATATTGTGGATAAAAATGAATTGGAGGAAACAAAGAAGATTCCCAACGGAATATCTAAACAACTGGCTGTTCACATACCAGGAAACTACCAAAACACCACAGAAATAGACCTCAGCCACAAAAACCTCGCAGAAATCGATGAGAATGTCGCTCTTCCATCATGTTTGCGTAGCATAAACCTTTCACACAATAAACTTCAAAAGGTTCCAAAGATCGTTTTGAATCTCAAAGATTTAAAAGTGTTAGACATTTCGCACAACAAAATAGAGTTCTTCAACGAGACTCCAAGCTTCTGTCATGCCATAGAAAATCTTAACTTGTCGAACAACGATTTGAAAAGCCCTCCACTCTGGATATGGTTTGAATCTGCACGAAACCTGACTAAATTAAATCTAAGTTGTAATGTGCACATAGCAGAATTATTACAAGGTCACATCGATGAGTTGCTGCAATACAACATTCAAATCACGCATGTAATATTGTATAATTGTAGGTTAGGGAAACAGTTAAGATTCCTTGGCACTTTCTTGAAAGCAAAAGAATTAGAACTCGGAACTCACGAATGGAGCTGCTATGCTGCTAACCACTTGCAAGAACTACCCTGTTTGGGCCTCAACAATTTCTGTGATATTCAAAGGCTAATCTTAACTAATACCCATATTTACACTATCACCCCAGAAATAAACCTGTTAAAAAATTTAATAGAGATCAACTTATCTCAGAACAACATCAACAGTTTACCAACTGAATTCTGCGAGTTGGAAAACTTAGAGATTTGTATATTGTCCTTCAACAACATACTGTATGTACCTGATGACATAGTTAAGTTAAAAAACCTGACCACCCTGTGTTTGGCAGTGAATGAACTTTGCATGATACCTGAGAACATCACGGAACTGGCCAAGTTAAGGATCCTGGATCTGTATGACAATAACATATCTGAGTTTCCGATGGGAATTAAAAATATACCTGAACTTGATTTGGCTCAGAATTATTTTGATGAGCCAGATGATGAGGATTATTTAGAAAAGAGGGAAAAATTGAGACTTCAATATCCTGATCGACAAAGTGGGAGGTAATAAACTTATTTGCCAGTGTTCCTGCTATATAATAATTGTTTGGACCTTTTGTTGTCTTTAAATAAATAAATAATAATAATAATATATACTATGTAGTGTTATCAAAAATTTATTTCCATATTTATGTAGTCAATTATTACAGAAATTTTCATAAATACTATTTCTCTCCAGGCAACAAGTTAAAAACTACCCGAACATGCGAGAAACTTACTATACAATTGTTGTTTTTACAGAAAAATTGAGATTGAGCATCCTGAAAGTGTCAATTCTCGTGATACTTCTACAACTGATGATGAGGAATTAAGTATTAAAGATGGAGATGTTGCAGGTATAGGTAAGATTTATGGTGGATATATATATCATAAAATTCATCAATCCTTACTATATACATATACTACATCATTTAAAATGTGCAAGTAACTCTTTACGGACAAATTTAGATAAAATTTTGTATAGTTACCCTGGAAAGATCATGGGATAGCTTTTATCCCCAAAATTATCCCTTAACAGGTGAAAAGGGGCTTAAAGCTTCTATACATGTGTGATAATTTATGCTGGGCCTGGAGACGTCAAATAGCATATTTGCAATTAGATTTTGGAACAGGTGTATTTGTAATTTCTTAAAGCGATTAACAAAGCATTTTCGGACGAAGTCGCAGGGAAAAGTATACATAAACATGGCCCCATACCCTTAGCCTTGATTTGGGAATCCATTTTTTTTTTCAAATAAGCTTATAGAACCAACCATCTAGGATTCGGACCTGGAATCACAATTGTTTGCCTAATAAAACAATATAAATATTTTTCAGAATCAAGAAACGAGCCAAGCTCCCCAGAAGATTGGGACTCGGACTCCTACTGGGAGCCTCACTGCATGGAATTCAAACCTCCAAGAGGTAGTGCATACTGGCTGTCCTTTGCCAAGAAAGCCATGAGCAATGGTAACCTGTGTCCGATGGACAACCACACCGTGCCCGTCATGGAAATGGTGAAGTATGAGAAGATGTGCTATCCTACTCAAGAATATGAGTCGGATGGACAATTTGATGACTGCTCTGAGGATGATAGTTGATCTTTTTGATCCCGCTAAAAGAGGGGTGTTCTAACCGTGTCTGTGTATCTCTCTGTGGCATTGTAGCTCCTAAACGAATGGACCGATTTTAATGCGGTTTTTTGTCCGAAAGCTGACGTGGTCGAGTACGTTCTTAGCTACGTTTCAACAAAATCGGCTTAGTCTGTTTTTAGATATTGGACTTTGAAATGAAAATGTCGGAGGTTTCCAACTTTTCTAAGTTGCTGTTATGTTATATTCTGTGAAACATATAGACCGACCTAACAATTTGTCACAACTTGCCACAGCTGAAATGAGAGCGACCTAACCTAACCTAACAATTTGTCACAACTTGCCACAGCTGAAATGAGACGGCAATTCATAACTCTCATTCTAACTATAGCAAGTTGGTGTGCATATTGCGTTGTTTTGTAAAATGTGTTTTATAGCTGCGGAGGCAGGTTGTGTCTGTGCGAGTACTCGCCGTTAGCAGGATGACAAACGGAAATAATATGCTTGAGCCATCCCCGGGACTAGGGTTGAAAATGTCGGAAAAAATCAAATTATTTTTTCGGGAATTTATGAAATTATCGTTTTTTTTTCGGATTTATAACGAAAAAAACCAATAAGTCATTGTGACAGCCGAACTGAGCTGACACGGACGTCAATGGCAAAGTAAGTCTATAATCATTCACCTTCCCACCAGTATTAAGAAAAATAACCGATTGAAACCTGTTTAAATCGTTTTTTTTCGGAAAATTTGAAGCGGAAAATCACATGGGTTTTTTCCGTAAAAATCCGAAAAACACGAGCCGTTTGGAAAGAAACGGGATTTTTTCCGGAAATTTTCAACGCTACCCGGGACGGCGGCATGCCCGACAAATGTCAACGTCAACCGTGCCGTCCGCCCTTCAGGATATACCTTAGTTGTCCGTCATCTCATCAACTTCGTCCGCAATTACACAGACAAAACCTAATTATGTAGTACCTACTAAGAAAAATTGTTCTCACATAGTCATTGAGATAAATGCTTGTGACACCACTCGCTGACTGACCTGCACCATCACAGCACGTCTAGCACACGACGGCCGCGACATACCTACTCTCGATTTTTATCGCACTATACCTCTTCTTCTAAGTGTTCTAATAAGAGAGAGACGGATAGTGCGAGAAAAATCGAGAGAGCTCGCGCACCGTCGCGTGCTAGCCGTGCAGGACGGCCTGCGAGCTGTGTCGCGGCGACATAGACTATCGGTCTCTTCCTAAGCGTTCTAATTAGAAAGAGACGGATAGTCCTCGCCACGGAACAGCTCTCGGGTCGTCGTGTGATGGCCGTGAAGATCGCAATAAGTCTACTAGACAGTGGCCGTTTCACAAAGCTACAAGTTACGAGTCTGGCAACACTGGTCAAATCGCTAGTCGTTATTGGTCACTCAGACTTACCGGACTCGTCACGGCAATAATAATACCAAGGATATTCGTATACAAATCTCAATAGGCGGAACCACGGCTCGGCCGAGCACGGTTCGCCCTAACGTGCGCGCTCAGTGTAGACGTGGCGCGGCGAGCCACCACACGCCTGAGCTGTTCGGCCGAGCATCCGAATGTTCGGGCGAGCGGCTCGCCCGAGCCGAGCGGACGGTTGTTTTGTTCGGCCGAACGCGTCAACCAGCGTTGTCGGCTTTTTGTCAGAGATCCAAGAGCGGGACGTACGAAAGCATTTTTGGCCTTTAAATATCGAACTCGCTCGCAAATTTTCACGAGAATCTGTTGAGAAATACGACCTATAGAGGGGACAGCCGGACAGGCGAAAGCATTTTTGCCCTATAGTTAAATATCGAACTCGCTCACAAAATTTCACGAGAATCTGTTAAGAAATGCGACCTATAGAGGGGACAGCCGGACAGCCGAAAGCATTTTTGCCCTATAGTAAATATCGAACTCGCTCGCAAAACGAGAATGAAAGAAACCATAGTAGTCATATTAAGTATAGTACTATCGACAATACAGCTAACTGACCATCGGTGAACCTTAAATGCATTGTAATAAGATTCTATATAAACACAGGATGGTCAGTTAACAGTGTTGTCGTTTGTACAATTAATGGAGTAAGGCAAATATCGATTATTAGTTATAATTTTATTGTTAGATAGGTAGATCAACAAATTTTAGTCTAAGTATGAAACCTCATCGCTGAAACGCTTAAATGTCCCTTTCGGATTTATACAGGTGTTGTCCCACGGCTATGCGACAAGAAGGAAAAGTACCTACCTCAAATATTGGAGATAGGATGGTTTATTCTATGGAGACATTATATCATGGGTAATACTGCATTTTGAATAAAAAAAACCTTACTTCACCGGGGTATCAAACAGACCATGATTTTTTACGAAGGCCGGTTAAATTCTCAGGTGAGATAAGCAAATGTTTCAAAAACTTTGTGTCTAGTGTTACCTACTTTTTAAAATGCAGCTTCCAGTAAAACTTAATAGCAGTGGGACACCCTGATGCTTTAGAAATAGGTTTTGGTTATAATTATACCTACTAGTCCTAAAAAGATTTCTATTAAGCCCTTGTACTCTTTTTTTTAAGATTACATTTATCGCAAACGTCGATTTTACGCAAAAATCGAATGCACGGTCGTTTCGGGCAATATCGAGTAAGGGGGTCTATACATGTCATGATTTGTCAGCCCCAATTTATGAGAAGCTGACTAATTGCTATTTTCTGGCTGGAAGCATGTTGCGCTGCTGATCCAACTGTCAAATGAGTTTTACACTGAGAAATTGCATGCACATGTGGTCGGATTGTTATATCTGTACGCCACACCCAATTATGACTTCGACATGTTGTACTGACAAATTGGGGTAAAATCACATAATCTGTATACCCCATAATAGAGTGCTGTATGCATTGTCTCTTGGCTTGTGATCATTTTGATATGGAATAGTCTGTATCATCCGAGTCTACTCTCACAACTTAAAATTAATGCCTATTTCAAACTTGACCCCTGCACGTCTATCATGCGACGGCCGCGACATACTCTCGATTTTTCTCGCATTATATCTCTTGTTCTAATAAGAAAGAGACGGATAGTGCGAGAAAAATCGAGAGAGCTCGCGTGCCGTCGCATGATAGCCGTGTTGCTTATAAATTAGAATCTTGAATCACTAGTAAAATAGGTATGTAACGCTTAACTTTGTGTTTTTGATTTTACTGCTTTTGTTGTAAAAATAGCAAGCACCGTAGCATAATATTCTGTTTTTGTTTGTAATAAATATAAAATATGTTATATAACTGATTGTTTGACATAAATGAATGCGAGTTTGTATCATTAGTAGTAGTAGTATTTAGTATTAACTCTTTATAGTTTATACCTATTGTTAAGTTTTATGTATTTCTATTTCTTTTTTTATTCCCGTGCATGTATCAGACACCTTGAGACTTGATTTCGAAGTAATCATTTTTTTTAATATAAACATAAGTCATGCATGCAAATGTAACGGTCATAATAAAAAAAAATCGAATTAAAGATAATACATACATTGAAGTAGCTTTGCAACAGTGTCTAACGGAGACTACCAAATATTAACACAACACCAGCATAAAGTTTCTGCTGATGAAAGCCAATAATATGTTTTTTTTTATATTAGCTTCATATTCGGTCCCACGGTGGGGCCTGACCGCAATAGGGAAGGTGCAATATTTTAATTTTTGCTTTCATTTGAAAGACTCGCATGTAGAATAGACCACGAAAGTAATTTAAAAAAATCCGTCTTGTGATAGCCGTGCGGACGCTGATTGTTGGATTAAAACAAGTTTCGTTTCACATTACTTCAAATCAACTTAAATAAAAACGTTTTTATTAACGCTATTATTTTATGTTTTTTCAACATTTTGGTTACAAAATAATGGTAAATTATAGCTGCATCTTCCCTATTGTGCGTGGAATACGCGGCAGCGACCCGTTTCTTAAGGCCGAAACGCACTGACACTGTGCGGACCCTTTCGTATTAGTTCGAACATTACAATCGGTACCGCCGCTGTGCCGCTCCGCCATCGCCACCGCTGTCAGTGCGTTCTGGCCTTTAATGTCAGTACCCACCAGAGATGTGCGTGGTAGCGCGTAAGAAAAACTCAAATAGCGTTGTTAGCCTCCATCACGCATCTCTTGATATTGGTGGTTTTTTTCCTCACACACCGCTCCGCTGCCTGGCACAGCTCTGGTGGGTACTCACCCTTATGCCTTGCCACTTGTTTTCTGGCCTAATAAATTTTAAATATAATTCCAGCACATGTAGTGTTATATGTTTGTATCTTGAAGTTAAAAATATAAATTATATAGTCTTTGGTTGTCGACTATTACTTATCAGCTACTCATTGAAATATAAAGATTTAATCGGATATATAGCGTATATTATTCAATTATGCATGCTGACGCTTTGAGTCTCAATTCCGAAAAAAGAAAAAAATGAATCGCCACGAGTAAGTTTTGAAGCCACGACCTCTGCATACCGTGCATTGCTCTGAACCAACTGAGCTACCGTGGACGGTACCTACTCATGGTGACGAATCTTTGAAATCCTAATTGCTTAGGGAGGCTCGTAGCGACATCTATCGCGAAGTTATTACAACTTCTTAAACGACGGCAAGCAGATGCATCAGCTTAGTAAAAAAAACTGTTCTGTTTCTTATGGAATGGAAATATTAACCCTTTTTTAAGCCGGTAGTTGAAATATGTCAATCTTTCTGACGAATTAAGATACATCTCATACATGTTTAGTTTATCAGTGTAAAAGGTTAAATATCACCAAGATGTATGAAGGCAATTCGAATAGAACAGCGCAAAAGATCAAAACTCTACAGTAGTTGATGTTTTCTTTCGTATATGATGCTGGCTGTACTAAGTAATATTATATATAGTAATATTATTTCACATTTTAATGAAAAAAATCGAGGTTTTCATCATGACATAACGTACTAGAGAGGTAGTTCTTTAATGTGTAATCGTTTAATAAACACAAAACATTCAGAATCTCGTGATTCAAAGGTTAAACACAGTAATGGTAAATGAATCACGCTCAATACAAAGAAACAAACATTTTAATACCTAATCTTAAAGAATCAGTCAAGTAATAGTTACCATAAAATAAAGCACCTCGTTGCATAAACGTAAAATAAACACTGCGACTTCTACACTATGCCGCTAGTGATAATTTGATTTCCTTTAAAATTTCTTCGTGGATGCTATTCCGGTTTTCTCTTGTTACCTGAAATGAGAAAGAAAACTTGCTTCAAACTTAAATTAGTGCAATACCAGGGCCGGCTCACTCCGTAATTTTGGTCGCGCCACTACAAACATGCCAGCCTACCGGCCCCAGGGGGTATGTTAGCACTGCTATGGCGCGCACGCGATAGAAAGGGATGGCCACGTTTAGGCGAACCTAAACAGGAGATTTGTTAACAGAGGACCCTGTACATAGTACTATTATTTATTCTGTGGCAATCCGAACACTGTTTATTGCATACCTCTCGAAAATAAAAAATTAACTACACTCGCGGGCAAAGAATACGGGTCGGTAAAATACCGTCATATTTCCTAAAATAGTGCGTAAGAGGTTGTACAGTTAATCGTGTCATGATCTTTATTTAATTTTACATATAAACTGCTAATAACAGTAAAAAATATAACGTTACCAGGTTTAAATTGGACTCGTAAAAACCCATGAAAAAAAACAACGTTAACGGAGCGAGATATCGCAAAAATCGTGATTTTTGGATATCGATATTTTTGTGATAGGATCCAGGAAATTGTTAATACAGTTGGGTATTGTAAAGAGTAGCATATTATGTAAATAAAACAAGTATTAAATATTATAAAAACCTATTGCAGTTATTTAATTTAGGGTGACCCGTATTTTTTGCCCGCGAGTGTATATAACTCTCGAAAATACAGATAAACGACCCGGGTGGCTACCGCTGGAAAAAAATTATCATATATTTTAATCCAGGCTACAAACTAAATTTCATCCAAATCAGTTGAGCCGTTTAAGCGTGATTGAGTAACAAACGGGTGCACTTTTGTTCACATAATTTTTAAGTCCTATTATTGGAACTCCTAAAATGTTTTTCATACCATTTTACACCATAATAATCATTATTCATAATAGTTTTTATTAATAACGATCGTAACACAGAACCATTCGAATTCATAATAACAATAATCATATTTTTTTCATATACTAATCGTATATACTATTCAGTCGTATTATTCAGTACAATATTTTGGCCACGCTCAGTGTAGGGTTCTAGGCTTGTGTAGTACATGTACTAAGATCTCAAATGTACTAGTTCCCGTCACTGTACTAGAACGAACTGCTCCGTAACGTTTCTGCTCATAGTTCATTTAGTTAGTACACTATGCGCTCGCTCGCTCGTGGACCGCAAGAGCGCAAGCACGAAAAGATACGATATACGATGATCCGTCCGGTCGACCGACCGAAACCGAACGTCTCCTAGCTCCCAGTGACCGCGTGAGTAGTACATTACGAGAGAGATGAAACGGAACCGCTCATGTCCGTGTCCGAACTACGGCGCGGCGGCGCGGGAAGAAGCGAGACGACTATATTTTGACCTGCCGTTTCTTGAGATATTCACTGTACTAGTGAACTAAAAGTCCGAACTAGTACCTTTGTACGATTGTACTAGTTCGGAGCGATCCGTTTAGTGAACGAGCACGCACAAGCCTATAGGGTTCCGTAGCCCGTTCCGTGAACCGAATGTATGAGCAAGAAAATTCAAATTCCCAAATCAAATCGACCATGTACTATAGACAGACGCAATACAAGCAATACTTAGCGAACAATTTTATTATTAGACAACGAACGACCAAAGACAATTCGAGCACGGTAAATTTTCGATCTAATGTATGGGTGCACCTGCTCCGATCCCATTAAATCAGGAAAAATCTTAACAGCGCCATGTACAATGTGAGCGTTCAGCGTACAGCGACATCTATCGGCAAATTAAGTAAACTATTGCGCGCGAGCTTAAAGTATGGAAGATGATTTTTATGGGATAATTCTTTATTGCGTGAACCGATTTTCACCGTTTTTTTTACTTTATTTGAAAGCACGTCATTTCAATATGATTTTGTAGAAATTACAGGTACAATTTAAAAATACAGGTACAATAAACACCTGCTTATACGGTTAAATTACAAACTTAGTTCAGAAATTATCTTGTAATTCTTTTCAAAAACTATTCAACCTATCAGTTCAAAATAATTTTCTTAGAAAGTTTTTATAAAGTCCTACTTTTGAGATTTTGTTCATATTTTTAAAACAGTTCAAAAGTTATCTCGGAAAATATTAACATTATCATAAAATGATTTTAGCAAACCCCTATTCATTTTTAAATACCTATCCAACAATATATCACACGTTAGGGTTGAAATGAAAAAAAAAACACCCCACGTTACGTATAGGGGAGGTACCCTAATAAAAAAAAAAACACTTTTTATTTTACCACTTTGTCGGCGTGATTGATATACATATTAGTACCAAATTTCAGCTTTCTAGTGCTAACTGTAACTGAGATTATCCGCGGACGGACGGACAGACAAAGCGAAACTATAAGGGTTCTAGTCGACTACGGAACCCTAAAAACGGCCTATACGCGATATGACATTTTATCTCGTTCCCACTTGTGGTATTGTCCATGCTTACATCTTTGTCACACATGTGTGTATGTGTGAGTCAATCCCTCTGTACTATCCCTTCTCTATGGCCCGCGAGATTGCTATCCCTCTCCGGTACTAAACAGAAGTCAGTAGTTCCCGACTGCATAGCGGACTGAACGGGACTACAATCTTTTAATTAACTATACGGAGTGTGAGGCTTTTTTGACCATGTTCATGTTTGCGAAAAGCACTGTACATACGTCGGCGTGAAAAGGGATTGGCAGCCTTGTATCCTTATCCATGTATATTCGAAGCTGAATTTCCGAAGCCACATAGACGTTCTTGCGGCTAGAGTACGTAAACTTATTTTTGTCTTTAAAAAGCTAAAAAGTGTTGCTAACAACGAACTGATATATTCACATTAACATCGGATATATTCGGCTTTGTGTCAATCTACAGGGTTGGGCAGATTAAGTGTCCTACTTTAAAATGTCCATAAAATGAAAACAACTCGATAGATTTAAAATATTTTTTAATAAATATATAAAACATTAACTGTAAATGATTAAATTAATTCATAAGTTCAAATCTCTCTCCATTTGCTTAATTTACTTTCCGCATTCTGCCATAGAAGGAGTTACACGCGGCACGCACTACCTCATCTGGAATATCGTTCCATATCTTCACTAATCGATCCTTGAATGAATTTAAATTCATGCCGTGTGTGCTCCCTAGCTTACTCAGCATAAATCCCCATATTGAGAAATCCAACGGATTCAAGTCTGGTGACGAAGAAGGCCATTCTTGCCAAGGTATAAAGTCTGTCAAATTCATTCGACACCAGTCTTGAGTGCGTTTGGCCTTGTGAGATGGAGCACTGTCTTGCTGAAAACAAAAATAATCACTCCCATATAACTTCCGGGCATTTTCTAGTAAATGACCCTGCAATACGTTCTGAATATAGTAATCTTGGTTGATTTTGACTCCTCGATCGATGAACACCAGTGGTAACTTCCCTCTAGGCGATATAGCACCCCAAACCATGACAGCCGACGCACTTTGAAATCGCTGGACAGCTAATTTGTCCACTGGTATGTCTCTCAATGATACGCCATACACACGGTCATTTTGTTGGTTGTGGCTATCTTCCAATTGAAACATTTTTTCATCCGAAAAAATAATGTCATCGCCGTCGTGCCATGCTGGAGCTCCTTGCATTTTGTAACTCTGGCTTTTTTCTGGGCGCCCGTTAGTCCGTGATTTTTTTGTTTTTTGTAGGCCTTCAATCCAAGATCCTGTCGCAATATACGACTCATGGATCGGCGGGATATTTTCATATCTTTCGCGAGTTTACTTGCACTCTGAGCCGGGTTTCGCCTAATACGCCCACGAACATTTTTAACAACTTTTTGGACACGGACAGATGGTTTGCGTCCAGGTTCGGGCCTGATTCGTGAAGACCCTGTTTCCTTGAATCGCTTGATTGTCCGCGATATGAACTTTATATTGATATTTAATTGTGTCAGCTTTCTTAATATCTCGCACGGGCGAACATTTTTCATGTGCAAATCGACAACGAGCTCACGTTTCGCGTCCATTGTTGAAAACAATAGAAAAACAAAAAAACATCAATTTGAAGTCTAGCGATCAAAAAGACGAATAAATTTTATTTTTAAAAACATGTATATGTGGTAAAAAAGTTGGATTATGTAAGAAAAAAAAAACGATATAAAGCTAGGACACTTAATGTGCCCAACCCTGTATACTAACATACTGTATAACTTCGTGGGGTGGGGCTGCGACGACCATTCTATTAACACTTGAACGTGCTCAAAGAGCCATTTTGAAAGTGGCTACCTTCCCTCCGTTTTATTTTCCGACCACGCGGACCACGGAATTGTACCAATCATGTAAAGTACTAACAGTTCGACAACTATTCATCAGGAGCGTAATTCTAAAACAGCACAAGTTGACTTGCTACAACCCTAACAGGCACCCCAAAAGACGGATGGATATAATTTTTAAGCAATTTCGCCCTAAACACGATTTTACTTTAAGGGTAGTGTGATACATTTTTTTTTTCCAACAATTAGTGTCAAAGTTGACTGACAATAATTTTATAAACCATAACTCGTCAAAACTTTTTTTTTTACTTAAGAATGTTTATTACTTTGATTTGTGGATGCGAATAATAGCACTGTTATTTGAGATTACATTATTAAAAAAATCACTGTAAAATTGTGAAAATTGTGATCACAGTACTTAGAATGCGACCAAGGGTGTCAAATTTTCAACTTTTTCGGAAAATGTCTATTACCGCTCGACTTAGTAACATGGTTTTTTATTCTTTTTTTTTTCATAACTGGTATACCTTGGCCTGTCACTCGGTACCAGGTTATCGTTGAGTTCCGGGACACCCTGTATATGTAAAACAAAGGCCATTTATGCCTACAGCACAGATTACAAATGTAACCTAGTTTAGGCAATAAACTTGTATATTGGTCCCCTAAGACCATTTCTTTCAGACGCATTGGCGTAGAATAATCCTGTTAGATATACGTTTTGTTGTTAATAACTAAATTAGATTATATCCACTTATTGTACTATTTTTTCCTAAATAAATCTTTTTAAAAATAAATCTTTTATATCTATTTAGTTGGCCGGCAATAGCTATTTTGCCAGCCTCTGCAGTAATGTTACTATTACGTAGGGTACTTACCACCCACAATTTCCCTTGTGTATTACTCCTAATGGACTCGATGAGCGGGTCCCCCTTCCTGACGGGGATGGTGGCCAGCACAAACGCAACAGAGCCTGGACTGAAGATTTCCTTCACCTTGGCTTTGAAAGGCGCGCTGAAGAACTCCATTTTTCCTATCTCGTCTATTACCAGGAGAGATGGTGATGATTGCTGAAATAACAAGCTTACATCAAAATTTAAAATGGTCAGACTGTAGCATGATATATGGTTGGCACATGCGTAAGTAGTAAGGATATGAGAGTTCTAACCCAGCGGATGCGGAAGCCAATCACAGAGCGGTATTTATGTGACGTAAACGTCATGTGGTTAGAATGAGTCGATCGTTTGACGTCACTTTGTGGTTAGGTTAGGTTCGTGATAGTGTATGTAAAAATCCGTGTTGACGCTACTGTTGAACTTGCCAAAAAAGTTCGTAAAAGAAATGTGAGATGAGTATTAAAACGCATTCTGACACATATATGATATGACAGCGGCGTCAGCGTCAGCGTCATCGTCGACGATAACGTTCTCAGTAGCGGTCACGTCATCGTCGGCGGTGATGGTGGGCCGTCCGCGAACACGTATTACGCTGGTATAGAAGAGGGTCTTGCATAATTCACGTCGATGTTTGCTACCCCGTCGAGAGTCGCCTTCGCAGTTTACTGCCTGTCAGGAGTTTGCCGCTATCCCCCCCTCAAGATGATTGGCACGCCAGCTTTAGCTACCCCCCCTCGAGATTGAATATTATAAAGAAAAAACTTATGCATTATGCATTATTATAAAGAAAAAATACAACGCTCTTTAGATCATATCATATATTTCTTTCAAAACATGCAACATTAAATTATAAACTTACAAAGCATAAGACGTTTCATATGATAAAAAAAATACGCTTTCAGATTATATTATACAAAAACATTTCGCTAAACAGTCTTATAATATCATATATTTCTTTCAAAGCATGTAACATTAGAGTGATATATCTAGGTGATATAACTGCTATACATGATGAACCCTAATTCATAAACTGAAATATGTGTTTCTATAACAGTATTTTAAGGCGAGTTCATTGCATTAACTCTAGAAGCAAACAATTAAATATTTTTAAATAGCAAAAACATCAACCTTATAGTCACCATATTCAAAAATACTTGATCAATAGCTTAAAGTGACAGTTTAACGTAGCAATTAGGGTAACCATGAGACTGAGTAAACTAAATTAATTTTTTTATTAACGAATTAACAAATAACGGTTACATGTTTTTTTTTGTCAGTTAACACGTACACATGTTTAAACTAAATTTAAACAGTAAGTAACACATATTTCAGTTCACGACTTATGATTCACCCTGTATGGAGAACGGAATAAACACAATGAAATATTCGCTATGCATTATAACGAGTTATAATAATCTTACAAAAGGTGAGAGGTTGAATACGATAAGTATCTCCTTGCATTACGGATTAAGTAGATAGTATAAATTTCAGCAAACCTTCATACATTATAAACTTACAAAGCATAATACGTTTCATATAATTAAAAAATACGTAATCAGATTATATTATAAAACGTTTCGCTTGAAAATCTTATAATCTAATATCACAGTTATATAAGGTTATATTTAAAAACATGAGGTAGACATTTGACTAGAGTATAGGAATCTTGTTTAGAACGGGAAGATAGTTTAACATCATATCAGATGGGAAAAGAGAGCGTTACACAAAACCGCTGCAAACAGTTTAACGTCTTATTTAGCTATCTCAGTTAGGACCGCAATATGTTCAGCCACAACAGTTACATTCGCATCTACCAGTGTTAGAACATAACAGACCTCCATACAAAACCACCGCAAAGAGCTTAACGTCTTATTTAGGATGGGAAGACAGTTTAACATCATATCGGATGAGAAAAGAGAGCGTTACACAAAACCGCTGCAAACAGTTTATCGTCTTATTTAGGACGGGAAGACAGTTTAACATCATATCGGATGAGAAAAGAGAGCGGAAGACCTCCACACAAAACCGGTGCAAACAGTTTAACGCCTTATTTATAGGACAGGAAGACAGTTTCACATACACAACCGAAGCTTCTAGCGACAGTGTAGCAACGAAAGTGCCAACTAGAAAAATCTGATAAAGAAGGCAGCAATCTACACACACGCGGGAAAAGAGAGCGGAAAACCTCTACACGAAACCGCAGCAAACAGTTTAACGTCTTATTTAGGACGGGAAGACAGTTTAACATCATATCGGATGGGAAAAGAGAGCGTTACACAAAACCGCCGCAAACAGTTTAACGTCTTATTTAGGACGGGAAGACAGTTTAACATCATATCGGATGAGAAAAGAGAGCAGAAGACCTCCACAGCACTCGTGGTGAGGACTGCGTTAAAGAGTTCAAAAGGTCTCCTTTCCTTTTAGAGTACTAGAAGGATAGGAGATCTGCATTGATAACACTGCAAATATACAGTAGAAGTTCATACTAGAACAAAGGTATACACACAGATGCATTTTGCAATAAATCGCGATACCGTTAAGTTGAAATGAGAGAGTGGAAGACCTCCACAAGAAACTTAAGAAACCGCAGTTTAGCGTCTTATCTAAGACGAGAAAACAGTTTAACATCATATCAGATGAGAAATAAAGTATAACATGTTATAAAACAACTTAAAAAGACAATATCAAAAAGTATAAGTATAACTATAACTGACCATCATTTAACATATAACAACTTGTAGTATATCAAAGTAAAATTCCTGAATGCTCCTCTCTCTACCTTCCATACGTAGCTGTAAAGAAAAGAAGATAGATATAAAACCTGATATTTTTGAAAAAGAATTACTAATAACTATAAAAAACATTATAGAAAATTTTATACACATTTATACTTACTTTTTATACAGCAATATATCGAGATAAACTTCACAACTGTTCTCCTCTTTATCTTTTCTCTCCATAGCTGTAAAGAAAAGAAGATAGATATAAAACAGAATTTAAAAAAGTACTAATAACTATAAAAAACATTATAGAAAATTTTATACGCATTTATACTTACTTTTTTATATAGCAATATATCGAGATAAACTTCTCAACTGTTCTACTCTTTGTCTTTACTCTCCATAGCTGTAAAGAAAAGAAGATAGATATAAACAGAATTTAAAAAATTACTAATAACTATAAAAAACATTATAGAAAATTGTATACACATTTATACTTACTTTTTTATATAGCAATATATCGAGATAAACTTCTCAACTGTTCTACTGTTTGTCTTTACTCTCCATAGCTGTAAAGAAAAGAAGATAGATATAAAAAACATAATTAAAAAATACTAATAACTATAAAAACATTATAGAAAACTTTATACGCATTTTATACTCACTTAGATAAGCAGGATTCGGAGCACTTCATAAATATCTCCCTCAGGCTTTTTTTCAATCATCACCCCGTACGCGGAACCAAATAAAATAATTATACAGGTGGGTGGTAGCCTGTACGTTATTAATAGTGTATGTTAAATAAGACGTTAAACTGTTTATAGCGACCGTTCTGTTTCTCACAATATAAACATAGGTCAATGCTAACCTATTATATTAATATTATATAGCAACATTAACCACACTCTTGGTACAATAAGGTCTAACGATAGTGTTAACATTTTTTTTTGGAAAGATGTACACTTCGATGAGAATAAGTTTGAATGAGGAACAAATGGCTGATCATGTTAAAGGAAACGTTGGAATGGCGATAACAATGATATTGGGTAATGCTTTTAGGGTTGACAGTTTACTGACTTATAAATTCATATACATATAACCTAGTTTTAGTATTAATTAACTTGAGTAGTAATAATGATGAGGATGCTGATTTCAAGTTATAGATGCAGCTAGATACGATGACGTATGCAATGTTGGAGAAGCGTAAAAAGCTTTTGAGTTGTATGTGTATGTGTATGTGTATAACATAACATAACAGTAGTTATGTCGTATAGTATATACCGGATGCGATATGATATTAAACTGTCTTCCCGTCCTAAATAAGACGTTAAACTGTTTGCTGCGGTTTCGTGTAGAGGTTTTCCGCTCTCTTTTCCCGCGTGTGTGTAGATAGCTGCCTTCTTTATCTGATTTTTCTAGTTGGCACTTTCGTTGCTACACTGTCGCTAGAAGCTTCGGTTGTGTATGTGAAACTGTCTTCCTGTCCTATAAATAAGGCGTTAAACTGTTTGCACCGGTTTTGTGTGGAGGTCTTCCGCTCTCTTTTCTCATCCGATATGATGTTAAACTGTCTTCCCGTCCTAAATAAGACGATAAACTGTTTGCAGCGGTTTTGTGTAACGCTCTCTTTTCTCATCCGATATGATGTTAAACTGTCTTCCCATCCTAAATAAGACGTTAAACTGTTTGCAGCGGTTTTGTGTAACGCTCTCTTTTCCCATCCGATATGATGTTAAACTATCTTCCCATCCTAAATAAGACGTTAAACTGTTTACAGCGGTCGTTCTGTATCTCGCGATATAAGCATAGGTTTATGTCTCGGTTCCATGAAGTATTTATCAATAATGGTTCCCACTTGCATAACTACGTCCGATCTCTGATATGATGTTAAACTGTCTTCTCGTCCTAGATAAGACGCTAAACTGTTTATTACTGTGGTTTCTTAAGTTTCTTGTGGAGGTCTTCCGCTCTCTGACATGTTCAACTTAACGGTATCGCGATTTATTGCAAAATGCATCTGTGTGTATACCTTTGTTCTAGTATGAACTTCTATTGTATATTTACAGTGTTATCAATGCAGATCTCCTATCCTTCTAGTACTCTAGAAGGAAAGGAGACCTTTTGAACTCTTTAACGCAGTCCTCACCACGAGTGCTGTGGAGGTCTTCTGCTCTCTTTTCTCATCCGATATGATGTTAAACTGTCTTCTCGTCCTAAATAAGACGTTAAACTGTTTGCAGCGGTTTTGTGTAACGCTCAATTTCCCCATCCGATATGATGTTAAACTGTCTTCCCGTCCTAAATAAGACGTTAAACTGTTTGCTGCGGTTTCGTGCAGAGGTTTTCCGCTTTCTTTATCCATTTTACATACTCAGCAAAAAGTTCAAGATTCACCTTCGCAGTGCTTCCTACCTCCTTATGTATACGTTTAATTCGTTCAACGCTACGTTTTTTCTGTTTGCAGCGGTTTTGTGTAACGCTCTCTTTTCTCATCCGATATGATGTTAAACTGTCTTCCCATCCTAAATAAGACGTTAAACTGTTTGCAGCGGTTTTGTGTAACGCTCTCTTTTCCCATCTGATATGATGTTAAACTGTCTTCCCATCCTAAATAAGACGTTAAACTGTTTACAGCGACCGTTATGTTTCTCGCGATATAAGCATAGGTTAGTCCTAACGAGGTCTTCCGCTCTCTTTTCCCATCCGATATGATGTTAAACTATCTTCCCGTCCTAAATAAGACGTTAAACTGTTTACGGTGGTTTTGTATGGAGGTCTGTTATGTTCTAACACTGGTAGATGCGAATGTAACTGTTATGGCTGAACATATTGCGGTCCTAACTGAGATAGCTAAATAAGACGTTAAACTGTTTGCAGCGGTTTTGTGTAACGCTCTCTTTTCCCATCTGATATGATGTTAAACTATCTTCCCGTTCTAAACAAGATTCCTATACTGTAGTCAAATGTCTACCTCATGTTTTTAAATATAACCTTATATAACTGTGATATTAGATTATAAGATTTTCAAGCGAAATGTTTTATAATATAATCTGATTACGTATTTTTTAATTATATGAAACGTATTATGCTTTGTAAGTTTATAATGTATGAAGGTTTGCTGAAATGTATACTATCTATCTAATCCGTAATGCAAGGAGATACTTATCGTATTCAACCTCTCACCTTTTGTAAGATTATTATAACTCGTTATAATGCATAGCGAATATTTCATTGTGTTTATTCCGTTCTCCATACAGGGTGAATCATAAGTCGTGAACTGAAATATGTGTTACTTACTGTTTAAATTTAGTTTAAACATGTGTACGTGTTAACTGACAAAAAAAACATGTAACCGTTTTTTGTTAATTCGTTAATAAAAAAATTAATTTAGTTTACTCAGTCTCATGGTTACCCTAATTGCTACGTTAAACTGTCACTTTAAGCTATTGATCAAGTATTGTTGAATATGGTGACTATAAGGTTGATGTTTTTGCTATTTAAAAATATTTAATTGTTTGCTTCTAGAGTTAATGCAATGAACTCGCCTTAAAATACTGTTATAGAAACATATATTTCAGTTTATGAATTAGGGTTCATCATGTATAGCAGTTATATCACCTAGATATATCACTCTAATGTTACATGCTTTGAAAGAAATATATGATATTATAAGACTGCTTAGCGAAATGTTTTTGTATAATATAATCTGAAAGCGTATTTTTTTAATCATATGAAACGTCTTATGCTTTGTAAGTTTATAATCTAATGTTGCATGTTTTGAAAGAAATATATGATATGATCTAAAGAGCGTTGTATGTTTTCTTTATAATAATACATAATGCATAAGTTTTTTCTTTATAATATTCAATCTCGAGGGGGGGTAGCTAACGCAGGCGTGCCAATCATCTTGAGGGGGGATAGCGGCAAACTCCTGACAGGCAGTAAACTGCGAAGGCGACTCTCGACGGGGTAGCAAACATCGACGTGAATTATGCAAGACCCTCTTCTATACCAGCGTAATACGTGTTCGCGGACGGCCCACCGTCACCGCCGACGATGACGTGACCGCTACTGAGAACGTTATCGTCGACGATGACGCTGACGCTGACGCCGCTGTCATATATGAGGCCGTATCCGAATGCGTTTTCATACTCATCTCACATTTCTTTTACGAACTTTTTTGGCAAGTTCAACAGTAGCGTCAACACGGATTTTTACATACACTATCACGAACCTAACGTAACCACAAAGTGACGTCAAACGATCGACTCATTCTAACCACATGACGTTTACGTCACATAAATACCGCTCTGTGATTGGCTTCCGCATCCGCTGGGTTAGAACTCTCATATCCTTACTACTTGCGTAAAAGCCCAGGGAAAAAACAAATGTTTGAGTAATAAATCTGGCCGACTTTTTATAAAACTGTCATTGAAATTGGAATCTTCTAGAGGTATACCTTGGACGATAGAATTGGTTTTTGAATGGACTAGTCTGATGCAATTCGGCCAACTCAAATGACCTCAATAGGGGTAGACACTAAAAAAAAAATCAATAATGTCAAATTTTAACTCAAAAGGATTAAAAAATAGTCAAATGGAGAAAAAATCAACGCAAAAGGTTAAATAATCACGAAGTTATATTATACCTAAGTTTCAAAGTTTTAAGAAGGGGTATGTTCTGTCCCTTTTTCGCAAAACGCAACTTCGTGTGAAACGATGACGCTGGAAGATTGTGACATCACTAATAGGCGGCAATGTGCCGTGCCCATCGTGTTCGGCGCCGCCGTCGACGCGGCCCCCCCGGTAGCATCCCGTAACGTGACGTCACACACTGTTTGCGTTTTCTCTCTCTAACAAGCAATATTAAAACGGTTGTAGCTTCGTAATTCTTTGAGATATCTGAATGGGATTTTCCTTCTTTTGGAGTAACAATAATTTTCGAGTCTACACCCCTTTTACATATACCAAAGCTACAATGAGCGTCCCATCAACCAGCAGGTCAAATGCCGCTAATGGAACTGGATTGGCCAGATTCAGATTCAGATTTATTTATTTTACAGGTCAAGTAGGTATACAATTTCAAATATAAAATTGATACATACAACCTATGTTACTTAAGTTGAAATAAAATTAGTGAGCCAATTATGGATAAAATAACAATTAAAATTTAAATAACAATTACAATGATTCATTAGAAAAATTAAGGACAATGATCATAACATAAGAATTAATTAGTATTTACAGCGTAAAAAACTTTGTCAGGTAGGTCCTTGGGGAAACTCATCAACACTGTAGCATGCTTGCTGTTCGAGGAATGCTTTCATTTCTTGTTCTCAACTGACTTTATTTCAAGTGGGATCTTATTATAGATCTTAGGCCCTATGACACTCAGCGACTTTCGGAGCTTGGCAAGTCGTTTTACTGGAGCGATCAGCAAAGGTTGCCTACGACTCTCAGCTCCTCCTCTACAGTTTGTATTGTATTTAGACAGATTGCATCACGCCACACGCTCCGAAGAGATAGAGAGAGTCCAGTAAATGAACTGACAACTCGTATGGAAAAAATGTCAATTTTGGAAATAATTTATAATAGCTTACTTTTTATGTGTAACGGATATATTATCAATTAAATACTTACCCAGCGACAAAATCCGACAAAATTTCAGACATCAAAAAAATGATAAATTAACTAACTTCTGAAAAGTCAGAAAAAATATTAATAAATATTTTTGTCTTTATTTTGGTTTATTTACATTTGCTCTATAATATTCTAGATAAATCGTATAAAAAAAGACAATGCATGCTTCATTGAAATCTACATAATTACTTCCGGGTGGAAAGTTTGTCGGATTCTTGAATATATCATCTTAGAATAACATTTTCAAATGAAATCAACAAAAAAAAAGCTATTATAAATTAATGTTTTTCAAAACCGTATTTTTCCTGGAGTAAGACCCTGATCATATACCGAGGCAAGCCTTGGACTGGAATCCCCAAGGCAAGCGCAAACGTAGCCGTCCTAAGCAGACCAGCACGTCTATCATGAGACGGCCGCGACATATTCTCGATTTTTCTCGTTCTAATGTTCTAAAACCGGCCAAGTGCGTGTCGGGCCACGCGCAGTGTAGGGTTCCGTAGTTGCCTGTCTGTCTTAGTTGCATCGACGTGCGGTGTGGTTGCGTCGGCCGAATTTGTACGAAAATTGGCCTTTTCAATTACATACATATTAAGTCGACTATTACTCGGTAACTACTTATGCCTACTTGTTCGTGATAGTTTTCCTTTTAAATTCATTTTATGACTCGAACTAAAATTAGGGCTTTAAAGCCCAATATCTCGCAATCGAATTACTGATTTGAAAAATGGTTTAGAAAACCCATAATATTTTTGAACGAGCTATCCAACGATACCCCACACCATGGTTTTGACGAGAAAAAAAATTAGGGGATGTAATTTGATGATGCTTTAGGAGTAGGGGAGGTTAAAAAAAACCTTTTTCAAAATTGTATTGTTGTACTGTTTTGTCGGCGTGATTGATTCATATACCCATGCCGAATCACAGTTTTCTAGTAGTAATGGTTACTGAGCTAAGCCGAAGACGGACAGACAGACAGACAGACGGACATGGCGAAACTATAAGGGTTCCATGTTGACTACGCAACCCTAATAAAAGAGAGGCTCAAGTGTTCTAATAAGAGACGGATAGTGCGAGAAAAATCGAGAGCTCGCGCGCCGTCTCATGATAGCCGTGCTGGCGGCGGACGATCAGTGCAGAAGCGAAAGCAATAAAGAAGACCTGGGATGTTATTTTTTACGCGCTCAATCGCTCATGCGCCTCACCCCACCCATCACGCCTACTACCCATCCGAAACTAGACCTCTACCTCTATGGGAATAATGGCATCCGCCATATCGGACGGTCGGAAATTAGATTATGTTCCCACAAACTATAAAATAAATAAATAAAAACATTTCGTAAAAAACTTTCTACACGCTCTGTTATAGGATCACTCATGGAGGTATCGAGTTGAAATGAAAACCATATACTCAGGTTTAGTCCCTTGAAGCTGTGAAAAAATCAAACTCCTAATTTAACGTAAAAAAGATACGGCCGTTTATGCCGCAAAAACGTATATTTCGACACTGTCAAGGTAATCAAAATTTATAGGGTACTTTCCGTTGGCCTAGCCTAACCATAAAAGTAATTCAGTAAGCCGTAAAATGAGAACTAAACTACGTTTGTATGAAGAGCCGAGCGTTCTGGCGACTCTTAAATTGAGACACGTATATTTGCAGTATACTAAATGTACAATAGTACATAATACATTAATAAAAGGCAAGGTGTTTAGTCTGATTTATTATTACTCTTTGTCCATTAACAGCAAGTCAAGTGACAGCGGGATGGTATGATAATTTCTGCGAGCGAAACAGAGACAAGTATATGTTCCTCTGCATCGTACGTTACGACACATTTACTTGTCTCTGTTTCGCTCCCGGAATTAATCATACCGTCCTGCTTTCATTTGACATTTATTATTAGTGTGAATTGCAATTGCTCTTTGATGTGTGCATAAGCCTGGCCGTTTTTAAAGACTGTATTTCGTATAGACAACATATCTACCTTTTTTTTTTTATTACATCATTGCTAGCATCATTCAACTTTCAAATTGCAAATTGTAGTAATGCTACTTCGTACCTATTTTTCCTGGGTTTGGATCAGACACAGTAGGCGAAAACTCAGATATTTGATAAAAAATACCTCTTTCAGAACTCTATACTATCTCCATACCAAATTTCATCTAAATAAGTTGGTGGACGCTGGGGTCACAGGACCGGTCGTTGTGGCACTCTTTGGGGGAGGCCTATTTCCAACATTGGACATCTTTCGGCTGATATGATGATAACGGTGATGATGAAGTTCAATGGTTCAAACTCAAACTACATAATAAAAAATAAAAAAAATAAAAAAATCGTGAATAATAAAAAAAAAAACATACGCTGCTGTACGGTAAAACACAATGCGAGTTTTACCGTACGCCCAGCGTGCAGTAAAACTCGCATTATGGCGAGGTGTGACATAAAAGTAATGTAATAATGTTGATGGAGGAAATAGGAAGGTAAGTGTAGGTTTATTTAATATAATATTATATATTCATTGAGTTTTCCAAATGTGTGACGTGTGACTAATTGTTTTTTTTTTTTCTTAATTTATAGAGCTTTTTTGCTTCAGCTTCAGGCCAATAGGTAACACTGAAGAGATAAAAGGTATTTCATTTCTTGATAAGTGTGTTTGAAAATTGAGAGCAATAACTTTCAGATTTATTCTATACAGAGTAGGTAGACTTGAGTTGGCTAATTTGCATCAAGCTAGTTCATCCAAAGAGCAACTCTACCGTCAATGGTAGAAGATTCAAATTTCAATGAGTCTTATAAAAAGTCAGCCACGTTAAATATGAAAATTATTATGGATTTTAAAATTTTGGACTTTATTTCCAACATGTTTTATTCTTTGAAATTTTTAAACTTAATTTGATAGCCACTACAACATTTGGCCAGGCCTCCCCCAAAGAGTGCCACAATGACCGGTCCTACGCCACCCGCATCCAGCGGACCCGCGATTTTTACCAGGTAATGCAAATGTTGGACTGCATTATCATGTATAAATTAGGTCAAAAAAAAACACATTCAATTACAATAGGTACCTGCCTTTCTCATGCTATACAGGGCAATACTTTCAAACTCTGGCACCAAGACTCCATATTTTCCAACATTGTGCTTCACTGGTTCCGTCAATAGGCTCTGTTCTCGCGCTAAACGCCCTCGCTCCCCTTCCAAAGTCACCACATCGAACCCCATTCGTACTCTATCCTTTCTAACCTCTTCGGTGTAGAAGCCAGATGCGTGTACACCTGACTGTTGGATTGATTCACATAGCTTCTTCGTTAGTGTCGTTTTGCCAACACCTGTAAAAAGATTCTAGTTAGTAATTGGTAGAAAGTCAGCGACTAAATTTGGGGTTATCAATGTTTCGAACCAGGTTCGCCGGTTAGAATGAAGTATTTTAATTTATTTGCCATATCCATTAAACGGTTCTCTGCGGTCTAAAATAAATATATTGCAGTAATAATGTTAAGCCGTCGACTTAATTATTTTTAAGAAAAACATGAAAAACTTTGTTTACATTACATCAAATAAGAAACACGTTTCGTTTCGCTTTAGGTTTTTATTGTTTAAACTGTACCTGTCAAACATTTATAAAAACGATTCAACCATCTGCTATCCACTTTTATTAGAATCAAATTAGAATGAAATGATTCTATAGATTGGATACAATAAAAAAAAACATACGCAATCAATAGCAAAATCTTGAAATGATTTACATTTTTTATTATATCATCAGAAACAGTGACACGTGCGTAGAACGAATTTAATATTTATTTTAAAACACCTTCCTTCTCTTTATCTTATCTCTCCCGTACTGAAGACATGGCAGTATGGCCTCTGGTCCTTAGCCTGTGCTGATGGACGAAAAAAAAAAAATTATCTCTCCCGTTCTCTGTCATTTTGACACATCACATTCGTATTTTTTGTTCTTATCACTTTATCAGTTCCAAAGTTCAACGAAGTTCACTTATTGCTTCATTTATCGGCTCATTTCATTTATAGTAGCTGGTAGGAATAGATTAGACAGTATTACATGAAAATGGCTTCCACTGGTGCTATAACACGCGTTTTGCTTGGCAAGAAAGTTCTCAACTCAGGCCGCTTCGTTGCGGCAGCAAATACCGGTTTGGTGAAGTTTTACAGCGCAGGTAAATGATTTGAATATTAATTAGGTACTTGGTAGGTAGACACTGGCTATTAGTAAGGCGTATATATTAAAATCACATTGTATTTGTTGGCTTACCTCCTATTTTTCAATGCTGAATATCGTCTCCAACACGCATATGGCATCAAATTATTTTTATCAGACTTTTTAGCCCCAATCTTACATTTAACTAAAATATAACAGACGCCGCCACAGGAATATGTTGGAGAGAGGAGGAATTTAAGAATATTACTCTAAAATATAACACAGTATCCCATCCTATTAGAAATGCTTTATAACACAGCTGTCTCGCGGTGATATAGACTATCCACCTCTTGGTAATTAGATCACTTAGATAGAGACCAATCTCTTCTTGTCTTATGCTAGCCATGTAGATGTAGGTACATGTTAAATCAATAGATTGAATTGATGCAACCACTCAATTGGCAATAATTGTCCTGGATTGGGACATATCATATGTCTTGCTTCATTGTTTCTAATAATAAGCACTGGGCATGGACCTCTTGTATAAATTAAACAATTAATATAAACTATTCTTTTGTTTTAATATCATCAAATAACCACATACATTTAAGAGTAGGGCTGCCTCCTTGATTTCCTGATAAAACATTACTGCTGCCTTTTGCTTGTTTATTTTTATGTAGTAAGTCTTTTCCACACTTAACATGCTTATCAAAATACAATTGGTCCCTAACTGCCATTACAAATCCTTCAATAATGGATTGGCAACACATCTGGGATAATATTGTTGCGCTGTTGCAGGGATTTCAATCTTCTCCAAATTCTTCAAGAATTTAAAAGTTAGATATGGGATAGAGGTGACTATATAATTGACCTTACTGCAGATATCATATTATTAGTATATTACTATCTATGATATCATAAACCCTTAAATAAATAAAGCCATAACTGTTATAAAATTATCATAGATCATTATGGCTTATTTGAATGGAATAAAGTCTAAATTAGGTTGACAATTGAGACCTTGACTCATAAAATTTTAAGGTATTGTTTTTAATGTTTATCTTATCTGGTCATGAAATGAAACAGCAGTCTTTCTGTAGTATTATTACTATGAAGCTTATGTAACCAAATGTGGGTGTGTAGAGCACATGGTAATTAATTCTTAAACTGTAGATAATTTTAGCAAGATATTATATCTTTGTATAACAAGTAGGGGATTTAAAAAAAAATATTTTTTCACACCTTTCATTCGGAAGAGTAAGTTTTGATCCACAATGAGAGGGATCAAGATGCTACTTTTCTGATCAAGCGACTTTTTTAATTTATTCATTGGCATGTAGCATTTACGCAATGTGCCAATTGAACACAGATCTTAATACAAATACAAATAGTTTATTTCTTAAAAACATAGCCTATTACAATTATGCTGACCCCCACACTAGGCATTGCCTGTCCCGTGGGAGATAAGTATAGCTACTAATACGGTTAACTTAATATATTTAACGGCTACTGGCAACAATGTAAATAAAAATTTGAATTTTAAGTACTATGTAAACAGTGCGCTCATTTTAAAAACAAAGACATTTAATATTATAAAATAATTGAAAAATTTGTAATAAAAATAAAGAAAAATTGTTAAAACTTGTTAAGCAATTTTAACAGCATCTTTTTTAAATTTCTTTATAGTTGGTGTGAAAAATAGTATGTGTCACTCAGTAGCAAAATTATCTTCGTCTCAGGTGTTAACACTTGTATGCCTCACTACGCTCAGAATTCAATACACCTTTGCTCCCTTCCCTTGTGACACAAGTAACTATAGTTCTCTCACTGCCTTTTTTTGTAACATGCATGTGTCAGTGATTGTTACATCTAGCATAAATCTGTTATTGCAAGCTATTCATGTAATTTATTATCGTTGGTGAGCCTAATAAATAAATAAACAATTCTTGCAGAAATTAACCTGGTTAGTCTGACCATGAACACTATATGAAAATGATGATATCATATTATGTACATACCTAGTTATCAGTGAGCAACGCGCATGCGAGACCCCTGGAGCGTCATGCGTCCGTAGGCTACGGTAACCGTTTACCATCAGGCTCGCTGTACGCTTGTTTACCACCAACATGGTATAAAAAAGTAAACTAAATTAGCCTTCCTACGACAATGGTTGAAGCCACACCATTGCTTCATACATATATGATAAGTAACTTCCTAACCACAAAAACCATCCAAATATGATTTTGCATTAGGTACACCAATAGCATTCACATCGTTTCAGCCTTTTTAGAGGGATTAAACTGAAACAACGCAATGTATGTACATACTTATTGCGAAGAGTAGGAAATTTTGTCCACAATTTTTTGTAGGTGTGGCACTGTGATGGTCAAAAGTGTTGTTTGACGGCACAATTGTGGTTTGGCTCCTCCATACATTTTAAGTAGCGCGAAAGTCGCTCGACAGAAGCGCGACTGCAGCGCTCCGAGCTAGCGGTGGCAGATACGCCGCATAGTTGCGGGCGATTAGTCGGCGTTAGATCAGTGTTGCGAGCGCATGTGTAAGTTCAACGCGCGTCTGCAGCCTAGTAGTGAAACGCGGCTGTTGCTAGCGACGGCGTCGCGACTTAACCGCGCTACAGCCGTTGTAATGTGAAGGGATTCGCAGCGCTTCAGTCGCGCGACAAAAACACCTATATGTGAACGCACTAAAACCCAAGATAATACTCAAATGTTTTTTTTTTTCATAGTACTATTTTTACTGTGTCATGATTAGCAATCGATTATAGGTTTCATCAATGTCCAACTATTGTTTTTCTCACCTTCACCTAATGCTTTCAGCTCCAGCATACGAAAACATCAAGACTGAAGTGGTGGGCGCCAAGAAGAATGTTGGTTTGATCCAACTGCACCGGCCCAAGGCGTTGAACGCGCTATGCAAGCCACTGTTCCAGGAGCTAGGACAGGCAGTGCGCGACTTCGACGCGGACGAGTCCATCGCAGCTATCGTGGTCACTGGTAGGTAACTATAGTATAGTACATGTAGAAAGTTGGATGGATGTTGCACCGACCCAAGGCGCTGAACGCACTATGCAAGCCACTGTTCCAAGACCTTGAACAGGCCGTGCGCGACTTCGAAGCGGACCAGTTCATCGGAGCCATTGTGGTCACTGGAAACTATAGTATAGCTGTTCCGAGAGCTAAGGCCGTCTGCAACTGGTACAGCATTTTGCACCTGCCAGCTCTTCTTAATTTACATTTACACCGTTGTTGGTGTGCGCTGGCGGACTTAGCCCTCCGAGCCCGCGCGAGTTTGTGCCTGCGGTGTGAATATACCGCGTTGCTACCGCCTCGCGCCGCGAACGCCCCGCGCTCAATGTATGGAGGCCATGAGATGTACCTCGGACACGAGGAACCGTTAATTTGTCGGTAGGAGATTCTTCTGGAGTTACTTAATTGTGATGTATAGTATACTTACTAAATATTTTTTTTATATTGTCTCTCTCCAGGCAACGAGAAAGCGTTTGCGGCCGGCGCCGACATCAAAGAAATGCAGAACAACACGTTCTCTGACAACGTGAAGGCTGGATTTCTACGCGAGTGGGAGGATGTGTCCAATTGCGGGAAACCCATCATCGCCGCCGTCAACGGGTTCGCTGTGAGTATACGAACCTTAGTGCAATGTCTTATGTTGTATTTTACATTTGTCTTTGGAGGATATTTGACATCTTCAGCCAGGAATTGTTGTTGTTGTTATAAACTGACATAGAGGGGATGCAGCCCAATCCGATAACTAGATACTAAACTATTAGGCTACATATTTCGCCGAGAACAGACAGACTTGGCGGAAGATAATAAGCAAAATTAAGATAAGCAAGAACTGTAGAATGCTAGACCGATTTAGACCGTGCCAAAGGAGGTAGTTCATTCTCATCATCAACATATCAACCGAAAGACGTCCACTGCTGGAATTTTCATTTATAATTCATTCACAAACTTAACAACGTTTCAAAAAGTTCAGAAGCAAAGATCAAACAACAAGTATTTGTCTCATTCCAGCTCGGAGGTGGTTGCGAACTGGCGATGCTCTGCGACATAATCTACGCCGGAGAGAAGGCCAAGTTCGGGCAGCCGGAGATCAACATCGGCACGATCCCCGGCGCCGGCGGCACGCAGCGGCTGCCGCGCTACGTCGGCAAGTCCAAGGCCATGGAGATCGTGCTCACCGGGAACTTCATCGACGCTCACGAGGCGGAGAAGATGGGTATGTTTTACATTTTTAGCCCACATTTAAGCAGGACAGACCTCTCTTCGATATTATAGCACACATTTCGGTTCTGAGCTCATGTTATCGTTGAAGTGATCTGAAATTTTCGGAATGACGTTTTTCACCTTGAAAAGATATGAACTAGTTTTTTTCAGGGGCACCCATCTGTTTACTGTTGCCGATCTAACGAGTTGGTTGACGACCGATGCTTCTTCTACCTTCTTCTTCTTCTTTTTACCTAGAAGTAGCCATGACGCCGTCAACATTTTAGTCCACCTACCGTCGCTCCTCCTTCCAACATGTATTAACTTAACCTTATTAGAGAGAGGGGTGCTCCATGGTTCACTGCCTGTGACTAGTTTTTTTTGCACGGATCTATTAGATTAACTACAACTTAGAAAACTTGAAAACTCCCGACATTTTCATTTCAAAGTCGAATATCTCAAAAACGGCTGACCAGATTTTCATGAAACATGGCTAAGAACACTCGGGATCACATCAGCTTTCGAATTAAAAAACGAATTCAAATCGATCCTTCCGTTTGGGAGCTACAATACCAGAGACAGATACACAGACACGTTAAACTTATAACACCCCTCTCTTTGCGTCGGGGGTTAAAAATAATAATCCATTGCCGTTCCTCAGGCTTGGTGAGCCGCGTGTTCCCCGCCGAAAAGCTTCTAGAAGAGACCATCAAACTCGCAGAGCGCATCGGCACACACTCGCCTCTCATCGTCAAGATGGCGAAGAAGGCCGTGAACCAGGCTTACGAAACCACTCTCAAGAGCGGACTTGAGTTCGAGAAACAGACCTTCTACGGCACTTTCGCCACGGTGAGTTATATTCTAGAATAGATCACCGATTGCGCTTATGCCGAACGAAAAATATACGTTATTACGTACCTCTCGCATTTTTGGCGGCAAGAGACGAATTATCAACATCGGTTTCGGTACCTGGCTGAAGATATTGATTTCACTAGTTTTCCTACTAATCGTGGCGCTAGGTATCCCTCATTCACATATACAAAATTGGATGAGGTAAAAGTTGATGAAAAAGCAGCCATCTGATCTTTCAACTGACTCGTATCTTAATTGGGATTGTACATTGTTCTATTTTAACTATAAACCAATTTGTATGTTCTATTTCAGGAGGACCGCAAAGAGGGTATGACTGCTTTCGTTGAAAAGAGACCACCCAACTTCAAGAACAACTAACTTTTTACTGAAATCATCGTTAAATCATGTAGGTCGTAAGAGAAAGTGCAATTAACTTGTTTCAAATCCAGTTGATATTGTTTAACCGTTTATGGAATATACAAATTTATTTTTAAACTTTGTATTTTTTTTATTTATGTTGGTTTTTTGTTTCAACCTTTAGAAAAATATAATGGAATCCTTAAAGGGGGTTCGACAGGTGTGCGGAAGGCGTGGGAAGGCTCTTTAGGCCACCTTCAGAGACGCAAACTTATGTGGCGGGTATTGTACACAATGGGCCGTAGCCATAGCCGCAGGACAGAACGCAGTTATAAAAGCAAGTCTTTCTCCCTTTAACGCATAGTTGCGTCCTGTATGATAGGCTTGGCCCATTATGTAGAGCAGCCTTAGGGGAATAAAGATAAGGCTGCTCTACGCATCTTGCATCTCATTCAATCGCATAACTGCGTCCTGTTCTGCGGCCTTTTTTCAAAATGTATTTCGCAGTGAAAAAATGGATCAATAATATTTAAAATGGCTTGTGCAAATTATTTTAACCGTCACTAATAAAACACGGCAAAATTAAAGACCCATGGTAGTTTTTTCAATACCATACTTGCAACACCAGGTGCTAAACTTCAAACTCTCCGAGTCAAATCATGGACAAATCAAATCGAGTCTATTCAACTTGGCAGCATAATCAAAAGTGAGAAATTATCGCAAACCGACGTGTTTTCACCTTGTAAATTAATAATTTACATACATAGCAAAGCAAGATGTATTTACAACTTTAGTTATAAGCGAAATTCCACCGCCAACGATCGTGTTTCGCGCGTGAAAATTGTAAAATTAGTTTCCATGTTTTGGGATCATGTTTACAGTAACAGGCATATCACGCAGGAGTTTGAAGACTTAGAAGTGCATAAAACCAGTGTGTCTGTATTCGTAGCGTTGTTTTACTTGGAAATGCTGTATATTCTGATTATGACGCTGTCGATATTGAACAGGCTGAATCAGAATATGCCGTCGTAAATCGTTGATTTCTCGTGTCCTCCTCAACCAACAGTAAGTTGTGATCATTTAGGTTAACCCTTTGCTGGTAGTGGTTGCGATTTTATTAAATGGGTTTAATGAACTTCTGTAAACTGTGTGTAACCAAAATAGAATACGTAGACATAGTTATCAATAGAAGTGAAGGGTCCAACACTGCTCAGGATTTCTAAAGTTACCTTCTTCTTTGAAGGAAAGCTTAACTTAAATTAACCATAACTAAAACTCCTGCAACTATGTTTTCCAGTTTATGAGATTGTAGTGCAATTGAGTGGTGTGGAAACCACATCACCACATGCTTAGGAGTTCCAGGAGAATAATTAAAACCAGTGTAATTTTATTTGAGGAGACATCTTATTTATCGCCTCTTGGTACAAAGCTTATGAGTAAGTGCTTAAAAAGTAATATCCTTTTATATATCACACATACAACAACGTAGGTTAGATGTGATACTCCGAAGATGGTGTCAGGAGCTATATTTACTTATGCTTGGCATTCTTCAACACCACAGAAATAAAAAAATATTTTAGAACATACTCATCCGATTAGAACCTTGGTGGGCCGAGTACTCATTTGACATGCTTAATTAAAATAACATATTTGTACACATACGGTATTGTTGCCCTTTTTGATAACCCTAATTTGTTTTTCACTACTACTAAAGGCTTTAGTAGTAGTGAAAAACAAATTAGGGTCATCAAGGGGGCTGCTTTTAGGGCTTTAGTCTAAAGCCCTAAAAGCAGCTTCTTCCCTTGACCGATCTTACATTTAGCTAATTCAAGTACCCCCAAATACTACTACTTTTAATTAAATACCAGGAATTAGGTTCCGCTTACAATGACTTCTTTATTTAAGGTTTTAATAGTAGCAGTTAAATACCTTAAGAGATTTATTCTATGCCTGTCAAAATCGAATAGCAAATATGCTATTCACTTCACTAGGGATGTTGTGCGGATGCGGATATTTCGAGGCTCACGTCCGGATGCGGAGTCGGGTCAAACAACGAAAAACGTAAATAAACAACGTCCTTATAGCAAACATATTGTGATGCGATTGATTTACAATTGTTGCCAAACCTAACGCATCACCTCAGCGAATGCGGCGAATCGTCGGATTACAGAAACGATACCTATGAAGATTCGTATTGACTAATGACAAAAACACCCGCGCAGCACGCGCCGTGTTGACCCTTTTTTGTCGTGACGTGTACGTGTACTACATCCGCATCCGCAAAAACTCCGCATCGATTATTGCGGATGCGGATGCTGATATTGAAAATTATGTGGGACATCGGCGGTTGCGAATGCGGATAAGCATTTCTGCAACATCCCTGCTTCCCATAGAAACATTCACCCCTCTATTTACTCCTTAAATGGATGATTTCCGGGATAAAAACTAACCTATGTCCTTCCCAAATCAATCTATCTCCGTAATGAATTCATCTAAATTGCTTCAGCGGTTTAATTGTGATAGGTTACGGATAGACAGACAGTTATACTTGAGATTATTTGAGTTGGCTGAATTGCATCAAAGTAGTCCATTCAAAAAGCAACTCTACCGTCCTAGGTACAAGGTTCCAATTCCAATGACAGTTTTATAAAAAGTCGGACAAAATAATCTCAACCATACTTTGGCATTTTAGCAAAATAACTACTACCTAGGAGGACCTCAGCATAACAAGAGTGAACCGTCACTATGGAGGTGAACTTTGGCCCGCACTTAAATGTTTGCCTATCTGATGTGGAAAACAAACATGACATGTCCTTGAAATAGCACAAAATTATTGTTGTTAACAAAAAAATACCACGTTGTAACCGACTTTTATAGAAAGATAAATGTATATTTGTGCACACAATGAACAAAAAATATACCGAAGTATTAAACCAACCTTTTTAGGGTTCCGTACCCATAGGGTAGAAAAGGGAACCTATTACTAAGACTTCGCTGTCTGTCCGTCTTTCCGTCCGTCTGTCTGTCACCAGGCTGTATCTCAAGAACCGCGATAGTCGACTGAGAGATAGTAGACTGTCTACAGTTGAAATTTTCACAGATGATATATTTCTGTTGCCGCTATAACTACAAATACTAAAAAATCGGACAAGTGCGAGTTGGAGTGGGGCTCCCATACAACAGACATGTTTTTTTCGCCGTTTTTATAGATAATGGTACGGAACCCTTCGTGCGCGAGTCCGACTCGCACTTGGCCGATTTTTATTTTTTGGACGGAGTGGAAATGCACTTACGCATCCCCCCTAGCCGGGGAAGCTAAAATGGGGGGGTATGTGGGACTCGCCCTCCAGCTATCAAGGGGGAGGGAGTCTACCCACTAAAACCACTTCGGCATTTCCGTCTCTGCCGTTAAGGGTCCTTACGCCTACAGACGAGCGTATTGTGCAAAATGCTTGCTTTTTATTTAAGAAATGATTAAGAGGTTTAAGAAATAATTATTACGTCATCAGTTTTTGAATAAATACCTACTAATAGTGACGTCGTAATCTTGAATGAAAAAGGAAGCATTTTGCAAAATACGCTTCCGCTTCTGCTTATGTAGGCGTAAGGCCTCTTAATGGGAGCGCTATGGGATAGGCTTGTGCGTGCTCGTTCACTAAACGGATCGCTCCGAACTAGTACAATCGTACAAAGGTACTGGTTCGGACTTTTAGTTCACTAGTACAGTACATATCTCAACAGACGGCAGGTCAAAATATAGTCGTCTCGCTTCTTCCCGTGCCGCCGCGCCGTAGTTCGCACACGGACATGAGCGGTTCCGATTCATTCCCTCTTGTACTGTACTGTGTACTACTCACTCGGTCACTAAGAGCTCGGAGACGTTCGGTTTCGGTCGGTCGATCGGACGGATCATCGTATATCGTATCTTTTCGTGCTTGCGCTCTTGCGGTCCGCGAGCGAGCGAGCGCGTAGTGTACTAACTAAATGAACTAAGAGCAGAAACGTTACGGAGCAGTTCGTTCTAGTACAGTGACGGGATCTAGTACATTTGAGATCTTAGTACATGTTAGTACATGTACTAAGATCTCAAATGTACTTGTGTAGTCACAAGCCTACTATGGGATCGCGAACATGTCACCACGACAAGTATTAAACCTACCTAACCTTACTTAAAATATTCCCTCAATTTTCAAATCTTACAAATATCTATAATGCGGTATGCAATACCCTATAAGAATATGCTTGGCTAAAAATCAAATTAATTATTTATGTCTCAGCTTCAGGCTTCATCGTGATGATAATGATAATGCCTCTCTGGTTATTTCATGTAAATCAGGCAATTAAATAAAAAAACCTGTAGTAGCCTAGTGGTTCAGGCATGCGCCTGTCAAACGGCGGTCGTGGGTTCGAATCCCGGCTAGTATCAATGAGCTTTTCTGAACGTACGTACGGAATTAGGACCGGTCATTGTGGCACTCTTTGGGGGACGCCTATGTCTCTCGGCTGATATGATGATGATGTATGGAATATCATTTGATATTCACTGTTAGTTTTTCGGTGAAGGAAAAACTATAATTATCAGTGATCGGAATTAGGTGAGCCAAAATACCTATTATTCGCAACAGGACATAATATAAAGTGGTTGCAACCGGGTAGGAAAACAGAATTTTCTCTTAAATACCGGGTATTCGTTATTTTTCCGGGTACTAGTCGTAATGTTCAACATATATGTTTTTACTAATAGTACGGGATTGTTTATGTTAGTTTGTAGTAAAAAGGGAAGGAAAAAGTATGAAATGGTTATAACTTTTAGATTAACATTAAACATCCCGTTCTATAAGTAAAAACATATATGTTGAACATTACGACTAGTACCCGGAAAAATAACGAATACCCGGTATTTAAGAGAAAATTCTGTTTTCCTACCCGGTTGCAACCACTTTATATTATGTCCTGTTGCGAATAATAGGTATTTTGGCTCACCTAATTCCGATCACTGATAATTATATTAAATAAAACGGCCAACAGATGTATGTGTGTTAAAATAAACGGGATTTTTGGGTCAGCCAGTGTATATAGACCAACTGCTTTTTGCAGATAATCAAGATAATGACAGCAAGCATTCAGGAGCGGTTGTACCTGTCGAAGGCGGACGACATATACGTCGAGCACGGTCCAGCATCGAAATTAAAGCAGCATCAAATTGATGCCATCCGACTGCTGTACTCGACTTTCAAAAAGGTAAATTTAAACTCTTTTGGCTCCTGGCAGCGGGAAGTAGTTTAACATATCGATAAAGCGGATCCCATTTTGTACACAAAGTTTCATGTCGTTTTGAAATGAGAACCAACCTACGTTTGTATGGAGAGTCAAGCGTCTTGGTGACCCTTAAATACGGCGCTGAAGGGGTTACGAATCATTAACATAAAGACTGTACACGATAAAATCCGGCCATGAATATTATGGTAAATCTTTTGAATCTTGTAAATCTTTGGAGCAGCTCTTCATTAAAATAGTTTTGTGGTTATCAAACTACATAATAAACATCCAAACATTATATAAAGTTAGGTCATCTACAGTGATCGGAATTAGGTGAGCCAAAATACCTATTATTCGCAACAGGACATAATATAAAGTGGTTGCAACCGGGTAGGAAAACAGAATTTTCTCTTAAATACCGGGTATTCGTTATTTTTCCGGGTACTAGTCGTAATGTTCAACATATATGTTTTTACTTATAGAACGGGATGTTTAATGTTAATCTAAAAGTTATAACCATTTCATACTTTTTCCTTCCCTTTTTACTACAAACTAACATAAACAATCCCGTACTATTAGTAAAAACATATATGTTGAACATTACGACTAGTACCCGGAAAAATAACGAATACCCGGTATTTAAGAGAAAATTCTGTTTTCCTACCCGGTTGCAACCACTTTATATTATGTCCTGTTGCGAATAATAGGTATTTTGGCTCACCTAATTCCGATCACTGTTCATAATATAATACAATATATATAATACAATGTATGTTTAACATTACGACTACTTATAGTACCCGGACAAATATCGATTACCCGGTGTTAAAGAAAAAAATATTTTTCTACCCGGTTGTATCCACTCTACATTATGTCCTGTTGCGAATAATAGGTATTTTGGCTCACCTAATTCCGATCACTGGTCATCTATGACTTAGAGAATTTTATATTCCACGGTACCTATATTTTCTTGCACACGGTATTCTGACAAGGTTTAGCAATTTTCCTGGTATTTATTTTCTCGTGCTTTGAATTTTATAAGCTTAAATATACCTCATTACATTTTATTTTTACAATAGTTAACATTTTTACAATTACATTTAGATCAAGACAGATCTGAGGTGTTTTAACTTTGGTCAATTTGGCTTTTTGACAAATTATTGCCTCCCATACAAAAACAACTTTCAGTGCTTTGACTAGAAAGCCTCTCCAACTACCTAAGATGGAAAATAGATTCAAAACGTACTTTTTTGGTAAGATAACATTCTAATGAGCATATTAATGATTATGAAAATATAATTACCTTTGTGGCATTGTAGTAGGAAGTGAGTATAGATTATCAAAAAACGATGCTCAAACATTTAAAGGTATAGTGGAGTATTTTCGACGAAAACTCACAGAAGCTAATACATTGTAATTTGAATTTATTTGAATTATATTTGCCAGTAGTTACAGATTATTAAAATAAAATAAGTGCTTGAATATGTGCATTCGGTGAAAATGTATACCATATCATGCATGGCCGGATTTTATCGTGTACAGTCTTTAACATACATAACATAACATAATTTATTGATAAAACATAGTGCATCAGTTCTACTATAGACTAGGAGCTTAGTATTAAAGGCAAATAACACGTGCTGAGCTAGGATACCCTGTTTCAGGCAAAAAAAGAACTAACAATTGAAAATTAAGTTATTCATAACATAATATAATACAATATAAGGGGGCGACCACACCGGTGCTTAACGCTGCGTATACGCGTTGACGTGTCGTATGCGTCACGTATTCTTCATACATTTTGCTGCGTTTTACGATGCGTTAGCGTATTTTGAGCAGCGGTGTGGTCGCACCTTAATATGTATAATACCTATATCATTCGTTCATTAGGTTAGAGTCGAAGCTCTCGCTTGCTCTAAAGTACGAACGAGGGGTCATTTATGGATAGCTGGCTTCTGCCCGCGACTCCGTCCGCGTGGAACTCGTTTATATCGTAACTCCATACAAACTTTTCGCTTTAAGAACTATCCTATGTCATGTCCTTCCCCGAGACTTAAACTATTTCTATACCAATTTTCATCTAAATCGGTCCAGCGGTTTAAGCGCGAAGAGGTAACAGACAGACAGACAAACAAAATCGCATGTATTCAAGGTGCGTACGTATTTGAGCAAACTCGGGCTGTGGCACTAATATTGCTCTAATTTGTACGCGCGCACGCATTGTGCGCGAGCAGCCCAGAGGCAGTCTTTTCACCGTGTTTAAATACGCCTCAGTGTGCCTGCCTCGCGTAATTTGTACGTACAATTATTGATACAAATAAAAGAAAAAGGTGTTGTTGGGCCCGAAATCAATCGGATGTAATCGTGTCGCCGGCGCCGCTGTTTAGACGCGCAGTCAGGCTCGCCGCGAGCACGCTGCTTCGCCCGCGCATGTTTATGTGCAACTATTTGGCTCGTGAGCAACACGCCGCGCGGGGCGAGCATGCTTCAGGCTGTGTCGCTCAAATTCGTACGCACCTTTAAACAGTAGATATACGCACTGCCGAAGGACAAATCAAGTGGAAAGCGATCGCCCGAGAAGTAATTTGTGGAGGTCACAATCCTCAGCAATGAGGAATGCGACTCAAGGAAGAGGACGCATACACACCATCAAAACCGAGTTGTTTTATTTCTAGAAAAGAGGCGGGGTGATTCTCAACGACCCCAGCGGTTACGGGAAGACGGTGGTGGTGGTGCTGTTTCTGCAGGCGCTGCGGAAATTACTACCCTCGCCCGCGCTCGTGCTATGCCGCCCTGCGGAGTTGCAGCACTGGCGGAACCACTTTCAAACTTGGGCCACCACGGACGGTCAGTAACTATAAAGACACTGGTAGATAATACAATCATTAATTATGATATGAGGTCTTCTTCTTATGTTTTTTTTAAAAAATGGCTTCATTTTAAGTTAAGATTTTTTCGCCAATGTCAAGTTTGCTTATAAAGCGACGTTGTTCGGTAGTTTGGTCAGTCGTCAATAATGCAGTCAAAGTCAGACGCTCCGCTTAAGAAGCAAGGCGTCCACCGCTGACCGCATCTCCGACGAAAGACCGACATCCACTAGATTAAGTTCAACCACTTAAACCTTTGAAAGCCAATATTAAATATTTCCGTGGCAGGATCAGGGTTACTGGCAACTACGCCAAAGTGATCGTATTTGTTCTCTTGTAACAATGATATTGACGTGACAATGTCTTGATTGGCGGCGAAAATGTTAAAACTAGTTCGTATCGCTACAATTGAGTAACCTGGGCTGTGATTCCATCCACTATTATTGACGGAAGGAATATTGTCAAAATGAATCCTTACTTTCATGTCCGAAAATGTTAGAAAATCATAATAGAGATATGAGATCAGACATGAAAGTGGGGATATGTCCACTTCTATATATTATCGATCGCAGATGAAATGGCGGCTCTGCTTAAATAATATAGGTACATAATTGTAATAGTTACTTTACAACTAGTTCACATTCTTCAATATGATGTTACAAAACAATTTCTGGTAGACAAAAAAAAACATAATATTATAGTATTTACTACTTTAGCACAAAGAACAAGCTATTGTATGTACCACTAGGCAGTTCAAGCATGACGCTGTCAAATGGTTAGCGTGGGGACCACTGTTAGGTACATGAGACGAGGCCTGTGCCCAGCAGTCGGGTTTACAATACGATAGTATATAATTACCCGGTCCCCAATCGGCCATTTAACACTTTGCACGCCGACGTTATAATCCAATGCCGCAGTCCGACAGCCTATCACGAGCTCCACGCGTGATGCTCTTGCACCCAAGTTTTTAAAGCGTCATGAGTGGTTCGCCGGCGTTTTTCGGTGATATTTTAAGATTTATAAAAAAATAATTAGCGTATATATAGGAACCATTCTTTTTGTATTTGGAAGGTGATTTAATATATTTTAAGGATAAAAATAAATCAATGCCGGCACATCCGCATGCTGGACCGATTCCATCTCCGATGTCTGCGGAAAATACTTAACATCCGGTGGTCCGACCGCGTGCGGAACACCGATGTGCTGCGGAGAGCCAATGCCAGTGGCATTGAGGCTTACCTTATGCGGCGACAGCTTCGGTGGTGTGGACACGTGTCACGTATGGCGGAACAGCGAGTGGCGAAGCGCATCTTTTATTCGGAACTTGAGGAGGGCAAGCGAAAGCATGGCGGACAACTCCTTAGGTATAAAGATATGCTGAAGCGGCACATGAAAAAGTGCCGGATTGAGCCCTCGCTGTGGGAGAAGGAAGCTGCCACAAGACTGGAGTGGCGACAGCTTGTGAAATCAAAAGTATTTGATTTTGAGACTGAGCGGCGCTCTGATCTAGACTCGAAGCGCGATACACTGAAAGCCAGACCACCTGCGGCAATCAATTATAACTATGTCGATGGTGTACTCATATGCCCGCAGTGCGCGAGGACCTTCACGAAGAAGATTGGCTACATAAGTCACATGCGAGCACACGACCGTCGACAGCACATTTGAACGCAGTCGCTATGGCCGAAATCGGCCGGGAACTCATCATCATCATCATCATTATTTTAAAACTATCGTAGTGTGAACACATTTTTTGAAAAAACAATAGTGTCCACGTAGCGAGCCCGCGGCGCACTGGCGAGGCAGCGCGGGCCGACGCATCGTCACGCCACCTCCAGCCACATTCGTTAATGAATTGTATGTGTGCGTGTAGCTAAATCGTTCCTCTACGAGTATACGTTGCTATCAAGCGGATCACGAACTGTGTTCGTTATTTTGATACAAACAGCATGGAATCTGATCACGAGTACTTTTCGTCATCCGCGACTTTAAGAAAAAAAGTGTAACGAGTGGTATTCGTGATCGGCGAATTACGCGTGGCAGTTATTTAAATGGCCGGCGAAATGGCGGCAAAACTGCGTACCGAATGGTCCTCGTGAACGGCGTGCAAAGTGTTAATATTAACAAGGTATTATCTGTGGCCCGTTTGGTCAAAAGGCCAGTTATTGGTTGAGCGCTTCAGTGTTGCTAGGTTAGCGTACTAAAATAATTCGTGAAATGTAAGTTACAATGTTACTAATCTAGACCGGCAACAATGGGGGCGTAGACACCAAATAGAATAACCAATAGCGATGATTTTTCTCAAGATTAATCATATTTTCAAATGGAGAAAAAAGTAAAGCAGGGTATTAAAATAATCACAAGGTTTTAAGTGTCAAAAGTTTTAAGAGGGGGTATAATTCTGTCCCTTTTCCGCAAAACGCACCTTCATATGAAACGATTGTCACTTACTATGACGCTCGGGGCTCTTGACGTCACGATCCCCGAGCGTTTTCTCTCTCTAACAAGCAATATTAAAACGGTTGTACCTTCATAACTTTTTGAGATACGAAGAGATAGGACTTTCGTCACAAGGCATATTTTTTGCCTTCTTTCTTTTGGAGTAATAATTAATTCTCCACCTATTAGTCATTGCGTCAAGCTTCAGTGTTGCAAGCTAACACTAAAAACTTATAGCTTCGCCACCGCACTGGCACTGCTAATATTGACCATAAAACTTCCAGACATAATCTTCGAGTCCACCAACCCCTACGTGAAGAAGTCCATATTCGTAAACACGCGGCAGCAGCTGGTGTCGGTCACGCGTCGGTCCTGGTCCGTGGCTGTGGTCGACGACGAACCGGCGAAGGAAGTGCAGGCGGACTTCAAGATATTCCTCACAAATAACGACATGAAGGTACGTACACCCGCCGGTACCATCAGCCGTGGGCAGGATCCTCACACCCTAGAACCTAACTAGTCGCGCCTGGTCCGTCGCTGTGGTCGACGAGCTGGCGAAGGAAGTGCAGGCGGACTTCAAGATATTCCTCACAAATAACGACATGAAGGTACGTACACCCGCCGGTACCATCAGCCGTGGGCAGGATCCTCACACCCTAGAACCTAACTAGTCGCGCCTGCCGTCGCTGTGGTCGACGAGCTGGCGAAGGAAGTGCAGGCGGACTTCAAGACATTTCTCACACATCACGACATGAAGGTACATGGTACAGCCGTCTGCCCTGCTGTACGCGACCATTTAGGTTCTAGGGTTCATACCCTAGAACCTAAATGGTCGCGTACGGCACGGTTTCAGATATTTTTCTCCCTCTAACGCTCCGGTTGGGTGGACTGTCGAGGTTTACCCGAGGGACTAAAGTATGGAGTTGTTCAAGAAAGGAGTGTCTACATTCTTTAAGGGTTGGCAACGCGCATGTGACATCCCTGTTCGCAACTAAGCGTCCATATACTACGGTGACCGCTTACCGTATGGTTGCCTGCCACAGTCGTACTATAAAAAAAATGTTGTGAATGCAGGTCTTTTGTATTATTGTTTCAGGAAAATTTGTTGAGCTTTACCTCGATATTTAAATGGATTTATCCTAAAGACGATTTCGACGTCAGGGTACTGCTGGCGAATAAAAAGGATCCCGTTGACGTGGAGAAAAAATCGGTGCTTGTCGATTTTTTCTTCGAAGATATCGTCTTCCGGAGCAACAACTTCACGCCGTTTAAGAAGGCAGAGGTGAGTTAAAGCATCGAGTTACCCTGCCTTTATATATGTACTTATATTTAAAAAGAATTTCACCATGTTACGTAGGTGAAAATAAGAACAAAAAGGTCAAAAAAATGGAGACATCTTTCGTAGTGGACTGTACGCATTACACCATGAACGTAGGTCTTATGTGTCCTTTAAAGTGTTTACTTTTCCCACGTCATGTGACATCTTAACGAAAATAATTATAAACGTTTTGAAATAATAGTGACTTTAAGAATAAATAAGTGCCAAGCCATATCTGGCCGGAAGTCCTTCCTTAAGTTCCGAAAGGTACCCAGTGGCCATCTTTGGCACCATCTGTCAATTACTGCCAACCATTTTAGAACTGACAGACTTATGTTTACTCTCTCTACAATTAAAGGGATAAATGATGCCTCGCGTGTCGTACTGATGTCACATGACGTAAGTATACCCTTAAATTATTGACCGGAAGTGAAGGATATCCTCAAACTTTCGGCAAATTATAGGTGCGATAATCTTCTGGTCCTCGCTCAGCAAAACTTTGTCGACCGAGTGTCATGCATTTTATCGTTATGTCATAAGATGTAGGCGTTTTGGAAGCAGGCTCACGGACTCTTACGGGAACGAAGTCGCGGACAAAAGCTGGCAGAGCTATTTCCTTTATTTTTGGAATTTCTTAACACCATCTATCCTGAACACAATCTCATCACCCAATTCGTGTTTTCAGACACAAACATCTAAAGCAGTTGAACTACCGCAAATATCACGGAAAAACAAAGATGCAACGGGGACCAAAATAAAACGGTCCAAGGCAAGGATTGAAGCAGAAACCAACCACGCGGCCAAAATACCCAGAACCGAGCCCTTAGAGAGGAACTCCACCATCACCTCCAAGGACTACTACAAAGATAGAGAAATGGACGTCGAAAGCTTCATAAGAAACGAAAAACCAATAACAGGCGAAGGTATCGAGGAATTCATGGACTTCCAAACTATGATAAGATCAGATGCTAACGATTACAAAGTTGATATAGTTAGAAATGAAACTGTTAACGGTGATCTGTTTAATGCGCATGAGGAGAGCCAGTCTGCGAGTGTGTGCACGGTCGATTATCAAAATGCAATAAAAGATATTGTTAATAATGAAAATGTAAATGAAAACGAAGACGAGATTGAACTTAATGATATCATTAATGAAAGCGACACGGATACAGGAAAGGCTGAAGATAATAATGCTAGGGTACATGTCGAGAGTACAGAAAATGATATAAGTGTAAGTAAAAATAAAAATATAGATATTATTGAAAAAAATAAGCCAGAGACAATACAAGATGTAGTTAATAACGGTTCGAAAAAAGATCTTGATACTAAATTAACAGAACTCGAAGAGAAGACTTTAAATAAGTTCAAGGGATCGTTGCTAGATAGTATATTCTGAATAAGTATGAATAACCTGTAGATTTCTGCCGTCGCATTTTGTTTCATAAAGGCTGGGGCATATGTGTAAATATGCATTCCTGTCTCTTTTGTTTTCTACATATACTATCTCCTTATTCATAAACGTTCAACAAACTTTTTTTACGTAAAATGTGGTTAATATTCGTGTATCTTTATTAGAGATGTTACGGATAGTGGTCTGGCCGGAGACTACGCCACTATTCGGTATTATGCCGCATAGTACAATTGCGGCGGGATATCCGTTGCATTTCTAGTCACTTTCAGTCACTTTGACATTTGTGTTTAAAAGGAACAAAACACATTTTAGCTAGCAGAGGTTTGTTGAGTTTTTGAATGAGGGGGTTTGGATAGTTGCAAAACGAATATTTGGGTGAAAACGGCCAAATGCTTTGTTGGCCTTAAAGGGTAAGAGACAAACTGATTGCTTAAATATGCGGTGTTCGGTAAATTTAATTCTGCTTGCAAATTAGGTCAACACAAGTTACTAACTATAGGACTAAATATTGTATTGTACAAAGAAGGAATCTAGGAATTTCTTAGAAATCTAGTTAATATCCAGTTATAAAAAATACTTTAAAAAAACCACTAGCAGTCCCCATCATTTTAGTACTACGAGCAAAAATAATTATTATGACTGTTATGTACAATTTACAAGGTAGGTTATTTGTTACCAGTAAAGAGATTTTTTTGCAAGGCAATGACTATACACGCACAATAAAAATGTAATTTGAAATTCGAACCAAAACCTAACAATCATGTAGGCGGGTGATCAACGTTTAGTGTCCTCCCCGTTTCTACTATTTGCTGTTTAAAAGGAGATTATAATAATTATATAAGAATGAATGTCTGCTGTTATTTGTTGTTGCATTCCTTACTCAATTAAATATAGCGTACTACATGACAACTGTATTAAATAATATTAATTTCCCCTCAATGTCACTGGTTGCCCTGCGGACGTAAAATGTCCCTGGATTTGTACAAAAATAGTGGTTTGTCCCCAGTGCGACCATGTTTTCTGTTAGTATGCGGTTTTTGCGAGAGGCACTGTTTATCTGGCTATAAGAACTTATAGATTTTATCAAATGCACATGTCATGGTAACTGATAATGAAGAAAAAACCAAGAGACAAGAAAAAGTTGACTGACCCAGGATAATCATATCTGCAAATTGGCTGACGACATGGATGTTGAACGGAATATGAAATAACTGAAATGTGAGAAGCCCTGTGGGTTTTTTTTGTCACTATGCTCTGCCTTTCAACGTTATTCGCTCTTAAGCGTTCTATACACATATCAATTTGTCACAACAACCGCCTTCAAAGGGAATAGCTGCTAGGTTGTGAATTGCTAGATGTAAAGTGGCCTTTATTTGCATTTAGATAAAGTGCAATTTTGTTTTGGCCTTGCGTTAGACGCTTAGGACTTCTGGGTAAAGTAACGTGGCTGTATTGATTTTTACCCATCTTTTTCCTTATGGAGGCAGCGCTACTTATAAGAAAGAGATGAGTGGACTTTCTTCAACTAATAAGCTATGCAATATTTGGGTTGTCAGGCCAATAGTAGTAAGATAGATATAGATATTGTTTTTTTATATTTCTTTATAGTCTTAATGGTTTTTAAGAGCAGGAGTTTTATTTATTTAAAATGCTTTTCAACAAAAATACTTTATATGGCATTGATTTTACCAGAATGTAGAATAATCTTAACAAGTAGGGTAAAAGAAATGAAGTCAACATTGTATTAATTATTTATTTTATTCTACATTTGTATAGAATGTAACAAAATAAATTCTCGAAACGGTATAGAAGCTCTGCTTCTCGTTTTGAACATTAGTTTTCCTTCATTGCACAGCCCTGATAGTGATAATTAATATTCGAGCAAAGCTGCATGTCAAAGATATCACAACAGGAATATTAGGTACATATGTACCTAATAGTGGTGTTGTGATATCTGAAGCCTATGCTTCAGAGTCACGGGAGTACACCTGAGCCGTACGTACCGTCCTTCTTACTTATACAAGGTTTGAGAAGGACAGCACGCATATCTCGGGCGTCTGCAGACTTGTATCCGGTACTAGAACCTGAGTGTAAAAGTGGAAGTGTACATATCTTTTACAGTGCTATCTAGATAGGGCTGACTGTAAATTTGGGATACCTACAGTGGAACATCGAAGCTCCTTTTTTGAAGTCGGTTAAAAATGGCACCAGCTTTAACTGTCCTTTTCATACCTCAAACAAGTCATGCGAATGACGTGAAACCACTCATAGGATGAAGATTTCAAATAGTATATTCATAAATAATTACCACTTATCATTTATCATATCAACCTCTTTTATTAAACGATATCTCGTCACTTGGAATGAGCCGAGTACATGAATAACATAAATAATAACATGAAATAGTCTTTTTTGATTTTTTTATAATATATTTAAATAAAATTTGAATGCTCCGAGCCGGATTTGAACCGGCGACCACAGGCATTAATGGCCCGTCGCTACTAACCAACTGAGCTATCGGAACAATCTGTCTCGGCCACTAAATCTTTCAATCAGTTCCTTCCTACAACGCCTTAAATTTTCCTTTAAATTAAATTTATAATTTCGTTAGCAGCGTTACTGCTTAATACAAAATTAATATTTACTTTTATTATAATTAGTCGTACTTACGATAGAAAATTTCGTAACATTTATTTTATTCACGACATCATCCGTCATCCTGTATTTTCATGGATTTACTCACGATTATTTTGTTACTTCGTGCGATATGGCACACGGAAGTAATACAAACATCACCTGTGTGCAAAATTGCGTCATTTCTACGTCATCCGCCCGCATGAATTGTTCGAGCCCTGTCTTATTGTTTCCAACCGTACATATCTCTACGGTTGGATTTAGACGCAGTTTTCTTGTTATACTAGCAAAATATATAACCAAATGAACTGACTTTCGTGTGAATGTTCCCTAAAATCAATCGATGTACATAGAAATGAAGGCCACAACAATGGGTTACTAGCATTTTTCCGATTAAAGTAAATATTTAATTGGTAATAATACCAGATTCTCAAGCACAAACTTAATGGCTAGATATTGTCAATAAATAAATACTTTATTACAATAATTACTCTTCGGAAACAGGACTAGGGTAAACAATCATATCATTGGCTTCAAATGTGACAATGACACTAATATATGTAGATACAGATACCATATTGCAGGGATTGCATCCATTTATAGGATTCTTTACCCAAATGGAAATAAAGCTGGTATGATATCTCCACCTAATAGACTAGATCTTATTTTGAAACTTTCATGTTTATTTTCTGTGTAGTAATTTTAAAACTAGCTAGTTTTATGTACAGTCTGCTCATGTCTGACACTGGTTTTAAATTTTTACTACAACATGTGTAAAAATATATTCGAAAATAAGATCTGTTCTTTATATTAAATAGGACTTTTGTATAAGTGGAATTGGATTTGAATAAAATTATAATTAATTATAATTTTATAATTATTTTATTATTTGCCTAAATTACTTACCCAAGACAGTTATGTTAATGTTACTGGTTACTAGTTTACTGTCTGGGGTAAATTGCCTATTACTGGCCACTAGTACACAATACCAAATCACCTTTTGTCACAGGAATATATTTGCTATGTAGTAAAGAATGTGTAAGTATTCGGATAAGTATTTTAACCTCGCCTATCAGCCTAATTTTAGGACAAAAGATTGACAGCCCAACTCTTTTCGCTTTTTGTAATAAAATATTAACTCTATTTATACATTTAAAATATCAAATAGTTATTTATGACCTATTTTCAAGAACTTATTAGTCCTAAAAAAATTGCATAGGCCTTACGAGGTTAAAGAGGGGATTTACCCTACTACCAGAACCTTCTGGTAGTATCATAATTTGAATACCTATTCAAATTATGATATCTAAATCGGTTGCAATTATAAATATTATTAAGCTATACATTTATATTTCATGTATAGCATTTGTATAATCAATAATCATCCTATAGAAACAGAAAATACGAATTGATAGAATTATAATATCTCCCACTCATTCACACAACCTTCTAGGAACAAGACATTGACCCCACTTGCACGAATTCACACACCTTAACACATTCACTGTCAACGCCCGTTGCCGATCCCGTGGTTTTCCCCGCATGTAGCGGAAACTACGGCGTAGGCGCCCGCTAGGCAGGTTCCTGGCAGTGAAAGCATTTGATTGTGTACTAGTTCGATATATACGAGTTTATATATTTTCTTAGTGAAATCGATGGCGTTTTAAGAACGTGCAAGTAGGTCTAAATTGGAATGAAATATTATTATTATTACATTGTACACATGAAAAAACATGCAGAACGCGAAAACGCACACAATTCAATTGTAGATGACATATTCTTAATTGAATTCTTAATAAATACAAGCTTTTGATTCCATATACGATAAGCCACATCTATTAAAGCAGAATTCATTCAAAATATATAGTTCGTTCGTCTTATCTACCTATTAAACTAACAATTCGTATGATTTTATGGAAGAATAATATCAAAGTTACTTATTGGTAATAATTATCAATGATCATGCTTGTATCTAAACTGATTGGACAACTATAATAATACATATATTTTAAAAAACTGCGTCATAAAATAAAAGCACCAATGAAGATCCTAATGACCTAGCCTAATTTATTTGGCGCGTCGATGGAGATAAAACAACCAAATTCAAAGGTTGAGAAATATGTTTACGGTCATTATAATCTCCAAGAAGCCCAACTATAGTAATTGTTTTTTTTCTTGTTGCGTCCATAAACGGGATAAAAATGTTGTCCTTTTGTAAGTACTTGGTAGTACCCCACTTTGTGAATTGCACCAACATCTAGGTCAACTTACAACCTAGTTTTAAGAATCCATAATTTCAAATTCGGAATGTAGTTCAACACTAAACGAATATAACCTCTTAAGAATGCCAGCAGGTCACCTGAACTGATGTAGGTTCAATGCAACTTGCATAATCTTGGTCAACTTATAAAGCGCGAAATGCAAACTAACTTTAATACACATATAAAAATATATTTATATTTTGGCACCGGCATAAATAATAAAAACGGTGTCCTTTTCAAAGGACATAATATCAAACATAATACGTTTAAAGAAAGAAAGAAAATAATTTATTCGTGTAATGTCCTAATTTCAAATTCGGAATGTAGAACACTTTAAGTAACGATTATTTTCCAAAGCTGCCAGCGTGTCGCGTAGCGCTAGGGCTGCGTGTGAAGGTACTCTGCGATGAACACTCGCATAATCTTGTTCAGGTTTTCGATGGTGTTGTAATCGAGGGCTGAGGCGTCGTCGGCGGCCGTGTGCCACACGTCGGGGAATGGCGACGGGATTATGTGGAGGCAGTCCACATCTGGAACACGAATATGTAGGTTAGTGACTAGCTATTTCAGCACACTTCGCTGACCAACGGTTAATCTTTTAAGCATTATCAATTTACTAAAAGAAATAGGATTCGTATATGTACATTGTGAGAGAAGTGATCTAAGTATGTTGATGATGTGAGCGTGATAAGAGAGCCGAGGATGTAATTATCAAAGCTCACGCGTTTCATACGACGTTTTTCAACACATTTGCGAGGAAAAAATCCTTCATTAGATTAAATTTTAAAGGCTTCCCAAGTTATTTTCTTTAGTTATTGATGGCAACAGGTTTTTACTCACATATTGTACCAAAAATTTCCAGTGGCGTCAATTCTATTTATAACTTGTGTATTCACCACGAGTCAACAATTTTGATAATACCAAACACGGATTAACAATGTAAGTATACAAAAATTTGTGAAATGACCTATAATGGAGCACAAAAATTCTTTTTCGTGAAGTTTGCGCAGTACCCGCGCAGGTGTTAAAGACAGACTTAGATGAAATCTCTAATCAGCCAATACAAGATCAAATAAATATTTTCGTTTTAAAATGTTATCTTTATTAATTCATGTAAAATGTTAGCAAATAGGTATATTTTTACTAAATAAACGTTTCTATGTCATATCCAAAAAGAAATAGTCAATTGATACAGTAAGAATGCATTTGCCGAGAATTTAAAAAGAAAAATTGTACAACCCGGTTAATTTAAGAATGCACCGTGTTCATGTATACATCTTGCTGCAAGGTGCCAACGTGTCTTAATCGGGATATAACCATAAAACACGAATGGCGTAATGTTATGTCGTAATCTTATTGAATTATCAGTTAGGCCTTTGACTCGGTATCGGTTCCCATCTTGCTTAAGAAATTTGAGGCTTTCGGAATACGTGGAACAGCACTAGACTGGTTCTCTAGTTACCTCGTTGGTAGAAGGCAGCGGACCAGAATTGGTAACATGATTAGCGCATCGAGGCCTGTATCATTTGAGGTGCCACAGGGAATCATTTTGGGTCCCACGATGTTCATTGCATACATTAACGACATGATCCTGGTCCTTGGAGATAATGAACAGCGAGGTCTTGTGTTACGCTGATGATACAGCCATAGTGTTTCATGGAGATTCTTGGCAGCGGACGCATGACGTAGCTGTTTTCGGGCTTCGAAGCTTATCCAAGTGGTTAAACCAAAATCTTTTAACTCTGTCTACTAAAACATTCTTATCTGTAGGTACTAAAACAATAATACACCTACATATATCAGCAATTCATAGTCACAAGAAGTCTAATAAATTGATCATTGGTTTTATGAATATCTAGCGGAAGCGTAACCAAACTTTCATGTAAGGAATAATATTACACTACTTAAAAGGTAAACATTTACTTTATCTTACATCGAACTACCACATATTTGAAGTTCTAATATAATCGATTAGATTCATATGAGTGAAATAACGTTGAAGCCGGATACTTAGTGACTAGGTAAATTGACGCATATAAATTGAATAAACTTCAAAGTTTTCATACCCTACCGCTACATTTAACAGAAATTCAAATAGTTTTTTAGGTTCCGTACAAAAAAGGTTCAAAAGGAACTCTCATCGTGCGACTTTGTCCGTCATAAAGTACTCGTACACGACGGAATCACATGCCATGTCAATCGCTGTCTTTAAAACTTTATCTACAATTTCACAGTTGATACGCTTATCTGCGCTTATCGTCAGTAACAGAAATTATGTTCAGAAATGGTAATCATTGTAATTTTAAATTTATTTATTATTTTTATTTTTAGGGACTTAATTGCTCATTAATCCCTCAACGCTACGGAAAAGGCTAAAAAGGCCAACATCAATTCAATAACCTTTAGGTGGGAGAGTTTTTCTAATTACTCTTGGGCACGTTCACAGGACATGATCTTCGGTAATTTAGTAAATAACGTGTGAAAATCGTAAAAGGTAAGCATTATTTTCTTCAGGTGGATATGACTTCTAACAAGTAATAAATTCGACGAATGAGTTGTTGACAGTTTTATAAAAATGTGGCCATTATAATCTAATGGCCACATTTTTATAAAACTGTCATTGGAATAGGAATATTCTCCCTTGGGCGGTAAAAGGACTTTAAATAATATCAAGTATACCTTCATATTTCTTTAAGGGGATGCCTTGATTATTTGATAGATTGAATGTTTGGCACATTTTTGTCTGATTTCTGTTGCATGTTTACACAGCGGTGAACATTACCGAGGGTTTATCGTTCATGACATTTATGTTCTTATTTATTTACATAAAGTTATTTTATATTAAATACACAACTCAGAACACTAAAATATCTATGTACTATCTATAATTAGTTATTAGACAGTGGGTAGTTTGTCTTATCTATCACTTTCTTAAATGTATCAATTTTTGCACGCATGTATGAGAAAATCAATTCGTTTTCAACACTGTATACTCACATGAAATACTGGTTACATTGTTCATTGACACGTGTATTTGTCGTAACGTAATTGCTTAAAGAAGTTCGACTTGTCATTTCATGTCATTTTGAAGTGAACACTTCTTTAGCGGCGCTGTGCACTTTTGTGATAGGGAAAAATGGTTAAACTCGCCACAGGTCACGTGACCGTAAGATGCGAGAGATTGAAAATTCGTAAGACGGACACGTGACCTGATCGAAAAACTGTTACAATGTCATTGAGTTTTCACTTCTGCCGGCACTCCCGGAGTGCAACCCGTTTTTTTTTATGTAGGTATGTTCTCCGATTTGGAAAAACCTTTTTTTGTTTGAATGGGTATTCTGATGGGTCCTCAAGGGAAATCTTCAAATTTTATAGCCACACTTGAAGCGGAGTACTGAATTGAAGTCGCTTAAAGTTAAAACTTTGTTTTTAAAGTAAATTATTATGAATAGGACACTTTAGGTTTAAACTCTCGTGTCAGCTTTACGGTGCAGATCTTCAGGTACCTAATTATCGTATTTTTGTTCATTAACAATGTTATTCTCTGATTAGAAAAATGTTATTACAAAATGTATTAAGTTTAATTACTATGAACTTGAACTATTATTAGGTAAGTAAAATGTATTAGGTAACTATAGCAGCTTCCGCGGCAGTTTACGTGATAAACTGCAATACGTGAACATCACTCATAAGATAAGATCCCAATGATGTCTAATGTCTATGTCTACTGATTTCCCGTAACATTCGATCATATAATGAGTGTATTACACGAAAGACATACAACAAAAAATTATCGATCACACTACATCTCAAACCAAATAAAAATTTAAAATATTATCCTGTGATGTAGATCACATCTTATGCTTAGCTACATACATATAAGGAAAGTATTGAAGTCGTGGAATCAAACGTTTGTCCGTAAAAAGTTAAGTCATAAGCAGTATACCACGTTCATTATTTATTTATTTATTAAAATAAAAAGTTCGTAAGCAAAATATAACTTCAACACGTGCGGAAAAAATATATAAATTGTGTGTGATAATTTAATGCTCAATGTACCACATAATTATATTTACTTACAATATACAATTTTATGCCTGTAGAGTAGTGTAACTGCTCAGTTAGCTTACTTAATATTTTTTGCCTTCGATCAATTGACGCGCCTACACATAATAAGACTCATCAGTCAGCTGATTAAAAAAAATATGTACACCGAGACTTGGTTTTGGGTTACAACGTGATATTGCACTGCGGTGGTAAATTTTGTCACGTAAAATCGACAAATGACGAGACGGGGGTATCGCAAAGATATCACGATGGCATGGTCGCCTGTATAAACTTTGATTGTATTATTCTTTCCATTTTATACGAAAATATATATGTGTTTTGGTTTAGAACTATTTTATTTAAAAATCTACTTCAATGACTACAACATTATACTATCTACTTACTTCTCCTCAAGAACGGGATATGGTCATCTTCAACAAATGACCTAGAGCTCGACAGCCTGAAGTACGTCTGCTCTGCCCTGCCCTTAGAGTACCCATCGAGTTGGTTCAGCTCTGCCAGCCGCTGTTCTGCGCTGGCTAGCCTCACGTACCACTTCTCTGTGGCTTGGAAGTAACTGTAGAACACTGGATCCGGGGCCCCTAGGAGATCCAGGAGGACTAAAACATCCTGGAAACAAAAGAAGAATGCTAACGTCATATTTGATGCTCAGACATATCCATAGCATCTTTCACTTCGATCGAGACTTGGTACATATATGATGTGCGTAAAGAAGGAGATACTTATTCATCCCAGACACTCAGTACCTTAAATAGATTAGAAAGTAGTGGTAGTTGTATGGGAGAATGTTAACCAGTTCTACACGGCCAGAGCCGCGAAGAGTATTTGATTACACAAAGTTTTAAGACACTCCGCGGGACGTCCCTCTCCGCGGGATGTCCCTTCGGGACGCAACGGCGTCCATGTGTGTAAAATGTAGCTGGCCTCCACAGTATAGGATAATGTCGAGGAAGCGCAAGCCGCCCAAGAGTCAGTGTGGTACTGCATAACCGGTTGGTTCCGGTCTGCGGGTTGCCACACCGAGCAAGGCGCTATATGTATCGCGCCTGCATTACACCGCTACGGCTGATGATGTGGTGGAGTACGTTCGTCAGAAGGCCGGCTTCTCGCTGAGGGTGTTCCAGCTGCGTTCGCGCCACTATGTGCACTTCAGCTCGTTTGTGGTGCGCGTGCCGCGACCGCTGCAGGAGACCATCGCATGTGCTGACTTCTGACCGAAGGGGGTTTTGACGGTTCTAGGGCAATCTGCCTAATCCTACACCGGAAATGACGATGCAACGGGGCCACGCCGTTTCTTTGCCTAAATAGTATTATTTGTTGTTTTTAGTTTCGTGACGCATTGGTTATTACTGTAATGTCACCTAAATGTATTTGTCAATAAATAAATAAATAAAATAAATTAGGAAAAAAAATGTTTAAGACCCTACGTTCAAACATATTCAATCGTCAATAAATCCATACTAATATTATAAATGCGAAGTGTGTATGTCTGTCTGTTACCTCCGACTGAGACGAAATTTGGTACTGGGATAGTTTGTATCCCGGGGAAGGATATAGGATAGTGTTTATCCCAGAAATCATCCCTAAGGGGGTCAAATGGGGGGTGAAATTTGTATGGACCTACGATATAAACGAGTTCCACGCGGACGGCGTCGCGGGCAGAAGCTATGCGTTAATAATTCTTAAATGATTTCTAATAAGCATCATAAAGTTCATCTTGTAATGTCCATATACTGTATAGTATAGTTTATACAGGCCACGGCAATCAGTGAAAGGTACGAGTCAGGTAACTAATTTACTTGTATATCAATGTAAAATCCAATAGGTTTTACATCTAATCAGACCATATTATACTTCATGGCTATCAACACAATACACACAATTAACATAACTGTACCATAATATGTAAAAGTACCTATTCATTTATAAATGACAACTTTATAACATTCACATTGATATAGAAGGCCTAATCTCGAATGCGCTACCAACGTACTGTTGAAGGGAACCGAATTTGCGGCAAGTGCTCGGTCGCGCTAGTACGTAGCGAAATGTGTGAAAGGAAAGCTCGACGCGCTAATAATCATATTAGACTTTAATTAAATACGAAATGGATTGGGATGGTGCCCAGAGGTTTCAGGGCATTACAATTGTTTACGTACTAGTAATGGTGGCACATTCTATGATTGTATTAAATAAATCATATCCTTTAAGCAGTCCTACTATTAAACGAACAATATTTGTATAATAAAACATAATATATTTGTAATCACGTTCTCGAGAACGGTTCTACCGATCGATGGAATTGGCAATACATTATAAACGTTTGTGAGGCCGAAAAGTCGAAGCAGTTAAGTCTCATATCTGGGAAAATTCGTTACCTCTATTTTGAATGTTCCAATGTTAAAATTACGACACAGCACAGTTTTCGTGTTCGTGGCATATTCACACACCTACACCAAATAAAAGAGCAACCAATGCAGATCCTTAATATGAATAAGTAAGCTGATGCCCGCGGCTTCGCCCGTGTGGTTATAGGAAAATGTAACATATTGAATTTTCCCGTGGGAATTAGATGTTTTCCCGGTGAAAAAATCAGCCTATGTCCCTCTCCAGCTGCTAAACTATCTCCATACAGAAAATCACATCAATACGATGCTCCGTTGCGACGTGAAAGAAAGACAAACACACACACACACTTTCGCATTTATTTATTTATTTTTTATTTATTTATTTATTAACAACTAAAATTAGGCATTAATAGTAAGATAGAGAGATCGTTTTCGACATATAACGCTACGGTGGACCACACGTAAATACAAACACGGCATAGGCATGTCCTTTACAAAGGACATCTGCCCCCCTATTCTGTAAGTTGTTGCTCACCTCAACGCTCACCCACAAATATGTCTTGACAACGCGATGCGTAGTATCTAAGCGTAGGTAGAGGTCTAGTTTCGTGACGGGTGACTGGCGGGGTGAGCCGCATTAGCGCGTAGCGAATAATAGCCCAGTTTGAATTAGGTTACATGAGTAGGTATAAATATACATAGAACTTAATCCTTACTAATATTATAAATGCGAAAGTGTGTGTGTTTGTTTGTCCTTCTTTCACGTCGCAACGGAGCGTCGTATTGATGTGATTTTTTGTATGGAGATAGTTTAGAAGCTGGAGAGTGACATAGGCTACTTTTTCCAGCGGGAAAACATCTAATTCCCACGGGAAAATTCAATATGTTACATTTTCTTATAACCACGCGGGTGAAGCCGCGGGCATCAGCTAGTTTATCATAAAGATAATACGAATGAATGCAAATCAATGAGTATTGTCCGAAGGCATGGCATACAAAACAAGTTGTCAAGGTTGGCTAAAAATGTACTATAATGTAGTACAACTTGTTGCAACCTTGTGTATGTAATGTAATGTATGTAATTAAATAAATAGATACACAACGGCTTAAAAAAGCTAGAGGCAATTAGAAGAAGCACTTTTGGAATATAATTGCAATTAATGTGTTGCTGTTGTATGCCTCATATGATTTTTCTTATGAATAATTTATTTATTGCGCACTAAAACTTAAACTGTAGTTTAACAAAAATGTTCCACCAAACTGAGGACTGTTTGTTGGCGGTTAATACGCTCGGAATGAGCCTTACGTTTTAGGTAATTACTTAGGATACCAGGTCAGTGGTTAGGGTCTAATTTAGTAATTTTTGTATGTAGCTTTTTTACATAGTTTCGAAATTACAGTAAACATTTTTTTGGGAAGAGTGCTGCTGTTTGGCATCATTCAATCAGTAAAAAAATAAATTTGTGCAACCAAAAAAACTAATAAAATTGCCAATAATTAAGAAAATACTTACCATCCTTTGCAAATGGTTAGCACCATCCTTATAAGACTTGCTGTGCCAGTGGTTGGCCAAATGCCTAGCACCATAGATGGAGTCTGTGGGGCCCCACTGCCGGAAGGCCTCTTCTCCATCAAAGAATAAGAACATTAGACTGAGGTTGGATTGCTTCAGCTTGGTCAGTTTTTTAGACATCACTTTGGCCAAGTTTATCATCATGGCACATGGTACTGCCGAGTCTGTGGCACCTGTTGGTAATGTATCGTTTTAATTGCGTTTTATGTCATGATGGTTAAATTAAAACTATAACAAATTGCGTGTGTTAATTCACTTAGTCATGTTACAGTAATTGGGCATTTCCACAGGTTAATTTATTTTATAAACTTGTTCTAACATCTAACAATAAAAACCGGCCAAGTGCGTGTCGGGCCACGCGCAGTGTAGAGTTCCGTAGTTGCCTGTCTGTCTTAGTTACATCGACGTGCGGTGCGGTTGCGTCGGCCGAATTTGTACGATTTTTTCACATCCCCAGTAGTAGCCATTGACATGACAACAACAAAAATAAAACCCCAACCCCAAGCTCAAAAAAAATATTTCTAGATTATGTTCTACTGTTTTGAAGGCGTGATTGATTTATATACCATGCCAAATTACAGTTTTCTAGCTAGTTACTGAGCTAAGCCGAAGACAGACAGACGGACATGGCGTAACTATAAGGTTGACTATTAGAACCCTAAAAAGATTTTTTGTCTATACACCCATTAGAATAACCGCAATTGCAGGTGAATTTAACTATTTCCTTGTGTATAAAAACCTTTTTTGCATTTTTTTAAATTAAAAACATAATAGTACGCTACTTACCAATAAAGACATGCTCCCTTGTATATTTACTATCATAATGGCAAGCCAGTACTAAATATCTGTCTGCATCTGGATTCAGCGTAGCAATTATGTTCTTAAAGCGTAAAGTTCCAAAAACTGGAGTGTAGTCATCAAATGCATCTTCCGTCACACTCCAACCTAGGTCAGTCATTTGTTTCTTGATGTATTTGTTTACTTTGCCATGATTCGGTGTTGCCACAACCCTAGGGATCATGATTTTATCAAGCACAGCCCTGAAATGTGTCATATCGGACATGGCAGCTAAGTTTTTAATATCCTGGTCGGTTAGTTCTTGAGCTTCATGGTAGTTCTAAAAAAACATGATAATTGCAGAAATTTTAACTAATCCATATATTTGAGTGATTAAAAATGATAAAACTGTACTGAATGTTTTAATTGTTAGAATGGAATAATTTTTTATGGTAAAAAAATCTAACTTGAAACCACACAAACTAAAGTGTAGGTAATAAAATAAATATTGAAAACAATATTGAATCTCAATTACATCTCAGTATCATGGGAATCCCTCAGTTTATTCAGTACAAAATATAATAGTACACGCAAGTTCAAAGATATACAATTTTGCACCTTATTCCATTCTAATAAGGCGAAAAATTTGTACATATCTTTGACGTCGACTACAAGTGAAAAACAAATGACGCTTCTAGATTGTCATGTAAAAAGTTTCTGATAAAAACAGAAATATTGCAAATGCATTTTTTGTACTCCAAATAAATAGATGAGACGTTAATGGCAACGTCCCACATCAGTCCAGTGAAACATTTTGGCAGAAGGAAAGGTCAAACTACTGTTAACTTATTTTCCTTAAGATTGACCTCGCGAGCCGAGATAAACTACACTAACCAAAAAGTTGTTTTTTTTCTATCACTCACCTTTTCCTGGTAAAATTTGAGGGCATTATCTGTGTTAACTAAGCTAAAACATAGCACAGCGCACGCAACATACACGATAAATTGGGACATGTTAACAGAGAGTCAGAAGTGTACGTTTGAATCTGGTTGTTTTTACGCTTACTAAACATATGTTACAAAATCGCCGCCAACCAGCCGTCCTCTATGATATTCACTCACACACTCCTTAAAATTACGCTACACTACACTACAGGCCTTCGAACAAAACTTCAAAGCCTTTCGCCCTCCCCGGTCCTCCTAACCCCCTCATCAAACGTCAACTTTAGTAATACCAGGCTTAATTTTAAAACTACCATTGCATTATTTTTTTCTAATAAACATTTTTTTGACCATTTGATTTGTTACGAGAACAATATTCCTTTGCTATTTTGCTAAAAAACGTGATGGTCTATCAGTGAAGATAAGATGCAACTATTTGCGTATTTAAACATGCAAAAAATACAGTAAACCACCACCAATAATGACAAAACCTCGACACGTGTTTCGCCCCTACGAGGCATCATCAGGAGATGCTGGCAGGAGATGTTGCTTGTGCCACGTCCACTGAGCAAATGAAATGAGCCCCGCCCATTCTGCCCCCCCATACTAGTACTATCATTCATGCGTAAATGTGATGGAAGAACACGTAACAACAGTGATGACGCAATATTCAATTGTTCGTTAATAATAACGCCTCTATTGTTGTACCGAATTATTTCTAATTGTTCTAGAACACCTAAACGCAATCCTTTTTCGCAAACATGCAAGATGTTGAAAGAATGATTGTCAGACAACGCATGGTTATTCTCCAATAAATGTTTTGCGAAATTAGACTTGTCCGGGTGATTATGCCGGTACGACGCAACATGTTAAGGGAAGTCTAGCATGATGTATTACCGCATCCAAATCGGTTAAGCCGTTTCTGAGATTAGCGTGCACAAATGCACAGAAAAACAGACAAAAAATTCAAAATTAATTTTTTTGGGCTCTTGTGTTTATGAAGGCCCCCCCATAAAAGTTTTTTAAATATATTTGCCATGTACAGACAGCGATCACTGATAGACCAGCACGTTTTTTAGTGGAATAACAAAGTAATATTGTTCTCGTAACATATCATGGACTTCCGCAAAGTAATGCCCGATTCAATAAATTATTTTTATAATTTGATTTATTTGTTTTTGTTACATACACACATACATAAACTCGCGCCTGTGTTCTCAAAAGGGCTAGGCAGAGCACATGCAATTTAATTATCATAGTTATTTCACATGTGTAATAAGAAAATATATTGTACTCCTTCGTCATCCCCCTTGACTGTATTTTTCTACCAATAATCGGACATAATTTGAGGCTGGTATTATTTGACATAGATCAACAAATGTAATAGGAAGAGGAACGTAAGGCACTTAAGGACCAACGGAACTTTAAAAAGTACATTAAGTACATTACTGTTATAGTCTATTCAGTAGGGTAAGAGTGAACAGTCATCAAATTTTAGGCTGATATACCTACAGTCGAATAATTATTCGTTGCATTTTCAATTTTTATTGGCGTCATTTAACATTGAACTTTAGAGCAAACTATTACGTTAGTTAGGTATCTTCTTCCATGTGTAATAAATCACTGTGGTCTTTTGCATTTAGATTAACTAATTAGCTTATCTTTATAACTGTTATTATTTAATCTTTGTCCTTACCTACTTTTAATTTTCAATGTTATGTATATTACTTGGCTACTATTTTTTTTTTATTCTTTATGTAGTTACTTAAACTAGTTATGCGGCATGTCCGGTTGTCCTTTCCGTAAGTCGTCTAGTCTTTGGGGAACTCCGTGATGACGTCAGCAGAGTCGTGACGTATTATCTCGAGATTGAAGGAAGCGTGAAATACGCTCTTCTTACCCTCGGAACTTACGATTTGACACCGGATTCCGACAATAAAAGTTCCTTTTCAGTAAAAATGGGAAATAGGACGCCTTTTGTTTTTGCCCGGTACGTCGGATTGTTATTGGAAAAATATTTATCTATACATGACCCCATGTCAGTCAAGGAAATTGAAATGTGTATGTACCTATCGCGCTCTTATTACTATGATGGTAAGGGTGAAAATGGTACAAGCATGACTAAACACGTACGTTTTACCAGTGAGAGAACATTTTCAAATATTTGTGAGCATCCTGAAGTGATCTCGACCCGGCCCAGTATGTAGGTACAGTCCCGTATAATAATTATAATGTATAATGTTTAAAACTTATGCCTTGGGAATAGGATTGATAATCGTATAACTACATAGGACTTGACCGTACTATGCTACGTGTCACCGTTGTTCAGACATATATCGGTATTAGCACAGTATAGAAGAATAATTCCTATACTGTGGTATTAGTGGTGGCACAGATACTGTGGTGGTGGGCTCCACTGGCTCCAGGCTTTCTGGATATGAATACACAGTTAAGAGGGAAGTATAGCTAGCAGCTCGCGACTGACAGTAGGTACCTACTTTTTATATGAAATTTCCATTTCGGGAGTAAACGTTTTCCACTAACTAAATCTTAACAAATCACTTTGATTTTGATGTCGATCGCTTCAGCGTGGGTTCAGCATAATAATATCTAGGTAAAAACCATAAAAACAGTACAATATCTATAAAAACAGCAAAAAAAATATCGTTTGTTGTATTACGTTTATTTTGTTTTTAGTATTTGTTGTTATGTTATAGCGGCAACAGAAATACATAATTTGTGAAAATTTCAACTGTCTAGCTACCGCGGTTCTTGAGATACAGCACGAAAAAAAAATGTTGTATGGGAGCTCCCCTTAAATATTTATTTTATTTTGTTTTTAGTATTTGTTATTATAGCGGCAACAGAAATACATCATCTGTGAAAATGTCAACCGTCTAGCTATCGCGGTTCTTGAGATACAGCCTGGTGACAGACAGACGGACGGACGGACGGACAGCGAATTCTTAGTAATAGGGTCCCGTTTTTACCCTTTGGGTACGGAACCAAAATGCCTTAGTTCAAGTCTACAAATTTAAGTTTGCTGGTAGTGAATCAAGATTCATTGTTTCGCGTACTTATATTTAGTATACTATAGAAGGCAAAGCGGTGATGGGCTCGGCTGTAAATATAAGTTGGCAGTTCTTTTGTCTAAGGCTACTACTATTGTATTTTCATATATGTCATGTCATGTAACGGTACCAGAAAACATCCATGATTCAGGAACAAATATTCGTGGTCATTACACAAATGTTCTTACCGGGATTCGAACCCAGGACCTCTAGCATCGTAGGCAGGGTCTATAGTGGCCCCAGCCCCAACTGGGCTGATCCGTAGACAAATCTAAAATAATCGAGATCAAGCTACGCAGGAGATGCAGGTTTTCTATATAAGTATTCTACTCAACTAGAGCAAACAATTACCTAATAAATTACCTACGTAGCCTAAGTACTTCTCTCGTATATACCGTACTAGCTGTTGCCCGCGACTTCGTCCGCGTAGAACTTGTTACCGTCTTAGAAAAATGAGCTATTAAATGATTGTAGGCGCAACCTTAATTATACCTGCCCTTAACAAAGTGCTACCATCTTAAGGGATAATTTCCGAGATAAAAACTATCCTATATCCTCAAATTAGGGTGTCAAATTATCTGTACGGAAAATTTCATCTAAATCCGTTCAGGGATTAAGCGTAAAAGGTAACACTGCGATGAGTTCATTAGTTTAAATTTAAAACTCTGTTTTTACACATACAAACCATCAACAGCCGTTTTAGCTTAAATTGTATATTTTTCATAATGTAGAAAGCTACATTACTGAAAATAGTTTTGAAAGCAAACGTAATCTAATGCTTAAAAGACGTAGAACTTTCCATCTCCATCCGCCGTCCCCATTTAACGGTTTTAGAGACTAATATTATTCTGATTAACCAAAAACTTTTTTAAATTAACAAAATAATCCGCACCTACTTACTACTTCTACTACTTACCTACCTTTCGGTTCTGGGAGCATCCCAGTTCTAACCTAACTTAACCTACATTTCTGGTAGCTGTTCGGTTCTGTAAGGGTCGAGGTTCTAACTTAACCTAACCTATTTTTCTGCTTGCAGTCGGATTATGTATGACCTATACATACTTCCAACCCTTTTTAACCTCCGTAGAGGATGAATTTTAAGAAAGGCTGTAATTAGTTTCCTAGTTTTTAACCGAAGTTACAGATCCCTTACTTTAAAATTGTCTTGTTCCCCGTACAAACATCCACCTCCTTTTAGCCCATTTAGGGGATGAATGTGCCCCCCTTATGGAAACAATTTAAAATAGTCTAAAACAGAAGTTACAAATCCCTTACTTTAAAAATGTTTTGCTCTCCATACAAACTTTGAACCCCTTTTAACCCCTATAGGTAATGAATTTCAAAAAACTCAGAAATCAGTTTTGTAGTCTTTTAACATACAGGCTAAGACCGAAGTAAAAAATCTCTTACAACATTTTCTTGGTTTCCATATAATAGACCTTGAATCCCGTTTTAACCCCTTAGGGGTGGAATTTTTCCAAAACGCTGTAAGTGCTTTTATTTAATCTGGTAAGAAATCTTTATACAACGCTTTAAGTCTCCAGCTCAAAAATGAGTGTTTCTCATCCAAAGCTTGTACCCCTTCTTAACCCTCTTAGGGATAGAATTTTCTAAAACGCTGGAAGTAATTGTTTATATTATAACAAATAATCTTTCTACAAAGTTTCAAGTCTCTAGCTAAAAAAAAAGTTTCCCCCATACAAACTTTGCACCCCTATTTAACCCCCTTAAGGATGGAATTTTCTAAAACGCTGAAAGTACTTTTTGTGTTTTTTAATAAGTAATCCTTCTACAAAGTTTCAAGTCTCTAGCTAAGAAAATAAAGTTTTCCCCATACAAAACTTGCACCCCTTTTTAACCCCCTTAGGGGTGAAATTTTCTAAAACGCAGAAATTACTTTTTTGTATTCTAATAAGTAACCTTTCTAGAAAGTTTCAAGTCTCTAGTTCTAAAAATAATGTTTTCCCCATACAAACATTGCTCCCCTATTTAACCCCCTTAGGGGTGGAATTTTCTAAAACGCTGAAAGTACTTTTTTCGTATTTTTAATAAGTAATCTTTCTACAAAGTTTCAAGTCTCTAGCTCAAAAAAGTTTCCCCATACAAACTTTGCACCCCTATTTAACCCTCTTAGGGATGGAATTTCCAAAAATCCCATCTTATCCCTTGCCTATGTCATAAAAGGAAGTTCTGATGTAAATTTCAAGTTTCTAGTCCCAGTACTTTCGGCTTTGCGGTGATGAATCAGTCAGGACGTCTTCTTTTATTTATATAGATTATCTGACATAATATCATTAATATCGTGGTCTCCCGTTTATGCCATCGCGCATCGGAGGTAGCATCGGATACTTAGGATAACAATGCTTAGCGATTGGAGGAGTTAGGCACAGAACATTCCTTTACATAACAACCTCACGTTGTGTCGCAACTGTGGTCGCAACTCCGTAGGCGGCCGACGTCGAAAACAGGAGAGAGGCCTCCAATTAAATGGAACAATTATCTGCAGCCGAGGAAGCAACTGTGTGGGCGTTTGCCGCAGCAAATTAGTAGGCTGACACCTACTGTTTTGTTCCCATTCCTTTGACGTCAAATTACTCGGTCGGCACTGCGTGGGCTGTCCTCTGGAGAAATAAACGGGCGCCAAATAGTGTTTTCACCTCACCGGCTCAAAAAGGCTTGCTTTATCGCTCAAAATCTGCGCCCAAAAGTCCATTATATCCGCTAGCGTGGAAAGAGTTTTTGAATTTGGAACGTGACTGTCAATCGCGAGATCCAACTTTTTTCTATACACTATGAGAGGTCATTATCCCGCGTTCAGAAACAGATGGTCTTATGCCAATAATTAATTATTATTTTGATAAAATTAAATTAATAATACTTATTCTTTCTTAATTACTTCCAATTTTCCTCGCGGTGGTGAGGTGAAAAGTTGTGTGTTTCGCTCGGCAGCAAAGATATTTGGCGTCTCGTGCCTTGAAAGCCTCGCTATGCTCAGGATTGTACTATTGAACCATTCGCTTCGCTCATGGTTCAATCTTACAATCCTTCGCTAGCTCGACTTTCAATACAAGCACTTGCGCCAAACAACAACTTTGCAGCCATGCATAACAAATAACTAGGTATTGCAGGTAAACCTAAGCGATGTTGTTGAGAAATTGGTTTTGTTTGTATTTGATCGACCGCAATTGATGTTTGTCGCGTAAACATTTCAACGGATTGTTTTGAAAAGTATTAAATTGTTTTAAAATTCCAATTACTTAGCTTAGGTCGAGGATAAAAGAATTAGGTATTGTCAAGCCTTTTTAACCGACATTGAAAACAATGATTTGTAATTGCTATTTTTAATGCTGTTACCTCAGAGTTCCGTTATTTACTTATTTATTCTTACTTAGATATTAACAAAATTATTACGAGAACTTTTTTCTGATGGTGACGGAATCCATGAGAAATTCATGACGACTCCTGAAACAAAAAACGTTACGTGCACACTAACGTAGTTCCTTAAGCTGACTGTTACTAACAAAATACTAGAGATGCAACGGATCCACTATCCGTTGCATCTCTATCTCTTTGGCCGGATACCGGATACCGAATATCCGCCGGTGCAGCTGGCCGGATATCCGCTATCCGGCCGCCCGATATTCGGCCGAAGCAAATTCGACCGCACCCGTGCGCGGCGCTCTGTGTAGGTTGCAACTTATCACTCGCTATGCTAGAAAGAGGCGCAATTTATTAAACCGACTCTTGAAAATTGATTACTTTGTAGTTCGTTATTTACTTACTCTTATTTTACCTACTGTAGTTCTCTTTTTACCATTGTAATATTTTACCTTTAAAAAAAAGTTTTATTTTCGGTATAAAATACTACTAATATCAGGCCGGATACTATGCCACTACTCGATATTCGGCCGGATACTAAAATTGTGGCCGGATAGGCCGGATACCGGATAGTGACCGGATATCCGTTGCATCTCTACAAAATACCAGTCCACCGAAGTCTGCAATAAATGATTTTTATTTTTATTTATGGTGCGACTGCCCGTCTGTCTGTCTGTCTGTCACTAAGTTAAATATCTCAGGAATTACTAATGCTATCCCTTTGAAATTTGGAATAGTTTTAAAGAAAGTTAATCCACGTGTATGGAACGTGAAAAATTTAAATATATATATTTTTAATATCTATCTAAAATTACAGATGAGAGGGGGAAAAAATTCAAGTTTAGTTAGTAGGTTAAATGGGGTATAATATGAAAGGGCTTGAGTTGGACATTTTAAAACAGTTTTTCGTTTTTTTTCTACAGTGGTAAAATTTTGATTTACAAAGGAAATTGTTGAAAAAAATAGCCACCCCCCCCCCCCCCCCTTATCTCCGAAGCTTACCAAGCGAAAAGTTTGAAATAAATATATAAGATTGAGATTAACGTAAATATCACCGGAAAGTTATAATTTAACTTCTATTTAGCGTATTTTATTTTTATTTTACAAAAAACATTTTAAACTAAGATTGTAGTTTAACACTTTTGTATTTGATATTCATTCTTTAAATTTGTATGAAAGTATTCTGAAAGTGCCTTCTTTCAAATAAAAAAAGAATTATCGAATTTGGTTCAAAATACCTAATGCAATAAACACGGGACGAATCTCGCGGCGGCCTGCATGCAGTACTGCCGATATCGGCCCGTGTAGCGTCTCCTATAAGTAGGGAAACCTAGTATGGAGTGACCTTGATTTGGTTGGCCGCCGTGCTTCCGAGTCTTCCGACACGCATCAACAGGCCGAATCAAGCGGCGGCCTGCATGCAGTCCTGCCAATATCGGCCCGTGTAGCGTCTCCTATAGCCTGCTAGGAATCAGTAGCAGGACCGATTAATTGAGAATTAATAGGAATTATGGACAAAAACGATTGGTAACTACTTCACAAATATTTAAATCTAAATGAGTACCTATACAATCAATGAGCGAAATTTTAAACACCGAACACATATTGTTGAGACCAATAACAATAGCTTATTCTAGGGGAAATGGACCAATTTTGGAAAACGTTCGTTTAAAGCCTTCATCGATCGAAAAGACGGAATTGATAATTGATGTTTTCACTCTATAACCACAAATAGTCAAAAACTGCATAAGGCGTAGGCCAAACCTTCCATTAGTAGTAAGAAATTCACTCGATTTCTGAATCTAAACTGATCTTGTTAGGCTTCATCTTCGCCTTCTTCTCAACCTTCTTTCGATATTCATACTTCATTTTCTTGCTCGAAATTCTGCTGTAGCCGACGCCTCGTCTCAGCTTGTATTGTGTGATGTGCACCATTGTGTCTCCGCCCACTCGGACCACCACGCGGCCCCGCGGGTACGGTATCCTGCTGGTAAACACCACCTCCCCAGCCCCACAATACACCTCCACGGCGCAATAGTCCATGAAGATACGCCAGTAGATGATCCCTTTCGGAGACCAGTCTGCGCGTCTCACGCCGTCCTCTCTCCCTCGGTCTACGGTCATGTATCGGTGTTCGGAGGAATATCCGATTTTGAACTGGCTGCCGTCGGCCCACTCGAACGTGAGGCTTATGTCTCTAGCGACAGTTGTAGTGTTCAAGATTAGCTCGAAGTATTTAGTGTCTGACGTGAACGCACCTCCGGGGGAATACCAGGCACGTTCAAGGACCTCTCTACGTAGCTGTTTAGCTTCTTTGACGGGCATCATAAGCACTTCGCCTCGCTTGGTTAACTGCAACTCCCGCACTAGTGTCAGCATATTGGCCATGCCGTGCCGAGACTCCGCCAGACTCGACATCCCCAGCCCAGCGATCAGCAGTCTCCTCCCGTCCGGACCTATCGTGGTCTTCACACCGTAGAAATCGTGGCCGTGGTCCAATTCATTGAACGTCGCCGTTGATAATTCCATGTTTTCGAACGACAGTTTGTCGTAGTCGAAATGGCCGACCACATAGCCGGTCTGATACATATTCTTGAACCTGAAGCAGTCTGCTTGGATGCCCTGCACGGATAGGATCAGGACGTCGTAACCCTCTATTTCGATCATATCCGGGTTCTCCCACATGAAACCCATGTCGCCGTAGGATTCCGCTAGGGTTTTGTTGAACATCCACATGTTCATATCCACGGAAGTGTACAGCTCGAGCCTTCCGAGTTGCTCGCGAGACGTGGTCCCAAGCATCATGTACGTGTTGTTACGGTGACTCCACACTTTAGGGTTCCTGAAGTTACCAACCCCGTGCAAGTCCTCCCTAATGACTGGGTTGTAAAGATATTTCTGAAAAATTATACCATCGGTGCTGATGGCCACGTTTTGGGTCTGCCAGCTCTTGCTGTTTCTTAGCGCGTAGCCGGTGTAGAATAGAGTGAGGTACCGATCGTGGATGATGGCGCTGCCGGCGAGGCAGCCCTGCTTCTCGTAGTAGTCCTTAGGCACGAGAGCTGGTGGGTAGTGCGCCCAGTCGACGAGGTTGGAGCTGACAACATGGCCCCAGTGGACGGCGCCCCACGCGCCGTTATTAGGATGGTACTCATAGAACACATGGTACTGGTTCTTAAAGTATACGAACGCCGCGGGATCTCGGAGCCAGCCGACGGGGGAGGAAATATGGAACAGTGGTCCATTCTTCGTCTTCTGTGCAGACCTCCTTTCCTTCAAGAAAGCTTCGATATGCCCATAGTCCAGGCTGTATTCGGCCGAGGCGAGACAGAGTCCGAAGAGCAAAATATACAATTCCATTTGGCTCGCCGTTTGAAAAAATACTGATTTTATAACTGACATCGGAGTCTAAGGGAAGCGAGTGTTTGTAAACTCCAGTGCTGTAAAGCCACTCAATGAAGTGTTGAATAGCATTGTAAACATGAACTATATATTGTTGTGCCCTGAGTTAGGTAATGTATGTATTGTTCTATCAGTGATGAACGCAGAGTTAGACTATGTTTTCGTCATGCAGTCGGAAGGTACCGACAGTAGGTGCGTAAGTTTGTCTGAGGCTCAGATATACCTCTGGAATACGGGGCAGCCGCTAATAACCCGCCCCGGATCTCAGGGCTGCAGTTAAAATCGGATGTATACAAACAATCCCAGCATTAGCAGCCGTCTCGGATTCCGGATGTAGTCCGACCCTAAACTGCTAGATTGATAAGTTTGATTGTTTTTATTGCTTGCGACAATACTTATTTCGTTTGGGCACAGTATAGAAGAATAATACAGTAGTTAATCAGAGGCCGTTTAGGAGCGTTCGTTACCTACTTTCGCTCGATGCGCAGGGCTGTGTCACGTATGCAAAGTATTTCTGTTACAGTTTAATATACAATATTGTATACACAAAGTAATAATATTATAGATAGTTAGGTATGTTACCTTGGTTCTGCTGCTGCAGCAGAACCAAGGTAACCGATATAGCCCTCCGAATCGCTAAACTTAAGTGGCAGTGCGCGGGGCACATTGCACGTAGAACCGATGGCCGTTGAGGCGGAAAGGTTCTCGAGTGGCGACCACGTACCGGAAGGCGCAGCGTGGGTAGGCCCCCCACAAGGTGGACTGATGACCTGTTAAAGGTCGCGGGAGTCCGCTGGATGCGGGTGGCGCAGGACCGGTCATTGTGGCACTCTTTGGGGGAGGCCTATGTCCAGCAGTGGACGTCTTTCGGCTGATATGACGAGGTATGTGTTTTTAGTTTCCCACTTCATCGAATATTTTAATACCACTATATTATGCCTAAAATATTTCCTAGTAAGTATAATAGTTGCTAAACTGCACTCGGTTGGTAGGTGCTTAGTTACAAGCCTATTTGGCTCCTTTTGATATCGTGGCACTGGCGGCTCGCTGTTTTCATACCTACGAGGTGGCTTCCTTTGACGTGTCGAGTGAGAGCGAGCGAACACGGCAACGGCGCGGCCCCGATTGACGCATTCTCCATCATTCCCGAAGGCTATGTGTGTGTGCGTACCGAACACGCGCGCATGTGTGCAGCCGTGCGATGTACCTTTGTTCGAAGTTTATCTACTGTTCCTATACTGTGGTTTGGGCCTGGACGTTTTTATCGCCATACACAGCAGGACTTTTCGAGTTAATTAATGAAAATATTTTTTTCTTGGCGTAATTTCCAGAAATTCCATGAAGGGCATGAATTTTTAGTTTGCGACCATAAAATGTGTACTCGTGCGGGTGGAGTAATTTCCATGGTTTTCTCCCTGCCTTCTGTTCTGCTTCGTCATCAGATATTGCCACTTTTTATAGAGACCAATTCCCACTACATCCCGATAACCCTGCCGCTGTGTGGTCAGGTGGCCGGACAGCGGATGGCGGAATAACTACTTATTTACTACGTACTTACCCTCGCAATTTACTATGTCCGCGCCAGTACTGACACAGCTAACACTTGTCACTTCGCACTAGTTTCTACTGTTCTTCATTCCAGAGGCTCTAGTATGTTTTACCGAAACAAAACTTTACGATCGCGTTTGCATTTTACCCTCAATTTGTATGGGATTTGACAGCTAAACGCGAACGCGGTCGTAACGTTTTGTTTCGGTAAAACTTATACTATAGAGCCGCAGTTCTCACTCCAATACTTACTCTCTTTAAGTACTTCACTCCGAAGGTTCTAGATGATAATTTTGATATTAATTCCGATCTTCATTTCATTACTCATTTGTTTTGAGTAGCATGGGCTCTTTCAGATAATCGTGCTACGTCCACGTTTCGCGAATATCCCAAGTCCATTCATTTATCTATCCGTAAGCATCAAATGTTCTATTTACTTACTTTTTTAGAACCTTCCATGCTACTCTGCGTTTTGAAAATGTACTCGCAAAGAATTTAAAACATACAAAAAGTACATGTCGGTCGCTGGACTCGAACCCATTGTACATTATTTATTCCAAAAAATTGGTAAATGAGAAGCCATTGATAAATATTTCATCATAATATATTTTGTCACAAAATTACTCAATAAGTATACCTACGGAACTTCAACAAAACATAACATTCATAATTGTTGTTTTCAGGAAAAAAGGGTTTCTGTTAAGTAAAATTTACTGATACAGGTTTAGACAACCCGTTAGCCTAGTGGGTAGTGACGCTGCCTACGAAGCTGAAGGTCTTGGGTTCGAATCCCGGTAAGGGCAAATATCTGTGTGATGAGCGTTTCTCAAAAAAAATGCCACTATTATTAATTGTACTTCTAGGAATTTTATGTTAACTATTTCCACTCAGAATCAGGAGCTCTTTCGACCCTGGTAGGACAAAAAACTGTCCCAACGATATTTTTCACTTCACCACCATACACTTTGTATGGTGGTAACACAATAGGAAAGTTCAAAAATGTATGAATATTTTGGGACACTTTTTTTCTCCTATTGGGATGGAAAGACATCGTGATTTTGAGTAGAAATAAGATAAAAGTTGCAGAAAATCTCCGAATTATTGCATGAAAAATTGTTTGTGAGTTTTGGATGTTTTCTATGTATTTAAGTATTTATATCTATTATATATATCGTCGTCTAGTACCCATAACACAATCCTGACTGAGGTTACTATGGGACTAGATCGATTCGTGTAAGATTGTCCCCTTATATATAAAAAAAACTGGTTTTTATTTAAAAAAAGAAATCCAGTATTTCAACGGTATTCCAAAATTGTATTTAGGTAATGCCGCTCATATATTGGATAAATCTTTTAGTCTACAAAAATGTTAAATAATAAGATAAGAGAGATAGATACCCAAATTGGATAGGTAAGTATCGATAAATTTGTGTGAAAATAATACCGGTATACGATCTCTGATACAAATGCGTCGGTTTACGGCGTAATAAATGGTATACGCGCCAAACGCGCTAAGGTACCTTTTCTCTGAGAACAACGCATATAATAAATATTATTATTAAATAAAATACCGAAGTGCCTCAAGATATGACCGTGTACATATTTGAAACCAATATGGACACAGTAAATCTTTTGAAAATGGGCACACAATATCACAGATTAAATAAAGGAATCAATTTGGTCCAGCTCCATTTTCAATTATGTAATTTACAATATATACAATTTATATACACACATAAAGTATGCTTTAACTTACTTGATATGTTCTTTATAGTAACTTAACAACCAACCCCCCATAATTATATAGAAAGTATACTTGAGATTATTTGTGTTGGCCGAATTGCATCAAAGTAGGCCAATCAAAAAGCCACTCCAACACGTCCAAGTCAGAAGATTCAAATGCCAATGACAGTTTTATAAAAAATCGGCCAAGTGCGTGTTGGGCTACGCGCAGTGTAGGGTTCCGTAGTTGCCTGTCTGTCTTAGTTACATCGACGTGCGGTGCGGTTGCGTCGGCCGAATTTGTACGAAAATTGGCCTTTCCAAGTACACATTAAGTTGGTCGACTATAACTCGGTAACTACTTATGCCTACTTGTCCGTGATAGTTTTCCTTTTAAATTCATTATATATGTACTACTACCACACATTTTTCACATCCATTTAGCCGGCAGGGGCGGGGGGGGACGGGACATGAATCGAACAAAAATTAGGGCTGGAAAGCCCAATATCTCGCAAACGAATTACTGATTTAAAAATGGTTTTAGAAAACCCATAATAGTATTTGAACAAGCTTTCCAACGATACCCCACACCATGGGTTTAACGAGAAAAAAAAATGACATCCCCTAAAAAAATTTTTTTTTTTTTCAATGTTTATTGTACTGTTTTATCGGCCTGATTGATTTATATCGAGGGTTGCGTGGTCAAACCCGATAAGTCGGCATAATGGAGTTTTTAAAAAAGAACTACATGTAAATGCAATAAAACTGAAATTTCTGACAGCTGTTAACTCGACTTATCGGGTTTGACCACGCACCCCTCGATATACCCATGTTTTCTAGTAGTAATGGTTACTGAGCTAAGCCGAGGACGGACGGACGGAAGGACGGACGGACAGACAGACGGACATGACGAAACTATAAGGGTTCCTTCTTGACTACGGAACCCTAAAAAGTCGGTCATATTAAATAATCTCAACCATATAGTATAGTATAATATCTAATGGTAAAATCATGATTACTTCTAGCCGCCTCACCATACTACAACGATAGGGTATTGGACAACAGTAAAAATGAATTGCTTTTTCATTAGCAACAGAGTGAAGATTACGAAAATACTCGGAAAGTATCAATCTTTCATTTATGTTTGCCATTGATTTATGAATCCGTAAAAAACCAACAATAAGGGCGTTTGATTGTGACGTCACAAGCAAGTAATCCTTACAAATTCCACACCATTCAAGAAGAAGGTGCCTTTTAATATACCTTTGGGCGGCTAGATAATATCATTAATATCCACGAATATGTCTACGAATATACTTACATACTTATAATAGTTTGGAAGACATTTGATTTCGAATAATAATCATGTTTATTTTTTTTGTTAAAAATATCATTTGGTAGGTACCTAAATACATACATACAAAATGTCACGCCTTTATTCCCAATATGGGAAAAGCGGAGAGCACACACTATTTAATTATTAGTGCCACTTTTAGCAATAGGGGTGTAGACACTAAATAAAATAATCGAAATAAAAAGTTTTAAGTGTAAAGGTTTTAAGAGGGGGTATGTTCTGTCACTTTTCCGCAAAACGCACCTTCATATGGAACGATTGTCATTTACTATGACACCCGAGGATCGTGACGTCACGATCTGCTAGCGTTTCTCTCACTAACAAGCAGCTTTAAAACGGTTGAAGCGTCTTATTTTTCTAAGATATTTGAATGGAATTTTCGTTGTTAGGCATATTTTTTGCCTTCTTTATTTTGAAGTTATAATCAATTTTGGGTCTACACCCCTATTGCACGTTTAATTCGTTTAAAGATGGTGATATTGCAGTGATAAGTTGTTAGCCCATCGCCCACATCAGCCCTATACCGACGGTTCGGCCACGACTGCGAGTGGCAGCGGCGGCGTGGGAGCGAGACGTCACGTTCCGGTTTCTCGCTCGCACGCGTGACGCACCAACCATTGCTTGGAGTCGTGTCTGAGCCCTTACGGCACCCACGAGAAATGGAGTGGAGATATTTTCACCCGCCATCACTCGGGTCAACAATTATAAAAAATATAACAATAACGAGCAACAATTCTTAGAAATACATTTATATGTGCTTATAAATATATAATATGCTATATACTAATATATTGCTTCATAAAATTAAAGTCTTACTACTAGGTTTCAGGTCTGGTGAATAATTTATATTATAACTTTTGCGTTAATTGCATTGCAAACCATAGTGTGCACGACAAAGTGCACGGTTGACATAGTTGCTATCGCGAACCCATTCGTTGCTGAAGCGCAAATATTCCATATAGATAGGACGGCTCTAATCCTTTTAAATGACGGACGTGAATTAAAGGACGCTTTTTAACTTTAGCTAACTTTTGTTCCGGACGGATCTTCTGTGTCCAAATTTATTTTCAATAAGTCTATTTATAACGAATTACCAACCTCGTAAGTCCCAGATAGATTTTTTGCGATTTTGAATTTGGAACCTTCGTTAATCCATACTAATATTATAAATGGGAAAGTGTATGTGTGTCTTTGTTTGTCCGTCTTTCACGGCAAAACGGAGCAACGAATTGACGTGATCTTTTAAGTGGAGATACTTAAGGGATGGAGAGTGACATAGGCTACTTTTTGTCTCTTTCTAACCCCCTAAAATGGGGGATGAAAGTTTGTATGGAGCTACGATATAAACGAGTTCCACGCGGACGGAGTCGCGGGCAGAAGCTAGTTCTATTATAGTTCGAAACCCGATTTGAATTTGTACTTGTACAAGTACGCGGGGACTTACGATGTTATGTTTCTTTTTTTACAACAACTATCAGACCGGAAATAACGATCCCAATTATTTACCATTATTTCCAAGCTGTCGATTCGGGTCGCACCGGCTGTGGTCTCATATAACTGACGTCTCAGCAAGTAGTACAGGGTACATGGGTACAGTACATTTAACTATCATTTTTCAAACCACGACATTGCGCGAATCTAACGCGTTGTATCTGTTCATTGCGCGGTCGAGACGCGCAACGCACTGTGTTTAGTTGGGATCACACGCAATGAATTAGAAAAAAGGCTGCCGCCGCAATTCGCGCAATATCGTGGCCAGGCTACACTACAGCCACACACACACAGCTATACTAGTACAGAACCAGTTCAGCGTGCGGAAAAGAGACTGTAGAGATTCTACAGCTGCCAGCGTGAATCAAGTTACATCGTCATTTAAATTAGAACCTTAAGTGTATATAATAAGGTATACTTTATGTTTACTGCTAGAGTCTTACTCATCTTTTTAACAAATAATCAACATATTTATTAAAAAAACGTACAATCCACACTATTATCAAAGTGATTGGATTTAATGTCAACTATATATATATATTTAGAGCCTGCATTGTAATAGCGACTGTATACCTACGCGATAGGGTCTATTTCGGCTTGGCAGCGTGTCGGAGTGCAGTGTGCAAATCGGCCCAGAGCGTGGCGACGCGCGCGTGCGTCGCACCCTGTGTGCGGAAAAGAGACGGAAGAGATTCTACAGCGGCTAGTGCGTAGGCGCGCGAGAGGAGCGCTTCCTGTGGGAAAGAGAACAAAATAGAGGTTTAGTAGTGACCACAACATCGGCCTTCGGTTGATATGCTTTAACGAAGTAATAGACTCGGGAGTTAAGTAGGTACGCACTGAAACCTGGTTTTTTACGTAGGGAGTGAACGCGGCGTAATATATCAAATAAATGTGCGCAAATTCAAGTAAAGTATTTCTACACTTGGCAACGCATGGTCGCAGGTCCCTACAGACTACGCAATGTATTACCTCCTTGGCACAGCAGAGCGCGTACCGGTGCCGCTCGCGCAGCAGCTGCGAGGCGGCGGAGTGCTCGTGCTGCGCCGCCGCCGCCGCGCGCTCCGCGTGCAGCCCGCGCGTCAGTCGCCCGCACAGCTCCCTACAGACTGCGCAATGTATTACCTCCTTGGCACAGCAGAGCGCGTACCGGTGCCGCTCGCGCAGCAGATGCGAGGCGGCGGAGTGCTCGTGCTGCGCCGCCGCCGCCGCGCGCTCCGCGTGCAGCCCGCGCGTCAGTCGCCCGCACAGCTCCCTACAGACTGCGCAATGTATTACCTCCTTGGCACAGCAGAGCGCGTACCGGTGCCGCTCGCGCAGCAGCTGCGAGGCGGCGGAGTGCTTGTGCTGCGCCGCCGCCGCCGCGCGCTCCGCGTGCAGCCCGCGCGTCAGTCGCCCGCACAGCTCCCTACAGACTGCGCAATGTATTACCTCCTTGGCACAGCAGAGCGCGTACCGGTGCCGCTCGCGCAGCAGCTGCGAGGCGGCGGAGTGCTCGTGCTGCGCCGCCGCCGCCGCGCGCTCCGCGTGCAGCCCGCGCGTCAGTCGCCCGCACAGCTCCCTACAGACTGCGCAATGTATTACCTCCTTGGCACAGCAGAGCGCGTACCGGTGCCGCTCGCGCAGCAGCTGCGAGGCGGCGGAGTGCTTGTGCTGCGCCGCCGCCGCCGCGCGCTCCGCGTGCAGCCCGCGCGTCAGTCGCCCGCACAGCTCCCTACAGACTGCGCAATGTATTACCTCCTTGGCACAGCAGAGCGCGTACCGGTGCCGCTCGCGCAGCAGCTGCGAGGCGGCGGAGTGCTCGTGCTGCGCCGCCGCCGCCGCGCGCTCCGCGTGCAGCCCGCGCGTCAGTCGCCCGCACAGCTCCCTACAGACTGCGCAATGTATTACCTCCTTGGCACAGCAGAGCGCGTACCGGTGCCGCTCGCGCAGCAGCTGCGAGGCGGCGGAGTGCTCGTGCTGCGCCGCCGCCGCCGCGCGCTCCGCGTGCAGCCCGCGCGTCAGTCGCCCGCACAGCTCCCTACAGACTGCGCAATGTATTACCTCCTTGGCACAGCAGAGCGCGTACCGGTGCCGCTCGCGCAGCAGCTGCGAGGCGGCGGAGTGCTCGTGCTGCGCCGCCGCCGCCGCGCGCTCCGCGTGCAGCCCGCGCGTCAGTCGCCCGCACAGCTCCCTACAGACTGCGCAATGTATTACCTCCTTGGCACAGCAGAGCGCGTACCGGTGCCGCTCGCGCAGCAGCTGCGAGGCGGCGGAGTGCTCGTGCTGCGCCGCCGCCGCCGCGCGCTCCGCGTGCAGCCCGCGCGTCAGTCGCCCGCACAGCTCCCTACAGACTGCGCAATGTATTACCTCCTTGGCACAGCAGAGCGCGTACCGGTGCCGCTCGCGCAGCAGCTGCGAGGCGGCGGAGTGCTTGTGCTGCGCCGCCGCCGCCGCGCGCTCCGCGTGCAGCCCGCGCGTCAGTCGCCCGCACAGCTCCCTGACCCAGAATAAACAATACATTCTAGATAGCCATGCTTACGCTTTGACTAAATCGCAATACGCTACCCCACCATGGACTTGATGGGTTCGCACCCCATTTTCGTTATAACCATATTTTTTTTATTTACATTGAAATTTTTGTTTGTTTTCATTAAAGTATTTGTTTTTATGTACACATTGCTTGTGTTTGACGTAAAAGCTTGGCCAGACACACGGCGCGACGCAGCGCGGCGCGACCGCGGCGGCTTTAAATACATGCTAACAGACTAGCGATGTCAAACAGACTGCGTCCCGCCGGCATCGCCAGAAATGAGCTAGCTGGATGAATTTGGCCAAAGATCAGGAAAAATGGCATGAGACATAAGAAAACATATATATTTTTACAGTACGATTACTGTTAGTTAACCACTGACAGATGGATTGCCTTCATTTAATTTTCAACTTTAATTTCATACAAATAAAGCACTTTTCAGAATACTGTTACCCACATCTACCGATTTAGTAATAACTATTTTATTTGTATAAGATTAAAGTTGAAAATTAAATGAAGGCAATCCATTTGTCAGTGGTTAACTAACAGTAATCGTACTGTATAAAACATTAACACAACACAACTTTTTAGATTATTAAATATAGATAAATTCACGAGAGCATGGAATTGCATATGTAGTAGTATTGTATGTTTACAGGCATTCTATATTTGAATTTTCTATTTTCTCGTACTATCAGCATAAAAAGAGGTTTGTTATTTATTTATTTATTTATTTATTTCATAAAACATGTAAACATGACATTACAGTATAACCAATGCGTCATGAAACGACATATACAAAAGACAAAAATAAACACATATAATTACATTGGTACAGTTGATTGCCTGTCATCCATCTCCTCACAGAAGCTCAGACATTCACCGCACACATACATCCATCGCCACGCAATTAAGTCACACTCCGGTGCTGATGCCAAGAGCGCATTGAGTTGTGAGAGAGCGCGGATCAGCGGCGAATTCCTGCGTGAAACAGTGCGAGCTGCCGGCACCGCCAATAAATCGCGTCGTCGTGCCCTGAGAGTTATCCTGGGGATATCCGGAGTATACAATCGCACGAGGCGACTCACTAGCTCCGGACAATCTGACTCACCGCGTATGATCCCACACGCAGTCACCAACAAACTGTAATTACGCCTTACCTCCAACGAATTATAACCTAAGGTTCCTAACAGGTATTTGGTGGGATACCGGAATGGTTAGTACCCAAAAACTTTCCTATATAAAAACCGTAGGAACGTTTTCTGAACTTTCTCCAGTAATAGGGCATAAGTTGATTCGTGAGGGTTCCATACGATTGACGAAGCTTCAAGCTTGCTTCTAACGAGTGCATTATAAACTAGCCTGATAGCCCCGGGATCATGAAAGTCGCGCAGGTTGCGAATCACAAAACCTAACCTTCGATAGCAGCTTTCAGCAAGTGATAATATGTGCTCATGGAAAGTAAGTCGCAAATCGAAGACCACACCGAGATCCTTAACACTGGAGACACGGTTGATAGGCTCTGCTCCGAGCATGTATTGAGCATGTATCGGGGTATGTGCACGGCAGAAGGTGCAGACACAACACTTGGCAGAGTTGAAAAGAAGTTTATTATCTATACTCCACCGGAAGACCAAGTTGATGTCCCTTTGCAATGACTCACAATCTGTTAATTGCTCCACACCTTCAACTAATTTTAAATCATCGGCATAAAGGAGACATTGGGATGACTTAATAACAGTTGTGAGATCATTTATCATTATTCCGAACAGGAAAGGTCCCAATATGGATCCCTGACTGACACCAGATCGGGTATGATATGGAGCCGAGACAAAGCATCCATGTCGAACATATTGCTGCCGATCACGCAGATAACTAGCGAAGAAAGACAGTAACTTCGGAGAGAAACCAATTTGGTTCAATTTATTAAGCAACACATCGTTATCCACGCGATCGAAAGCCTTCCCGAAGTCGAAATAAAGGACATCAACCTGGATACCTCTATCAAGATGCTCAGAAATGTTGTCAACCAAGAGCAGAAGATTTGTGTTTACAGAGCGGTTAGGTCTGAAGCCATGCTGTGCATCATTCAAGTAAGGTTTAACCTGCGCTGATAAGGTCTGGTGGAGTATGGATTCAAACAGCTTAGCCAACGTGGAAAGAATAGCAATGGGTCTGTAATTGTCTACAAGTGTGGCGTCACCCCCTTTCGGGATCGGTCTCACCCTGGACACCTTCCAAAGTTGAGGATATGATCCAGAAGTGAGAGCTAAATTAAAAATATATTGCAAGGGGAGTTTCAGATGATCCTGACAACCCTTTACAACATAGGATGGCAAGTTATCTGATCCTACAGAACAACTGGACTTGAGCCGTTTTATCCCCTTCTCCACATCCTCTATTGATATTGAGGCAACGTGTATGTTGGCACTAAGACTCTGATCCCCGGTTGCTAGAACATTCGGGTCCAGGATCGGGATATCCGACAAGAATACGCTAGAGAAGTAACTAGCAAACGCGCTGGCCACCTCACTTCCAGCAAACTGTTTCCCATTGAGCTTAACGCTAGAGACAAACCCACCTTTTGACTTCAGGCTGTCGAGGTGCTGCCAGAACGCGCGAGGATTATCTTTTACCCTACTCTGGATTCGATCAAGGTAAACGTCGTACGCGGACGCTATACGTTGTTTCACATCAGCCCTGAGTTTCGCAAATTTGTTATAAACATCTTTGTTTTTTGTGGATTTCCATTCTCGATGTAATTTACCTTTTAGCTTTAGGTCACTTATCAGGTCTGGAGTGAACCAAACGGGGTAACATCTACTAGCTTTCCCTGAACGAGTCCGTTTCGGTATACACTGGTCAAAAATTCGATATAATATTGTATAAAAGGTGTTAACGGCATTGTCTACATCCACAGCACTAAGAACTTCCTGCCAGCTTACATCCGAAATTAATTTGTACAAAAGTTCATAATTGCCTTTAGAAAAGTTCCAGTCCTGCCGCATGTCTAATGGGGGGTTCGATGCGCCAAACATCCCGCACGAACCGAAATCTCCAAAGGGGGATGATAAGCATCTGATCTCGGGACCAGTCCTCCGCCCGCGATCTCTAACACTGTAATATTAGGGATGCGCTCTGACACCAGCACGACATCTAATTTCCCTCCATGTGCATTCATCACCTCATTCCTCTCTTTTAAGCCACAAAAAGTACAAAAATAACAATAATAACATAAAATACTTTGGGATGTGTAAACCGGGTTCAAATTTAAATCACCGAACACAAGCACTACACCCTTTAACGTTTCAATTACTGACTCCACTTTCTGGAATCACCTCATATATATTTCGTCGGTAGCATTCGGAGGGACGTATACTACGCATATATAGCCGGTGACTTGATCCACGACAAATGACGCCCATAGGTCTTCGCCGTTTGCCGTTTCCAACTGTTGACACCGTCGCAGCACAACACCCGGGCGGGCAGCGAGCAGCACGCCGCCGCCACGCGAGCCGGTGGCGCGGTCTCGACGTAGCACACTCCAACCGCCGCATGCAAGCTCAGCGTCATTTACGGCATCAGTTAAAAAAGTCTCCGTCACCGCTACAATGTCGCATTCCAGAGAGAGAAGGTTTTGTCTGAAATGGCTAAGCTTCGTGTTGAGTCCCCTCACGTTTTGATAGACGATGGCTACTGTCGCTTCCACCTTCTGTTTGACGTCCGGCGTTTCTAGAGACCACGACGTTGCTATGTGGCCTTCGAAAAAACCACGGCTTTACACGAGCGTTTTCGGGCCATACTTCCGCAGACAAACACTTTTCGAACAGCGCCCGTGGAACACCTATTTTAAAGGATTTATAATCCCCTTTAGGTCTAAGTTCCTCAACAGTGAAAGATTTTTCGGGGCACATCACCTGTAAATATGCGCGTATGTCATCTGCGCCCGACGCCATATTCCAGAGGTGTATGAATTTGTTTTGCTCGACAGCCTTTAGGGACGTAATTCCTGGCCCAGCGGTGCCTCGCACTGAAGAGAAACGCTTTTTACGAGTACGAGGCTCCTTCCATCCCCCTGACACCGGACTTTCGCCATCGGTGGGTGTAGTGTCTGTCGGCACAACACTGTCCTGCCCAGCCTGCACAAGGAACGTCTCTGCAACATCAGCTCCATCGCGTAGGGTATCTACTATGCCGTCATCCGCATTTTCTTCGGCTACTACATCAGGTTTTCGAGCGGGCCGATTTTTGCGTTTCCGCTTCACTTTAGACTTACTGGTAATTGTGTCGTCGCTATGCTCTGGAGTTCCCGATTCTTCGCACTGACTGTTGCCTGCTCGAGAAATCTCTAATTGACTTAGTCGCTCGTTGACCATGTCGAGCTTTTTTGAGTATTCAGTAAGGGCGACATGGTATTGGGCTACAAGGGAGAGGGCGTCTGCTAGTTGTTCGCTCAACATGCTCATTTGCTCCCGAATCATACTCACTTCAAGGACTAGAGATGCACCATCCTCTGTGCGTTGTGTTACCGGTAACACACCGGTGTGGGAGCATCATTTTTGCTCCGATGAGTGATATTCCTGGCCGAAAGCGGCGTTCCAACAGGGGTATCACAATTACGCCCACTCTTTTTGAAGGCAATAGAGCACTCAGGGCACACCCACGTGTCCCTCTGTTCTAGTGGAAGGTTATTTTTATTCGTGCATAATAAATGATAAAGCTTACCGCACTTCCTCACCATGCACTGGAGATACTCTTCACCGACTCCTCTTGCGTGCAACCGTGGCAGATCAACTCCGCACTATCACCTCTTTGCATTGCCATCGATGTGTTCATTTCACTTCTAACCCGTGCTGAATAGTGCTCAAAGTAGGACAACTCCGCGCAATCACGCGGTGTAGCACATATATGTTCTCGTAGCACTACGTAGCACTTCGTAGCGGTTGGCGTAGCCGATGCTGTGGTCGCGGTGACGTCAGCGCGTACGGATCGCAGTTGTCTATTTTGCCGTTACCGTAGAACAATGTTTGGCTCAGCGGCAGAGACAGCGGACTCGCAAACACGACGGCACCGGTTCGAATCCGAGAAACTTGCAAAAAAGTTGACGTCTCTTTCTAGGACCGCCCACTAGGCGGAGCCCACCCATAACAGATCCACAAGAGGAACAAGGAATCGAAACTACGCTGTTCAGCCAATCACAATTTAAATAAGCAAATAAATTTACACAGAATATACTGCAAGTAAACGTCCGCACCATGTGACCTCGGACGAAGAAGATATATTGAAGAAGTAAATACCAAAATAATGTCAGTGTCAAATTGTGAATATTATTTACGTTGTGCATATATTTTTACGTCTGATTTTATTGTATTCTCACAATTATCAGAATAATTTTGTGTCAGCCCGTACGACTAAGTGTAAGTTACATCATTTTCAAAAAATATGGCAGTGAGTAATTTTGGTCCGATTGAGAGTCAAAGTAAGCAAATTATTTTTAACTGTTATAAATATTTTGAACTTGAACTGAAAAAAAATCGAATTTTAAACAATCTTATTATCAATACTTGTGACAGCTCAGATGAAGAACATGATAACGACTAAAAGCAAAAAACAGAGGACTACTACTTATTCCATTTCTTAAGGGTATGTAATTTTATTAAATTAAGAGAAAATTATTCTCCTTTTGTTGCAAACGGTACAACCACTACAAATGCAATTCCATGTTCTCGATAATTCATCTATACTAACAATATGGAAAAAATAAAGCTTAAATAAATAAATAAATAAATTGTCTTTGACACCTCGAATACAAGATGTTATTATTAAAAAAAAAAGAATTATTTTCGGTTGATAAATTAAACAGTGAGTGTCTTGAATTGGAATTTTGTGTTCAGTAAGCGCAATCAAAGTGCGAAGATTCCAAATTTCCAGTTCAAAAAATTGTGCTATGCAGATAAAAAAAGGAAATAAATATGTATGCATGTATGTAAGGCCTGCAACATCCTGCCGCGGCCTGTGGTGGCAGACAGTAGTAAATTTGACAGCTAATGACAAGTTTAGTATGGTCCGCTGGGGCAAGGCTGCGCCAGTGTGATGTGGGCTTAAAGCGTATACGGCTATAGCTCACGCTTGGGCTGTTGACGTTGACGAGTACTCTTTGGTGGCCGCAGAGTACAAGACGTTTTTTAAATAGGGGTGTAGACACTTAATAAAATAATCAATAATGTCATATTTGCTCTAAAAAGAATTAAAGATGTAGTCAAATGGAGAAAAAATCGACGCAAGAGGTTAAATAATCACGAAGTTAAAAGTGTCCAAAATTTTAAGAAGGGAAACGCAATTTCATGTGAAACAATTAACGCTCGCAGTTTGTGACGTCACTAGGCGGCAACGTGCTGTGCCCCATCGTGTTTGGCGCCGGCATCGACTTGGCCTGCCGCGCGCGCGACCCGCTCTGCGTCAGCCTCGCAGTTTGTGATGTGACAAACTGTTTACGTTTTCTCTCTCTAAGAAGCAATATTGAAACGGTTGTAGGTTCGTATTTCTTTGAGATATCCGAATGAGATTTTCGTCACTATAGGCATATTTTTTGCCTTCTTTCTTTTGTCTACGCCCGTATTACTGAGTTTCATGTTAACATATTAATAAATGTACTTATATGAAAATATATACTCTTTTTTATTTCCATATCGTCATGATGCTTAGCAACGGCTAAGCAGGGCTCTTGAACTTAATGCAATTGTGACAAATACATTCATGTAATTCATTCACGCGGGTGGAGCCGCGGGCACGTCTAGTATTTAATAAAAAAAGTTGCAGAAGGTAAAAATCCTACAAAAGGGCGTACTTCTTGCACAAGTCATAAGTGATAAGTCATAAGTCAAGTGGAAGTAGGGCATGGAACACAGTGATAGAACCCAGAAAGTAAAATAGATGGACGAAGGAGTTCAAAAGCCGAGCCATAAGCGAGCACCAAGAAGATGTAGGTCCATCTATCGCACTTTCGGCCGACACATTACATAGTTCACTACTTTTTTTTTTTTTTTTTTAACGTTGGGGAAATGCATTTACGCATCCCGTCCTATCCGGGGAGGCAGGACGGGTATGACGGACTAACCGAAACTGGACTACCGTCTAAAACCACCAACGACATCCGGCTCCGCCTTGTAAAGGGGGGCGTCGCAGGATCGCTCTTGGCATTCAACTGCGTACGTCCCGGCGGGCGGCCCACAGTAGCAGGCCGCAGACATTTCGAGGCGTCAGGTAGGCGAGCGCCTCTGGAGGCGCTCGCCTACCTGACGCTGCCTGACGGTTCCACAGGACTGGTCCTGTGGAACCTTTTTGTACAGGGCTTGCCCCAACTCCCTGCATGGTTCTCCTACGGCGGAGGCAGCAGATGCGCATAACGCCTGGATAGTTCACGACTACGTACGTTCCTTAAATACTGGTCGGGATGAGTTCGCCGCGTCTATGGAACGATACAAACCGGATATCGTTGCGTTGAACGAGACTTGGCTGCGAGAAGGGGAAGAAAAGTATATACAAAAAATACCAGGATATTCTTTGAAAAGCAACCCCCGCATAAGTGGCTCAAAGGGAGGTGGTGTCGGATTTTACATAAGAAAAAACCTACGAACACAGGTTAAACAACACCCGCCATCGCCTTTGGAACAGATGTGGTTAGAGCTGAAAATCCGCGGCGTTGGGCGCTTTGTTGTCGGAACCGCGTATAGGCCAGAAACCGTCTCAGTAGACAGAGCTATTGATGCGCTTAATGAGTCGCTCGATATGTTTGCACCTTGTGGCAATGTTTTCCTTCTGACTGATTTCAACGTTGACGTACAAGTACAGGATAAACCAAATGTAAAAAAGTTAAACTCTTTTTTAACCCAACGAGGATTAGAACAGCTAGTTAAGGAGCACACACGAGTTACAAAAGAGAGCTCATCAACATTGGTCTTAGTCATTACGGACAGCCCACAGGTCTGTAGGACAATATATGTCCATCACAACCCCAATCTCAGCGACCATGCAATGATAGTGGCAGAACTATCGATCACTAAACCAAAACCGGTGCCAAAATATATATATAAACGATGTTGTTGTAAAATCGATATGGCAAGTTTCAACACAGACCTTGAACATACACCCTGGTGGGAAATAAGAAAACTGACTGATGTAGATAGCAAATTGACTCATTTCAACAAAATTATTTTGGATTTATTCGACAAGCATGCACCAGTCCGACGAATACGCGTCGATTGTAAACCGTATCCTTGGATTACAGACAATATTAAACTGATGATGGACCTACGTGATAGTGCCGGGAAGAGAGCAAAAAAAACAAAGGAAGAATCCCATCACAGTTACTATAAAAGTCTTCGTAATTATACAGCAGGCGCGTTAGAACGTGAGAAAACAGCATATTTCACCCACTACGTTAATAAAAATAAATCGAATCCTAAGCAACTGTGGAAACATCTCAGAAACTCTTCTATTCTTGGTGATACAGATAAACCTTTAATTCCGCAACATCTATGTAACCCGGACGAAATAAACGAATCATTCTTGTCGCTCCCAGGAAACTCTGAGACAGACCAGACAATGCAGGCGTTCTTCGATAGTCATAAATTGGATAATCATGTCTTCAACATAGAAAAGTGTACAGAAAATCAAGTCTCCAAAATCATAGCGTCAATAAAAACCAATGCAAGCGGCCACGACAACATAACAATAGATATGATACGGCTTACACTGGATGTCACCTTGCCTATAATTACGCACATCGTTAATACCTCTATTGAGTCTAACACATTCCCGGTGGAGTGGAAACTAGCCAAAGTAAAGCCATTACCTAAAACAAATGAAATACAAAGCTATAAAGACTTACGCCCAATTAGTATCCTTCCGGTACTCTCGAAAGTTATAGAAAGAGCCGTTTGTGACCAACTTTTAGGGTACCTGGAGAATAATAATCTGCTTCCACACACTCAGTCAGGCTTCCGCGGTAAACATGGCACTGCCACGGCTATGGCAAAGGTCACTGACGACATTATAGGAGCGTCAGATAAGGGATTGGGATCTATTCTTGTTCTGTTGGATTTCTCGCGCGCCTTTGACTGCCTCAACCCAACGCTGTTGCTTTCTAAGATGTCATATTATGGCGTATCCATAGCAGCATGCCGCTGGTTCCATTCGTTTCTCACCGGTCGAAAACAGTTTGTAGAAATCCAAACGGAGAAGGGAGAGTTATCTCAGTCGAAGACACAAAAAATATCTCGTGGTACCCCACAGGGATCCATCTTAAGCCCATTGTTATTTATTTTGTACACAGCTGATGTAGTTAAGCGACTTGAACACTGTAATGTGCATCTGTATGCAGACGATACACAATTATACTTCTCTTTTGAGCCGAACAACTTTAAAGAATCCCTTAAAAAAAATAACTCGGATCTAAAAATATTAGCTGATTGGTCGTTCAAGAATAACCTTATTCTAAATCCGTCTAAATCACAGTACATGATAGTGGGAAATAAATGGCAACGTGCGAAAATCAAAGAGCGCAATCCTACAGTGACGGTCGAAAACGAGGTCATTTCCCAGGTAGAAAACGCAAAAAACCTCGGTTTAATCATGGACGGGCAGCTGCGGTATATTGAGTTCATAAACGCTAAAATAAGAAATGCTTTCTACCGTCTAAAGGTACTATACAACATTCGTAAGTACCTCTCAGTACAAGTAAGAGAAACCCTAGTGGAATCGCTAGTACTCTCACAGCTAAACTATGCGGATATCGTTTACGGGCCAAGACTGCTAGCTAAAACAAAGAAATGTATACAACGAGTACAGAATGCATGTGTACGTTTTTGCTACATAGTCCCTAAACGAGCGCACATTACGCCCATTCTAAACGCAAAGAAGCTGCTGAACATGGAGAATCGGAGACGATTGCATCTGGCATATACGGTTAGGAAAATACTAGACTTCCAGAAACCCAGCTATCTATTTGAGAAACTCAAATGGGTTACCGACACACGCAGCAAATCGTTGAGGAGAAGCACCAAGCTTGCTATTCCGCAGCATAAGTCAGCCTTCTTCAGAGGGAGTTTTAAATTTGCTGCTGCAAAAATCTGGAACGACCTACCTCCACCCCTACGAGAACCAATGTCATTACCAAAATACAAACGTTTAGTGCAAACACATCTAATAGACACACAAAGCAAATTTTACTCTCCCTCCTAATGGTAACATACGTACACACATATACATACACATACGTACATACACACTCACGCACACACACACACACACACACGCACAGACACACACACATTGACAATAGGTCATATGCATAACTTTTGTTGAAAACAAACGGCACTGTCACTCACTGTTTGTCCTTTTTTATTATTATTATTTTTATTTTTAGTTCTTTTATTTTTAGTTCTCTTATTTATCTGTAATTTTGTATATTTATTTTTTGCATATTTCAATCATTAAAAAAAAATGTGTTACTTATATTGAATATTTACACAATTATTTGCACTCCAGCTAGCGCTGACGACCGTCTAGTAATAGTAATAATAATAGTATGTAACAAGGGACCAGTCTGAAAATCAGCGCTGGGCATACTCGCTTGCCCAGCACATGCTGAGACTGGGGCCCATTGCCTCAATTTGTTTTTCCATTTCCTGTTATTTTATTTTATTTTATTTTTATATTAGTTAGTGTAATTCAAGATCATGTAATGTTGTGGCAATAAAAATACTTTTACTTACTTTACTTTACTTACTTACTTACTACTGCGAGTATCGTAAAAAACATCGGAGTGTGGTGTACATCGAACTTGGCAATCTGAGCGCCAGCCTGCCAGCTGGCAAATCACTTGAAAGGCGATAAATAGCCTTGACGCGCATTGAGCGCTAATTCAACCGTAAATTAGAACAAACCGGAAAAGACCCGGAAAGCTACAAGTTAGGTCTGAATCACACTGGCGCAGGGCGCGCCAGTACGCCAGTAGGCAAACTGCAAATGTATAAGTTTAAATAAACAACACATAAAAATGGACACAGTCATTATTGGTCAAGCGCTTCGACCAGTAGATTGATCACCGGGTTGCATTTGTAGACCGCACGACGCCAAATACACCGAAAAAAATGTGCCAACCAGTACAGTACAAATAAGTTTCCTCTATAATCCTACCTGTAAGCTCCTAAAGCGTCCAGCGCCAGTAACAATCTCCCACCGATGCCATCTTCCGTAAAGTCCGTGTTCTCTGGTGCATTCTCGCCCATTTCCACTGCAAGCCTTTGGACAAAAATGCACTTAATTTTATTGTTTATACTTTGTGTACAAGTGCGTTCAGCAGTTAAATATTCCACGTCAGTCAATTCTCAGCATGTTAAAACGTGGAATAGTTTATAAGCTCTATGCAGTAGACTGAGATTGAAACTCGCTTACTTTTTAACTCTTCCTTAAGGTTCTGAGCGCAGCGCCATTTTAAAACTATGTAGGCTTTAAAAGAGTGTTTTTTAGAGAACAATACTATAACTTAATTAACGTATGACGAAGCGATTTTAACGTTCCCCTCATGGGCCACCATGAATAAGAACACTGAACCGTGAAAATAATCTCTAAACCGCATTACATAGAGTTGAAACTCACTCGGCAGCAACTTTAAATGCCTCCCTTACGGGCGACTAGTGAGCAGTGTCGGACACGTTGCTCGAACGCGCTCAGCCCCGCCCCTAGCTCACTTACGCACATGAAAATACTCTCCAAGCCATGTGATATAGAGTTGAAACTCACTCAGCAGCAACTTTGAGCGCTTCCCTCACGGGCGACCAGCGAGCGGTGTCGGAGACGTTGGTCGCGGAGAGAGCGCTAAGCCCCGCCCCTAGCTCCCTTATGTCTGCCGTCTCTGCTTCGCAACGACTCTCTGCTGAAAAAAACAAACTTAGGTTACAAGGTTTAAGGTTACGCATAAAGCTGTATACTTTACAAGTCCACTGTTGGACATAGGCCCCAACCTCGAGTCAATTGGTCAATAAATCTCAGTCAATCCGGCTCTAAAGGCTAGTAAAGATGACGTGAAGGGAAAATAAATCACTCAAAGCAATAACCTCGACTCAATCGGCTAATAAATACAGTTTAAAGGTCCAATCAATCCGGTTCGGAGGGTCAAGGCATCTGGCTCAAAGGATAGAGGCATCCGGTTTGAAGGACCAATAAACTCCGCTCAATCGGCCAATAAATACAGTTCCCAGGGTCAATAAATCAGGCTCTAAGCATCAAGGCATCCGGCTCGAAGTACCAACCTCTCTCGAATATCTGGAAGAGCCGGTCCAGGCCGAGTTGCACAAGCCGCAGCTGCTCCTGGCTCGACACGAACGCCGCCTGCATCTCCTCTGTCGTCATGTCTCTCTGGAACAAGAAGAGGAACTTTGACTTGAATGTCTTTAAATTTAGAATAACTAAACCATGTGGTCTTTTTGTCGGATTGGGTATGATCGATGAACAATCCTCAGTATCATGAGGATTCGACGGTAGCATACAAGCGTACGCTGCGCTGCTCCAGGGATGTCACATGCGCGTATTTTAAGTTGGAGGCCTTCTCAAGTCCACATCGAAGACTAAAACGGTTCAACTTACAGCACTGCTCTCCTGCGTCCCAGCCAACGTGAACTCACGGTGAGTTTCGGCTTCTCCAGTCTCGAGTTGGCTTCGTCATGGGCCAAACTGGGTGTCACGCCGACGTTCAGCCACCATTGCAGTTCAGCGCAGCGGCGTCGAATGAAGAGGGGCATGATGTCACCCCCCACCTATCCAAGGAGCGTCTAGCAAGTATACCATTAAGCGCCAGCTTAAGGGCTATTTGTTGACGGTCCAAAAATCCCAACCCTAACCCATCCAGCACTTTATTTAATTTTTCTTCTATATTATTTTTTGAAACATCCCAACCGTTTCGCGCGTTTTTCACATTGCCTCTCATCCCATTCAAGCAAGTTGCTTGTGTTACATGTTTAACAAATTTATTATATTAATTATTTTTGTTATTATGCGTATACGTTTGTATCGGCAGTATGTTGTGTTGCGTTCCGTGGGTCACGCACGGTGTGTCTGAAAATTAGCGCTGTAGGTGTCTGTGACACCTCGGCATAATGCTGAGACAACAACCGATTCACTGCCGCGAAGACACATACATTATGTGTCAACTGTACTGTATTTCTACTCCCTTTATCTTTGTGTGTCTTTTGTGTAGTGAATAAATGTCTTCTTTCTTTTACCACAAAGGATCTGCCAGATTTTTAAGAAGATAGATATAAGCTTCAACTCACAGCACTGCTTTCTTGCGTTCCAGCTAACGTGAACTCGTCATGCTTCGGCCTCTCAAGTCTCGAGTTGGCCTCACACAGGAAAATTCTCAAGTCGGCATCATGGGCCAACACTGGGTGTCGCGCCATGAGCGTCAACCATCGTTGCAGTGCGGCGCGGCGACGTTGCAGGAAGAGGGGACTGCCGCCGTTGACGACTACGCGTTTTGGGGGCAGGCGGCATACGGCTCTGTAAAACATGGATCGCATCGTTTAGGCGCCATCAGGATCACTAATACGGGTTTATTCGAAAATTATTATTACTTCAAAAGAAAGAAGGCAAAAAAAATGCCTAGTGACAAAAATCCCATTCAGATATCTCAAAGAATTACGAAGCTACAACCGTTTTAATATTGTTTGTTAGAGAGAGAAAACGCAAACGGTGTGTGACGTCACATTATCCGAGGCTGTTGGGGGGCCGCGTCGACGACGGCGCCGACCACGATGCGGCGCGGCACGTTGCCGTCTTCTGTGACGTCACATTCTTCCAGCGTCATCGTTTCATATGAAGTTGCGTTTTGAGACAAAGGGACAGAGCATACCCCTTCTTAAAACTTTGGACACTTATAACTTCGTGATTATTTAACCTTTTGCGTTGATTTTTTTTCCATTTGACTACATTTTTAATCCTTTTTCGAGAAAATATGACATTATTGATTATTTTATTTAATATCTGCATCCCTATTGGGTCGATTTTAGAGAGGCGAGAATTCCATTCAAAGACGACACTCGTATAATTAAGTCGTACCATAAAAAAATATAAAGGCTATTTGTTGACGCTCCAGAAATCAAAATCCTAATGCCCAGCACTGTGACACCAATAAATATGACAATTGCTATTTTTAACCGACTTCAAAAAAAAGGAGGAGGTTCTCAATTCGGTTGTATTTTTTTTTTTACAATGTTTGTTACCTCAGAACTCCGTCATTGATGAGCCGATTCATAAAAAAATTTTTTTGTTCGTAAGTATATGCCTCCAGACGGGTCCCATTTTTTTGAAAATTAAATTGGATGATGGGATCCATGAGGAATTGAGGGAACTCCTCAATTATATTAGGCACGCGTGTAGTGATTTTGGTATTTTCTATTATAACTCGTGTATTTACATCCGGAAATCATAAATTGGTGGAGTGGAATTGATGATGAAGACCACAGATGACTTATGGAATTCCTCAATTATGTACTTAAAAGTACAAAAGTATATCACAGATTCTGATAAGATTCCGTTGAAATAGCAACTAATGAAGTGCCAAGGGTGATCCTTGTGGAATTGACGGAAGTCCTCAAATATTATCGGGTCACATACAGCGATTGGGTTTTTTTCTATAATAATCAACGCATTTGCTCTCGGAAATCAGTTCATGAGGTAAATTGGAAAATAAATGTTCTCGTGGCTTGGCGGAGTACTAAATTGAAGTCGGTTAAAACTTTGTTTTTAAAGTAAATTATTTTATCTATTTTTTGTTTTTAATGCGTACTGTAAATATGATATTAATTAAGCTGCATCTAGGTAGCGTGTACATGTATTATCTCACTTTGTATTTATGTTTATTTCTCTTTCGCCTGTCCCAATAATTTAGGTAGTAATATATATATTTCATTTGTATGACGTGTCCGGAAGTCACCGACGGTGCTGGCTGAAAATCGATGCTTAAGTGTCTGACACCTCAGCATAATGCTGAGCCAGTGTCCGGTTCACTGCCGCAGAGACACACTTTTGTTTCATGGTATATCTGTTTTGTTGTTTATTTTATTGTTTAATATGTGTGTCCTGTGTGTTTGTGTATAAATGTATCTTTCTTTCTTTCAATCGACGATGTAAATGGCGCATTATTTGTAGACTAGGTCTGCGAGCAACAACTAGAGCCGGAAGGCATTAAGTCCGTTAATGGCACTAATATTTGTGCAATATAGTTTAAACAAATAAATATACTGCTTTGCCTTAGTGTTAACTGGTTGAGAATGCTGTATGCGTCCGCATTTAAACATAAAATATACTATATATAAATATATATATATATATATATATATTTATACTATAAATTCTTCTTTTGAGCAATAAAGACTATAAATATACGGCATTTGATGGTACAGTCGGGGAATGAACACAATTCACGGCATAGAAATAATGCGCAGAACACACGTCGCGCTTCGATACAATGACAATGTATTTAAAACACGCGACCTCTTCACACGGCGCCGCTCCTACGCGCGTAGCCGCGGCGAACGCGCGTCGCCACTCAGCGCGCTGCGCGACGACAATAGAGCCACGGCCCATTGAGCGAACGACTTCTTTCATACATTTTGCATAGCGGCACATCCGGGCGCTTAGTGGAGGCCTCCGAGCCACAAACTCCCGCAGTTTGTGATTGTCTGTGGCTCGCGCTCGCTACTGCACCTATGCATTTAATCGCGGCCACTAGTGGCTGTAATGTGTGGGCGTGCTAGGTAACTAAAGAAACATTCGTGCGAATGACCGAATTAATTAGTTATTATCTTACTATATAATATAGCTTATCAAGGTTTAAACACTGTAGCTATCAAAATATTCGCATATGTAACCTTGAAATCTGCTGCGACCCATGACTCAACGTTACGTCACATAGTGCTACATAAGCGTGTTATATGATTGAATTTTTTATCTCGAGGCCAGCCGGGTTGAGTGGTTGACATAGCTTGTTTCGCGTTTGCGGCGCGTGGTCAAGCGAAAAGCGATTATCAGCTGCTTTATAAAATAATATATATATTTATTTTTCCCCGGTGGTGTTAGGTTAGAATTTCACCACGCCCTTTCTTCCCATGGGTGACGTAAAAGTCAACAGGGTCAAAGTGTGTTGTGGGCGATGGGCTAGCAACCTATCAGCGCCATATCACATTTTGACCATCTTTTATATCCACATTAATGCTAAAAGTAGCAGTGAAACATAAGTTCATGCGCTCTGCCTACCCATTTTGGGAATAAAGGCTTGAATCTATGTATGATTGTTATGTATGTATGTTATAAAATAAATTAATTGCATAATTTCATTATTTTCTTAGGCATTTAGACATGTGAAGCATTTACTTGTTTGCTACAAAGACACAAACACGTGTTTTTTTTTTATACATGCCTATTAGTTTAAAGGCGACATCTTGAGTGCGAGACGCGATGCGAGACGAGAAAATCTATCCTCCTCTTTCTATTAACACTGTGCGAGAGGACCGGGAGTCGCGTGCGATGCGATTTGACCGCGCGATGCGACTCGACCGCGCGATGCGACTCGACAGTACGATGCGCACGAGTCTCTTTTAGGCTATTTTTTTTAAATACTGAATTGACAAAAAATCCATACAAATATCGAACCTGCTCACAAAATTTCACGAGTATGGGTTGGGAGATGCCGACGAATGAGCCGGAAGAACGAAGTATTTTTTGTCCGAGCAGCGGCGCTACCACGAACTTCGATAGTCGAAGTTCGTAATACATGCATCCCTGTCACTCGAGTAAAAGAGTGCGATAGAGATGGAAATACCCGAACTTCGACTTTCGAAGTTCGTGGTAGCGCGGCTGAAACGGAGAACTTTGTTCGCTTCGCTCGCTCGTTCAGTAATCACTACATAGTATCAAATAGTATGAAACAAAGTTGCTTCCCTTTCTTTATTTTTAAAACTACGCAACGGATTTTGATGCGGTTTTTAATAGATAGAGTGATTCAAGAGGAAGGTTTATATCCTACTAATATTATAAATGCGAAAGTTTAGATGTTTGGATGTTTGTTACTCAATCACGCTTAAACGGCTGAACCGATTTGAATGAAATTTTGGAAGATAGTTTATAGCCTGGATTAAAATATAGGATAGTTTTTATCTCGAGTCCACGCAAACGAAGTCGCGGGCGGAAGCTAGTGTATAATATAGTACCCGTGCGAAGCCGGGGCGGATCGCTAGTCAGTAATAATTTAGGAATGACCCACAATTTGTAGGTAACGTACATCCATTTTGATATCATCAGTATTTGCCTCGCGTATTCCGTTACCGCCTAAAGCCCGTCACAGACGTAGCTATAATATATATTAATATACCAAAATATATATTTATAGCAAGGCATTTTACGGTATATTACGATATATTTTGCGTACTAAGTATTTGACAGAGTCCACATACTCAGCTATAATATACTAAAATATATATCTCTGTGACGGGCTTAACGCTTCCGGTCAGATTCGCGAGACCTACCTCCTGCCATAAAATGCGAGGAAGCTGATAATGACCGCTTATCGCATTTCCTCCCGCAGCGTTAAACTGACCGCATTATCCACTCGGCGAACATTAGACCAATCTACGAAGGTGACCCCTGTATTAAGTAATAGGGATGATGACACTAAATAAAATAATTAATAATGTTGAATTTTCTCGGAGAGGGACTCAACTCGAGAAAAAAGTAACACAAGGGAATAAATGATCACAACGTAATAAGTGTCCAACGATATAAGATGGGGTTAATTCTGTCCCTTTACAGAAAAACTCACCTGCATATGGCACGATTGTCATTTACTATGACGCGCGAGGTCCGTGACGTCACGGAGCTCGAGCGTTTCCTCCAAAGAATATAATTCTAACTATAGTTTCCTCTCTCTAACAAACAACATTAAAACAGTGGTAGCTGAGATATTTTAACGAGATTTTATATGATTTCTTTACCTTATTTATTTTTGAATAATAATGAAGGAGTGCAGAACCCTATTTATATTGCACGCGTAATATTATGAGTTTGCATACTTGGGATAATCATATAATGGACAGCCGAGTAATCAGCGTCTAAGTATCATTATTTCTCCTATATATGCATATATATAATACATGCGTATTAAAAGACGGAGAGATATAGTGGACCCCGATTAATTGGCTGTACATTATAGGAATACCCTGGGAACTATTAAATTAAAATACAGTTGATTAAAAAGAAAACTCTAATCCTTAATGAACTGTTTACTTTATCATTGTAAATTAATACTCATACTATAAATGCGATAGTCTGTATGTTACCTTTCCATGCCTAAACTACTGAACTGATTTAGATGAAATTTTGTAAGTTCCGCAAAAGGACATCATACCTTTTATCCCAGAAATAGTAGAAACATAGACAAAGTCGCGGGGCAGGGGAATTACAGCATTTTTAATTATTCTGCCACAATACAGAACAGATCAATAACTATAAGAAAGATAAGAGTTAGATAATCATATGTTTAATCAGTCATGTACAAAATAAATACTGATAGGAGCATTTAGCATAATAGCTTCACTACAGGGTTATTTTTTGATATGTCCAAAGCGTTCGATTTTGTTTCGCATGATACACTATTATGCAAACTAGAGGCACTCGGAATCAGAGGGCAGGCACTCAAATGGATGTCGTCCTACCTAAATGACAGAAAACAATGTGTCAAAATCACAAAAATGAACGAAAAGAGCGAAATGACTACCTATTCATCGGGATTCAGATATAATAAGTTCGGTGTACCACAGGGTAGCGTTCTAGGCCCGATATGATTTCTATTATATATCAATGATATTACTGACATTACGTATCACAGATGCATTTTATTTGCCGACGACATTTCTATTATTGTGACATCTAGTAAAAATAAGAATACAAGTTATGACCATGAAAAAGAGATAAATAATACAATTAGCATAGTGAAAGATTGGCTATTTTCTATTAATTTAATCTTAAATCTTGACAAACCGAAGTTGTACAATTTAATAAGGCTGACAAATATCGATCTTAATATACCCACTATAGACTAGATCCCGCAGATAAAATTTCTAGGAATAATTGAGGATGAGAAGCTTGACTGGAAGCCGCATTTAAATTATGTTACAAATAAAATAAATAAATTTGTTTTTGCTCTTAAACAAATAAGGCGGGTTACAGATATAAAAACCACGCTCTCCTGCTATCATGCATATGTGGAATCTGTCGTACGCTATGGCTTGATAATATGGGGGAACAGCACTGACATAAATCGCGTGTTCGTTGCACAAAAAAATGCATCAGAGCAATGCATGGCATGCGACCAGATGAATCGTGCAGACCAATTTTTAAAGAGCGTAATATATTACCACTTCCTGCCTTGTATATTATTGAGATATTTGGTTGTTCATAAAAATAGTATTTTTGAAAAACCATGTGATAGTCATCCACGAACATGTCGAAATCCGGATAGACTTGTACCTGACGAGCACCCTACTTTGTCAAAATACAGAAAAAGTTGCATAATATTGTCAATTAAGGTCTATAATAAAATACATACATACATACATTCACGCCTTTATTCCCAAAAGGGGTAGGCAGAGCACATAAAACGTATATTCCAGCGCCACTTTTAGCATAAATGTGGGTATAAAAGATCGAAATAATGTGATATTACAGTGATAGGTTGCTAGCCCATCGCCCACAACACACTTCAACCCTGGTCCCTTAGTAGACTTTTACGACACCCACGGGAAGAAAGGGGGTGGTGAAATTCTAACCCGACACCACACAGGTAAATACCAACAGACATTAAGAAATTGAATATTAGATTGTTTAAACAAAAATTGCACCAATGGCTAAATAATAATAATTTTTAATCTTTAAATGTTTTTTTTGTTCTTTGACATGATATGATGTAAATTTTAATTCTGACATGTAATAATATATGTACTGGAATGTATTAATTTAGTTTGTTTTATTTAATGACTAGCTTCCGCCCGCGACTTCGTCCGCGTGGACCCGGGATAAAAACTATCCTATATTTTAATCCAGGCTATAAACTATCTTCGTGCAAAATTTCATTCAAATCGGTTCAGCCGTTTAAACGTGATTGAGTAACAAACATCAAAACATCTAAACTTTCGCATTTATAATATTAGTAGGTTTTATAGTTGTGTAAATATTTTGAATGTGTAATTTTGTATAATGCCTTTAATTTTTATTTTGCATACCAGTCCTGGTTAAGCATGGAAACCTACCTGTCATTTTGTTTGTAACACCTGTTTGGTAATGTTTAACGCAAATAAATATTCTTTTCAACACAATTGCTCGTAACGTACCTCTTATTGTGTCGCTTTTAGGCTCATAATCCTGGATATTAAACACGCGTGTTTAATAACATTACGATACTTGTGTGTTATGGTTATATCCCGATTAAGTCACGTTGGCACCTTGCAGCAAGATGTACACACGGTGCATTCTTAAACTAACCGGGTTGTACAGAATGTACATCTTTTTTTAATTCTCGGCAAATGGATTCTTACCCGACTAAAAAAATTAAATCCTTTTTGTTAATTAATTGACTATTTCTTTTTGGATATGATATAGAAACGGTTAATTTAGTAAAACTATTCACTTTTGATAACATTCTTACTAAGTAAAGAAAATAACTTGACAGGCCTATCAAATTTTCATCTTATGAAAGGGATTTTTTCCTCGCAAAATGTGTTGAAAAACGTCCTATGAAACACGTGAGCTTTGATAATTACAATCCTCGGCTCTCTTATCACGCTCACCTGCGGCTCGCGTGATAATTCCGCCTCTGATGTAATTATCAACATACCTCACTTGTATCAAAATGTACTATATTCTTATTCTTAGGATTTGAAATATCCAAGGGCAACTTCTGCCTGCCATAAGCGAAAAATGTCTCTGTACATTTTGCAATAAGGTTCAAAGTTCAATAAAAGAAGTTCCTGAACATCATGGCTTCAGATTTCCCCCTCAAGACTTTAAACTCATGATTTGTGACATCACAGAAAAGTACCAAGTTATTGATTGATCTGATGAAATAGAGGGAACTCTTTAAATTTCTATAGGCACACTTGAATTGATTTGGGTATTTTTATGAGGAAATGTGAAAATGTATTAATGTGGCCTGGCGTAGTACTAAATTGAAATTGGTTAAAACTTTTATTAATTGAATTTTTGTGCCAGTACTATACTACAGAGACTATAGAGTCTATAAAATACACCACTGCAAAGCAATACCTTTTGACGGAGTATATTCAAATGAAGTAATACATACCGGTATGGATATTTGGCATACAGCACATCATACAGCTGAACAAACTCATTGTATCTCCTCGTCACAGTTGTGCCATGTCTCCGAGAGCTGACATAGTATTCACAGTGCTTCAGAATGAGACCCTTTCGCTCGGGGACGAGCTCCACACTAATTACATCTGTCTTCTCTAGATCTTCAAAGGTTATTATGTCAGGACTGGACATTGCTGCTGAAAATATAAAGTTTGTTGAGTAAAAACATCTATATGCTTGCAAGCAGCTATATGCTATGGCGACTGCTTACCATCAGGCAGACAGTACCCTTGTTTGCCACCATTGTGGTATATATATATAAAAAAACCTTCATAGAAACATAGATGGAACTTCACACCAATTGTATACTATAATGTAAAATGATATGTAATGCATATGGACCATCTGTTTAAACAGTCATACCTATAGGATAGGCATGATATCAGATATTATTGCATGTACCACAATTTGAACAAAAATCATGCATGCCAATGTTGTGACTAAATTATAATAATGATGTGATGTCACAAAAAAAATGGATTAAAAACTGCACATGGAAAGAATAAGGATATTAAATTGTTCTCCGCAGTGTGATATTGGCATGTATAGTAGGTACTTGAATAGAATAGAATAGAATAGAATTAATATCATTTACTCATGACAACAACACATACATACACATAAATCACAAATACAAAAGAGAGAACAACATTGTCACGAAATGGTTCCATCAGGCCAGCACAACGATTTGCATGGTATATAATATAAGCCTGTATAGTAGGTATTGTCTAAAAGTTTACTATTTAAAAGTATATGTTAATTTCTGAAGTTATATTGAAAAAATATGGAATAGGTAAGTATCACTCCGATTTTTTTTTATAGTATATTTCCCTTCGGCCGCGTACGCAACCAGACTTTCGTAACCAGTTGCGATCGAATACTTTTTCGGTCTTGTACGTAACTGGTTGCGATCAAAAACTATTTTGTTCTTTTTCGTAACCAGTTACGAACGAACACTTTTCATTGTTGTACGAAACCTTTCGACCGTTGATAAACTATAAACTTGATAAAGTCAGCTAAGATTATATTTTATACACCTTGTTATACAGTATAAGTACTGTACACGTTATATATCCAGTCAAAAATCTGAACACAAAATTTGTACCATCTGATAATATTCAAATACTTTGTTGGCAAATACAATATTATAACCTTGTTCCTTAAAAGACACTGGCTTAAGAGACATGAAGCACTGACATTCCTTGACAGTAATCGCGTAGACTTTGTTAGCTAAACTCTTACTGGCAAGTGGCAATCCAGCAACAAATACTAATCTATTACGGTCTATAACAGAATTTTAGCCATGACGCCGATTATATGAGATGAGCTTTTGGTGTTGCAAATTCCTTGACAACATCTTAGTTCAGTATATAAATTTGCAGAAAGTTGAAACAAGGTTTGCTTTTTTTAATTTAAAGACAGTAGTGTAAATTTAAATCTACTATAATGAAAGCATCCATTAGCATTAGAAAGCGAAGCGAGCCAGCGTATTTTTTCTGGCGCTTCGCCAGCCGCTGCCGCGGCACGCTCGCTTCGCTCGCTTGGCTCGCGCGCTGTGAGGTCGCAGTTCTTCCTAACACTCCTCGCTTCGCTCGTCGTCGAACCTAACCAGCATTAGGGTGGAATAATAAGTGGTTGAACAAAATTAGGCTTACATTCACTATGATGTTCTCTCTCTTTTACTATTTCATTTCTATCGTTTAATGTTACACTTCCCTTGCTAGACTAGCTAGATGGCCCAGACATTGGTTTCGTATAAGAACGAGAAGTGTTCGATCGTAACTGGTTACGGGTAAGACTGAATTAGTTTTTGATCGCAACCGGTTTCGTACAAGACAGAAATAGTTTTCGATCGCATCTGGTTACGAACCTCTGGTTGCGTACGCGGCCGAAGGGGTATATTTATGTTTTGGAAATTTAATTGTAACAGCAGCAATGCCTAAAGTACTTTTCACATTCATTATACGAATTTTCAGGCATGATAACATTAACACAGAGATATCGCGTAGTTACCTTGTCAAACACAAACTATAATAATTTATTGTACCTGTAGACCATAGTACTTATAGATAAATATTATAAATAGAAGAGAGTAGAGACTGCTCGATCCCACAGTCAAACTGTGCAAACGGTTTTGCGGGACCCTGTACTTGTTTATGTTGTATCGTTTCTTTCTTAATAAATAAATATATAAATAAAATAAATAAATAATAAGAAAATATTATTGAGTTCGTTACACTTTTATTCAATAACTAGGGTTATGCACGAAAATAAAGTAAATAAAAACGCTATTACCTGTCAGTAATGTAGATCAAAAGTTTACGCTAAGTTAGAACTAAGTAAGGCATTCGCTACTTGAAGATCGTAATAGGAATCCACTTCGAAACTTTCCGCTGCAGACACCTCCCACACAGTGCAGCTGGAAAACGTGGATAGAAAGTTATCTGAACAAAGTACCTAAATTATATGTTACACGTAAACAACGTGACTAGTTGCCTATTAAATAATTTACATTACGAGAAAAGTCAGAAAAGTTGAAGTGACGTCAGTCACGGATTCCCACGGTACTTTACTGTACGGCAGCATTCCAATTATGCTAACAATATATAACATAATTTTATTTTACTCGTTTTGTCTCATGAACATTGTGATGAAAGAGAGAGAAAAATATACAATCAGTATATTACATTCTTCTTTATGTATACACTAAACGTCAAAAAACTAAAGGTAAGTTGGAATGCAACTTTGACATTTTGCGTTTTGTTATTCCATAATTACCTTGTTCATAAAGTTTAATATTATTTATTATTGACGGGAATTTCAAATACATCATTGAATTGAAGTTCTGAACCATTAAACACTAAAACTATAAAAAAACATACTTATCATTTTGAAATGATCCATTCATAAGAATATTTCTTCTAGCTATGTAAAACGCTCCAGTTTCTAATAATTCTCCACTCCAGTCCTGCCTTCGTGGTCTAGCACGAGTATCAAAATTGATAGGGATGACACCTTTATGTAATGGTTTCCACCGAAGTTTATAACTCCTAGAATAACTCATCCATGTTAAAAAACGGCATTTGAATAAATTTAATACTTACATGTTCCATTATATCCATTATATTTACCTTGTAACAGAAAAAACACAGTCAAAAGGGACTGGATGACCTAATTTTTGAAAAGCATTTCTCAAATTAATTGGCTGTGTGAACGGCGAAGTCACTTGAAGTAGAATAAGAATCTCTACATTGGGTTTACTACTTAAAAACTCAACAGCTCCCCAAATAGATGGTGCCCAATCAGTTGATGTAATGGGACTTCTGTGAAAAACGCTGGCCCCGCCTATTTAAAGAATAATACATTTATATAGCACCGAAAGTATATATTTTATATAAGTATAAAACGATATCAAAACAAACTTGCTACTCACTATGTATGCTTTCCAAAGCTATAACTGGATGATCAGTTGAGACTGTCACATCATGAAACCCAGCTATTTTAGCTATATGGATTACACGAGTTAATAAACTGGAACCACCTACTGTCTTCAGATTCTTCAAAGGAATTCCTTTTGATCCACCTCTAGCGAGAATAAGTACTGCTGTTTTCTCTTTAATTGCCTCTGCGAAACTGATATAGTAGCACTTTAAATGTTGTATGAGGTTAATCCTTTAATAATATCCCAAATAAGTGAATCTTACACAATTAAAATGAAGAAAAACAAAAACACTAGTTGCATGTTTACTAAACAGTTAGAGTTCAAGTGCCGCGTACTTGATATGATAGCAGGGGCCGTAATTGACACTTCCTTTTTATTTATTGATAGGATAATGATATAGGTAGATAGAATATGTAATTTTCTTAAGTTCCTGTGAGTTGTTATATTCTTGTAACTGGATAACAGCATGATTTATTCATGAGAATATAATAACTATTACTAGATTGATGTATGTTTACTCGCAAAGATAAAGACTATACAATACCTACCTATTTCTAATAGGGTAATACTTTTTTAAACATGTAAAACGTGCTTGTAATACAGATCGTTTTGTTTGATTATTGCATAATATGGTGTTTTTTTTCCTCACTAGACCTATAACAATAATTTTAACAACTTTTGCAATTTATTCTAAACTAAAAAAAAACATTTAAACAAAACTTAACTGTTAACTAAACGCAGACTACATGTCAAAAATTAATGACACAATACGATACGTCAAACATATGTTGATAATACTGATGACTTAATATCTAGATTTGGTCATATGAATTGGAAATAACTGAAGACATATTTATTGGACTAGAGACTTCTGATTTGAAACTACACGTGCTGGCAGCCTAGCACACGACGGCCGCGACATACTCTCGATTTTTATCGCACTATACCTCTTCTTCTAATTGTTCTAATAAGTGAGAGACGGATAGTGCGAGAAAAATCGAGAGAGCTGGCGCGCCGTCGCGTGCTAGCCGTGCAGAATACGTTATTACTGGATTCGTTCAAATGAAATTATACTTACTGAAGACTAGGCAGTATGGCCCATGGTCTTAGCCTGTCCGAATGGACGAATTATATATTAAAAAAAAAAAACGATACGTCAAATATTTTAGCAAGCCGCGAGAAATTGCTGTGCTTGCTCCCAATATTTACCAAATTGAATATGAAAACTGTGGATGAATTAGAGAAGGAAATAAAAAATGTTGATAGAGAACTATCCAAAGTTGACGCTGAAATAGCGAAATTAAGAAACCAACAACGTCAACTGCAAGAAAAGAAGACTGCGATCAAGAACTCTATAAACAAAATTAAATCTGACAACTTAGCTAGCGTCGACTGGGCTGGAACGAGCTACAAATGGTCGGAAGACGTTAAAGATACGCTACGTAATGTCTTCAGACTCAAATCCTTTAGACAGAATCAGTTAAGTGCGATAAATTGTACCCTTTCGGGGCAGCATGCCATAGTTGTCATGCCGACGGGTGCCGGCAAAAGTCTTTGCTACCAGCTGCCAGCGCTAATCAAACCTGGTCTCACCGTAGTTGTCTCTCCTCTGGTATCCTTAATGGAAGACCAAGTACGATCTCTGACTAAGAAAGACATCCCTGCAAAACTAATCACAAGTACCATTTCTAAGGAAGAATCCAATGCTGCACTAAACATACTAAAAGATAAAAATTCACCTATTAAGTTACTCTATGTGACACCAGAAAGGTTTGCAAAAAGTAAAAGGTTCATGGCAAATTTGCAGAAATGCTTTGCTGATGGCAGATTGCAGAGAATTGCCATAGATGAAGTTCACTGTTGCTCTCAGTGGGGTCATGATTTTAGGCCCGACTACAAATTTCTTGGAATATTGTCTAACATGTTCCCCAAAGTCCCCCTTTTGGGTTTAACGGCTACTGCAACTGCCAATGTTTTGACTGATGTCCAAAAGATTCTCAACATTCCTGGTTGCCTGGTCATCAAGTCTACATTCAATAGACCCAACTTGTTCTACAAAATTCTTGAAAAACCTTCATCACAGGAGGAATGCTTGAACATTCTAGAGAAACTCATCAAATACAGGTACAAAGATGAAAGTGGTATAGTGTACACACATAGCATCAAAGATAGTGAAGAAATTGCAAATGGTTTGCGGAAGAGAGGTTTGAAGGTAGCTTGTTATCATGCCAACTTAGAGGCTGAAACTAGATCTAAAGTGCATACAAAGTGGCATGAGAAGCACTACCAAGCAATAGTTGCTACAGTAGCATTTGGTATGGGTATAGACAAGCCAGATGTCAGATTTGTAATTCATCACACAATTAGCAAATCCATGGAGAACTATTACCAAGAGAGTGGAAGAGCAGGTAGAGACAGCAACCGAGCAGAGTGTGTGACTCTTTATAGATTGCAGGATGTTTTCAAAGTAAGCACAATGGTGTTCTCATCAGTTGGTAGCTTAGACCACCTGTATGGCATGGTGAAGTACTGCCTCAACGGAACATACTGTAGGAGGCAGATGATAGCAGAACATTTTGATGAGGACTGGGGCAGTACAGACTGTAACAAAATGTGTGATGTTTGTGCTAATCCCAACTCTAGCATTAAAGAAATAAATCTTGAATCACATTGCGGAACTTTGGCAAGCATAATTGACAATGCTGACAAGCAAGACATAAAACTAACTGCCCAGAAGCTACTTGATGCCTGGTTTTTAAAGGGACCAGTGAATTTAAGGCATAAGGGCAAAGAGCCTAGCTTAACGCGTAATTTAGGTGAAGATGTTATTGCATATTTGTTAGTGGAGAACTACCTTGTGGAAGACTTTCACTTCACAGCATATTCTACTATCAGTTACATAAAGAAAGGTACTAATATTGATTTGGTACAAGACCCAGATTTTGTATTAAAAATGCCTGTGAGGAAATATTCTAGCTTTGAATTAGATAGACTAGCTCCAAGGGAATTTGATAACAATGGTACAGAAGTGGCTGAATATGAAGTGACAAATAAAAGGAAATCACATTCAAATGAGGCATCACACTCAAAGAAAACCAAGACTATAGTAATAGAAGATGGTGATTAGTGTTAGGTTTTGATAATGATTAAAGTAAGTACGATTATGAGATGACATTTTATTAATTTTGAACTTTCAATGCCATTATCAAATTATGAAAGTAAGGATAAGAATAAAAAAAAACCTACAACTCTGATCCAAAGTGGTCCAAGTCTACCTATATAAACAATGGTTGAATAGTCATTTGATTCGGTCACTTAGCAGGGCTAGCACAACCAACGCAGCAACACGAAATGCGAAAATCTACCCTCATCTTCCTCATTTTACGGTCTGAGTGAGATTGCGGTTACTGAACTGAATCACGCATGAAGTGACTCGGGAACGAGGTGTGGTTTCCGCTAGCCCTCCTGGTGTTCAGAAACAGTCATGTAAAGTAAGATTAATAACAAATTTCAAACTCTTCTTCTTGGCGAGTATTGTAAGGGAGGAATGTTCCTGTAGGCCAAGATATTCTCCTCCACCTTTGTGCGACTTTTGGCTGAACTTCTTGTAGATTTCTGCTTCTCCTGGGATTTGGTTGAACGATTTGAATGTGCTGAAAAGTTAAAGAAATAATGTTAAGATAGATATGGCACCGAACACTGGTGAATCACGCACTAGGCTTTGTAACAATGGAACGCACCTTGCCTAAAGCACGTAAGAGGGAGGTAATTAATGGAATGGGGAGGTGAGGTCGTAAATCGCCAAAACACGTCGTATCGTACCACAAAGCACAGTAACGCCTTGGCCACGACTTTGGTCTTAAGCGACATGCGGCAGCGGTTTTCTAATTCATTGCGCGTGATCCCAACTAACCACAGTGCGTTGCGCGTCTCTACCGCGCAATGAACAGATAAAACGCTGCCTCAGGTCGCTTAAGACCAAAGTCGTGGCCAAGGCGTAAGGGAAGCACATACCTTTTTTGCTCTTGTCACAAATTTACCCTAATACCTTTGAACAAGACCCCATAAATAGAGAATCCAACCACCTACCCAGTACCCTTCTGGTTAGAAGGGCACCAGTGTCATGGTTATATAATACTAGCTTCCGCCCGCGACTTCGTCTGCGTGGACTCGGGATAAAAACTATCCTTTATTTTAATCCAGGCTTTAAACTATCTTCGTGCAAAATTTCACCCAAATTGGGTGAGCCGGTTAAGCGTGATTGAGTAACAAACATCCAAACATCTAAACATCCAAACATACAAACATCCAAACTTTCGCATTTATAATATTAGTAGGATATAGACGAGCCATCACGACCCACGGAGTGATGAGATTGCGCGTAAAAGCAGCAATGACTGTATGATAATAATAGCTAACTCACCAGTCTTAGCGCTCTCCTTGGACCTCACACTAGCGACCTGGACGTACTCCCCCGTCGTGCTGAACCCGGAGACCCCGGAGCGCGCGGACGAGCACACGCTGTCGATGCCCAGTGCGTCGAGCGCGCGCATGCGCTCCGCGATCTGGTCGCGCACGATGTCCCGATGCGGGGCTGCATGCCCGAGGTCTTCCATTTCTGAGAGCCACTCGGCTCGCTCACGGATTTGGGTCACCACTGAAAACAAGTGAACAAATATGGCTAGTAAATATTATTTATTTTCCACTAGCTTCTGCCCGCGACTTCGTCCGCGTGGATTTCTTTTATATTGTGCCTCCGTACAAATTTTCGCCTGCATTTCTTCCCCTTAGGTGTAAATTTCCGGGATAAAATAACTATCCCACGTCCTTCCAGGGTCTCCAACTATCTCCATAGGTACCGATTCCATCTAAATCGGATCAGCGCACGGGCGTAACAAGAGAAAGAAATGCTCAAATTGCCTTTTCTTTTATGGATATTTTTGTTATTTAATTTTTATATTCAGATTAATTCCTCTTATGTCGGGGCTGCTCCGCTCCCTGCTGATCTGATTTTCAGTTTAGCAATTAGTAACTCTCGCTCCTCAAAATCCACATTATCTCCTAAGTAAACCAATATAATACAATGAGAGACTTTAGGTTAGGAGAACTGTGTCTTCAAAAAACTTACATTCATTCCTCTTATCCTTGACCGTGGGCAGATGAGGCTTGGGTTTGGCGACGCGCGGCGGCGGCGGGGGCTTCTGCTCAGGCTCTGTGTCTCCACGCTCCATGCTGATCGCTAGTCTATCCTTCAAGGCTTCGCGATCCTCGCCTCGTTTCAACGGCTGGTATCTAAATACAAAATAATCTTGGTAGCAGAGTACCTAGTGCTTCAGACGAGGGCCGTGAGTTCCATTCCTAGCTCGGAACAATTAGGTACTACTACAGATTTACAAAATGTATATGTAACCAAGACTTCCGGTGAAGATGACATATCGCGAAACAAAATTCAAACTGCATCTGTGAACTCAGGTTCGTTGTGGTGAGCGTGGAGCTACAGCCGGTTATAGGTAGATTTCGCTGATACCCAATCTCCTACACTGGACTGGTCCCATAATAGAAGCTCTTTACGTGCGGACAACCACTGGGGTAGGTGTGGGTAGTGGGACGTATAGCTGCCTCGTACACCTAGAGCAGCAGTTTTACTTTAATATCTACTTGTAAATCTTAGTTTAAGTACTATAATTAGATAATGTGCACCTACGTTTAAGACGAAGGATTTGGAATATCCTTACAGGGTGTCATATTGTACTAATATATTTAAGACCTAGTTTGTCTAAATGAGAGCAATAAAGTATTATTATTATTATTAAATTTGAATTGGAAATTCGGAATCGGCATCGTCTTAGCAGACCGTCAGCTAACTAAACATTAGGGTTGGTAAGTGCCATTTATTCCTTGCCAGAATTTAGAACAAATTAGGTTGGTTCAACATGAGATTACTGACGGCTCAACATCGAACGCGCCCGACTCCCTTATTGCGGACTGCGAGCGACGACGAGAGGTGCGCGGCCGAATGGTGGTTATCTCCTGTCGGGGGTAACGTTTCTGCTTAGGCTCATCCTCTTGCCGTAAAGCCCAAGCTTGTTTCTGTCGCTGAGCGATGCTCAATCTGGATTCTTCGAGAAGAACTGAAAAATTATACTGTCGATAATTATTATATAGTCTCACTACTCCCACCCTGCGCTGTTATTAACTTTAACATTTTTTTAGATATATTAAAACCTTAGATCACTTTGGTCTTAAAATACCTACAAGTTGCTGCGATTCTCTTCAAGAGATTAAGCGAGGTAGTCGCGGCCTACTGGTCGAAAAAAAGTGGTACCTATATAGGAACAATGATAGGAACATAGGAACTAACATTATATTTTGTAGGTAGGTCGTGTACATGTCGTCATCATCTTGTCATATAGGTAAACGAGGTAAACACAAAGATTCTACTGCAGTCGTTCACTATATTCTTGCTAGGTACGCTATGGAAAATGGAACCTTACTCTATTTACTTAAAAAATATAATTCAATAAATAACTACAGTACAGACCTTTCAAAAACTGTTGTTGTGCAACAGAAGGCTCTACGGTCCGTGTATGAAATATTCCGCCATGAGGAATACTTTTACTAGGCCATTGAACATGGACATAACCATCCGCATCTGGGGTCTGCATAGCATTAAATTCGGATATACAAGTAATAGTATAAAAATGTAACTGGTTTATTTACTCCCATTTACATTATTCTCGCATCAAAGTGACACCTTATTCTATGGGTTCAAATTACCCGGGCAACGAAAGAGTATCGACCAAACATAAATCCATTTCACGTTCAAAAACGAGACGATTGGCGTGATTTTATAAAAAATTACGAATAATTAAATATATATTAAAATAAAAACTTATTTAACAGAAAATAAATCATATAAAATGTCGGTTATAAATTGGTTTCATAATGTTCAGAAGGCTAAAAATATTCGAAGCCAAGTAAATCAAATACGAAAAAATATGATTGGCGGGAAAGAACGATTCTTTACACTTAGCAGTACAGTACCTATTGTTTATTTTTTCTCATAAAAATGGAAAACAATGTAGGCACTGCAATAGAGAAAATAAAGTTGCAAGAACAGGACAAAGAAGCTAAACTGAGAGAAAAACGTGAATGTACGAATCTGGTGTTAAGAAATGTATTTGTATTAAGTTGACAAACTTGTTAAGTATCGTTGACCTTCATTATTATTATTTTCTAGATGAAGCATCTGCAAATACTTTGAATCGTTCCATTCGTGAAGCAGTGCTTCAACTTGATAAATATCAAGAAGAGATAAAAGAATTGACTAAAGGCAACGATCTGCTAAAAGCTCAACTAGACGTGGAACGAATTAAAAGAAATGCCGTCGCAGCGCAGGTGGAGGCATGCAATAAAGAAATTGAAACTTTGAGGGCGCAATCTGTAAGAAAAAATATTTATTATCTTAAATCTAAAAGCCCTATTTAAAGTATGTAATGTACCTAGTTATATATCCTTGTCACCCTATAAGCATTTTATTAGGGATTATTGGTATCTTTCTGTCAAGAACTGTAAACACAACGACTACTACTACTACCTATTTTATAAAGGGTTGATGACGCGCATGTGCCTCCTTTATAGTTGCAAGCACCTGTTCAGGCGCGGCTTTACTTATAGTGCAGTGTGCGTTGCACCCGGGCGCACCGTCCTGGGAGGCGCCGAGCGCCATTCACGGGGCGCCACTCGCCACGCGTAGGTGTCATATTTATAATTATAAGTCTACAGTGTGCAAAAAATTCTAGGACAAAGGCATTTCAGAAGTATGGTCTCTCCGCTCTTCGTTATGCACTGCAGTTCAGAACGTTTCCGATGATTGCGATGTGTGGGCTCTCTTGGTGAAACCCATCAACACTGATCCAACACACAGAACAATTAAGAAACCCACTGATAATAATGAGGAGGCCTCCTACGAGGAACGTCTGAAAATGGCTAAGGAAAGACATGCAAAAGCTGTGGCTGACCGTGAACGTTTATTAGCTGAGCCTGAAAAAGGAGAAGAATTTATAAGGTATACCATTATTTTTATCTAATTAATTATTGTAACTAACATTCTTAACTAATCGTATTTATGTAATTTTATTTTTACAGGATTAAAAATGCGCTTCGCTATTCATTGGATATGACGGCGAATCTGCGCAAAGAGTAAATCAAATTAAATATTCAATGAATATATTTACGACGAGACGTTAATTTTAATTTTAATGGCATTTGTAACAAGAATCCACAGTGAATTAAAAAAGTATGAAAGACAGCTGTCAATGTCAAATTATCCATCAAAAACATAAAAAAAAATACTTGGCATGGTTTTTGTATTTATGAAATTGATGTAATTTATTGTTGAAAATGATTCGCTATTTTCGTCTTTTGAGGTGATTATATGTGTTTTATATTTGTTTTTAACTAGAATGATTTCACATTCCTAAATGTTATGCAACTTAGCACAGTAATGTTTTGTTTATGTTTCATTATGTGTCATTCATTTCGTAAGGATTTTTAAGTGTTTGTGTTGTGCTACGGATAAAGAACACCTAGAACACCTATTTGTTATACTACAACCAAGGCAAAACATTGAATTACAACAGATTTATCCTTGAGAATAAGAAAACATGGACTGTGTGATGGGTACTTTTCAGGCAAACGCAATAGGTCTTTTTATCATTTATTGTATAATTTCAGGGGATGCATCCTACAGCAACGATCGAACAGAGGATTCAGTTCTAAAATAGAACCTAGTGAAAATGAACCCATCAAATTCACCACAAGCGCTGCTGCTTGTAAAACCATCCGGCCAGTAGTAGTAAGGATCAAGCCATCAGACATGCCGTGGTACCAGCCCTATTCAGTACTGGCTAGTGTAACAGTTTTCCTCGTCTATTTCTGCGTTTTACGAGAAGAGAGTGACATAGATCTAGAATTCAATAAAACACTCTATGAAAGGATAAAAGGCTTGGAAAAAGAACAGTTATTGCAATCATACAGATATAATAAAGAAAATGGGCTAAATGTTGACGATATAGAGGAGAGGCTTAAACAGCTAGAGCTTGATGAGGCCAAGTCAGTGGAATAGTTTAAGATTCAGTTGTTTTAGTGTAAATTATTTAAAAGTAGTTTATTGTTGAAAGTAAATATAATCAAATAACTAATTTCTGTTGTTTTAATGTTGTTTCTAGAAATCCATTATTCAGCTTATCATAATGTGCTTGTTAAGACATTGGTTGCCGTTGATGCGATATCTATCACATCCTAACTATATGGAATATTTGCGCCTGCAACAAATGGGTTTAATAAAATTCTTTCAAATATTTGCAATAGCAAGAGAAGCTTTTCCCTCCCTCCGAAGGTTAAGCCTAAAAAACCATGTTTTGTAGCTTGGCAGCTTGAATCTTTAGGGTCCATATTGTAACAAATTATTTTAATCCTCAATCAATACTACTATTATAAAGAGGAAAGATTTGTATTTTTGTGTGTGTGTGTATTGAAATGAATAAACTCAAAAACTACTGTGCTAATTTCAAAAAATCCTTCACCATTGGAAAGCTACATTCACCCTGAGTGACATAGGCTACTTTTTACCGCTGGAAAATGCTTAATTTCTACGGGAAAACGGGTAATCCGTGCGAAGCTAGTCTGCAATATACAATCTCAAATTTAAATCTTCAAAATTTGAAATAATGCTTGATTTCAAATTGGTTATACCCACATGTTAGTCACGTCCAATTTGTAACCTCTAGTAACAGTTAAGATCCATTTCCCACTGTTACCAGTGGTAATAGTTACGATTTATTTCTCATATGTTACCAATGGTAACAATTGGGATTTCTTTCCCATCTGTTTCTAGTGGTAACAGCTAGGATTAATTTCTCTATTTTCTCTTCCGTTCTCAGTGAAAACAGCTAGGATTTAATTGTCATCTATTACTAGGGGCAACAGTTAGGATTTGTTTCCTTTCTGTTGCCAGTGGTAACTGCAAGTATTTATTTCACATCTATTTCTAGTGGTTATTTTCAGCTAGAATTTATATCCCACTAGATTGTGCCCGCGACTCCGTCCGCGTGGAACTCGTTTACATCGTCAATCATACAAACTCTCAGCCCCCATTGCCCCTTAGGGGATGATATCCAAGATAAAAACTATCCTATGTCCTGCCTCGGGACTCAAATTATCTCTGCCAAATTGAATCTAAATCGGTTCCGCGGTTTAAGCCTGAGAGGTAACAGACAAGACAGAAATACAGATACACTCGCATTTATAATATTATAGTATATTATATATATACATATATATATATATATATATATATTATCTTTGCGTTAGGTCTTATGTACATTTATTTTTGTTCTTTTTTCTTAAGTATAAAATTTTGCATGAACAGCTAAACATGTCTAAAGCATGTATAAAGTAAATGTGTTTTTTTTTTGTAATCCTTAATCTTAATGTACGTACTGAAACCTATTGGTGCATGTTGTGGTTACCTTTAATTAGATAAGCATCCAGTTAGAATAAAAATAGAACTTAGATATTGTAAGATGTGTTATCTCTTGGTAATAAATATGACCAATTTTGTAGCAAATTTTATGGAGAAACTTTTATCCGAAGTAATTATAATAGTTATGATGAACAACTACGAAAAAACGACGTTTTCTTAAATCGACAATTTTTTAACTCTTTGTTAACTTTAACACTCTGTAGCTCCCAAAGTATTGATCGCAGAGTAAAAATAATTATGACCAATTTTGTAGGAAATTGTCTTTTATCTGAAGTAATAATAACGCTATTCGTACAAATATTCGAGATATGTAAGAAAATCTGAAAAAGGTACCTTCAACACCCCCCCCCCCCCCTACACCCTCAGCACAGCCCCCACCCTCGAGGACTTTTAGTATGATTATCTGGACACCACAAGGTATAATTGTACCAATTTACAAAACTACGCGAGTTATTTCCCCTGATTGCTCATATTCGGCTTAATTTTCTTATACTATTAATAAATAAATAAATATAGTATGGAAGTATGGATCTGCTTCTAGTGGTAACAGCTAGGACTTCTTTCCCATCTATTACCAGTGGTAACACCTAGGATTCCTTTCTCATCTGTTACCTGTGGTAACGGCTGCGATTATTTCCTATATGTTAGCAATGGTAACAGCTAGGATTCATGTCCCTTCTGTTATTAGCAGGGCCCGTAATTTTCATGCCGATATCAATTTGACGTCACGCTCCATATAGGATGATCCCAAATAGTTTTATTGTAAATTATTTATTATTAGTCGTCAATCATTTTAATCATGTACAAATGACTTTGAAAAGTAGTATACTTACACGTGGAATAAATAACACTTACTTAAGTATTACGTATGAACGCGAAGATGACTTAGATTTTCTTTGCAAGGGAATTAATGCAAGGATGGCGTGCTTTACGTTAAGAGAGGAATTCTGTTTTCTACGTAATTATGGATATGTGTTAACAATACTATTTAATAAAATGTATGTATAAAAACAAATCATTTGTACATGATTAAAATGATTGACGACTAATGATTAATAATTTACAATAAAACTATTTGGGATCACTATATGGAGCGTGACGTCAAATTGATGTCATCGGCATGAAAATTACGGGCCTTGGTTATTAGTTGTAACAGCTTGGATTGAATTCCGGTCTGATACCAGTGATGCATCGAGTATTTATTTCCGATCTGTTACCTGTGGCAACTACTGGGAAAAAAATAAGAAAGTTCTCCGTTTTTAACAGTGGTAACAGATGGGAAATAAATTGGAAGTAACAACTTAACAGAAGGCAAATCAAATGTAGTGTTTTCCCAAAAATATAGAATAGTAATATAGTATACCTAAACACTATTCTAAATTTTAGTGGAAATGCAGTGGATGTGTATATTTTTTTGCATTGTAACCAGTTTTTACGGGATAAAACATGTGTTTTATCCCGTAAAAACTGGTTAAAATGCAGGAAATAGTGGTGCCAATCAATTCATATTCAATGTTGAATATGAATTGATTGGCACCACTATTTCCTTGAAATCAGATCGCAGTTTATTACAAAAAGATGAATCCATTTTTCATGATCACGAATGAATCAAAATTGATGTTGTTCTGTAGTCGACTGTTCATTCGTGCTGATCAATTTTGTTGATTATTTAAAGTTGAACACGTAGGGGTAATTAATCATGAATTCTCATTGATGCTGTCGTCACCTGAAAAGTTGTTATCTGTTAGAACGTCGCTTTCCAGTCTATACATGCACGTCGTTATATCTCTCTGGATAGCATGATCTCTTTTATGTTGGACATAAAGCATTTGTCCCTCTCACACTTATTTACTTGCTAGTAAGGGATGAATGTTTTGACCGACATAAACGCTAGCTTTATGAATGTATCGTTAATCTTGTTGATAAGGTTCTTAGAGTAAGATAGCTTGGCTTGACCCATTTGTATGTATACTATCATGTAGATATAGATATGTACGGCTGAACATGGTGGCGTGCCTGGCCGCCATTTGCAATGCAATGGAGTTTACATTTACAACAAAAGACTTTTTTAAAGTTTGATAGGTAGGAGAGTTTAAGGAACTAGTATTAAAATTAAAGTAACATATAGATTCTAATTATATTTAATCAACACCAAGTTTTCTCATTACACATACATTTTAATTTTAAGTGCATCAAATTACTGCTATGAATTCTCATACGTCTCAGCAACAACATTGCCATTTACACTAATTAGAGCTACAGTCACTAAAAATAAAACTACGGCCTCGCACAGGATACTGCAACAGTACCTCACATTAAAATGGTTTAAGAAAAAATTACAATCACTTGTAAAGACTCATTGTCACCTAAATTCGCACAGTATCTAATGCGAACACATAGTAAACTTACACAATAAGAATGTATGTATAAAAAAATTCAGTTCTGCCTCTTACAATTACAGTTATGAATGTTAATAAAAGACAAGTTACACATGAGATGTTATAGAAAATTTTTATGGAATTTAATATTAATTGAATTACAAATAATTTATAGTAAAGTACACTATGACTAAATTAAGCGCGTTCTCCACGGATTCGTCGAGCCAGCTGAATGTCTTTAGGCATGATGGTCACACGTTTAGCATGGATAGCACACAAGTTGGTGTCTTCAAACAGGCCGACAAGATATGCCTCACTCGCTTCCTGAAAAGGATAAATTGTCATTAGTAAATTGCACAATACTGCTGTAATATAATCATAATATTACTCATGATCTGAGGAAAATGAGTCATTCAAATCAATAGTTTTCATAATACCTTACAGTGACAGTATTTTTTTAAGCATTAGTTATTAAGTAAGTAGAATTTCAACTTCATCAGAAACAATATGCTAATAATAATGAAACCACGTCTAAAGCTATTTATAATAGAAACCCACCTGGAGAGCGCCGATGGCGGCAGACTGGAAACGCAGATCAGTCTTGAAATCCTGTGCAATTTCTCTCACGAGACGCTGGAACGGCAGCTTGCGGATGAGCAACTCAGTGGACTTCTGGTAACGACGGATTTCACGAAGAGCCACCGTACCAGGGCGGTAACGATGGGGCTTCTTCACTCCACCAGTGCTTGGCGCCGATTTGCGCGCGGCTTTGGTGGCCAACTGTTTGCGAGGGGCCTTTCCTCCCGTGGATTTACGCGCAGTCTGCTTAGTACGTGCCATTTTTTACTAGAAAGAACAGATAACGTTTAGTACATCATAATTCATTGCCATTGCAACAGGATACTACTAGGGCGATACTGTCCATAATTTAACATAACAGGAATAAAATTTACTGCACTAACAATCATTGAGAAATACTGAAAAACTATAATTACCTTTCGAGAGAATTTGTAGAAATACAACGAAGTTTAAAACAATTTACACACGGAGCTTCACAACAATGATCATATGCTCAAAATGGCGCCGAGAGAATGGCGGGTTAACGTTCAGTGACGCTAGTTCAATGATCGCTGATTGGTTTCCCTCGCAACGATTCTCCGCGTGTGATTTGTCAAAATGTAGGCTCTCCGATTGGCTAGCTTTAAAGCGGCTTGTGTAATAATTTGCTATTGGTTTATCCAGTTGAAAATGTTACCTGCATATAAAACTATACGTTTTTGTACATTATTTTATTCTTTCTTACTTTATTTTATCCTAGAAACTTAGTAATTACAATGAAAATCGCTTTTTGACCAACCATCTTTAGACTAAAACTTCAAGTGGCTTCATTATCCAATGCATTTTAGTAATCATAAAAAAAAAGAATATCTATTTTAGTAAAAAACAAATTTCATCCTACTCTTGTAATTTTGAAATAGATACTTCACAACAAATAAGTATCATTACATTACATCAATGAGACTAAAAATAATCAAAACAAAAATTGAGGAAACTTTTTTGTTCTAGTACAAACAACACTGGCCTATTTTTTGTTTCGGTTTGGCTATTGAGTATTGAATGTGGAGAAAAAGAGAAGCAGATAGAAAACATTTGCTGTGACAGTTCAGTATTCTGTCAAAAAATGTTTGCGTTTAGTTTATTAATTTTCTTTTGTCCGGTGTTCGTCTTTCCCTCAATGTAGATAAGATTTTTTTAAGTTCAAGGACATTAAAAACTAATGGCGTGTAAATTTCGTGATAATATACATATTAGATTACTTCTCTGTTTACTATTTGTGCCTTTCCAAAATATTTTGCATCACGTGATCTTATTGAATTTTAATTGGTTGTCGGTGAGCGTGCCCTGCGCGACGCGAGAGGCGCAACGCAATAATAGTTTTCCAAAATGCCGTCGGAATCGAAGCCTTTGTTGACAGCTCAAACAGAAAAACCAAATCATTATAAGTAAGTTTTATAATAAAATGATAGTTTCTGTGAAGTGAAAGTGCGTTGAACGTAGTTTTTAGTGGTGTGCCATTCGCTTAGCCCCGTGGTCTATTCTTACAGATATCTAAAGGAATTCCGAGTGGAGCAGTGTCCGTCTTTCTTACAACACAAATGTACACAACATAGGCCTTTCACGTGTTTTCATTGGCATTTCAATAACCAGAGAAGAAGAAGACCTGTTAGAAAAAGAGACGGATCCTTCAATTACAGCGCAGATAACTACTGTACCAAATATAATGAGACATCGGGTATTTGCGAGGATGGGGACGAGTGAGTATTGCTGTCATTGCTTTGTTTTCGACGATTGCTTGCCTTCGTGGCATCATATCACTTGCATCAACGAAAATATATGAAAAATGCTATTTTAAAATGGATTTCCATGACTAAGTTGGTGGAAATGTCGTAAATTGCGATAAAAAACTTGTTTACCAATAGTAAATTATAAAGCTACCTGTTTGAGAGGGCGCCTACGCGTGGTACTTGTTGGTTGTTAGTGCTACTTCTTGTTTTGGCTGGGTTATGCAAGCCCATTGTTCAATATTGAAGCTGTTTTCACTTATCCCCTGACATTTTAGTGTTTTTGACAATGAAGCAAGGTTTTATTTGTAATAGACAAGATACATAAGAGATTTTAAACAGTTTATTTTCTTGTTTTGTGCCTTGTAATAAATGAATGCTATTATGAATGAGATTATTGACCTTTTTGATGGTTTTCTTTGTTGTTGAGAGGAAATGTGAAAGTTGCTTTGGAGTAGATTAATTCCAATTGGATGTAAGAACCTTTATTACAGAGTACACAAAACATAGCAATTAGCTGGTTACTGTTGTTTATTCAAGTGGTAACAAGTAAATAGCCGTGTTGATCATGTTGGGGCATGAACAACCGTTACTATAATGTATATTCCTTGTATTGATTTGGTCATCCGAATGGTAAAATCACATCTTTTGCCAATCAAATTGCAACTTTATATTAATACAACCTGCTTTCTTTATTATTGCTGAGAATGCAAGTAAACCCGCAGGATAAAATACAGCTTCTGCCCATCCAGAAAGTCTACTACTACTTACAAACTTACAATCCCACAGAGGTTTCTTCATTCGTTTTTTAGTATAGATCCATACTAATATTATAAATGCGAAAGTGTGTCTGTCTGTCTGTTACTTCTTCACGCTTAAACCGCTGAACCGATTTGGATGAACTTTGGTATTGAGATAGTTTGAGTCCTGGGGATGGACATAGGATAGTTTTTATCTCGGAAATCATGATGAAGTGGGGGCTGAAAGTTTGTATGGAGCTACGATATAAACGAGTTCCACGCAGAGGGAGTTGCGGGCAGAAGCTAGTGGGCTATAAACAAAGTTTTAAATCACCCACTTCAAAAAATACTTGTGCTGTAATCAAACTTTCAACTCTCTTTTTACCGCATTAGAGGATGAATTTTTATGAACACTGAAATGACTTCTTGTACCTTGAATTTATTTACGAAGTTTTATGACTCCAAAAAACACTCATTCCCTGTACAAACTTTCAAACCCTTTTTAACACCATATGCAGAAATATGTTCTCTTGCATGTTAGTATGCCCCTTCCATCCCTTGTATGCTGATGGCTCCTCTACACTATCGGCGATTACAGATGATTACGGGCGAGCGTGATCGTGTAGAGGGCAAATTCGTCTGTACTCGGCGATCATCGTCTATGATCGCCTGCGATCCGTGATTTGTCGGATTTTGGACACGCATCAAAGGGAATTAAAGGGAATCGCCTAATACAGACGATCGTGTGGATGCTGGTACGATGATCGTGCCTATCATAGACGATCACATGATCAACGTTCATCACCGACAGTGTAGAACGGCCATGAGACACAGATCCATGCCAAACATTAGACCTATGGTTTCTCATCTCTTTAGATTGGATAATTTTGACATCCACATACAAGGAGTTAAGACTCTCACTTTATAAAACACTTTAGGGGTGGAATTTTAAAATCTTATTTTTTTTAATATTTTAATAACTTTTGATGTCACCTAATTGTCAAATGCCATGGCAGTGGTCTGGCCATATATCCAGACTAAAAGACAAAATATGGTCAATACAAACTAATGTTCTTTTTCCTACTGGTCCCAGCCATTTTGCTGGGACCAGTAGGAAAAAGAACAAGGGAAAGACCATATAAACGGTGGGCCGATGACATCACCGAAATAGCTGGTAGAAATGGAAAGAGAAAGCTATAGATAGAGAGACATGGAAGGGAATCGAGGAGGCTTTTACCCAATCGGGATCAGTGTAGAAACACACACTAACAAATAAAACTAACTACTTTCTTTTATTTATAAAGTTAAAAAATAATATAATTACATACAACGAAACTACCTAATTGTACTTACTAACAAAACGAATACCACATTTGAAATGTAAATACTGCACTGAATATATAAAGCTTTAATAATAATAATAAAATTGTCAAATCCATTATTTCCCAAAAATAAAAAAATATATACCATTTTATAGTAATGTGTATTGTGTACCTATTTTGCCACTTGCAGCTAGTTTAGTTATTTTCAACAACAATCTTGTACCTTTTTTGTTAAATATACATACACTAGCTTCCGCCCGCGACATCGTCCGCGTGGACCCGGGATAAAAACTATCTTATATTTTAATCCAGGCTATAAACTATCTTCGTGCAAAATTTCATTCAAATCGGTTCAGCCGTTTAAGCGTGATTGAGTAACAAACATCCAAACATCCACACATCCAAACATCTAAACTTTCGCATTTATAATATTAGTAGGATACATATTATTACATACATACATTCACGCCTTTATTCCCCAATGGGGTAGGCAGAGCACATGAAACGTATGTTCCAGCGCCACTTCTAGCATAAATGTGGGTATAAAAGATCGACAAAATGTGATATTGCAGTGATAGGTAGCTAGCCCATCGCCCACAACACACTTCAACCCTGGTCCCTTAGTCGACTTTTACGACACCCACGGGAAGAAAGGGGGTGGTGAAATTCTAACCCGACACCACACTTGTAAAATATCTTCCCATTATTATACTTATTACATTACATGCTATTTTGTAGTAAATGTTACTTGTTAATCATATGCTGTGCATACATGTTTTGGATGGCATTCTTAACCAGAACCCCTGATTTATTTTCTACAATCTACATATGTAATGAATGTCATCTGTTTTGTGTTCCTAATAAATAAATAATTCAGATTTATTAGCATGCTAAAATGCCAAAACATAGATAGGTAACTCACCAACAGAAGCAAACTGCTTGCAGTAGGTGGGTTATGTTAGAGTAGGACCTGCGACCCCTGCAGAAATGACCTAGAACCAGTATAATAATAATAATAAATACACTTTATTGCACCACAAAATGAGAGAAACATCGTAGAAAAAATTTGCTTAATAAATAATGGTGACAACAGGCGGTCTTATCGCTTTAAAGTGAAACATAGCACAGTACAGTAGGTTAGGTTAGATTAGAACTGTGATCCCAACAGAAACGGGCTGCTAGCAGTAAAGTAGGTTAGATTAGAAATATATATATATATATATATATATTAGGGGACAATCTTACACAAATCGACCTAGTCCCAAACTAAGCAAAGCTTGTACTATGGGTACTAGACGACGATAAACATACTTATATAGATAAATAAATACTTAAATACATAGAAAACATCCATGACTCAGGAACAAAATATTCGTGCTCATCACACAAATAAATGCCGTAACCGGGATTCGAACCCAGGACCTCTTGCTTCGTAGGCAGGGTCACTACCAACTAGGCTAAATCGGTCGTCAAAATATATTAAAACTATGAAGTTGTGGGTCCTTACACCTACAGAAAAAAAAAATGCAAAAAAATGCTTGCTTTTTCATTCAAGATTACGACGTAACTATTAGTATATATTTAAAAACTGATAACGTACTTAAATAAACATTTCTTAAACTAGCACAGTTCAAATTTTCATTTTCTCTTTCTAAACCTAAATTAAATGAGTTTTCATGGGAGTCTTTTTCAAATTTTGCAGTGAAGTGTCGTTTCGGTTCTCAATTTTGCAGTAAACAAGAACTATGTGGTACATGAATGAATACAATTCACATCACCAAATCTTTTACGAGGGGCTGACATGATTGAAAATCAAAGATTCGTTTTAAAAAAATTATAAAACACCTTCAGTTTTCTTAATTTTTTTGGTGAAACAGGCTTACATTAGGTATATTTATTTATTGCAAATAGTACTTATATTTTGCCCTAAAAATAATATTAAACCAAATTATAACTTTATGTGAACCCATAACAAAATAATCATAACTATAGGACCTACGTTGCCGTAAATTTATATTTTTTTTAAAGACGTATAAATCACGCTGCACCGTCGCCGCGCGCCGATATTTTTATTTAAGAAATGATTAAGAGGTTAAGAAATGATTATTTAAGTACGTTATCAATTTTTGAATAAATACTAATAGTTACGTCGTAATCTTGAATGAAAAAGGAAGCATTTTGCAAAATACGCTTCCACTTCTGCTTCTGTAGGCGTAAGCCTCTTATATGCTCGAAGTTTGGTGCCAATTTATAGCCCGCGAGCTAGCAACAGATTTTCGTGACCAATCGACCCCCGTGCGATAACTTGTGAGAAGGTTCAGAATGATGTATAATGAAGCCCCGTGGACGTCAGCTGGGGCTCCATCGGTGGGTTGACCAGCAGCAGCCTCCACATTTCTTAAACGGAACACGTAAAAAATAAAAATATTTTTTGTCATTTACCCCCATTCATTTTATCATCAACATCATCATCATATCAGTCGAAAGACGTCCACTGCTGGACATAGGCCTCGCTCAAAGAGTGCCAAAGTGACCGGTTCTGCGCCACCCGCATTCAGCGGACTCCCACAACCTTTACCAGGTCATCAGTCCACTCAGATCATTTTTATCATTCAACCAGCTGACGGGTTTTCCACCTTTGTACAGTGAGCTGACGATTGTTTTTAGTCACAATATTGGATTAACTATCATATGATGATAAAATGAATTGGGGGTAAATGGCAAAATTTATTTTTATTTTTTACGTGTTTGGGAGGCTGCTGCTGGTCAACCCACCGACGGAGCCCCAGCTGACATCCACGGGGCTTCATAATACAACTTTATTAAGCTTCTCACAAGTTGTCGTCGGGGGAAGTGACTGTCAAAAAACTGCACGTAGCTCGCGGGCTATTCGTTTTTTTAGGTAGAAAATGAATAATTTGGGAGTAGTTGTAATACTTAATGTCACCAAGCTAGATTTTATTCAAGGATGATTATTTTATTTTTGTATCTGACCTATGTAACAAACAATGCACACTCACAGATGCCCGTACCTCCACCGCACAGCGGGCGACACGGAACGACGGTACCACCTCCGGTATTACAAGACGTGCATGTGCGTGCACGATACGGACGCGCGCGGGCTCTGCACGAAGAATGGCGCGCATTGTGCGTTCGCACACGGCGCGCCGGACTTACGGCCGCCTGTGCTGGACGTTAGGGAGCTTCAAGCGATGGAGAACCCTGACCAGGCGGACGGAGATGCCGCGGCGCCTAATGCTTTAGATAGGGAACGAAATTTGATGAATGAAGACCCTAAGTGGCAAGGTTAGTACTGAGATGGTCGTGTGTAAGAGTCGAGGGTCGTCGCGTGCCCGCGGCCATCTGTGCTGGATGCTAGATAGCTCCACGCATTGGACAACACTGAACCCCGACCAGGCAAATTTCATTTGAATTATTGAGATAAGAAATTAAATTTGGTGAACGAGAATCCCTATTGCCGACATTGTCAAACCGTTTCTCATATTTTAGTGCCAATTTCATAGTATAAGAATAAGATTTATTCCAAGATTCCATATTATCATTTTGACATTCAACCTCCGTCCTTAGTGGTATAAAAATCATACTAAACTTATAGAGAAACATTGAAATGTGTCTATTATATAATATGTATGTTACAATATTTCATAAAGTCTTGTACTTTAATACTTATTTTGTGTTCCTGTGTTTTTAACAGTAATTGGAGATATTTAAGCATGTGCTACACGGTTGCCAACACGCCCCTCCGACCGAGCGACCTTGATCCGCACCGACCGTGTAGACAGTAGCTTGCAACAAAATTTTATACTACAGCGGTCGGTGCCGACCAAGGTCGCTCGGTCGGACGGGAGTGTTAGCAACCGTGTAGCAGACACTTTATTCAGCACAGCTAAATTAAAATATTTGTATATTCCCTGTTGTAATTAATTTATTGTTGTTGCAGATACAAATTACGTGTTATCATCATATAAAACGGAGCCATGTAAAAGACCTCCTAGGTTATGTAGACAAGGGTATGCGTGCCCGCAATATCACAATAGTAAGGTAAATAAAACAATGCCAATACAATACCAAATCTTCACCCCCTAGCGTTTTCATGGTTATACCCTAAAGGAGCTTGGAATCCGCTTTGGCACCTAATCCCAAAAATATGTGTAGGCGCTGGTGATTGATTTGCCTATAAAGAATAAGAATATTTTATTTTTGCCTTAAATTTACTATTACTTGAATTATCATTTGTAATGTGACGTTGAATAAAGATTTTCTATTTTATTCTATTCCAAATTGAGAGGTAAAAAGCCGAAACAGATCTACCTAAATTAAGAATCTTAATAACATTATACAAAATAAATAAAAGCTTGTAAAATAAACAAGTTTCTGTCAAAAATTTCATTGTTGGTACAAGCTTATTGCCTACTGTACTTTTCTGTGTACCATCATTAAGTACTCATTGAGACGATTCTAACGAGCCCCAACTCAACGGGGTTACGTCGGTTAAGTACTGAATTCCCATGGCCACCTTCCGACTCCATCATCAGATCAGCTAGATGGTACAGTCAACTACAAAGAGATGTATCCACATTTTCACCTTATTGCTTTACTAGCTTCCGCCCGCGACTTCGTCCGCGTGGACCCGGGATAAAAACTATCCTATATTTGAATCCAGGCTATAAACTATCTTCGTGCAAAATTTCATTCAAATCGGTTCAGTCGTTTAAGCGTGATTGAGTAACAAACATCCAAACATCCACACATCCAAACATCTAAACTTTCGCATTTATAATATTAGTAGGATAATAAGGTCTAAAAGTGGATACATCTCTTTGTAGTCGACTGTACCATAATACTGAATTGTATCCAAACTATACTTATACCCAAAATTTCAGCTCAATTGGTCACCGGGAAGTGGTTTAAATTTAACTTGCAAGATTTGATTACAGACAGACAGACAGACAGACAACGGGACAGGTGAAACTAAATAAAAGCTTGTAAAATAAATAAAGCTGAGTCAATGGGTACCAGTCTCAGAATGTGCTGGACAGGAGTGCCCAGCGCTGGTTTTCAGTCTAGTCCCGAGCACTCCAATCCATACTAATATTATAAATGTGAAAGTGAGTCTGTCACCTCTTCACGCTTAAAGCGCTGAACCGATTGAGATGAAATTTGATATGAAGATAGTTTGGATCCCGGGGAAGGACAGGACAGTTTTTATCCCGGAAACCATCCCCGGAGGGGGTGAAATTGGGGATGAAAGTTTGTATGGTGCTACGATATAAACGAGCTCCACGCGGACGGAGTCGCGGGCAGAAGCTAGTATCCAATATATGTAGGTACGCTTAAAACCTTGTGGCGGTAGGTATAAAGTTATGCTTAGAACCTTGTCGGTTCAAAAAGGAAAACTTGATTTGCATTAATAACGTATTATGTGGCATTTAAGTTTTGAAAATGATTACAAAAGTGTTCTACATTTTCCTGGACTGTATTGACATACACAATGGTTTTATAGTTATAGAGATTGCCTTCATCACTACACTACTTTACAATGAACAAAAAGATGTAATTTACCTTCTTGACTTATGATAAAACTAGCTTCTTCCCGAGACTCAGTCCGCGTGGAACTCGTTTATATCATTGCTCCATACAAACTTTCACCCCCCCCACTTCATCCCCTTGGGGGATGATATCCGGGATAAAAACTATCCTATGTCCTTCTCCAGGCCTCAAACTATCTATACCAAATGTCATCCAAATCTTTTCAGCGGTTTAAGCGTGAAGTGGCAACAGACAGACAGACAGACACACTTTCGCATTTATAATATTAGTATGGATGTGCACTTAACGTGCTAATTTATCCTTATGCCTTACATGTCGGAAGTATATTATGTTTAATAATATTGATGCTAGCTGGCCGCGCGTATATACTGGTGAAATAATTTAAAGAATCGGATGATTAGTTCGGGTGATTACCCCCTACATACAAAGTTACAAAGCTATAATCTCACAGACTTCCTTTTCCTAATATTAGTGTAGATGAGCAACATATTTTTCTTTCACTGTGTGTACAGCAGAAATAGCTACGCAAAATAACACGCTCAAAATGATCTACAGTCCTTATCCTCTTGATATTAGAGCCTTGTGTCATTTTGAGCACTTGATCCGCGTAGCTACTTTTGCTGCTGACTGTAGATTAGTTACACTACTAAAAAACTGTGGATCTTGTTGTCTGAATAAATAAATTTTATCATTATTATTAAAAAAAGGAACATTGAAATGTTTTAATCTCTTCCAGGATAAACGCAGATCACCGCGCAAGTACAAATACCGGAGCACCCCGTGCCCGAACGTGAAACACGGCGAGGAGTGGGGCGAGCCGAGCAATTGCGAGGCCGGGGAGGCCTGCGGCTACTGCCATACTAGGACCGAGCAACAATTCCACCCGGAGATATACAAGAGCACCAAGTGCAACGACGTGCAGCAGGCGGGGTACTGCCCGAGGGGCCTGTTCTGTGCCTTCGCACATGTCGAACGTGAGTATACATCAGAGGCTCTAGTATAAGTTTTACCGAAACAAAACGTTACGACCGCGTTCGCGTTTAGCTGTCAAATCCCATACAAATTGAGGGTAAAACGCAAACGCGATCGTATAGGCTTGTTTCGGTAAAACTTATACTAGAGCCTCAGTAGTTTCACTGTACGAATACCAATCAGTCTTACAAGATAATGCGTTAGACTGGCTCGAATGTTGCCCGTCCAGTTCCTCCCTGTCAGTTCAATTTCAGCTTAATCAAGGCACACGTATTATTTATTCTAATTGGAATGATTTATGTGTTACATTAAATTGATAATGCGCTGTTACTAAGTAGTATGCAAATTATTTATGGTACAGTCGCCATCAGATATCTCACAAATATCTAAACACGCCTCTAATGCCTCGACACTAGAGATGGGTTCAAATAGTTGTGAGCACTTTGGCCGCTCTTATATATCTGATGGCGACTTTACACGAAATAAAACAACAAGAAAACGAGACTTAAAGAGCAGATAACTTACATACAAGGGCGAGCCTATACCTATAAGGAAATAGTTTCTTGGGCTATATCAATGTTATTCACCTCGGCCTCTTATTTTTGCAGCGGAAGATTTGACGGCAGCACGCGAGCTTGGCGCTCCACTAGAATGCGGCAACAACTTGGCCGACCTACTATCATCAGCACTGCCCGACGCCAAGCCAGACTTACTAGCCTGCGGCTTGGCCGCCTCGCCGCCCGCACCCGCACCGCACACCAACGGCAGCGGGGACTCCGAGTGCGCTTCTACTTCCAGCGGGGGCTCTAGTGGCGGCCGCGCGGTCGGCCCGCGACCTCAAGAAAATAAACCGCCGCAGCACAATGTCTGGGCGCAGCGCAGCGCCTTCGATGCCACAGTTCTGCAGGAGGTCGTCGGTAACGCTCTTGATGATTTACATCTTGACGATCCTTTGTCGCTCGTGGCTGCTTTAGATCGCGACTTGGCTGACGGCGAGGCGATGCTGGCCCCATCCGCGCCCGTTAACATCCCGCGCGCGCACCCATCTCTACGCGCCTTCAGCCCCCCCGCTGCCGGTTCGCCATTACCGCCTTTTCTTCGCTACGCGCATGATACTGAGCGCATCTTTAATTCCCATGCGACGTTAAAGACTGGGAGCTACGGCGGCAGCGGTTTTGAGTTCGCAGCGACGTCACCGAGCGCACCCGGTGAGATCTCCCGCCTCAGGGAGGAGGTGGTCGCTTCGCGAGCGGCGGCGTTGCGCTGGGATGAACGCATAGCGCAAGCGAGATCGGCGTGTGGCGCTTGGCAGAGGGAGGCCGATGAGGCGGTTCGTGCAGCGCAATTAGCAGAGCGGCAGAGAGATGAAGCGGTCGCTCGCGCTCATAATCTCCGCAGGGAGTTGGATGCCACGCGCGCTGCCGGAGCCGCAGGCGGGGCCACCCGCTCCCGTGAACTCCGTACTCTCCCCTTAGGAACCTTAAAACAGTTGCAAGCGTCCGCTCGCGCCGAACTGGAGGAGATCGAGAAGGTTCTATACTTGGAAACGGCTACGAAATGCATGGCGTGTGAAGAGCGGCCCCGCGCCGTGACGCTGGCTCCGTGCAATCACTACGTGCTGTGCGACACCTGCGCCCGCGCGGCGGACGAGTGCCCCTACTGCCAGACGCCCGTGCAGCGCCACCAGTAGTCCAGCCGTGTCCATCGCAATGTTCTATCTAACAGTAAGTATCCGTCTGTGATCGGTCGAAATAGGTTTAGCGTTTAAGATCCGGGAACTTCCCTGAGCGGCCTATAAAATCATGCTGAGTAACAACCACATAACGTACGACTCGATTGATATTAAATTTTTTACAGTTGTATTTACATGCATATTAAACCAGCTCAAGTATGTTGATAGTTCATTGCGGTTTTAGCTTTGGGCCGATATTACTTTAGCATATTTCATGGGTCAAACTACAGTGTGTTGATACGCATATTATTATTTAATACGTCACACATACTATATGCATGCAATCAATAGGTTCCTCGGTAGATTTACTGAAATACGTTTTTTATTTACATTTCAATACCTTGAAATCATTAACTCATATGCCAACGTAATGTCGGCCCGTGGCCGGCGGCCGCCCGCTTCCGATGTGTTCGGCTTCACTATTTAACGAAACTTGAGATATAAATGTTTAATTAAGAGATGCATATTTTGAAATTAATGTATGTATAGACGGTACGCCTCGGCCGTCGGCCTCCGAGTGCTCTCTACACTTAGTCTTTCGAATACCCGTCAGTGCGGAGTTTCCTCGATATTTTTATATGTGGGTAGGGGAGGGGTATAACGTGTTATATCACTTGATAATAATGATAGAATATTTAATTTTAGTAAAGAGCAAGACTTATTCTAATAAATTTATCGAATGAATTTATACTACATGGACTAGGGTTTCTCAAATCAACTGCCAACGTCATTTCATAGTGTAGTCAGTTCTGAGAGGTTCTTGGCTAGAGGTAGACGGTGCCTATCGCTACCGGAGTCGCTCTGGTATCTATCCTCTTAGTAACCCCACTTGTCGCGCCGTGTCACTATTATTCTTTACAAATCAGACAGAACGCGTTCGTTTTAAAATCTTGAGAGTTCGATGTCAACATATTTTTCTTAAAACATATAGACATTATTTAGTGCATGGTTTACACAGTAGAGATTTATAATGTTACAAGATAAAATAATATGCTTTTGATGTTATTTCATTTAGATCATTACTAGTGGAGTTGTTGCTTTTAATGAACATACATATATTATAGGCATTTGACGAGGTTTTATAGGACGACGCCTGGCCATGCTTTCACCAAATATCGGACGGTAAAGGATAGATTATAGAAATTTGCAAAAGTAAAGGTTTGACTCGGAAAGATACTGGTGGAAGCACGCCCAAGACAACTAGAATTTATATGATAATTGAAGAATATTAAAAGTAGTTTTTAGTTTTATAACGATATTCAAACATCATTATGCATGTTCATTAGGATATCTAGTAGTAATAAAATCATACAATCTGAGAGTTGTTAATTTTTTCTACATTTTTTAAAATCGATTATATGTAAGGACAAGTGTGACTGCAAATGCTTCCTGGAGGTTCTCGGCACAACTGTTCCCGCGCGCTGTCGGACCAATCTTAGATCGTACACCGGCCAATGCCGCAGCGAACCGGCGTTCCAGTGGCGATAACTCTAGTCTAGTTGTACAATACTAATGTGACATGTCTGTCGATACTGAAAAATGAATCCGTGGCTGGATAAATCCAGTTCGGTCAAATTTGTAATGCCCGACCGCCGAGCATGGAAATGTTTGTACATTGACCTGCCACTATCTGTATCATTGAGCACGTGCGATGTTATAATGAGGGCTACCGTTTTTCCGCTAACCAGATGGCGCCATTGGCACTCGCGGTCCAGAAATATATGTCAAAGTTGGTTATTGCGGGCGTAAAACAAAGTTTACATTTATATCATACTTAGAGGAATTAATCAGTAATATAAAATAATAAAATGAACCTATTTAATTGTGCACCTATTTTTCACAATGCACAAGCATTCATTGACCAGTAACGTAACTTAATTATTTTTAGGTATAGTATAGCAAAATATTCACAAATTATTTTAAATTAGATATAAACCCGCGTAGGCCACCCAAACAGACTGGCATTTCACATATCCGAGCTCACGCTACACCAGCGCCTCGAGCGGCGAATTCATTTGCGGCAGCCCACATTATCAGCGACAGACTTGTAGTTCAATGTACGAAATTATTCGTGGTCGGCAGTCCCACTTTGGGTGATAGGTTCCGTAGATTTACTACTATACCAGTATTATCGCTATCGCAATGCTAGTTCGTGCAGCCCGCTCTGCGGGCAGCTGTCTGCTACAAGGCCGGCTCGGTGCACGTAATTTTGTGGAAATTGTAAAGCCGGGGTCATTAATACGTATATTATTTATTCGAATTGAATGATGCAGAATTGTATGGCTATTTCTGACTTTGGCTAGTCGCCGTCGATGATCAAATGTTCAACACAACAATGTTCATTTTAAGTATGTATTAGAGAAAGAGGAAATTCTCAAAATTGTATTATTTTCTGATATCTCCGTGAATGTGGGTCACTGTCACCTACTCGCAGGTCCCATTCGAGCTGGTTACAGCTTTGATGTAAGTTTTATTTGTAGATATTAAGAAGTTGATGTATAATCGATGGCGACTGTCCACTTATAGAGCTATATGTACACAGTCATAAGTAGTTGCAAACGCGCTAAGTGATTTACACAGGGCTTATTTTTACGTCAAGTCGTGTGTATGTCGTTGTGAGTGCGCCTATCTATGTCTGCTGGTTGTACGTTTACGGTCACCGAGCCGGTACTGGCAAGATATAAACTTGCTGCCCCGGCCAGCCAAATTTGGTATACTGTAGTGCATTTTATGTTAACATTCCTTATTAACTGTTAGAAGTTATGTTTTTATTTCTCTATCGGTGTGGGTACGCATTTAGTTTTAATAATTTTGTGTTATAGTCCGTTTCCAACTTTCGAGTGCCGTCTTTTGGGTCAAATGTACGATTGAGATGTATATTATGTTTGGCTATGAACGGTACGTATGTACGCTAACGATTTACTATGCTATATCTACTACATTATACAAACGCATTTTATATAAAGTTTATTTGGATTTTAGTACATTAAAAATATTTATATATTTTGAAAATCTTGAAAGTTTTGTATCGGTATATTATAATATTAACAAATTTAACCTAGGCGTATGGATTAGACGTAAGTAGTGTTTTCAAATTGTAATGGACATTATTTTTAAGCGTGTAGTTGCGAGCCATCGTGTATCTTAAGCAATATGACCACAGCCGCCTTTACTCAATCAAATATATATTAACTATACATAGTATGTCGACACGGTACATTTTGATGTGGAGTGTTCAGTGACTTGGTACTGTAGATGGCGGGATTTTCTTGAAATAGGTGTGTTCTATATACGTGAAGGTCGCTCCGTCGTGGTTGCCTCGACGTTTCGGCCGCACGCGGGCGACGAGCCGCACCCCGGCGCGAATACTCAGTCGGCCCGTCGTCCGTGCGCGGGAGGCCTAATTCGTCACAAATAAATTATTAATTGGTCGAGTCTCAAAATTGGTGTGGTATTGTCGGTTCAGAATGTCCTGTGTGGCCATAGAATATAATATTCTAGCTTTCTAGCTATTTCTATTTCTAATGATTTAAAAATGTAGATAGTATTAGAGTCACACTTATTTTTATATAGAGTCTTTATCACATGGAGAGAATACTTTTCATTATTGAAATTTTAATATATTTATATATATATATATATATATATGGTACAATCGCTCTAACAGAAATATCCTTCAATTACAGTATTTGAATAATACAGACGTTACTTGCTTTCCGACATGCAAATCCCAAGGCAGAATTCGCTTAGTAAATGAACAATAGCTTACCGCGCGATAAATTGTAACAGGCCTCCTACCATGCGTCGTTCATTTATGGTTTATAGCATTTATGCTCTGCATGTGTAAAGAGTACGAACATACAGATACCATCCAAGGCTTGGCCGCGGCGCGCTAGCGGTGGCGGTGGCGACATTAGCAACGCTGCGCTGTACGAGGGAGCGCTCTATCTCTCGCTTCAATTGGTGAGCCGCCATAACCTTTAAGGCTATATATACACAATGGGCCATCATGTAGCAGGACTGGGACGCCGTTCTGCGTTGGAGTGCGATGAAAGTGTCTTTCTCCCTCTAACGTAAAGTTGCGTCCCGTATGTTGGGCCATGATGCCGATTGTGGATAGGGGCCTTTAGAGTCGGTGGCATGTAGCGTCGTTCTCGAATAAAGTGCAATATATTCAAAATTGTTGATTTGTCAACATGCATCGCCCGAGAGCGCATGCGCGGCGTGGTTGTTGTGTTATCCATTATATTCGTTTGTAAGCATTATTTTTACACTTGTACTCCGTTTTACTGCATATTGCATTAGTTAACTATTTAGATCCAATTCTTGTTTAAACTAGCTTGCAAGTATATGTCGCGTACGCATAATAACAACCCCTTTTTTATATGTTCTTATTAATATTTTTTTTCCAATTATTTAATCTTTAGGTAGGTAGCTCCAACAAATTCTTTAAAATTATTATTGTTAAATTAGAAATAGCTAATATTGTAGTAGAAAACAAATTGCGATTCTCACGCTGAGGAAGATCAAATGAATTATGTTTTCATTTTTTATATTTATTATTATTACTGCGGAACATGCATTCGGGCTTCATGTCATAGTATTTTATAATCAATTAATTTTCAAATCCATGTGATACATATGTGTAACAGAGATGTGAAGATTATAATTATTATTACTAGGTAGGTAGGTTTAATAAATTTTCAATTCCATTCAATAAAATAGTGTTTTATTTGTTAACTCTTATCTACTCCTGAATCCTGCTATTTACTAGATTTAATTAAATTTTTTCACACCTGCTATTCTAAGAATGCTCCCCAAATGATGCAGTTCGCCGGAAATGTTCACCAAGCGATAATTCGCAAAAAATACCGGCCAAGTGCGTGTCAGGCCACGCGCAGTGTAGGGTTCCGTAGTTACCTGTCTGTCTTAGTTACATCGACGTGCGGTGCGGTTGCGTCGGCCGAATTTGTACGAAAATTGGCCTTTCCAAGTACACATTAAGTTGGTCGACTACTTATCCATGATAGTTTTCCTTTTAAATTCATTATATGTACTACTACTACCACGATTTTTTTCACATCCCCAGTAGTAGCCATTTATGACTCGCTCGAACAAAAAATAGGGCTTTAAAGCTCAATATCTCGCAAACGACGCACTGATTTGAAAAATGGTTTGAGGAATCTCATAATATTTTTAAACGAGCTATGCAACGATACCATAGTTTTAACGAGAAAAAAATATTATATCCCCGCTTTTAGGTGTAGGGGAGGTATATATTTTTCAAGATTTTATTAAATACTGTTTTGTCGGCGTGATTGATTTATATACCCATGCCGAATTACAGTTTTCTAGTTTTAATGGTTACTGAGCTAAGCCGAAGACGGACAGACAGACAGACGGACATGGCGAAACTATAAGGATTCCTTGTTGACTACGGAACCCTAAAAATCACATCACTGATGCGTCGCGTCAGGCTGGGTTCACACGGCATTTGTATACGTTATCTTAACGTATACAAAGTGGCACATACAAAATGTCGTTTATACGTTTAAACTCAACCGACTTGTCAAGCAAACCGAATACGTGCAGAAAACGTGCAGCACAATGCCGTGTGAACCCAGCCTGACGCGACGCATCAGTGATGTGATTTTTAGGGTTCCGTAGTCAACTAGGAATCCTTATAGTTTCGCCATGTCCGTCTTCGGCTTAGCTCAGTAACCATTACTACTAGAAAACTGTAATTCGGCATGGGTATATAAATCAATCATCAGTATACATCTGTATACTGCAAAAAAACGTGCAGAACAATGCCGTGTGAACTTAGGGGAAGCCGAGACGGAAGTGGGAACCTCTCGCTGCCGACCATTGTGAAATGCATTGACAGCGAGAGGTAATTGGAAGCAATGGCTTCCTAATGCAAGTCCGTAATGGCGCAGGAGGAAAGGGCGCACTTGCTCCCCCCGCCGTAGTGGACCGGGTTGCAGGGTTAGGGGACCCCAGCTACCCAATAGGTCTACGAGATTGAAGCGCCTCGAAATTGTCCGCTCTCCCTGGCCAGGCCTGTAAAGCGGACTAGTCGTGAGGGTCAAAGTAGCATGCGTTAGCGAAATAGCTGGACAATCGCTGGGGGTTTAGTGGGTAGTCTAGGCCTTCTGCCCTGGAGTCCCACACACCCATCCGGTCCCCCTCCGACCGGGACGGCCGTGCTTCAACGAATTCCACCAACGAAAAAGAAAGGTATAACTGCCCCATATTGTGGTACATCAGGTCAGGACTACCTTGATTTGACGTATGTCAAGTAGTTTTTAGATTAAACGTAGTACTTTAGTTTTTTTTGGTCCGAAATAAAACATTTGAATATTCAGAAAATAATTATTGTTGCCCTTAAGATGTGAGATTTCAATTTGCCTCACAGAAGGTGTAAAAAACAGTAATGTGTCGCTCTATAGCAAAATGATTTCCGTCTTGGCCGTCAACCATTGAATCCTTCGTACGCTACGCTCAGGATTCAATATACCGCCCTCGTCGTAAATATAATAATTTTGCTCCCTCGAGACACTTACTACAGCGCTTGTAATTTTTGTTTGATGACCAATAGTTATTTGAAATAAAATAAATAACATATTTCTCAACGCTTTATTAAATAAAAAATCTCACATTGCATTTATAAAACAAAGAATGCCACCAGCAGGCAACACCAACGTTTATCACCTATATACAGATACACAGTCTCTTTCAGACAAATATAAACATAGTAGGTGAGAGAAGGACGATCGTTCCGGGTAGCAAACACTAGCATATATGCCTCGGTCGGCCTCTCAAGGGGCTGAACACCTCGTACCGTTTAAGGAGACTACGAAATTGGCAGACGGCCAAGCAAGGCCACAGAAAATCTTAGGGTGACCTTGATTTGGCCGGCCGCCGTGCTTCCGGCACGTGCCGACACGGGCCGAAATCACGCGTCGGCCTGCATGCTGTCCTCCGATTTCGTACGTATCCCGCCTCCTATGTCGTGTTTAAACTGCCATACGAAGTTGTCAAACGGGTGAATGCGACAAGGTATCAAGCTGTTCAGCCACTGATGAGTTCGAGTAGCGATTTACTTATTCCGTATAATGCGTATAGCTATTAGTAATAGTAATATATAAAAGGGGGTTTCTTAGGCTCAATTCAGACTTGCGCATCAATGTATAATGGCCCGTATCTATGCGCGAGCTCTGGTATAGTCCACTTAATCTGGCCCTGATGGTCACGGCTAAATAGGGGTGTAGACACTAAATAAAATAATCAATAATGTCATATTTTCTCGAAAAAGGATGAAAAATGTAGTCAAATGGAGAAAAAATCAACGCAAAAGGTTTAAATAATCACGAAGTTTTGCAAAACGCAACTTCATATGAAACGATGACGCTTGTAGATTTAGACGTCACTATCGACGGCGACGTGCCGCGCCCCGTCGTGTGCGGCGCCGCCGTCGACGCGGCCCCCGTGTAATGTGACGTCACACACTGTTTGCGTTTTCTCTCTCTAACAAGTAATTTTAAAACGGTTGTAACTTCGTAATTGTTTGAGATATCTTAATGGGATTTTCGTCACTAGGCATATTTTTTGCCTTCTTTCTTTTGGAGTAATAATAATTTTCGAATATACGCCCCTATTGAACGCGTCCACGTTTTCTTAGAGCTACCTTTATACAACCAAAGACTTTCTATGACTTCTAATGTGATATCTACGCACGGCACACCTTACGCTAGTCTGAATAGAGCCATAAAAAGAATACCGATTTACTCAGAGGGACGGAGGTGGAACAGTCCAAATTAAATTGAAATAGGAGACCCGGGGCTTATTGGTTGGAGAGGTCTTTGAGGCGTGAAAATATCTAGTAAATATCACAAGCTTTGAATAAGGTTCACCGGATCAAATTAAAAGCCGGCAATTGACATACATTCCAGGCGGCGTTTCGCAAAGCCGACTGATCAGGTAACCAACCAAACATACTTATATAAATATTTGAGAGTCCGCAGTAAGCTCGGCCGAATTTCACCTTCCCATACAAACGTAGTTACGCTCTCATTTTAAAACTGCGTGTTGGATTGTAATGAAATTATGTCTGTAATTAGTTTATATGGTTCCAGATTATAAAACAAACGAAATACAGCAAAAATATTTTTTGTATAGAAAAAGTTAAATTCGCTATTTTTTACTATGGAATCTGAAGCTACATAAACTAATTACAGACATAGATATACCTCATGTCATTGTACATGCAAAGTTTCGTTACAATCCGACACGTAGTTTTAAAATGAGAGCGTAACTACGTTTGTATGGAGAATCGAGCTTACTGCGGACTTAACTTGTAACTAACCCGTACGCCGTCACTGACTGAGGGTGCCACTTCACTTAATTTTCCCCTCACTGCCTCGGAAAGCCGTCTTTTATCCTTTAAAACTAGTGGGCAAAATTTTATCCACTAGGGGGGAAGTAATTTGACCTTGGGGCGTGTATAAGCGTGTTAGCTTTTGACAGATAACGAAACGTAAAACGCTCATAATACAAAAAAAACACAGATGATGTATTTCTGTTGTCGCTATAACAACAAACACTAAAAAGCATAATAAAATATATATTTAAGAACTTTTAAAAAATTGCTATCAAGTAGAATTTTGGTCAAGTGCGAGTCGGATTTTAGTTTTCCCTTACATTTTGAGACCCAGCAGACCGGCAACAAGCAATTCTTTAAAGTTCTGAAATATTTAGTTAATTCTGTTTTTTAGTATTTGTTGTTATAGCGGCAACAAAAATACATCATCTGTGAAAATGTTGTATTAGATTAGATTAGATGATTATGAGCGTTTTACGTTTTGTTATCTGTCAAAAGCTACTTAAACACGCTCCAAGGTCAAATTACTTTCCCCACTATCATTAGTGGATAAAATGCGTCTTTGCCCACTGGTTTTAAAGGATAAAAGACAGCTTTCCGAGGGAAAAGTTGTTTTGCATGTTGCACTTTCCTCGCTACAGTGAGGTGAAAGTTTTGTGTTACACACGGGTGCAAATGTATTTTACTTTTCGTGTGTTGAAACACTCGCTACGCTCAGGATTCTATTTTAGAACCACTCGCTTTGCTCGTGGTTCAACTATATCATCCTTTCGCCTGCTCGTGTTTCAATTCCACACTCGCGGGTAAAATGCAACTTTGCACCCTGGTATAACTAATAATTATTTCTGTGGCGGCGAATGGGTTAAACTTTATTCTTGTGTTAGGTATTTTGTCAGCCGGCATCACTCTACAACGGTTTACAATCTAGAAACAAATCTGCAAGGCAATGTAACCTAATTGTAATTAACCTTTCGTTACCAGCAGGTTACCTAGACGAGCCACTAGTCCAAATGAATATATACCAATAAACTTTTCACAGAACTAAAAGGCTTTCAACCCGCCGGCTGTCTGGAAGCCACGGGATTCGAAACGTTGACATATTACTATAAGGGTTAGTAAATTAACAAAATCTCGGCAGATGGCTCTAATGTGCCAAAATACAGCTTGAACAATTTTGTGGTAAACATTAGGCACATCCAGTGTATATTAATTACATCAATATTATGAGAATATCACGATTATTTCGATAAAGGTGTGCTGCGTTCCAAAATTAAACTCGTGTGGACAAGACTTAAGACTCGGAGAAAATTAAAAAGTTTATGAGCAAAAATTTGTGGGTTCAGGACATCATGACTGAAAGAGAATAGTCATGCAAGTTTTAGCTGGTGAAACACAAAGTTTAAAGCGCTCAGCTGACGTCTCCGACCAAGGTCGTGCAGATTAACGTCATTACCTATGTTCGTGAAGGATGGTCGTACTATTATTTATTCTGTGACCGAGGTATCACTAGGTACTGCGTTCAATTAATCTATCAAACTTGCATGCACTTCCTTGCATCTGTAAATTGAGCTTAAGCTTGTCGGATGCGAGTCGGACTGTTTGGAATGATTTAAAGCCAGGTTTATTTAACTAGAACATTAGTTTAAATCGCCCGTGCGTGCGTCAGAAAATAGTATTTTTAAACGCAATACTAAAAGCACTCAAATCATCTCCTTTCATTTATAGACTAGGTATCTTGTGACAATATGGCGTACTATCGACAACACAGCTAACTGACCATCGGTGCACCTTAAGTGCATTGTAATAAGGTTCTATATAAACACAAAATGGTCAGTTAACAGTGTTGTCGTTTGTAGTACCAGTAAAAGTACATCACTTTGGTGATTTAAAAAATGGCCCTGTTAGTAATCAGTATAATGAAACGTAGTAAGTTCATTAAAATTTGACGAGGGGTAAAAAACCATACGTTTTATTTTTAATTATTGACTTTTTGTAACTATTGCTTTCCAGGTAGTGCGTAAGAACTGTGTATTGTCTTGCGGTAAAATAAAACAACAAATAATACGTTACAGCTTAAAATTACCAATGACTCCATTTGTGTATAATAAATAACATAATTATACCTATATATTATTTTCAATCCATACCTATTTGGCTTTAGAATCTAAGAGAGAGCGTCAAAAGTTTAATTACAGTATATTTTAATATAATTCTTACAATAGGTGGACAACTCCTGACCATTTGTTCTCGTTACTACGGCAGCCTATCAAAAATCTGATGTAAATCCACAGTAAATCATTAAAGGATTCTGATTGAACGTAGAGTACCCTGAATAAGCATTATACAGGGGTTGTCAACCTTTTCTTGTATTTTATACTACAATAAATATAATTCCTAGCCTAATGTAACCTAACTAAAGCTTACTGTCATGGTCACTTAAAATGTTGCAACATTTAAACTCTACTCTAGCAAATGCATTATAATTGATCCTGTTTTTTGGGATTATAGGACTCTGCCCGGTTTCACCGGGGAAATAATCAAAACTCAGGTCAACTATTATTAGTCTGTTTAAGTTGTAAAATAATAATTTTTCAATGTAATGTAATGTAATCGTAAATTGTAAAATATGGATTGAAGTATACATAAATCTATGACTTAAAGATTTAAGTTAGTAAAATTATTATTTAGACAAACAAATCAGTCATTCAATCTAAATTTAGTATCAAGTCAAGTATACAACATAATATTTATATAGATGCATTTTCTAGGAAAGGATAAAAGAGGTTGGACGTTAAAAATACATTTTCTTTCAGTTTTAGAATAATTAGAATACGTTTGAGCGTGCCAAGCGTAAACACTTAGCCTAAAGGGTTAGGATAGCCTCTATACTACTAATCTAATCTAATGTTAGAACACACACTCAATAGATAATATCGAAAGTATTGCACGACTATTAATAGCAGGGCCATAATTATCCTGCCATAATCCCTTAAGTCAGAATAGTAGTGGACTTCGTAGTTAAGGGCAATACTTGCGATTTTTTAATTTGGCGGAATTGCATCAAAGTAGGCTCTACAACTCTACCTTTCGAGGTAGAAGATTCCAATTCAAATGACAGTTTTATAAAAAGTAGGCCACATTAAATAGTCTCAACTATTTTCAATAGTTTTAAATATTGAGCGTGCGCACCAACGTGCGACATCTAGTGGTCAGACCGCGAACTACGTGCGTCTAACACAAGGCAATGTGCTACAACTATGCGGGTATTCCAAGAGACTGTCGACTACGTAACGCTGTTCTTATAGTTCTGAAAATACTTGGATGCTGATTATTGATCTGACAATATTTCATAACTATAGCGATCTACACACCTGTCACAACCACCGCCTTCAAAGTGGATGGATATATAAAGTTTGCCGTCTCTTTCCATTTTATAACTGCGTGCGATAAATTGATACGTGTGTAGGACGCTTTTGCGGAACAATTGACAGTGTTTTCTCGAGCTGTATGCATTTAAGAGCTGTTAAAATGGCATAAAGTGCATACGCGTTATGTAAGCGACATTTTCGTCGAATGCCCCTATGCCGAGTTGGCTCCAACGTTGGCGCTAATGTGTGTGGCCCCCTTGTATAATGTGTCCAATGCGGCCAACGTTGTCGCTAACTCGTGAACGTGCCTATACTAATCCAATCGTATCGTTGTAAGTGATGCAGTTATATGTTAGAGTGAGAGGTAACGGCTAGTGTTTATGTAATTAGAGACAGAGTGGAGGTGCTAAGTTGGAACTCTATTTTTAATGGATAATTAACTTTTGATAATCGTATGAATATGATTTTCACCATTTCATAAATGGGTGAGGACCAAATTCCTGGCCAGTACTTAAATTAGTCTGGTTAATCGGTATTATAGTTTAAAAAAATCCGTTGTGACACCAATATAACCAAACAATTGTATGACTAATTTTTGTGTCACAACGGAACTTTTTAACTACTACCGATTAAAGAGGCTAACTACTGGCCAATAATTTAGTCCGCACCCAAATAAGTTTTACATTTGATAAGGTCAGCTCTTAAAATAGGTACCCAATTTTCAACTTTATCCCACCGACATACGTTCGTAAACGTATAAAATATATATAGAAGTGACAGAGGCTCTAGTATAAGTTTTACCGAAACAAAACGTTACGACCGCGTTCGCGTTTAGCTGTCCATAGCCCATACAAATTGAGGGTAAAACGCAAACGCGATCGTAAAGTTTTGTTTCGGTAAAACTTGTATTAGAGCCTCTGTACGGAATAAGATGAGTGAATGAGGAAAACTACCCAACTCTACAAAACAGCTTTAACTACATAAACAAAATGTGAGCGTACCAAAACGGACATATATTTGTATCTCACTGTAACATATAATCGTATCCTTAAATGATTACAACGATTGGTAAAGTCGCGTAAATACGAATTTGACCAAATATCTAGTCGTCCCGCTCCTTTTACGATATAATAAATGAAACCGATCTATAATTCGGTGCAACCCTAGGTTAGTCGACAAATTGATGTTTTGTGATGGACGAACAAACAGATGTGATTAGCATTGATCGCTATTAATAATGTAAAATTCAAAAGGGCTATCTAAAATAAATACTAGTTTAATTATGGTTATATCGTTGCACTTTAAATCCTAAAATGGGATAAGTGAATTCAAATTTGCTTTATGCTTCACATTCCTCCTATTTTATTTTATTTATTTATTAAAAGCCTTGAGTGTCCCACTGCTGGGCAAAAGCCTCCCTCTTTTTCTACCACATATGTCTCCTATATATACATACATATTATCCCAAATGTTTCTGTCATAAACCAATAACGCACAGCAATAGATATACACTAGAACACGCAAATGCAATTACTTCGCGTGTCCGAACTCGGAGTAGGACTCCGAGTTGGCCGTCGCTACTGACATTCCGCGCGCGTCTTTTGTGGTAGCCGGTTGTCCGTGAACATTAAGAAAATGTCTTATTGCATGGTACTAAAGTGCAATAGCCCAAAAATTGTAAGCACCCAAACGCAATGACATGTTTCCTATCACAAGTAAGTAATTTTCAAATTATATTATGCGTAAATTAATTTTAAATCTATTTTTTCCAAGACTGTACCTAAGTAAGTATAGATTATCGGTAAGTAAACACGGTTGGTTTAGTTATCTAGTGTATATCTGTGCAATAAAGCATACAAGCAACTCCTCACAAAAGGTATTAAGCAAAGGTATATTTTTGGAAGAAAATATTAAATGTATTAATGTCAATATCATCTCTAAATCGTGAGGTAATTTTCTTTGTAGGGGTTTCTATAGGCCGTTGAATACCGCGTTATGTGGTCACCTAGTTACACATAGCTTTTCAATATACAACAATCGTTTGCACGTCCAGCTGACATGAAATTTATAACATTTATGACAAAAAAAAAATATAAATATCGACTTTACGCTGATAGAGAAAAGGCATGTAATGGCAGTCTTTACACGTTTTCGTTCCTTTCAAATAATGTCAACCATATGCAAGGTTTTGAATACATGGCAAGGAAAATGGCACTAAAACAATTGAAACTAAAATAACTACAAAACTTGTATAATTATATAGTCAAAATTTGTGCTTCTACTTAAAAAAAAAATAGAGAGTACATTGGGAGATCGAAATAAATGCGTTAATTTAATGCCTCCTGATTAAAATGTGTAAATAAATAAACAATAAAATCTCAATCTAATACTACCGAGCGTCAAGCCATACGCCAGCTTCACTAACTTATTGGCATTGAAATTTTCTGTGTCGGAAGTTTTACGAACGAACGAACGACTCAATATCTTTAGTCGTTCCCTCAACGCTGGGGATTGTGGCAATGTGCTATTCTTGCTACTCAGACTCGTATTCTTTTCTCGAAAAATAATGTTGATTCTTAATACGTAATTGTGAAATAACCAGCGAACGAAACCACTATTGAATGCGAGCTCCTTACAAATGTCTACCCAAACACGTGCCTATAACCCGCTATGCGCCCCCGCATAATGGCAATGGCACCCATTCTGTGGGGCCATTTTGCGGCGCAACTTTCACTTGACCAATAATAATTGCGTCTCACATTTTGTTTAAAAAATGGGGATTACTTGTATGGTTTTTTTCGTTCGCTGGAAATTACTATAAAAAAATACAACTTTTCATATTTCTTTTCCCATTCTACGTCCTAATTCAGAAAAGAAATAGTCATACATTTGTCATCAAAAGAGTGTAAATAATGATATTCGCGCTTGTGGATGATAAATCTTATTCTTAAATTCGTTCATTACACTCTAAAATTTAGACTATTCAAGCGTGTTTTTAGCTCAAAACTAATATGACTTGAGTCTTCGTTAACTCTATAACTTGCACGATAAAACACATTATTCCGTCAATCTATAAGTATAATGCTTATAATACGTCACTTGAACAAATAACATCACAACTTGCCAGAAAATAATTAAATATTAATATCTAATTTCATCATTTTGTTACAATACAAAACTATGTAAACTAACAGCAGCCTTATTGTATTCAAAATAAGGTTCATAATTACCAATGCGAGTAAGTTAGTGAGACCCTACAGCCCTAAGTCACGCGCTATCGTTGTCCCTTAAAGTGCACTTCATATACAAAGTCTTCAACACCATCCGACTACAATCCCATACCTTACAGCTATACTTAGAACAATCTTTCAAAGCTGGCTTTCATACAAACGGAGATCTATTTTAGTATCAGTCATGTATTTTCATATATTTTTGATTACTTGTACAGAATAAGGACGTTCTTATAAAAATATAACAAAACGTCAAATCGGGGCCTTAAACAGCGAAATAAAGCTTAAGATGCGTATTTGTATAAAAAAGTTGCATAAAATAAACACATAAATAAGGGTGAAGTAAAGCTATGCTCGTGATCTTAAGAATCTTATTATGGTTAGGGAAGAACATTCAAAACTCAATCTTATTTTACAACACTTAGGGTAGAAATTAACCTAACGGTAGTTTAGCCAAAACGGTTCACTACGGTTGAACTAAAAACTAAAAGTATCACTTAACATACTCACGCAAAGCCACAAACAAATGAAAACCATATAGTTAAAGCCATCGAGTTGAAAATTGAGCTTAGGCCTACAAACCTGAATCAAATACGGTTGAATTGCAACGGAGGCTTAGACGAATATCTACCCTAGCTACTTATTTTAAGGTTCAAATCACAGTAACTGAAACTGTACCGTATTGCGCTTTGAACGTATATTCAAATTAGATCTCTCCGGCGCAAGCATTAAGAATCAAAACACACACACAGACTATAATTCGCAATTACTCTCCAGCTCCCAATTGACAATTCCCATCCCAATATAATTTAAATCTTACTGCTTTGATTCTAGCGTTCATATTCCAATACCACGCGTCGCTTATCTTAGACTAATAAGGTGAGACCATAGAGATAAACTTACGTTTACGTAATAAAGAAAATAGCTGCTGTCGGTTATTGAACTACTGCTCACGAATTATTCTTATAAATAAAATATAATAAGCGTCTTTAGTAGTACGAATCTCAACCTTAATACGTTATCATAGGGTCCAATGAATTCAAACCAATCGGTAATTGTCAAATCAACTCCGGCCAATATTCTAGAGTACAAAGTTACTATGTCCTTATTTATATCGAATAATCTAAACGTCGGGCCGAAGCGACGTCAAAGCTCGTCGCGTTATCGATTTCAAATCTTCGATGTTAATCGCAAGCTTCAAATTGAAGTGTTATAAAAAATCTCAACCCTATACAAAGCAGCGTAAGCGCTTTACTTCACAATCGATTTTATATCTTCGGTGGTTGTGGTAAGTTACCAATTGAAGCGTTCAATATCTAGTACATAAATTCCCAAACCGAGTTAAAGCGCTCTTTACAATCTATTATATATCTTCGGTCCTAGTAGTAAGGTTCGAATTGAAACGTCACCAAAATCTCAAAGCGTCACAAGCGCCCGCCGCCTCACAATCGATTCTCTACCTTCCACGGTTGTGTTAAGGTTCAGACTGAAGTGCCGACGTGCCGGTCGGTATCCAGCGTGACGTCTTCAGGACTGGCGAGGTCGGCGCGGAGGCGAACTCCTCGTCCTGTGAGCGTCCAGCGGCAGGCCGCTCGCTCTGCGCTGGGCATTACTCTGGAAGACAGTAGATTGCGTCACAAGGGGAACAAGACGAGGGTAATTGTTAGTCTAGAGCGACGCGGGGGATTCAAAGGAATTCTTATTACTCTGGAACTCGGTAGATTGTGTCACAAAGAGAAAAATGCGAGGGAAATTGTTGAAGGCTAGAGCGAAGCGAGTGATTCAAAGGAATTCTCATTACTCTGGAAGTCGGTAGATTGTGCCACAAGGAGAAAAAGGCGAGGGCATTGTTGGAGGCTAGAGCGACGCGAGGGATTCAAAGGAATTGAACGAGACATTGTTTTAGAAATTGATGGTGGAGGAGAATTAATGCTGAAACCTAGAGCGAGGCGAAGCTAGCTCTATTTGAAATGTAGTCAAGTGTATACCTGCAGAGCGCGCCCTCAGTGTCTCTCGTATGGTTGGAGCTGGCATCGTCGTCGATGGTACCTTCGCTGGCGCCGTCGCTACCGCCCTCCTCGCTGCCACCGCCGCGGTAGCGTTCTACGCCGTCTTAATAAAACAGAGTAAAAACTTTATAATATGGGCGGTAGAATAGTCACTTGTTTTATTGCCGCTCTTTCGAACGGATGTTGGTTCTCCGGTGGTTTTTAAACGGTCTCTTTAAACTTCTTCCTGCTAGGCCTTGTCCCATTTATTTGGGGTCGGCCTTCCTTGTCCCTAATTTCCATCTAGCACGGTCCTGTGCTAGGTTTTTCGCTCCCTTGAAACGTTTTAAACTTATTATCTCCGCAAAAGGAGGAAAGCTTTAACCAAATAAAACTCAGCTATTGTTTTACGTTTTTAACAAAAGTTACTGATCATAATTTCTTTTAACAACACTTGCTGATGATAAAGACGTTTATGAATGACGATGAACGTTAATAAATAAGAACATTAGGCTTTCTAAAAACCCTCATGAAGTTTCGTTGGCGTATCAATTCACGTTTCCTACAGGTATTGACAGTTGTGTTACAGTAGTCTGCAGAGATCGGAATTTGTAAGGCAAAACATAGGACTGTCACAATCTAGCTAGGGTTAGATTTTTTTTATCATTGTCGATACGTAAAAAAAGTAGGCGATAACTTTTTTAATGTTTTGTAATCGTCCGTGACATTTCCTTTAAAAATATGCGGTAGAAGTGGTAAGTCACGGGATTGATTTTTGTGTTCAAGTTTCATCTAAATCTCAGTCATAAGAAAGCAACATATATGTAAATCTTAGTCAATCTAGTCATGGTTATTTACTTCTAATCACCAGTGATCGGAATTAGGTGAGCCAAAATACCTATTCTTCGCAAGAGGGCATAATATAAAGTGGTTGCGACAGGGTAGATATTTTTCCGGATACTAGTCGTAATGTTCAACATAGGTACCTATGTACATGTTTTACTTACAGAACGGGTTGTTTAATGTTAATCTAAAAGTGATAACTATTTCACAACTTTTCCTTCCTTCCTTATACCTACGCCTTAAGTCGAGCCCTGTTTACTACAAAGTAAAACATCTCACACTGTAAGTAAAACATGTATGTTTACTATTACGACCACTACCCGGATATATATCGAATACCCAGTATTCAAGAAAAAGTGTATTTTTCTACCCGGTTGCTACCACTCTATATTATGTCTTCTTGCGAAGAATAGGTATTTTGGCTCACCTGATTCCGATCACTGCTAATCACAAAACGAATAAAATTTCACGTGCTGTGTGTCCTGAACTGATGTGAACTTTAAGGAACCTGTGTTAGTAAACCAGTATCTATGCCTATAATTTTATATAAATCTATAACAAAGATTTTGTATTAATTATATTTCTTCATGTGGAAAAACTGTCTCTTTCTTCTATTTCACAACCATCTATGTCGATAATTACTGCTGCAGATTGGATGATTATATACTGCTCACTCAATCACCTGGACCTTAATCCCTCTAAATGTTCGGTAGTTACTTTTACTCGTAAAAATAATGTACTGTCGTTAGATTATCAACTCAAATATCAATCTTTGCAACGCGAGGTTGCTGTACGGGACCTGAGGCTCTAATATAAGTTTTACCGAAACAAAACTTTACGATCGCGTTTGCGTTTTACCCTCAATTTGTATGGGATTTGACAGCTAAACGTGAACGCGGTCGTAATGTTTTGTTTCGGTAAAACTTATACTAGAGCCTCTGTGCATCTTACATGATCCTAAACTTCTTTTTAATAACCATAGTAACATATCTAGAGCATCTAAATCACTATGTTTCCCGTTTCGTTTTCCAAGGATTTTAAACAAGGTAAAACATTTAAGAGTCCGCAGTAAGCTCGATTCTCCATACAAACGTAGTTACGCTCTCATTTTAAAAATACGTGTTGGATTGTAACGAAACCTTGCATGTACAATGACATGAGGTATATCCAGGTCTGTAATTAGTTTATGTAGCTTCGGATACCATAGTAAAAAAAAACAGCGAATTTACGTTCTTCATACAAAAGTTGTTTTTGCTGTATTTCGTTTGTTTTATAAAATGGAATCATATAAACTCATTACAGACATCGATATACCTCATGTCATTGTACAACTATGCAAAGTTTCGTCACAATTCAAAACGTAGTTTTAAAATGAGAACGAAACTCAGTTTGTATGGGAAGGTGAAATTCGGCCGAGCTTACTGCGGACTCTTAGGATTCTATATTTGCTCTTGTTAGGAGTACCGTGGCTGGATCTGAAATCCTCGTTACAAATGTTACGTAACGAGATTGGAAAATATCCAGAAGAAAATTTTAAAGTTTGTATGCTTCAAATTAGGCATTCACTATGACTCGAATAAGTATTTGGATCTGTGTAGGAGATTCCATCTTCTCCCACATGAGACCCGTAGCAGCTATATTACATAGCTGATATTACCTATCTACTTTAAGTTACATCGAATTCAATCGACAGACTTGGTAAATGGGGGTGTAGACACTAAATAAAATAATCAATAATCTCATATTTTCTCGAAAAAGGATTAAAAATGTAGTCAAATGGAGAAAAAAATCAATGCAAAAGGTTAAATAATCACGAAGTTATAAGATAAGTGCCCAAAGTTTTAAGAAGGGGTGTGTTCGGTCCCTTTTTCGCAAAACGCAACTCCATATGAAACGATGACGCTGGAAGATTGTGACGTCACTAATAGACTGCAACGTGCCGCACCCCATCGTGTTCGACGCGGCCCCCCGGCATCATCCTGTAATGTGACGTCACACACTGTTTGCGTTTTCTCTCTCTAACAAGCAATAATAAAACGGTTGTAGCTTCGTTATTCTTTGAGATATCTGAATGGGATTTTCGTCACTAGGCATATTTTTTTGCCTTCTTTCATTTGGTTTAATAATAATTTTCGAGTCTATACCCCTGTTGAACATCCGTTTAACCAGTAGAGCTCGGCGTAAGCCGCCACTATCCGTGTCACTATCATCTACTAACTATAGGTAAATCAGTTTTATGATCAGAGCAACGGCTTGAATGATGTGTTTATTTGCTAGAGTCCTATGTTTTGCCGTGGAAATTCCGATCTCTGATAATCAGGTTAATATATCAAAAAACATTAACAAAAACTCCAGAACAAGAAGAACCGCCTACCTCTCCTGTCTTCACAGTCAGGCGCGTCTTCTAAGCTCTTCAGGATTTCGGCGCACAGCTCCGAGTCTAGAGGGACGGGATTGTCTGACTCCCTGCAAACAAATCGCATTAGTTTAGTTTTATTGTATTCAGGGCCTGATTTACCCACAGGCTAACAAGGCAAGAGCCTAGGGCGCAAAGACCAAGCAAGGGGGCGCCGGGGGGCGCGGTACTGAGCTGAGACATAATTACATTTCATAGTTAGCCTAGGGCGGTCAGAAATCTAAATAAGGCTCTTTGTATTATTGTTTAATATTTCCGAAGACCGAAGAATTTGACCGGAAGTGAACAATTGCAATTTTTCGGCCAATTTTAGGTGCGATTATTTTCTGATTCTTGCTCAGCACAACTTTCCCGACTTGCTGCCATGCATTTTATCGCGTTGTCATGTGACGTGGGTGTATTGGGAGTGGGCTTACGGACTATAAGTATGTTGTACCTGTTGTGCAGCACCAGCGCGACGACGGGCGGCGGCGGCACGGGCGGCATGGCGGGCACGCGCGGGCTGAACGCGCCCAGCTCGAGCGCGGGCGGGGGCACGCGCGGCGCCGGCGTGCCGCCCCACTCGCCCCACATGCCTGCACACAATGCATAGGGTTAGCGAGGCTCTTCATGGAACATGTGCTCCTGGTACTTGACACAGTCAGTGCCAAAGATTACATATACAAGACAAAACCTTTAAAGCTTCAGGGATGCACTTCGATTTTAGCAGCGGCCGGTAAAGCACGATCCTATAACTCCTACTAAACGTAGTCGGCCTTCCCTTCTTTATTCCCGTATGCGCTGCTTAGCCGCCGATACAGCGCCATCTACCGGACAATCCTTAAGACTACTAACCGTGAGCTCGCCGCCAGTCGTCTCGTTCAGCGAGCACATCGGGCGGCGCTTCGTCGCGGCCGCAGCGAGCCGCCCACGCTCGGCCTCCCTCGCCGCTCTCTAGAGGTAGCCGGGCTTCGCTCTCCTCGAGTGCTACTAGGATCTCCGGGTCGAATACCTGGTGAGAAACGTTCGGGTTTTAGGTTGCAGAAGTTGGGGTAAATAAAGAATTATATAAAACAAATAAGTACAGGCTTAATGCCGTAACGCATTATATGTGAGGTAACCACAGGGCCAAACAGGGTCTTGCAAACTGTATGCGGGCTACGCCATTAGAATCTCATCCGACCACTATGCGACCAATTTCTATGCGTGACATGAAAAGTGGCAAACCCTTCTTACGTACAACCCAGTAGACTTGTTGTGGCGAGCATACAAATAACTGGGCTTGCTTTCTTCAAAGTAGTAGCCTTTTAGGGGGAATCTCAAGACACAACAGCTTCCTAGCTGCTAGCTCTATTGTGACGTCATACCTCGCCGAGCGTGTTGGCCGCGAGCGCGTGCCAGTCGCCGGGCTCGAGCCCGCGCGCGCCCCACCACTCGTTCCCGCGCGCCGCGCCGCCCCACAGCCGCGCGAGCTCTACCGTGACGTCATACCTCGCCGAGCATGTTGGCCGCGAGCGCGTGCCAGTCGCCCGGCTCGAGCCCGCGCGCGCCCCACCACTCGTCCCCGCGCGCCGCGCCGCCCCACAGCCGCGCTAGCTCTACTGTGACGTCATACCTCGCCGAGCGTGTTGGCCGCGAGCGCGTGCCAGTCGCCGGGCTCGAGCCCGCGCGCGCCCCACCTCTCGTCCCCGCGCGCCGCGCCGCCCCACAGCCGCGCTAGCTCTACTGTGACGTCATACCTCGCCGAGCGTGTTGGCCGCGAGCGCGTGCCAGTCGCCGGGCTCGAGCCCGCGCGCGCCCCACCACTCGTCCCCGCGTGCCGCGCCGCCCCACAGCCGCGCTAGCTCTACTGTGACGTCATACCTCGCCGAGCGTGTTGGCCGCGAGCGCGTGCCAGTCGCCGGGCTCGAGCCCGCGCGCGCCCCACCACTCGTCCCCGCGTGCCGCGTCGCCCCACAGCCGCGCTAGCTCTACTGTGACGTCATACCTCGCCGAGCATGTTGGCCGCGAGCGCGTGCCAGTCGCCGGGCTCGAGCCCGCGCGCGCCCCACCACTCGTCCCCGCGCGCCGCGCCGCCCCACAGCCGCGCTAGCTCTACTGTGACGTCATACCTCGCCGAGCGTGTTGGCCGCGAGCGCGTGCCAGTCGCCGGGTTCGAGCCCGCGCGCGCCCCACCACTCGTCCCCGCGTGCCGCGCCGCCCCACAGCCGCGCTAGCTCTACTGTGACGTCATACCTCGCCGAGCGTGTTGGCCGCGAGCGCGTGCCAGTCGCCGGGCTCGAGCCCGCGCGCGCCCCACCACTCGTCCCCGTGCGCCGCGCCGTCCCACAGCCGCGCTAGCTCTACTGTGACGTCATACCTCGCCAGTGCCTGAAATACCGGTATTTTCCGGAACCGGTATCATGACCTTCAACTAGGAACCGGTATTTGACTTGGTACCGGTACCGAGGTACTGGTACCAAGCAAAAGTACAGGTATTGCAAATACCGGTATCCTACATGATACCGATACCTTGAGAACCGGTAAATTGATGAAATTTTTTAGCAGTTTTTTACCGGTTTTAGCAGTTAAAATACTGGTATTCGAAAGTGCGAGTGGAGTGAATGAGAACACAATAAATTATCTACTCAAATCGCGAGTTGCGGTTGTGCGCGCAAGCAAGCGTGGGATGAATGAATTATATTCTTCTCTTAGACGCTTCTGGATGCAGCCGTATTCATGTCGGGGGTCGGTAATTGGGACGATCGGATTTGTGGTAGGCAAGTTGTACGTAATTGTGGTGTAAGGTGTAAGAATTAGCAGTGTAGCCAGTGTGTGCTAGTGATAGCTTTCCGCTATTGACTGGCTTGACGTGTGTATTAATTTTGCAGATATAACTGCATCAGCTTAGAGAAACTTATAAATAAATACATAACAAGAACTCACCTTTATAACTTTATCACAAACCACACTGACGATGTTTCACTTAAACTTCATAGTGCGGGCGTTTAGTGAAAAACCTTACTTTTTTTGATACAAGTATAAAACTTGGCACAGTTGTTCCTTGTGTCAAAATAAGCTGATTAAGATCGGTAGTCCTCGGGGGCCCTCTGGCACCGGGGAGGGGGGTTAAAATACCGCTCCGCCCGGCTACAATCTAAAATTTCTATAGTTAGCCAATAAATCAAAGGTATCAATTTCGGATAAATCAATAACGTCGAATCGTCGAATTCATTTCGGGTATATAAAATGAGATTTATCAGGAAATTTATAAAAAAAATACAATAATCTATTTTCAAACTCCATTTTTTTATTTTGATCCGTCGTAAATATTGAACGGCAGTTATTTCTGTATACAAAAAATATTTAAATATTTACAATTTAATATAGATTTGAAAAAAATAAACTTACAAATACCTTTGTTATCACTAAATAGTGGGAAAAAAAATCAAGTAGCGTGCGGCAGAAAATACCGCTCCGCCCGACTTCATTCTAAAAATTCTAACCGTCCATGGTTAGGTAATAGGTTAAATTTGGTATCAATTTCGGATAAATTAATAATCTAGTATTAATGTATGGTATTTTTGTTATTATCTAGATTGAAAAAAATACAAAAAAACGAATTAGGTATACAACTACATTTTTTTATTTGAGCCGTAAATATTGAACGGCCAGATATTTCTCTATACAAACAATATTAAATAATGCCAATTCAATAAAGATTTGAAAAAATATAACTTTGAAAACAATAAATATGTAGTGTGAAAAAGAAACATGTAGCGCTCGGTAGAAAATACCGTTCCGCCCGACTTCATTCTAAAAATTCTTATCGTCCATGGTTGGCTAATAGGTGGTGTTTGTTATCAATTTCGGATACTTAAATAAATAACGTTAAATTAATTTTTGGTATAAAAATATGTAATCTATAAAGGAATAACAAAAAACTTTTTTTCTGCAGCATATGTTTACTATATGCCTTCGTGTTAAACGACTACTTAGTTTCATATGCAAAAATACTTTTAAAAAAGCCAATTTATTGTAGATAGGTATGACAAATATAACTTTTAACTACTTGCTAATAATAAATAGTGTAAACTCAATTTTTACCGCCAACAACCGAAGAAGTGCACATTCTGGAGACAAACGCGAGGCTCCGCGACGTAAGGACCATTAATTCTAAGGTCCGATCTCTAAGGGAACGCCACTACTTAACTGTGCAAATTAAAATTATATTATAGTACATTGTGATACAAGTGAGGTATGTTGATAATTACATCAGAGGCGGAATTATCACGCGAGCCGCAGGTGAGCGTGATAAGAGAGCCGAGGATGTAATTATCAAAGCTCACGCGTTTCATACGACGTTTTTCAACACATTTTGCGAGGAAAAAATCATTTTCATAAGATGAAAAATTGATAGGCCTGCCAAGTTATTTTCCTTACTTATTGATGTCAACAGGTTTTTACTCACATGTTGAATACATCGTCAAGAATTTCTAGTGGCGTCCATTCTTTTTATCACTTTTTTAGTCACCACGAATCAACATTTTTGTTAATAACCAAACACGCATTAACAATGTTTACAAATATCTGTGAAATAACCTATAATGGCGCGCATCAATTTTTTTTGTGAAGTTTGCGCAGTGCGCGCGCATTAGATGAAATCTCTAAACAGCCAATACAAAATAAAATAAATAATTTCGTTTTAAAATGTTATCTTTATTAATTTATGTAAAATGTTATCAAAAGTGAATAGTTTTACTAAATTAACCGTTTCTATATCATATCCAAAAAGAAATAGTCAATTAACGAACAAAAAGGATTTAATTTGTTTAGTCGAGTAAGAATCCATTTGCCGAGAATTAAAAAAAAAGCTGTACATTCTGTAGAACCCGGTTAGTTTAAGAATGCACCGTGTGCATGCATACATCTTGCTGCAAGGTGGCAACGTGAATTAATCGGGATATAACCATAACACACAAGTATCGTAATGTTATTAAACACGCGTGTTTAATATCCAGGATTATGAGCCTAAAAGCTACACAATAAGAGGTACGTTACGAGCAATTGTGTTGAAAAAAATATTTTTAAACTTTTCATTTTTATGATCACAAGAATGAATATAGCACAAACACTCGGTCTCCAGAATGTGCACTTCTTCGGTTGTTGATTAAAAAATATTTTACACTATTTATTATTAGCAAAAGTAGATGTTATATTTTTTCAAAATGTTATTAAATTGGAATTATTTCAATTTTTTGTTATACAGAAATACCCGGTTGTTCAATAATTACGACAAATAAAAATAAAATTTGTATAATTCGTTTTTTTTGTTAATTGCTTGAATGATAATTTATTTTTTATACCAGAAATAAATTCTACGTTATTGATTTATCCGAAATTAATACTAAATTTGACCTATTCGCTAATCACGGACAGTTAGAATTTTTAGAATGAAGCCGGGTGGAGCGGTATTTTAGCTCCCCCTCCCCGGTGCCAAAGGGGGGCTTGCGAGGGCTACCGATCTTAATTGGCTTATTTTGACACAAGGAACAACTGTGCCAAGTTTCATACTTGTATCAAAAAAGTAAGGTTTGGCCATTTTATATCGCTAAACACCCTCACTATAACTCAAAATACTCGTAAACCTGATTTACCTACTTTTTTCGCCCCATCTTAATTCGCATCGCATGCGCGCGAGTCGAACATGAGTTTAGTAATAATCATGGAACTAAATCACTTCTCGCGCGCCGCCGGCTCGGCTGGCAACGCCGCCGTACACCCGTACGCCCGCACCACGCACTCGCACGAAACGGCAACGTCGCATACACGAGTAGGAACCTTTATAAAGAACCGGTATTTTTCGGTACTAATACCGGTATTTTTCCTTTACCGGTTCTCTGGAACCGAAACGGTATTTTCGGTACCGGTTCTGAGCCCTGTACCTCGCCGAGCGTGTTGGCCGCGAGCGCGTGCCAGTCGCCGGGCTCGAGCCCGCTCGCGCCCCACCACTGCTCCCCGCGCGCCGCGCCGCCCCACAGCCGCGCTAGCTATACTGTGACGTCATACCTCGCCGAGCGTGTTGGCCGCGAGCGCGTGCCAGTCGCCGGGCTCGAGCCCGCGCGCGCCCCACCACTAGTTCCCGCGTGCGGCGTCGCCCCACAGCCGCGCTAGCTCTACTGTGACGTCATACCTCGCCGAGCGTGTTGGCCGCGAGCGCGTGCCAGTCGCCGGGCTCGAGCCCGCGCGCGCCCCACCACTCGTCCCCGCGCGCCCCACCACTCGTCCCCGCGCGCCGCGCCGCCCCACAGCCGCGCTAGCTCTACTGTGACGTCATACCTCGCCGAGCGTGTTGGCCGCGAGCGCGTGCCAGTCGCCGGGCTCGAGCCCGCGCGCGCCCCACCACTCGTCCCCGCGCGCCGCGCCGCCCCACAGCCGCGCTAGCTCTACTGTGACGTCATACCTCGCCGAGCGTGTTGGCCGCGAGCGCGTGCCAGTCGCCGGGCTCGAGCCCGCGCGCGCCCCACCACTCGTCCCCGCGCGCCGCGCCGCCCCACAGCCGCGCTAGCTCTACTGTGACGTCATACCTCGCCGAGCGTGTTGGCCGCGAGCGCGTGCCAGTCGCCGGGCTCGAGCCCGCGCGCGCCCCACCACTCGTCCCCGCGCGCCGCGCCGCCCCACAGCCGCGCTAGCTCTACTGTGACGTCATACCTCGCCGAGCGTGTTGGCCGCGAGCGCGTGCCAGTCGCCGGGCTCGAGCCCGCGCGCGCCCCACCACTCGTCCCCGCGCGCCGCGCCGCCCCACAGCCGCGCTAGCTCTAGTGCCGCAGCTTGTATTGCTCTCTGCAAAGAAAATCGTAATATATTATTTCAATTGCTAATTCCGTTTTAAAAAATAAATTCAGTTTTCAACAATTTCACTGTTTCGTCTACTTTAACTTACTCTAAGATCGTTGGCGCTCATTCGCACTCGCTCGCGCGCCGCGTCGCTGAGCCCCAGTGCGAGCTCATGCCGTCTTGCTTCCACCTTCTCACGGAGTGATGTTATCAGTTCACTGCACTCTTTCTCGAGCTGCGCGTACACTCCCCCGGTACTCTGTTAAATAAATTAAGGAAATTTGGAAAATCGACAACGTAAACCATATGTTATAGAAACGAAAATATCTGATATGTATGTGATAGTTTTATTGGGAATGAACAAAATGATACAAATATATACTGTAATTCTAGCCTGAAAAGCCAGAATGTAGACGTTCTCACATCAACGCTGCTTCAGTAAACCAACAAGGAACTATGAGAGAATATCGTATGAAACGCTGTCAAGCATTTATTCTTTGGCCTATTTTACATGTCTAAGGCGCAGAATACACGAGACGTTTCGGCAGTTTTGTGAATAAGGGAGTTATTGCCTAGGCTATCCTTTAGCCACACAGCTGTACCCATTGACTTACTATTACTACGTATAGGCTGGCCACATAGAACATTTTTCGTGATGTCTTCCATCAGGACGATGCAAACTCCCACTAGAGTTGGTTTACTGGCTGTACCTTAGCTGGCTGTACCTTAGCTATCTGCACGGAGAAGGGTCCGAAACAGGCCGTGACGAAGTGCTCGTAGTCGCGCAGCGGGCGCTCCACGGCGCGCTCGGCCGCCGCCGCCCACTCGCTAAGCACTTGCGCCTCGCCGCGCGCCGCTACCGCCGCTACCGCTTGTGCACAGCTTTAGATAAATAACCACAACTCAGTCACACTAATTTGCCTCACAGTACTAAAATAATTTGAATTTGACTTTTGACAGCATCAGCAGAACGCGAACTTATTATTTTATTATTATTGGCATGATAATTTCGGTGTCATGATCAGAATAGCATAACAAGTAGTCGTAAACATCTATATGATCTCGAGTCATAAATAAGCTTGAGATCAATTTTTACGCAGACGACGATATCAGTCGTTACATTTGGTGCCGTGACCAGGAAAGCAAAACAAGTTTTCATAAAAAGTCAGGCCCGATGACGTGGACAAAGCGGACTCATTCGATAATAATTGTAACGTATAAGTAACAGCACCGGATCGTTACATTTTGGTGCCGTGCCGAGGATAGCGTCGAGTTTCTGTAAATATTCACGTGAGTGAGTGCGCTTTCTTAGAACGGGCCAGTCGACGTGGCGACTCATTAGAAGATTTTTATAACCTATAAGTGTAGACTAATATACTAGTCTATGGCATATACTAGACTAGTAGCATGGACTATACCACTATCATAGACTAGCAACGCTGTCTACATATATCCAGTATTTTAGTTTCAGGGATGAGCCCTCCAGGTGTATGGTATAAGTAATAGCACCGGACCATTACATTTTGGTGCCGTGACCAGGATAGCGTAATCAGTCTTTGTAAATACTCACGTGATTTGATAGTGCGTCCGTGTCCTAAGCCCGGGCCCGTCGACGCGGCGACAGAAGGCCGAGTCGTGCGCCGGCACGCGCGCCGCGCGCCGGATGAGCACGCGCCACGCCACCTCCTCCCACAGCGCGCGCAGGGCCCACCAGCTCACACCACCTGACCAGTTCATAAGTTATGCTATGTAAAAAAGCGTTCAAATCATAGGTGGAAGAGAACTTTTAAAGGGATAAGTTCGCATTTGTACAAACGTTTTTAATTACATATTTTGTATTTCCTATTATGTACTTGTTTTGTGTAGTAGTGTTTACTACTAGTACTACAATGTTGATTTATATCACAAAGGAACAACATGTAGTTTTTTAGTGGCCGGTAGTTTTTATCTTGATTGAGGGATTCTAAATAAGCCTCTTTTACATGAGTTTATATTTTTACAATACAATGGATTTTATAGTGATAAGAAAATACGTAACAATATTGACACAACATGGTGAAACTTCTTGACAAAATTAGCTGCAGTTTCAAATATTTAAGATTTTCTTTCTTTTAGACAACCCAACATATGTGATGATATAAATAAGAATATGCTTACCAACGAGAAGTAACAAGGCGCACACAGGACAGAAAATTACTGCGACTAAAAGTGCCGCTATGGGCTGTAGGATTCCCATCACGGCGATACGCCACACCAACACTTCGAGTAACACCATTATTCTGCAACAAAAATGAGCGTGATACTTACGGCGGGCTTTATTAGGGTACAAACCGGGAAAACACTAGGAGGATGCTATACTTACGGACAGTTTTTTATTAGTCTCTTCAACAAGTGACATAGATGTGTGGACGAGCCATTTTGTGCGAAGTACAAAAGTTTTGGTCATCGTCTTATAGGGAAGCTAGAACTACCAAGCTACCATTTACACCGGCGTTGGAAATGCGCAGATAGCCTCGGACATCGAAGACTTGAGCCGGGAGAGCCCAAAAGGGTTGTAGACTCAAAATGTATTATTACTCCAATTCCAAAAGAACGAAGACAAAAATATGACTACTGATGAAAATCCCATTCTGATATCTCAAAAAATACGAAGCTACAATCGTTTTAATATTGCTTGTTAGAGAGAGAAAACGTTCGGGGATCGTGCGTTACGTCACGGCACTCTCGGGGTATAATAAATGACAATTGTTTCATACGAAGGTGCGTTTTGCGGAACAGGGACCGAATATACCCACTCGTAAAACTTTGGACACATAACTGTGATTATTTAATCACCTGCTTTACGTTTTAATCCATTTGACAATATTTTTAATTCTATTCCGAGAAGTTATATTAGATTCAACATTATTTATTTTATTTGGTGTTAACACCCCTATTCATCGACTATTACGAAGGCGATGGTCTGCTGCTATCCTAGCGTGATATTTCTTGCGGTGTTTCTTGTTTGTGTATAGTTTTATAAGTGAGTAGTAATAATAAATCGACAAACGTACCTATTGAGTCGTGGCGGATCAGGACAGTCCAGGTCGTAGACTAACGCATTAGCTGCGTAAACCCCGAGCGTCAGCGGCGGCATCCACAGCGGCACAGTGGCGGCGGCCGCCAGCGCCAGCAGGCTGGCCAGCAGCGCCGCCGCCGGGAACAGCAGCAGCAGGCACAGGGAGCCCAGCCCGCCCACTATGCCGTAGTTCCACATGCGGTTCGCTTGGCGGCTTAGCCCTTTGCCGAGGAGACCTGCGGAACGGTGTATTGTGTAGTGATTTGGAGAAGCTATTGGCTGTCTTTGGCGCGATTACAACGAACTTATCAAGTTTATCCTGAGATTTAACGTCAAAATTGTGCAAAATAATGTTGGATTAAAATGTATCCTTATTTAGTCGTATCGATACTAAAAGTTAGAATTAGACATATTGTTTGAGGACGTAATTCGTAGATTATACAGGTTAAGGCTTAACTGCAATAACACGCCAAGTTGGCACAGCATTGGCTGTTCTGTTGAGTTTTGGTGTTTACTGTGACACATTTTCCAAGATTATCTCTGCTGTAAAAGTACTGAGTTCTTATAATATAAAGTCACAAGCACGAACTAAATCTGTCAAAAAAAGCACATCACATGGTACGCGAGCATTTCTTAAAAAAATGCCAACATTTTTTTTTTTAGTTTTATGTGTAATTCTTATGTTATTTCCACCCAGAATCACGATCTCTTTCCATCCCAAGAAGAGAAAATAATTTCCCTATTATATTGACCAATCATTGCTATTGTATTGCGAGAAATGGTAACTCAATAGGAAAAAACCTTTGGGTCATTTTTTGTCCCATTAGTATCGAAAGAGATCGTGATGAAATATAATAGTGTTTTTTTTTTAAGAAACTCTCTCATACGATTAAAAGCGGAGTTAGGGAGTGACCACACCGGTGCTTAACGCTACGTATACGCGTTGACGTGTCGTATGCGTCACGTATTCTTCATACTTTTTGCTGCGTTTTACGGTGCGTTAGCGTATTTTGAGCAGCGGTGTGGTCGCACCTATACTCAATTGAATATCAGCGACGTGCTCGAAAGTATCAGGAGTTACCGTAGCTCGTTTTACAGAGCCATTGTTGCGATGACACTGTGGTTCTATACATTATGAGATGTCATTCAGAGCTTCACAAAACGGACCATACACCCAAATCAATGGACAAGGAATACCTGTGTCGGGCTCCGTTTCGAAGCGAGTCCTCTCCTTGGAAACGTGTCGCCAGAGCTTCAGGAGGCGCGACCACATCGTCTGCGTCTCGCTGCTTCTCTTGGGGAATAGTGTGCCGTTCACCTGTATTTGTTGAAGAGCTTCATGTAAACATTAAACGTAAATACTAAACTGTTTAATCAGAAAAAAAAAAATAACAAACTAAAACATTTTCTTTGTTTATAGGAAATTGTTTTTTTTTAAGTTATGTGTACACAAAAAGGGGTGTGACCATCTTCATCATATTTTTTTTGATCTACTAGACGTTTCGCTGCCGTTGGAGGGAAAGTGAGTGAGAACGAGGTTCGATCGATGTGCATTCTAACGTCCTAAGCGCAAGAGATTTAGGACCTTACATCGTTGGTCAGTAGATCAATTTGTTATCGTCCTTCTATATACTATCCTGACATCCATAACCTATCCTGCCATCCATGATCTTTCCTGACACCCATGACCTATCCTGACATACATGATCTTTCCTGACATTCATGATAGGTCATGAATGTCAGGAAAGATCATGTATGTCAGGATAGGTCATCAGGAAGGATGTCAGGATAGGTCACGGATGCCAGGATAGGTCCTGGCATCCGTGATATCCTTGACCTATCCTGACATTCATGACCTAAACTGACATTCATGACCTATCCTGGCATCCATGATTTATCCTGACATCCTTGACCTATCCTGGCATCCATGACCCATCCTGACATTCACGACCTTACCTGTGACAGTTCTAGGTCTGGCGCAAGCGGCTTCACTCGTAAGAGGGTCCGTAGCGACAGCGGCGAACCCCACGCCACCACAACACCCAGTAGGAACATCATATTCCAACTCCAGCTCCAGCACCTGCGATTACGAAACTTATTTAAAACGATGGAGTGTTCAATGTCGTTTAACCATCTGATATTCACACCACAGAATCCAGCAACAAAATGCTTCGACTCCAGGTCGAGGTCAATTGTCATTGAAACATGTAATTTGCTCAATGCAGCATTCATGTTCAAATTGCATAAAACTACTAACTACAGGCAGAAACTGTTAGCCGGTTGCATCGACTTGCGATTGCAGGCCGATCGACGTTAAATATCGCGCCGGCAGCTGTCATTCCATAGAAGCTTGTCAAACTTTCCATAGATTCAGATTTTAACGAACACCGCTAACGATTACAAACGGTTTGGTGCAATCCAGCCTAATACATTATAAAGACTGCCTTAGAATAATGAGCCTGCTGTAGGTAGGTTCACTATAGGGAGGTCTCTGTACTATTAATTTCTACTATTGGCCAGTGCTGAGCACGGCCGGTATCCGCTCCGAACCTGCTCTAAACTGACGGGTCTGCACTATATCTCTTGTTCTAATATGAAAGAGACGGATAGTGCGATAAAAATCGAGAGAGCTCGCGCGCCGTCGCATGATAGCCGTGTTGGGGTAATAACAAAAAGACACCAGTCAGCTGGGGTTGGAGGAGTTTCGATGTGACAACCCTGGTGTTTAGCACGCTCGGTACCCGCTTCGAGCGTCTTCTTAAGTGAAGGTGTTATGGTATAGTATAGGTATAGCAATAATATCTGCAAGAACAACGCAGGCAAAAATATATGATACACCCTAACGGCGCGCTTTGATGCTGGTGACTGTACACAACAACCTTGACTAGTCTCTACCCCAACCAACGAGTGCCAGTCCTTCGGACTGTTTCCTTGTCCACTAGGAACATCAATCGGCTAGCGTCGGAGCGAGCAGTAGCGACGGGTCAACCCTATTGTTAGCACGACCGGTACAATAGTACCACAAATATAATTTACATCGGCAATCTTCGTCCACGCCGACGAGTGCTGACAAGTACCGAATGAAATTGAACGTATGACTAATTGAAATCAATAAAGACCTTGTTGCACTATACGTAAGGTACAACATGCAATGATAGGTGAAATCGTGCTTTCCCGCTCATGGCGCCAGACAAAATGGCGGGCGCCGAAACTGCTGGCGTCGCGTGCAGAATTTCGGCCAATGGGCGTTGAAGATTTTACCCAGCAGGTACATCATTGTAACTTATATTTGTGGTACCACTGTACCCGCTCCGAGCGCCTTGTAAAGTGACGGTGCTGCGGTTTCACTCACCTGTGAGCCAGATTGAGGAGTCTCCAGCCAGGCCAGCGTGTGCTGGTCCTTCGAACTGTTCCCTTGTCCACCAGAAACACAGGCTGGCTAGGGTCAGAGCGTGGGGTCACTATAGACGTCGCTCTAGTACTAAGCACGGTGGGTATCCGCTCCGAGCGCCCTCTGAAGTGGCGGACCACTATCCAGTTCTGCGGTAGCCAGATGCGGGTCTCCCAAGTGAATTCGCGTGTTGGTGTTTTGGCGGCGCGTAGTTCCTGCAGGAAAACACTTTTTATTAATTGGGCTGGTCACAGGTAATATATAGAATATTTTTCCGAAGCCATCGAGTTGTGAGCCAGCTATCGTGATAAACACCAAATCCTTCAGCGGAAGGTAATGGTGCTTGGTAACTTGTGCGCTGATGTGACAACTCCCATACTGAACCTCACCTAACATATTAATCCCACTGCGCACAAAATCTAACGTGGCTTATGGGTACTGAGTGACACGAATCACAGACAACTAACCTTCATCAACAGCGGCTCTCTGTCCCGTAAGAACGCCAAATCCCTCAGCAGGAAGTACCGATGCTGGTGTAACTTGTGCGCTGACATGGCGGCGGCGGCGTCTTCCAGCGCCGACCAGCGAAGCTCGGCGCTGATGCGCTGCGCGCCGGCGGACAGGCGCTCCTTGCGCCAGGAGTCGGCGCGGGACAGAATGGGGTGGGAGGCGCGGATACGGGCTTCGGCGGTCGCGAGCCCGGCTTCGATCTTGTTGCGGACGCCTTCCTCCGCTCTGGTGTCAAAAAATTAATTGTAGAAAATAGAGGCCACATGTCTAGATTTTCTAGGATACAACACCATCTATTTAAATTGACGATTGCTTTAACCTACTTGGTAGTGACCCTGTCTACGAAGCAAGAGGTTCTGGGTTCGAATCCCGGTAAGGGCATTTAGGTTGTTGATTTCTGATTTATTTGTGTGATGAGCACGAATATTTGTTCCTGAGTCATGGATGTTTTCTATGTATTTAAGTATTTATTTATCTATATATATCGTCGCCTAGCACCCATAGTACAAGCTTTGCTTAGTTTTTTTTTAATTTATTTCCAAGAATACCTTCTTGGAAATAAGTTCTCATAAACACATATTCAATTTCAAATTTACTCGCCAAACTGACGGAACAGTTTGTTGGCGAGACCGCGCTCATTTTTTATAGGTATGTAACCATATGTATATGGGTTTGGGACTAGGTCAGTTTGTGAAAGATTGTCCTCTAATATTGATTTATTTAAATGACAACACACCTGTGTACGATCGCGTGCGCGCGCAGCTGGTCGGCCAGCAGCTCGGGCACGCCGGGCCCCAGTGCGCGCAGCTGCTCGCTTGATGTCACCGCGTTGCACACGCGGTTCACGTACTCCCGCATTGACGCACACCGGACCTCCTAAAAATAAGAAACCAAATAATATTCGAACATTCGCTTCGTGCTTGTCGGGTTTCAAGCATGGCAAAACGACAATTATATAATACTTAAAGATACAGGCAGGCAGAGAAGTGGTTACAGGCATCATCGGTTGATTCAACTGCCTGCCTGATAAATAAATAAAATAAACCACGTATTGAAGATGGCGACATAATTTGTAAACAGACAAGGACGTGTACATAGGCACAATGGCCGTGTCGGATATGATACTTAAACTGCCATCGTTTATGCACAAAAAGGCGGATTTAATGCCTCAAGGCATTCTCTACCATTCAACCATAAGGTCACACAGAGACTTGCAAAAGGTGGGTGCAAGAGAAGAGACACAATATCGGGTACAAAATATCTTTAAACTGATGAATGCCATCTTTTGAAAATTATGTGAAAGCAGATACTGATTGGAACAGGTACCCAGACAAGGTTGAAAATGGCGCAATGTGTTGAAGCATTGTGTTGAAACGCATTTGAAGTAGTCAAAAGAGAAAATGTATCCAAGACAATATACGAACTGACTCCACTCAGACCGTTTTATTCATAAAAACTAGCCCAGCAAACCCTATTTTTACAAGCTTTATATTAACTTGACTTGTTCGTATGTATGTATGTATGTAAGTTGTCCGTCAAAATTGGCAATCCATTTTTCAGTCACTTGCCGTTATCCGATTGAGTTGAAATTTTGGGTATTAGTATAGTTTGGATGACAATTAAATATTATGGTACCATGGACCTGATCTGATGATGGAGACAGAAGGTGGCCATGGGAATTTAGTATTTAACCGAAGTAACCCCGTTGAGTTTGGGCTCGTTTGAATCGTGCCAATGAGCAGTTGATGATGGTATACAGAAAGTACAGTCGGCAATAAAAGCTTGTACCAAAAATGAATTTTTTGTCAGAAACTTATTATTCCAAAACAAGCTTTTATAACATACCTGTTCGATATCCCTGGGCGGTACTTTCTGGCTAGCGAGGTGCGCGGCCCTGCGTTCTCGAAAGTGCAGGAACCATCCTCTCGCTTCTCGCTCGAGTATGGCTTGCAGGGTCGCCGCCGCGCGTCGGGTTAACTCGCGCCGGTACAACCGAAGGTCCACCTGGCCATTTCAATCGAATAGTTTACCAATTTTACAATAAAGACGATCTATCACAGAATAAAGGATATTAAGCAATCTATACTAATATTATAAACAGGAAAAATCTGTTTTTTGAATGTTGAGGATAATCTCTGGAAACACTTATCTGATTGCTAAATTCTGCGTATAGAATGAACTTCCTGGGTGGACATAAGCGTATTGCGGCGCATGACTAACTAAATTATTTTCAACCAATCACAGAGCAGAATTCAAGTACCGCGCGGCCAACTAGATTTGCTTTAAACAATCAGATCACACACAAGCTCATAACTCCCTAGAGAGTTATGAATATCCATAACTCCCGTGGGAACAATATTGAGGACTGAATGGTCTGTGAATAAATAGGGTTACCTCTGTTCGCTGAGGCGTGGTGTAAACACACGGGACGCGAGGCGCGATTCTAGGAGGTTCGCGCACGTCCGTCTTCTCGGAGGCAGCCCTGCGCATAGCGCGCGTCACCCACGCCGCCAGAGCTGAGATATCTTCCTGATGTTCGGGCTGTAATAAAACAAGTTTCTGTCAAAAAAAAAAAAAATTGGTACAAGCTTTTATTGCCGACTGTACTTTTCTGTATAACATCATCATCTAATCATTGAGACGATTCTAACGAGCCCAAAATCGATGGGGTTATGTGGTTTTATTACGGAGTTCCTATGGCCACCTTCCAGCTCCACGTCATCATAATATTGCATTGTCACGCGATTTGCATATTCGTGCAAAATTTCAACTCAACCGGAAACCGGGAATTGGATCAAATTTAACTTGCAAGATTTGATTACAGACAGACAATGGGACAGGTGAAAGTAAATAAAGGCTTGTAAAAATAGATTAAGCTCGCATCCTGCTTCATACAGTTTCGCTAATTGAGTGAAAGTGACTACCCTGTGAACTTCCAACCCAAAGGAAAAAATATAGCTCATTGTGATTCTTGTCAAAAGAACTTATCATTTTATTTACACCAAATTTCAAGCCGATAAAGGTCATAAACTGGCCGTTGTTTTAGGTACAACCGAGATCTACGGCTAAAAGTGCCCTAAAAAAATCGAAATCACTCCAGCGGTGAATTTTATTACGAGCTCTGTTAACTTCGACAATATGAAGGCAGTTACATATGAGCAAAAAAAAGAATGACAGCTTATAGAAAGTAGGTATATTAAAATGGCACTGAATAAATCGAATAGGTACTCATGCAGAGGTTCTAGTATAAGTTTTACCGAAACAAAACGTTACGACCGCGTTCGCGTTTAGCTGTCAAATCCCATACAAATTAAGGGTAAAACGCAAACGCGATCGTAAAGTTTATTTTCGGTAAAACTTATACTAGAGCCTCAGTACTCACCATGCAGATTAACTCGGCGACCAAGTATCTGGAACGCTCCTCTCGGATCTTTTTCTCCAAGTCTTTAGCCTCTAACGACGGCATCCCAAATATGAGATCCATCAGCCTGAAAGAGATATACAGTGTTTGAAGGGTTTAGTTTGTGTGATGAAATCTCGTGACCTGAACTCGCCAGATCTATGAGTCTCGACTCAAGGTGACTCATTGCAAATCGTGTCGAATAAAATACGTATTCATGTAAAGCTTTAAAATTTTACTAGTTGTGTTGTGGCCCAAAGTTTGAGTAGCCCCCTTGAAAGAGCCATCTATACTCCGATTGCTAATTCACGACACTACCAAAAAAAAGACCGGGTTGCACTCCGGGAGTGCCGGCAGAAGTGAAAACTTGAATATGTTGACACTTCGAATCGACGAATACCGTAGCGACAGAAGTAAACTATCTCACTTGCAAATTAGCGCGTGAGAACTTATTGTGTGTCGGCCGAACGGGTAAGCGCCGCGGATTGCATGGCGTTTGCGCCCTATTTCTCGCTAACTCGAATGGCGCCAGTCTCGTACTACGGCACACCCCCCCCCCCCCCCCCCCTAAGCCACGTCCCGAATCTCACCATCTTACAGTCACGTGACCTCCTACGCTCCTACACCAGCCGTGGCGAGTTTTACAATTTTTCCCCATCCCAAAAAGTGCACAGCGCCGCTAAAGAAGTTTTCACTTCAAAAATCGACTAATGTATTACCATTAAAAAGATGTTCACATACTAACAGTGATTTTAAATAGACAATTTGAATCAAATGCCGGAACTAGTCAGGTAAATAAATAAAAGTCAATGTTGACATAAGAGGAGGAATTGTAAATGAATTAGTAGCGTAGTCTTTGCTTTGAACAGGGCTGACGCAAAAAGAAGCTATGCAGACTTCGCTTCAGTTGTCAAAACATGCGCAATGCGCTAATTTGCTGGTAAATGGCGATCTACCAGCAAATTAGCGCACTGAAAGAGTCGCGGAAAGAGACCAGCAAGCTCCTCGCTCATCTCTAAGGAGAAAGAGTGAGAGACAGAGATGACTTACCTGTGCAGTCCAGCCAGCATGCACTCCGCCCCCGCCATCACAGACAGCGGCTCGTTCCGCAGTAGCCGGTCACGCGCCACCACCACGACGAGCGCGCACGCGCGCGCCACGTGCGCGTACAGCTCCTCGCGTGCGCGCGCGCGCCCGCGCTGCAGCCAGCCCGAGACGCGCCATACGTGCGTCTGGCCGGGGAAGTGGCGGGAGGGCACTTCGAACTCGCTGGTGGAATTTGAATCTTATTGTAAACAGCAAATAGTGGGTTTTTAGATATTTTCGAACATTTCACTGCGCCCACTGCCTGAAACGCGTTTAATGTGACGGATGTACAGTCAAGTGTAAAAATATGGGTGCATACAACTTACTCATAAATATGTCCCATAACTCTTATGTCAGCGGATTAAGGTTTTGGTACTTATTTATGAGAGGATGTTATCGATACATATTTTTGCACTTGACTGTACTTCCAGTTCGCTGGCATCGTGGGTAGCCAGCTTCATATTTTGATAAAATTAACCAATCCTAAGAAGATAAGGTACTCCAGAAGGTAGCTAGGTTTCGAGTTCGAAATATGTGCATGGACAAAGTTATCAAAAATGTGTGAACACGACTCTATTGTTAAGAGCATAAGGTTTTTCAGATATTTTTGTACCTTTGGGAAGTACACATATTTATGAACTCGATTGTAGTAGGTACAGCGAAAACAACATCGAGATATTCGAGATCAATTGAAAGATAGATTCACAAAAGAGAGTATTGGTACGAAGGAAACATTGAGAGAAAACAAACAGTTTTGTAGCGAGCGATTCTGCTCGGTGTGCATTTTATTCTTTATTCTTTTCATCATCATCATCATATCAGCCGAAAGACGTCCACTGCTGGACATAGGCCTCCCCCAAAGAGTGCCACAATGACCGGTCCTGCGCCACCCGCATCCAGCGGACTCCCGCGACCTTTACCAGGTCATCAGTCCACCTTGTGGGGGGCCTACCCACGCTGCGCCTTCCGGTACGTGGTCGCCACTCGAGAACCTTTCCGCCCCAACGGCCATCGGTTCTACGTGCAATGTGCCCCGCCCACTGCCACTTAAGTTTAGCGATTCGGAGGGCTATATAGGTTACCTTGGTTCTGCTGCGGATAGCCTCATTTCTGATGCGATCGCGCAGAGAAACTCCCAACATAGCCCTCTCCATTGCCCTTTGGGTGACTTCGAGCCTTCTTATGAGGCCCATAGTAAGCGACCACGTTTCCGTGCCATACGTCATCACTGGCAACACACACTGGTCAAAGACTCTCGTCTTGAGACACTGCGGAATATTGGACGAAAAGATGTGCCGTAGCCTCCCGAATGCTGCCCAGCCGAGTCGGATTCGACTCGGATTGACTCGGACGATTGACCTCTTTCTCAAAGTTGGACCTACCTAACTGAACAGTCTGTCCTAGGTATATATAATCGTCTACAACTTCGAGCGTAAAGTGTCCGATTGAAATGGGGGTTGGTACTACATGGAGGTTTGACATGATCTTTGTCTTATCCATGTTCATCCTTAGACCAACTCGCTCGGAGGCTTTACTGAGGTCATCGAGCATCGTGCTTAAGTCCTCCATGGTCTCAGCCAAGACTACTATATCGTCAGCAAACCGAAGGTGAGTGATGTACTCGCCGTTGATGTTGATGCCTAGCCTTCTCCAGTCTAGAGTCTTGAACACGTCCTCCAGTGCAGCGGTGAACAGTTTTGGGGAAATAACATCCCCTTGTCTGACACCCCGCTGCAGCGGAATAGGCTTCGAACTCTGATCCTGGAGTCGGACTGACATAGTGGCGTTCTCGTACAAACACTTCAGCACTTCGATGTAGCGGCAGTCTACTTGGCACCGTTGGAGAGACTGTAGTACAGCCCAGGTTTCGATCGAATCGAAGGCTTTCTCGTAGTCCACGAACGCTAAGCAGAGAGGCAGGTTATACTCCTCAGTCTTCTGTATAACCTGGCGGAGCGTATGAATGTGGTCTACGGTACTAAAACCTCTTCGGAAACCGGCTTGTTCGGGAGGCTGGAAGTCATCAAGCCTGCGTGCGAGACGATTCGTAATGACCCTTGAAAACAGCTTATAGACGTGGCTCAGAAGTGAGATGGGTCGGTAGTTCTTCAGCATAGTGTTGTCACCCTTTTTGAAGAACAGCACCACCTCACCTCTGTTCCACGCCTTTGGCGTTCTCCCTTCCATTTATTCTTTTATTTATATGAAAATGAGGAAGTTCGCTAGAAACCTTGAGTTTCATACCCAATGGGTACTATAATGCCCGCGACAAACATGCTAGACAGAGAAGAAAGTCTAACTACTAAAGAAATAAACATCAGTATTTAGACGAAAATACCCTCATGCTTCAAAGAAGTCTATGAAACATATGTGCCTAATTAATTATACAAAATACAGTATATAAAACAACGAAGGGTCGCCAGTGTTTTAATCGGTTAAAATGTGGGTGGAACCGAGTGTTATGAATTTTGGTGATATCAGATAATTATTTTCTGTACAACTTCACTAATGGGTTTATAAACTTTTTCGTTGCTATTGCCAGGTCGCGTCTTATCGGTGACTCTATAAATCTGTGATTAAATCAACTCCTGTATGTGGTTCCTTACTCATATTAAAAGAGTTCATTTTATAATCATTTTTCTAAGAAAGTCTCCTCGCTTACAGAGCAGAATAAAAAACTGGCTGTGACAGACGGACAGCCACCGAGTGATCGCATAAGTGTTCCGTTGGACCAATTATGGTACGGAACACTAAAAGGAGAAAAAGTTGACCAACCCTAGTAAAATCCGGTTCGAAGGGTCCGTACATAAGTTGTCATTTAGCACTTCATGTCCTGTATATTCAAAACACCCGTGTCATTGTTCCGCACCCATACTTTAATGTAAAAACGTTTGCCTTTCGTTGTGTGACATGCTGTATACTTATGTTTATTATACAATGATATGCGGCATTGAAATGAATGTATGACACTACATATTGATACATACAATATTTATAAAGCGGCTAGTGATGGATGGGGTCATGCTGGCATGGCGGTTATGTTGGCACCAATATTCGATTGACACATTTCTGGAATTTATACTGGACAATGCGGTGGTTGACTGCAGTACAAATAAATTCTTCTGATATTTCGCATAGACAAGAAAAGTCACGAAAATACCCGGAAATATCACGCTTCATGTTATTTTGGTTTTTTAAAGATTGTATACTACGTGTTTTTGACAATTTTCATTAATTGCATTTTTTTAAAGAAATAATTATGCAATTTTGTTTCTGTGAATGTACTCAGCAATATGCCGAAGTAAACGGAAATTCCAGGGAACACCGTGTATACCTGATGACCAAAAAATAGACGATGGAATATCGTGACGTCATTTCTTACAATTTCCCTGCATACTTCAGATCAGACTAACAGAGCGTTGCTGACATTTCATAAAAAGTTGCCGATTAGATTCCCCCATTAGTTAGTTTTCTTAACCATGTAAAGTTGTGTGACCGCTACCGTGCTTGTCATAGACTCCCATTATTGGTATAGATCAGCGGTCGGCAATAGTTGGCGGCTGTTTTTTTTTTGATTTTACAAATTATCAACAATATGCGACAATTTTGTTAGTCACTATGTGGCCCTTGGCTGCTAAAACTTTGGCGAACGCTGATATAGATCAATGTTTTTCAACCTGTGGGGTCGCGACCCCTTGGGGGGTCAATAATAATCTATGTAGTGTCTTTATCAAAACAAACTCTTATAATTATGTATCGTAAATAAAGATGTCGTTTAATACAGAAAATTGGAATGTTTTGACCTTGACTCGAACTGTCCTTGAAGCAATAAACCCGCATAATGTTTGCCAAACATTGGCGCCAACGCCCGAATACATACACTAAGTAAAACATACATATACATATATCTGCGACATACCCCCATTCAAGAATTGATTCCAACTGTTTACTATTTAACTTCTTCGGCTTAAGTCTGTCCTTGTGAAAGCTTTATAGAAAAAAAACTGTATATAATGGATGAAGCTATGCAGAAAAAGTCCAACCCGCCTTCTCGAGAAGTTGAAATTAAGTTTATTGGCACAATTTCTGTAAGTACGAATTGGACGCTTACATAAATTGTGCCAATAAACTTAGGTTTTATTATTGCAAATGTCGATACAAAACTCTCGTAAAAGGGATTTATACATGTACACTAGTTGCCCGCGCGGCTTCGCCCGCATATTGCAAACGCAGGCAAACTCGCGGCATAAAATATAGCCTATCACCATCCAGAAAGTCCATTCTTCACGCAGGTGAAATTATTTTTGATATCGGATAAGCGGTTCCGGAGATTACCCAACACATACAAACTTAAAAAGCTACACGCCCACATAAACTTTCTCTTTATAATATTAATAGATATATGGCAATAGCAAAGAAAAGTAATCTATAAAAGTATCCACGGCACTCTCGCCATGTTAATACTCTATTACCTATTAAGGGGATGCCTTGATGCGAGTCGAACACGCCCCCTAGACAAAGACACGCTTATGCCTTCCGCGCACGAGAAAAAGAGATGCAACACTCTTCGGGAATGGCTTTTTTGGACAAATTTCGATAAATACCTAACTTAGAGAAGTTTTATTTAAATTTAATAAAGTGAGATTTTAGATGAGATATAATACTATAGTATTAACTTGATTGCGTCGTAAAATAATGTATCGTTTGCGCAGGCTGAGTAAAAAAAGGACAATACAGACCCAACTTTGGATTTTTTTTCTATTGAGGAAATTTTAAGCAATCATATATCTGAAAATGAATCTAGTCAGAACGGCGTTTCAAAGCACGCGATATTTTCCAATGCATAGCCTTAAATACAGCCGATATGAAGGTAGTTTCGATTGAGGTGTAGCAGCTGTTAGCATAGTCTGACTGTCATGTCTCTAGTATACTCGATGTCTAGCTAGTCAAAAGCAATAAAACAGTTTGTAAAGTATTTTTATACAAAGTGTACTCAATTTTATTAATCTCGAGTGTAGAGAGCGGCGAGTCGAATATTTTCTGCGTAACTACATCCACATGTTACCAATCAACATTGCAAAGTATAGGATGTCTATAGACCATGTGTGACAGATTGGTGCAAAATAGGTAGAATGATAAAGTTATGTCGACTAGAATGATTATATGTTTTAGTGGTAATTGAAATTCTCTGTGTTCATTATAATACTAGTTTAAATCAGTTCACTCTCAAAAATTAAACATAAAACAAAATTATTGGCTGAGGCAACGCTATGTGTAAATCCTTTTTTTTACGTTTGGGAAATGCATTTACGCATCCCACCCGGTAGGGGGACCAGCCCCCTATTCTGTAACTTGTTTTAAGCTCACCTCAACGCTCACCCACAAATATATCTTGACACCGCGATGTGTAGACTAAGCGTGGGTAGAGGTCTAGTTTCGTGACGGGTGACCGACGGGGTGAGCCGCATTAGCGCGTAGCGTACTAACCGGTAAAACCCCAACGAGTGTCGGCTCCGCCTTGTTAAGGAAAGCCGGCGGATCGCATTCAGCATTGGACCGCGTACATTTGTGTAAAGCCCAGGATATACCATTAGGAATCCCTTCATAAACATAACCCGACCTTCGCTTCATTTACGGAAAAAACATATTACAGCGTACTAGCGTGAGGGACTCTTACTAGACACTAATATGGAAGAACACGCAATGATTTTAGACATTTTCGATATAAATCTTACTCAAACGGAATAAGGCTACTTTTCAACTAAATTATCCAAATAATGCATTGTTAAAGTTATCCATGGAGGACTTATTCTGTATATTCCCATGCAGAATGCCGTCTAGCCATGCTTTACAGCCCCATAAAGGGAGCCGATAAAACTCCGTTCAGTAGTAATGGCACGTTTGGGTTGAATGAATTGAATGAAAGGCGGTCTCCATCACAAAATTTAATTAACTTTAGCTTAACATGAATACCAGTCGAGTGTTTGTTTTTACGAGCTTTTATTTAACGTCACTTATGTATATTTGTATACATTGTAGTTTTACAATCGCTGCCACCATTCTAAATTTGCATGCAAAAATTAGATACGAGTAATGTGAACCGATGTGCCAGTGAAGTGTCAGTATAGCACTGAATGTGTTAAAATACAGTAACGATATTGATGGTTTATCCATGCGATTACTGATTTAATGCTGTAGGCGTAGTGGGTATCGAGTAATCGATACGAAACTGCAACTTTAGTCTCCACGACATGATATTGCTGGATAGTGTTACAATCGTTGAGTTATCTACTCTTACTTAAGATTCATTTGATATGTCGAACGTAGATGACCTAGAGAGGATGGTCATTAGTTTAGTTCATAAATGTATCACTCAATTAAGTTGAGGCTGTTGAAGCTGAAGTTGGAGTGGCTGTCGTGTTTAATGCCATATGGATACCCACCAAAAACATTACATGTAAAGTGATGCCAAGACTCCATAGCTCATACAGCTTTCAGCGTGCAAAAGATATCAGATCGCAATTAGCGCCAAGCTTCCTACTCGACACGGCGTAACTCTACCACTACCAGCCACGCTCTACAAATTCTACATCTTGGCTAAAAAGTATAGCTTTGTTGGGCACATCCCGGTCGCCGCATAGGCTTTCACGCCGAATGAATTTATGATGATATTAATAAGTAACGGGTCTATACTTTTTAGTCAAGATATAGAATTTGTAGAGCGTGGCTGGTAGTGGTAGAGTTACGCCGTGTGGAGTAGGAAGCTTGGCGCTAATTGCGATCTGATATCTTTTTCACGCTGAAAGCTGTATGAGCTATGGAGTCTTGGCATCACTTTACATGTAATGTTTTTGGTGGGATCTCATTCCTTTTTGCAAGGTAATTTCTAAAGAAGTGAATGGGAAAACCCATACAAACTTCCATCCCCTAATTTAAAGAGTGGGCGGTGATTTACAAAAAATCCTGGAATACATATCTTATAATTTATAACAAGGATAACAAGCACCCCCTATTTCAATTTTCAGACCTCTAGCATCAAAATTTGCGGAAGTCTCATACAAACTTTCACCTCCTAGTTTAAGGGGTTGGGGGGTAAAAGTTTCGTTTTAAGATTTTTTCGTTGTTTGTATACTATTACTAGCTTATATACCAAATTTCAGCTTTCTAGGACTTCAGGAAGAACCTTAAGAATATTGATGATCATCAGTGAGTCAGTGATGAAATCGGGGTATTTTAAATATCAATAAAATCTAAAGTATAAGAGCTACGCAATTGAAACTTTATAGTTTTAATAAGTCAACCACTGACATCATAGCCCGAAAATTTTGTTTATCTGGTATAATCCGAACCCAAGTTAAGAAGGTTCAAAAATACAACGAAGCGCTTCGAGAAAAGATAGGTAGTGCCCTTGCGCTTAGCTTGGCTCGTCTTGGCAGGGGCACTACCGTGCCCCCAGATTTCTCATGAAATGAAATACCTACGTTCCTGAGATGAATACACAGCCGCCTGCGTTGCGTAAACATCATCAGACTAACAAAGACCCAAGATGACGCATTTTTATCATCTGTAAGACCAAATTAAAGACATTTTTAACCCATTCCCGCCACTGACATGAACTCAGTTCATCACTGTTGCCACCCACCTGCCACCGACTTTATAAGAACTCCAAAAACAACAGACTCAAGACTTACGTGGCGTGGCCGTGGGGGTGCCACCTCAATTATTATTTTCTGTGGCGGCAAATGGATTAAACGTAAATACGCCAGAGTTTATGCGGATTGAGTATTTGCAAATCAACTTGCAATTTTTAGGAATTCTTCATTAAACAGTTTGTCACAAGTGAAGTGAATAGGATGGCCAACCGGAAAGATCATTTCCGACGCAAAAAAACGGGCGAAAGTGCTAAACATATCGCTCGACGCATTAATCAATTTCAATTCTGTTGTTGGAGCGTTCACTTAACGGTCACCGGGCCCTCTTCAAACAGACAGACTAATTCCTGTTAATTACCTCATATCCAACACGGTCGCGTTTTTATTCGTGTACAGCTGCACACTCATGTCTTAATTAATGTGCACTTGACATAACAAGTAAATCCAGTTTGTTTATGTTGGAGAGAGTAGCGCGCTGATGGGTTAGTTCTAGCCTGATGGATAAGTCAATTGTTTGAGCTACGAACATAACTTAAATTCGCCTAAGGGCTGGCTAGACCGTATAGACTATACCCCTTACAAGCCACTTCTACTTGTTACTTGGATATTTTTGATGGATAGTCAAATTCAAATGATGAATGTTCTTTGTAACGTTTTTAATGGTCGCCATAATACGGGGCACAATTCCACTTCCTGGTCAGGGAAAGATATTAGTTATCACAGTTATCACGGACCTCAGATAGCATATTTATCACCTTTGCCTTAGGCTCGGGCGACAAATCTGAGACATTCTACTTAATAATTTAACTAAGTAGTTTTCGTGGTTTTATGGTCTCTAGGTGTGATACTTTTCGTAACTTCTTTCAATAATACTCGAAAATTATTATTAACAAAAGATAGAAGGCAAAAAAATATTTATCAATTGGGATTTTCGTCAATAGGCATATGCCAGATATCTCAAAGAATTGCGAAACTACAACCGTTTTAATATTGCTTGTTAGAGAGAAAACGCTCGCAGATTTTTTAACTTTTGATTACCTATTTTAGTGCTTTGTTAGTTTCGCGATATTCAATTTACCGTTACAGCTACCAAACACAAAAGTATCCAGCGACTTTTGAAGCTAATTACGCACGACGCGTGTATATTTGAGTTACTTTGAGCATTTCTCACTTTCAAATTGTTGTCATCCTTTGCCTCACTTTAAATTCCTCGTAACTGTTAATTAACGTTCGTTCGTATCAAAATGCTACATCTCACCAAATACCAGACTTTGGCACTCAGTATTTGCATGTTCGTCACCAGCTGCCTTGATATAAAGTTGAACGTGCCCATCATTCGAGAGTGCCAACAGTAGGTTTTAATACATACCTATAGGAGAATCATATGATTAGTGCCCCCAGATATGAGATGCGCAATCGACGGAAAAAAACCTAATGGATACTCACCCTTAGGTGAGTATCCATTAGAAGTGTGCGAGTTAGCAGAGCCGAGTGCGAGGTAAACCAAAACACATATAACACAGCTGGCCTCGCTCACGCATCTGTTCCTATTGGTTGTTTTTTCCTCGCACTCGTCTCCGCTGCCCCGCATAGCTTTGGGTCGGAGAGCCCATGGCAGATGGACGGAAATAGGCTGCGCGCGAGTTTTAACATGGTGGTGGTGGTGTAGGTACGTACGCGGAACTTAATGATCTCCCGCTACCGCGGGCGGCCTAACGGAGCCTTCCTTACTGTTTCAACTATACCGGTAAGGTTTTTGTGGGAATAAGCCCAAGTTGTTGGAAATTAGCCAAATTATTAGAATGGGGAATAGGCATATCGCCTATTTCCAGTTCTGAATGACGTTATAAAATTGTTATTACCTTTGAACCCTTTGTATTAATGAACGATGATGTAGGTTTTGTCATAACAGGCGAGTGTTTGTGTTATTATTGGGGCGTATAATGGTTTGTTATGACTTTATGACATCTATTTGGATAAATAAATACTTTATTAATATACATAAAAATATATTCGGGATTGTTTCGTAACAAGCAATGTTTTATGAATGTTATTTATACCTATGTGATCTGATGTGTCTATATGTCTATATTAGTAAAAACTGTAGGATGTCTTGTGATCTCAACAACTAACAAAACGGGACAGCCAAAACTTTTGTTTCACTAAGCTAGTCCCATTATAGGTATTTAGAGCGCCATGCGATACAATTTGTATGGCATGGTACGAATTACTCCCAGGGCCGTGGTTACAGAGAAGCATTGTAGAGCAAGGTTAGGGTTGCCTTACCCTTAAAAATATTATAAACTAAGTAGTAGTTTACTTTTGCCCTACACAACAATCATCACTGCTCGAGCTTACAGCGTGTTTACATTGTCCAGTACGATAGGTTTAGGATCCAGCAACGATATTGGAGGCAAGAAAAATGTATGTTAAACATTCTTACTTTGCACGGTACAATATCGCTGGCTGCTTCGTCACTAGCCTATACTGTTGCTGGATAATGTAAACACATCAAAAACTCAACACTAGCTACCTGTGGCGGCGCGTGAGAATTTTCACTTTACATCCCGGCCAAAAAAGGGCTGTTTGGTAATATATAGCAAGAAATTTTAGACAAGCCGGCTTGTATGGGCGCTCCGCCACTGCTAGCTACGGCTCTAACGGTCGTGTAATACTCCCCTTAGTAATGTAAAGTTACAGTTCCACTCACCCCTTCTCTCTGATGGCATGCAGCTGTTTCGGGGACAGCGGATGGGGCTCCAGGCCCGCGTCGAGGGCCGCGGCGTCGAGCTCGTCGCAGGGCGGCGCGACTATGATGTCCGAGGGCCGGTTGCCAAGCCCCGTGAAGCGGGATGACGGGAGAACTAGGACAAATAGGATTATTCGTAGTCTAGTGTAGATTCCGGCGCGACTCTTCGAGTTTGCCATCGAGCCGTCCGTGAGCTGGCGGCAAACGGTGACGCCCGATATAATCGCGAAGAAGACAGTCGCGTTGGAGATATAGTAGCGTTGAAACATGTGAATATGACGGACTCTTTATTTAGTTGGGTTATAAGTTCCGGCGTCCACCTAGGTTTTAGATACTGCTGTTATTAATAGTTATTATACAAGAGTTAATATAAATATCTAGGTTAGTTTGTCAGTGTATCCTATTGCAATTCACCCTTTGTGTATCCGGTTGCAATTGCCCTTGACATTTAAAGGCGAAAAATATACAATACACATAAATATATAAATAAAACTAAAAGTTCCCATGCCCCAAATTACTTTGATTTCTGTGAGCCTTTCTAGTTGATGTAGTTTCCACTTTTAAGTTTGTCTGAGTTTAGTGAAGTCATAAAAAACATATTTCGTGTTTTTTAATGAAAAAAGGTTTTTTTTTATAGCCTGTCTAGTTATACCATAATTTTAAATATTAATAGTGATAATAGTATTCTAGGCAATAGTTATCCCAGCAAACGCAACATATGCGCCACATCCTTCTTTCCTCTCAAAGGCATGGGAATCCTACTAATATTATAAATGCGAAAGTATAGATGTTTGTATGTTTGGATGTTTGTTACTCAATCACGCTTAAACGGCTCAACCGATTTGAATGAAATTTTGCACGAAAATAGTTTATAGCCTGGATTAAAATATAGGATAGTTTTTATCCCGGGTCCACGCGGACGAAGTCGCGGGCGGAAGCTAGTGTATTATAAATATGTATTATGTTATGCTCACAGCGCTCACATGTGGGGTGTAATTTCAAACACATGTTTGGAACTTCGTGATCATGATATTTTATACTTGATCTTATTGGAGGTTGCTAAGTGGTAATATATACTGTGGAAAAGTGTTTCTACCGTATATGCTGCAAGATTCAAATTGCAATATCAGATCTCATAAATTGTTGGACACCTCAACTATACAAGGATGTTAAGACTTGACCACACTGCATGTAATATTTGTTTGGCATACTATAGCTTTAATAGTTGGATGGAATATTATTACATATATGACATTGAATGCATTGTTACATTTATTATAATCATCATTGTGACACTTGTATATGCAGTCAGAATCCTTCATCCTTACTTCATCTTTTGGTTTTGTTTATTTCATTCATTATAATTTATTATATCAAGTAGTATACATAATAATATTATTATATTGAATGAAATAAACAAAACCAGAAGATGAAGTAAGGATGAAGGATTCTAACCGTATATGTTTAGTTTTGTTATTTTCAGTCTTTATTGCACAATAAGTGTTTTAGTGTCATTGGCTGTTAATTTCACTTGAATGTACAAATTTATTAATAGTATGTATATATGTATGGATGAGCAATTTGAAAAGCACTATAGAATGAATGAGTTAATAGTATTAGTAAAATAATACTTAGTTACATATCGTCGGGGATAGTGCAATACCGCGTAACTAGCACTGGTAAATAGTGCGTATCTACACAACACCCATAGTGCGAAACCGCGTATCTAGCACTGGTAAATACTGCGTATCTACACAATACCCAACTTTACAGGAGAAGCTTGGTATAATTCTAATCAGGATTTTGCGTTTGTTGGCGGGAAAAATTTAGTTTGGTTATTTTCGTTAGATACGCGGTATTTACCAGTGCTAGATACGCGGTTTCGCACTATGGGTGTTGTGTAGATACGCAGTATTTACTAGTGCTAGTTACGCGGTATTGCACTATCCCCGACGATATAAGAACCCAGGTAATCTGGTAGAGAATGCTTACAGCATTAAGTCCGTTGTTCTTTTGTTCAATAAAGATTAAATAAAACAATAATAATGAACAAAACTCATTGCCTCATTTACTTGTTAATTGTCATAGATGTGATGCATGAGGAACTTCTCATAGGCAATTAATGATTTTAAAGAAAGTATGGAAATACCTCAGCTACTGGAAACATGCACTGTATGAGATAATGGATGTTTCTCAGGAATAGAAATCAGCATTGTCTGTCTCTCTCAAGTGGGTTGGACATTTCCCTTTCACTAATGGATATCTAGTAAATAAAACATTAACTTGTGTCATAAATATTCATTAATATCATATGATATGAAGGAAATTTTAACAACAGTTGTCAAAAAGGCAATAAAGTAGAAGTCTTCAGATCCTTTTCATTTAAGTTATTAAATCATAGAACTGATCGATCTCATATTGGACCCTTCCCAATTAGAGTAAAATAGAACTGATTCCCTATCATAGCAAAACAAACACAAGTAAAACAGTCCTCACCAATGGGAAATGTTTTCCAATGATACAAGAAGTCCTCCGCCACTTGTTTGATGTTGTTGACGAGCTGCTCGACCTCGGGTGGCGCGCCCACCAGCTGCACATCGAAGCGCAGCGGCTCGCGCTCCGGCGGAGGGGTTTCCAGCAGCAAGGAGTTTGGGCGCGACGCCCGCTCCGCGTCCGACGCCATGCCTCCAAACCACTACCAGTAGCTAACCAAACCCCGAACACTCACTCATAACTCAATCGAATAATGAGCCACAGTGGGCGAAATCGCTCGACAGAACTCATTGTTTCATTACTATTTCATTTGATCAATTTAATATGACAGGATCCATGGGCGCATCGCAGCTGACGATTTATTTCCGTCGGGCAATCTGATACGGGGAGGTCGTCCGTTGGTTTTATTTGTTTTGGTCACAAATAGGTTTGGGATAAAAGGAAAAGCGAGACGAGACGACGACGGCCCCCAATCGTACCGTTTGACGTGCGTGACAGCTTGTTTTTTTCTAATAATTGGTAAATGGCAAGCAATGGCCGAGCTAGCATCTAGCCCTTTAGCCAGCGTCACAAACGAAGCACATAATTTAAATAAGAATAAGAAGCTGTACTACGCTAATAAAAGCTGATAATTAGAAAAGTGTATACTTTCTTCTGAATAATAAACAACAAATAAATGTGGATCGATGCGAGTTTTGATAATAACCATCAAATTGGGAGGTTTTCTGATGACCTGGCAACACTACATATTACATTCCGTTTCAACCAAAATTACTTGACAAAAACCGACGAATTTGAATAAATTGTAATTGATAACTTCAAGTTTACTACTCATTAAGTAAACTTATTTCGATATTTGTTATATTTGTGTTCTATTATTATACTATCGCTCTTCTGTATTTTAATTTGACTCATCTTGTAGAACATGAATCTTGGCTGTAATAAATAATTTCAAGTCAAAGTAGTTTGACGGGCCTTTAAAAAAGTAAGATGTTGTCAATGTGGTGGTAATTTGTGGAGTTGTTTATTATTTCAGAAATAATAAAATACGGGAAGTAGTGTAATAAATCAATTTGATTTACAAAACACATATCACATTCCATTAGAATACGTTATAACCGCTTTAGGTTTTACGTTTTGAGGATAAGAAAAAGGCCATTTCTTTCGTTGTCTCGGACTCCGAAGGTGCTTGGACTAGGTATGTCCTACATTATCTACATTTTAGACTTTTTTATTGTTTTTCGCGTACATATTTGCGGAATGTACGCGAAATTTTCATTCGCGATGGTGTTATCTATTGATAGTTAGCTAGGTAAGTTATTGTTTCTTCGGCGCATTCTCTCGGTTTCTTTTGCGTTGCTAAGAAGCGTAATGTTTTCAGAGCGCAATGGAGGCAATGGATATTCAGGCGGTGGAGTCGAAGTTGAGCGACGTGACAGTGACCGCGATACCGATGAGCGGTAAGAACGTGCACAAGGATTTGGGGCATGGAGGGAGCAGCCACGCAACTATATCGACGGTGCCAGCAGCGTCACCGTCCTCCAACGGGAAGGACAAGGACAACAGCACGTCTAAGTATGCGCAGCTGCTAGCTGTTATTGAAGAGATGGGTAAGGAGGTGCGGCCAAGTTACTCCGGCAGCCGCAGCTCGGCGGAACGTCTGAAGCGCGGGATCGTGCACGCGCGCATTCTCGTCAGGGAGTGCCTGATTGAAACAGAGCGATCGGCACGACAGTAGAGCACCGTTTCAACCTCAACACAGTCAATTTTAGCATACCTCAGGAACAAATTGTGTGTCTGCGTGAGTTGCAATATGAAAAGCTGCTTAATTTCTCAAGCTCATTTCCATTGTTGTAACGTGAACTTTATGTTTCTTGGAGTAAACTTGGTTGTCTGATCTTGTGCACAAGTGAATTTGAGAAAATAAGTAGGTAATAAATTGTGTTGAAGTTTGCACATGCCGATCTGAGAAACAAGTTATTTATTGCTCTTGCAGCAGTCATAGTATATTAGTGTAAGTCTCAAGTATACTAATAATAATATTTCTTCTGTTAATGTGTCCCTAACTATTATTCAAATTAGAAGTGTAATGTATTTTGCAGCAGTGTTCTTATTCTCCGTTTGCCTTTATTTTTTCATGTGTAACATAAATGTAACTAACCTGGAGTATTATTCGGGGATATTAAACATATACTCAATTCTGTGCATAAAACAAAAAGGTAATTCATTAGAGAAAAAGAAGAGCAACTTTCACAGAATAAGAATAATGCTGCCTTACTAATAAAAGTTAGGGTCTTATATATTAGAAATAAAAAGAAAATATAATTCAGGGTACTTAGACTAAATTTAAGATTTCATTTTGAAAATGTGATTATACTATTGAATTTTGTATACTAAAAACAAAGTAAATACAAAGTACAAACACTGATTGCTGATCTAAACCACACATGAAACATGATTGAACATACAAGGAAGTCTAAAACTAAGCTCCCAAGACTTTAATATGAACATTATGTTGTATCTCTTTGGTTGACATAATTAGAGAGTTACAATGTGATATTACGCAATTATGTAGAGCAGCATAAACAATATGATACAGAGAACAAATATAACCGGCTGAAGCCCAGGACAAGACTCCAATTTGTGCCCTCTGTTTTGCCGGTAATTTGATTGTTCTATAGTTAGAATATTTTAGTTTCATGTCTAGTTAACAAGGTAGTCCTTGTTAACTAGACATGAAACTAAAATATTTATTAAAATAATTTGTTTCGTTAAAGAGGTGTTATGAAGACCATGTTCAACTTATGGTTGCGGCACGGCACCTGGGCATATTTTTTCCATTTAAGGGCTTGGTACTGGCTATAAAGAACTAATTACCTACTCTCATAACCCAGGTTTAGTAATTTAAATTAAAACTGGTTTCCAGAGCAACCTATTTGGTAATCTAACCTTCTGTCTGACTATTAAGGTTTAAACTGCAAGGAAACAAGTATTTGTGTAAGGGTCTGCATGGTTAGCACAGCTCTCGAGGTCTCTCGCACTATCCGTCTCCCTTTTGAGTTTTATAATAAGAGAGAGACGGATAGTGCGAGAGAGCTCGCGCGCCGTCTTGTGCTAACCGTACTGGATACAGTGTCTGTGCTTTAGTCAAAAACCTTTATAAAATGACAAAATACAAAAATCTCATGTATAATTTACATAATTTATCACACTTTCATGTGGTGCACGAATGATACTTCTTCATTTAAAGTCATTTAGTTGATTAGTAATAAGTAAGTTATGACGATTGGCAGTTGTTTCCTATTACAATAAAAATAAACAACACAATTTGCACTCTAGTACCTTTGTATCTTTGAAATAACTAATCAAGGATACAGACTTTAGGGCAGGAAGTATTTATAGCACAATAGTTTCTGAGATTAGTAGAACTTTAGTTCCTCGGTTACTTATGTTCTTTGCATATCTAATTAGTTTCAATCAAATGGGTCTCTTTAACAGAAAAGTATAGTCGTGATGCATCAAATCAAGCAGTAAAATTAATTATGAAATCATTAATTTAATTTAAAATTTCATTTTGCTGCTGTAATACTATGCTATGTTAAGGTGGTTTGCTTTCCATACAAACGTTATTTGACACTCACAGGCTAACGGCGTGATATTTAAGACACTGTAACAAACATTCATAAATTGGCTTTCCATTTGCCCGAAATTCCTCCTTTCCTAGAATAAACATGTATAAACTAGAATAATTTGAGAAATTAGTTTGGGACATGATACTTTGCGAAAAACTAGCACCTTAAACAGACCCATTTGAGATACTACATTTTAGCTGTCCTGAAAAGCCAGGCTGTGATCGAAACATTTATTGTGAACATCTACCTCAGACAAAACAATATATAAAATAAAATATAATTAATGTTTAAGAAGCATATTTTAAGACACCTTTGGTATTTTGTGATGTTGATGTTTCATGATATTAAAGTGAATATGCAGCCATGAATAAGTCACTGCAGTCCTAGGATTGAGCTACCGCAACTTTATGGACTAAACCAATTGCTGTTGGTGATTACTTTTGCCAGCCGCTCGTTGCTATGGCTGCGTCTCATAGATCACGCTTTAAAACTAGGATTTTATGGTTTTAACCTACTACTATGGTTACAACACCTTATATACTACCTACAACCTATTTGCCGTCATAGATAAAATAAAAACGATTGTATTATGACTGATTTAAGGTTCAAATTTAAATGTATTCACAAAGTTATCAAATATTCAAAGGGTTAAACCCACCAAATGAAGGGTTTTGGTGATCGTTCTACACCTTTTTTCATGGTTTATCTTCGAAGCGTGATAGGAATCCATGTTGTAACATTTTTTCTAACTAACGGCTAATGTGACGTATTTATACTACAAGACATAGTTGATTGACTCATAATTTGATAAAATTAATTACTATCGTTATTTACAAAAAATACACTATACTTTAAATATCTTGTTACATCAAAGCGGGAGGTATAGTCTTATTGCTTTGTAATTAGATGCAAAAGTGTAAACATGTCATTGACGTCGACTGTACCTACTACGAGGCTGCAGCGTACAGCTACGCACGGAGAGGCGAAGTAAACATGTTATATTGGAGCTCAATTCTTGCGTCTTGCACTTTAGACGAAAAGCTAGAGGGCTTCCCATTCATAGACAAAATCTATATGTAGCTCAGATATTATAAATTTTTTGAATTAAATAATAAAACCCCCAAAAATAAGGAAACAATAAACGTCGCAATTTCTTGATTATGTTGAAAAAAGAAACATCAAATATGAAAATTACCGAGAGCTTTAATTTCAAGTTTTGGTATGGATGGAACACTATGTTTTCCCTGTAACTGACCACAAGATACTCATTATAACTAGTTTGAGACTCGGATCAAGTCCAGTCACTACAATATATAGTATTAGTTAAAGATCCACGTTTTTTCACAGTATTTTAATGTACCGGTCAACGATGCACCGAGGTGGCTACACACTCAATAATATTGACGAATAATTGAACGTATACGATACAGTCATGATCATATAGTTAGTAGCAGCCAAAGTAGCCAAATATATCGCAACACGTCTTTATTACTGTAACTGTAAAAGTATTTGGCTACTTTGGCTGCCACTAAGTATACGATGCTGACCGTACAGTACACCGTGGCACGTTTCACGAATCTAGAAGTTACATCAGCATCGTATAGTTAGTAGCAGCCAAAGTAGCCAAATATATCTTAATACGTCCTTACTATTACAGTAATAGACGTTTACCGACATATTTGTCTACTCTGGCTGCTACTAACTATATGATGCTGACCGTACAAGTCTATACAGGGAACACAGGCCCAAACAGTTGTTTTTGGTCAACTTAGTCTTGTAATATTGTAACTGGTAGCTTCGTTCTGTGCTCGGAAATTATCCCCTGTATAAAATCGAACCAGTGCAGTAGTCGATCGGAGGATTCGGAGGAGAGGCGGGCGGCGCGGCCATCCATGGCAACAGGGTGGCGCGAGGCCTGAGTATGCTTTCTGAGCACGCGCACTAGTGAACCTACGCGAATGTCGCCATCTTGGTTCTAATTAGGTGCTGGAGATTATACATTTCTTGCTTGGTACATCAGTATTTAGAGCAATATGATCAGTTTACGCGTGAATTTATTTCAATATTTCTTGCTCATTAAAAACATTGTTAGCTAATCATGTGACCTCGAATTAGAGTAACATAATGTAAGATAAACTGCTCATTGTTTGATAATTTTGAATTAGTAGCCTTAAGTTGTATATATTTTAATTTTTAATGACTATTTCTGTACTCTCGTCCCCTTTTACATGTCGACGTAATTTTACCATTTTTACCTGTTCATTTGGTGCTTATGTATGTTACAATAATGCGTCTTGATTCTGTCTAGCTTTTACACATAATGGTTGAATTACGGTCGGCACGGCAGCCCTGGCAGTGAGCGGGCAACATACTCTCGCTTCTCTTCATTAAAATACGAAGTGGACGAGACATATAAAATATTACCATTGCTTACTGACAGCGTGTAGCCAAGAACACAAAATATTGTAGGAAACATTTTGGTCCAACTGCCGGAAATGTATACCTTTTAGTATAACGCTAGTGCTAAGGAGAAATTACGAAATAGTTTTTAAATATATAAGATAAGTTACCATTAAAGAATAAAGTACTTACTTGAATGTTAAACTTACTAATCGTAATTCGAGTCCATTTCAGTCGATATTTTTATAGTTAGATTTTCCTGTGTATTGTTTTCTAATCTATTTCAAACCTTTATTGATGTCTCCTATTAATCTATCTATACGTTTTAGCTGTTTTATGAAATTTAATTGTAAACGTTTTCAAAGTAATTGTAAGTAATGAACCATGAAACAGTACAAATTTTTAGTAAATTAAATGTAAAGAATTGTGAAATAAATGTTGAATTCATTACAGTTTATGAGAAATAGCTTTAGTCGGCTGTATTTATTCATGTATGGACATATTTTTATTAAATTAATATTAATAAATGGGTTTAAAATAGTACATATTGGTTTTAATCCATTCTATGGATACATATATCATTTTCACATTGTTTTTTACTTATCTATTTATCACTCTTGTGCCTTGTGCAAGGCCCAACTCCCAAATTAGTTTTGAAAACCCGAAGGCTAAGGACCTCCTAAGGATCTGTCGTTGCACTTTCGATACAAACGTTTTTAGGTACCCAGTAATTTCACTTGGTTTATATCCCGTACTATTTTACTCAATCCCACTCTCATTTTTTTGCGGTAATATGGACGTTAGGGTGGTCCACTTATGTATGATTTTTTTTTATTGATTTTTAGTCTCTCCACAAGGCTCGTTTTGTTCGTATGACTGTAAGTAACGTATATACCAAAAATCAGACTATTCCAAGCATGGTTAGAGGTCGCGCCAAATTGCACGATTGAAATAAATAACAAAAATACCAACTAGTCCTCAAGACGCTCGTCACTCAAGTGTTATTTTGTGTTTAAGATAATGATTGAAGATATGGACTGATTATAATTTCGTTACATTCTACAACATTTTATGATAGTTAGTTACTTCAATAAAAAAATGCAGCCAAGTCAAATTTATTTCATAATATTGTCCCATGTAAAAAGTTTCAAATCGTCGCGACCCCTAAATATTATTCGTTTTGGCTGAAAATTGGTAAAAGTGTTCCTGAAGCGATATGGAATAAAAAGGGGCTTGTGGAAAACCAACATTTGCAACTTTTTTTTTGGACCACCCTAATGGACGTACTAAGTTTCATCTTCATATCCAATAAGTACCTACGCAATAAAAAACTCAATTTTGTAAGACTGGATTTAGCCAGAAGTTTTTAAACTTAAACAGGCGAACCAGTGTACAGGTCGACACATAAAAAGAGCTCTGCGCGCCATATTAAATGTATGGCCGCCAGAGCTCTTATTACGTGTGGTGACCTATACGTCTGGCCTCTAGATTAACATATTGGTTGCGAATGCGGAGTTACGCAGGCTGAGAAGAGAAGCGAGCCAAGACAGGTCACCATTATCATAGCAGCCGAGATGTCCACTGCTTGACATGGGCCTCCCCCAAAAAGTGCCCTAAAGTCCTGCGCCACCCGCATTTAGCGGACTCCCGCGACTTTTACCAGGTCATTAATCCAAATTGCACCTATTCCGATAACTGATAAATTGATAATGAAGTTTTCCGCAGAAACTTTACTGTAGAAAGATGGCGACGTGGAGCAAGAAATACTGCTGGAACACCGGCTACAGCGCGGATTCAGTCGAGTGGTGCCCCGTGGAGCCCCACCGAGACGTGGTGGTGTGCGGCACCTACCAGCTAGAGAAGAAACATGAAGGTAATATAATGAAACTCCTTTCTACAAAGCCTCAAACAGACTGCCAGCGGGACTTGATGAGTGCGTGATGCGGGCGGGACGCCCGGCCACACAGAGCACGCGCGCATCGCGCTGGACTCGCATCATCAACCAGCCAGCATCGCGCTGGCCTCCCGCCAACATGCTACGTACGAACCGCGCGCAGCGCTGTCTGACGTCACACTGACTGGTCACATTCGCAGGCCGCGCGCCCGCGACGGTGCTGTCTGTCCGGAGCTTAAGGCTTAGAGTGGCGCTAAAACTGAATTGGCTAATAATAACTAACTATAAAAATAAGCTACGCTACCTACTATAGCATTCATAATTAATTAATATACCTACATTTCAACACCGACGCTATCTTTGTCTACACCTACACATGAAATAAAATGAAATGAATTAATACCACGTCGGTGGCAAATTAGCGCAAGGCCCGCCTGACGATGACGGTGCCATTTTATGGCAACCTTACTTTATATCACTGTTATAACCCCAAAATTAAATAAATTGTACAATTTTAGCAATTTAGGAATAAAAATATTTTTACATTTTCAGATCAGCAACCGAAAGAACAGACGAGACTAGGAAGAATATACCTTTTCCAGATCAAAGACGACACGGTCGATTTGTCCCCTATCCAAACAGTGGACACCGCCGGGATTCTAGATCAAAAATGGTGCTACCACACCATCCAAGATCGGTCAGTACTTGCAGTGGTTACTTCAGTTGGGGCCCTCCAGCTATATCAACTGCAGTATGATAATGATTACAAGCTAAATTTGTGGCTCGAAGACTCGATCGGTCAAGATATTTTGGCGCTGTCTCTCGATTGGTCGACCAACAAGTCGTCAGGCGACCCGATGGTGGTCGTGAGTGATTCTGCGGGCGGTGTGACTGTTTTTAAAATCGTTGGCGATGGTTTGATGAGGGTTGGGACGTGGAATAGTCACGGTTTTGAAGCGTGGATAGCGGCGTTCAGTTATTGGAACACGGACGTATTTTATTCAGGTAATAATTCGTTTATAGGTTATATATCTGGTATAGTCATATTTCTGATGACTTTTCCCCAACTGCTGTAGCCTTTGGCTTCTTTAATGGCTTTAGTGCGTGTGCTGAGATCAGCATTAAAATAACTACTTAAGTGGCAATCTAATAGCACTTTCACTTAACTGAAAATATTTTTTTTTATTAACAGTGCAACTGCATTAAAAATACTACAAATAATAACTCTATGTGCAACTGTAAGGGTCACAGCTCACTAGACCCACCCGGCACACGCACCGCACCGCTTCGCCATAATCTAGTCGCTAACGTAACGTAGTATGGCGAGGCGGTGCGGTGCGTGTGCCGGGTGGGTCTAGTGAGCTGTGACCCTAAGGGATACCTCTTCAACGCAATACTGCAATTATGGAAAGATACATTTTCAAAACAAGTCCAATACGGGTGTAGACTCAAAAAAAAATATTACTCCAAAAGAAAGAAGGCAAAAAATATGCCTAGTGACGAAAATCCCATTCAGATATCTCAGAATTACGAAGGTACAACCGTTTTGATATTGCTTCAATTGCTTGTTAGAGAGAAAACGCAAATAGTTTGTGATGTCACAAACTGCGAGGCTGCCGCAGAGCGCGTCGCGCGCGCGGCAGGCCGCGTCGATGGCGGCGCCGAACACGGGGCACGGCACGTTGCCGTCACTAACTGCGAGCGTCATCGTTGAAGTTGCGTTTTGCGAAAAAGGGACAGAACATACATTACAATGAGATACGGTGGAACATGCTAATAAAAGCTGTGTACCTACCAACAACACAGCTTAGTATTCTTGCATTTGACAAATGCGAGTGGATTAAACGAAATTAGTCTTTAGTTATTAGGACGACCGCTTTAGCCTAGTTGGTAGTGACCATGCCTACGAAGCAAGAGGTCCTGGGTTCGAATCCCGGTAAGGGCATTTATTTGTGTGATGAGCACGGATATTTGTTCCTGAGTCATGGATGTTTTCTATGTATTTAAGTATTTATTTATCTATATAAGTATGTTTATCGTCGTCTAGTACCCATAGTACAACAAGCTTTGCTTAGTTTGGGGACTAGGTCGATTTGTGTATGATTGTCCCCTAATATTTATTTATTTAGTCATGATAATACGAACGCGCTTTCACCTTCGAGTAGGACAACTGTAGGTGTAGATCGCAAGTGGTATATCACGTGTGACATGTTTAGACCCCCTCACAAGGTGAACTGATGACCTTGTAAAGCGGACTGGATGCGGGTTGCGCAGGATCGGTCACTGCTGTGACATTAATTGGGGCAGGCCTTTGCCCAGCAGTGCGCCTTTAGGCTGATATAATGATGATGATATATCTATTCCTTAAGGTGGAGACGACTGCGTATTCAAAAGCTACGACATCAGAGTGGCAGACGCGGCGGTGACGACGAACCGCAGCCACGAGGCAGGCGTCACGGCCATCAGGAGCCACGTTGATATTGAACACCAACTCATCACGGGCAGGTCAGTCAACTACCGACTGCTGAATATCATCAGGCGGATGTTTTGTGCACTTTTATGCGTGACTGACTGCATACGAACGTTACGTCACTGCAGGACACGAGGCCACCTAACACAATCGAAATAGGCTATAGTGGGCAGGTCAGTCAACTCTCCACTGTGCATCATCGTGACATTCGTAACCAACATCCGTTTGTGCACTTTTATATTGGGGCTTTTAAACGGGCCACATTTTCTGGCCGGCAAGTATTGCTGTCTTAAGCTGGTTTTCCACCAGAGGGGCGAGACGAGAATTGAAATTCGTATGGGACTTACTACCTATTTGCACTGAGCGCGCGCGCGCGCGCGGTGGAAATACGTAGTAAGTCCCATACGATTTCAATTCTCGCAGTCGCATCGTCTCGTCTCGTCTCGCCCCTCAGGTGGAAAACCAGCTTTACGCTGACTTTGTACGCTAGAGTAAGATGCACATACTTGCCGGCCACACATTGCCGTAAAAATGTCGCCCGTTTAGAAGCCCCATTAGAGACACACTGTAGGTTAGATAGATACATACATCTCACTATTCTTACTGCATGCAGGAGTCCTTCTCTCATGGACGTGATGGGCTAGTCATACTGGGCCAGTGCGCGTTGGAGATTTCACATACAGATTTGAGTTTCCTCACAGAATGTATGCAAATTTCCTTCACCGATTTGCACAATTGTACATAATAATTATGTTCCTAGAAACTCATTGGTAGTCACCATCATTCATATCTACCGTAACAAAATGGGCGTAAATATGTATATGTAGTGTATAATATAATTTTAATCTAATCTAAGAATGATGAGTATGATGACATGTAATATTTAAAATTTGATTAATAAATTACGTATGACTATAGTCTCAGATCCCATTTTTTCTTGTGGTTTTATTCTGATTCTGAGAGGTACAGTCGAGTTGAGTACTTTGTGTTGGAAAGTCTATTGTAATTTTTTTTTTTTTTTTACATAACAGCTATGACGAAAAAGTCCGCCTCTGGGACACCAGGAATCTCAAGCGGTGTATGACAGATACTCCAGTCAACGGCGGCGTTTGGAGACTCAAATTTCACCCCCGCAGCCCTAGCTCAGTGCTAGCCGCTTGCATGTATGGCGGTTTCAGAGTTCTACGTGTCACAGACAGCGTTACCGTGTTATGTGAATACTTGGAGCATGAGAGCATAGCGTATGGAGCAGACTGGAAGTTCGATGACTCAGGAGTAGTGGCTACTTGTTCTTTCTACGATTGCAGCATGCATATTGGAAAAATTGGTCTTGATAATTGAATTATAATGTCACACGGATTCAGTTTGCTTTTTTACTCCGTTCGGAGAAATAGTTCATAAATATTAGAATGTATGTAATAGTTTCCTTTGAGGAGTCGAACATTGGTTTGCGAAATTAATAAAATCCATAACACATTATTGTGCTCTAGTCCCAAATCTAGTTTCAAATTTTACTTAATTCGGAAAAAAACTGTTTTTGAACTGAAAATAATAAATAGATATTATTTTCAGTTCAAAAACAGATTTTTTGGAATATGGATAAGATCGCCTTTGTACATCATTTATCTTTTTGTTAATTGTTTACTGTGTTTATTTTGTACAATAAAGAGTTATACTCATATTAGTTGATGTAATAAAACTAATAAATAAGAGTGGCAATAAAATAAAGTTTCATTTTAAACATGTTGTATTTCAATTTGCTTATAATGTCATGATAAATATAATTTATAACAATTACATACTTAATAAAGTAATCATTTGCCGTAAGTGGAAAAAAAAAACACCATTTACAAAACCAAGGCTTTGGGTCTCCGCTCGATGCTCCGTAAATTTTAAAAAGTCTAACTGGCCTGATCTCCCTACCGTAAATTTGTACCTTAATATTTTTTACTAAATACAGTCTATCTTCTATCCATGGAATAAAAGTACACGATTAATTTATGTCACCGCCCGTGCACGCTACGATAGCTCCTCGTACCCTCTTATACGAAAATGCCTTCAATTTCACGCGTTTCATTTTGTGATACTGTCGGTCCCTGTGCTCTTTTTATTGGATTAAGTTCAGAAAATGTAAATAATTCTTAAAAAATAATATCAAAAATTAAATCATTTAATTGCTTATTGGACCCGATTCTACGTGCACATGGCTTAACTAGCCTAAACTAAATTGTCTAATTTTTTGACATAATTTAGGCCGCAGATTAAAAACGACATATCTAGAATAGCATTTAGGCAACTAAGTAAGTTGTATAGACCGCCTAAAATAAGAAACATCACATTCAAATTAGCGCTGTCATTTGATTATGACAGCTGCTCATAAAGTGTTTTAGCGACACCTAAATAAAATTAGGAAGTTTAGAGGCCACTGTAGAATCGGGTCCATTGTTTGGATCTGTCTAACGTAATTAAATAAATATTCACAATTATTTTGTCGCCTGTTTTTATGAATCAGGGATCGTTACTTGGTTTTACACAAAAATGCTCAGTTTTTTTTTAGGATTATACTGGTTTAAGGTGTATGTTTGTGTATTAGTAACAACAGGAACCAGCACGCAGGCTTGCCTGCGAATGGTTCAAACCGTAGTGCCTGAATGAAGTTGGTGCAAGAAGTCTGTTGTAGTCACGACCCTCAGCAATGAGGATACGACTGAGATGAAGATAGAGTATTAGTTAAGCGACAAAGTAGGGTAGCTAATTAGTTTTATTTAATAGTTATTGCATTGACTTTCGAGATATTAGTGTCTGCAGGGTATATTCAGTTGCACACCGAATCGGGTACCAACAGTATTCCATTCAAAATCAAATCACGTAAATAATTTCAGGTATTAAAGTTACATTTTTAAGCGTAAAATCTTGGTACAAATAACCATTAAGTATAATCACTACACATTATTGTGTATTAAATTTATCCTCAACAATATATGATCGACATACCTACATGAAGCTAAAAAGATAATTGTATTTTTTAATAGACCCAGAATTTTTATAATTTAAAAAAATCACAAGATACTAACATTAGACTAGTTTTGATACTAAAATGGCAACTGAAAAGTTGTATGATGTACATAAAATATAACGTTACTTGGATGTAACGCTTTTATTATTAGTTATTAATATCACTGCCTTGTTACACATCTATGTGAACGTTTTATGTATAGTCCAATCAACAAGGACGTGGACATCGACGATTTCACTTCCCGATATTTTACAGTATGCAGTGACATGTAAAAATACAGGCTTGTATGGGTAATACAATTAATTCTTATTGAGAAGATTAAATGTGTTCAAACCATATTCATACACTTGACCATTCAACCGGCATAAATAATACGAACTTTTGAAATAATTTCATGTTTTAAACTACAGACTATACAAATTATACAGCAAAATACCGCGGGCATAATTATTCTCGTCAAGTCCTCATAAACCACCCTTGTTGAAGGATTATATGAGGTTTACATATTTGGAACGTAACCAAATTCGGAAGAACTACTTGATTCATATTCATACTGATTTCTGATTGTTTATTTTATTCAGTTAACATCGTCACGTTACAGGTAGATTACCATGAATATAAAAGCTAACAGTGATTCGAGTATCATAGATACTCTTTACTCGTTGAAATCTATTGAACTTGTCTTGATAAATTGCAATCCATTTTTTTGGAAATAGCAGTGGGGCTTTCAACAAATATCACAACATCTATATATCTTAAAAGGATATTTCAGTGTGACATGTTAAGACAAGATTTTATTGCTATAGCAAAGGCAAGGCCACTGATGAAAGCCACAAATAATGTAAACCTCATGAAGTCATCACTGTCTTCAATACTGTATTTCATTCGTTAAGTTTGCTATAATATAATAAACCTTCCATATTGGTGTTCTGATGTCGATGACTGCTATATACATTACATCTATATTTACAAGAATACGACCCCAAAGGGGGCAACCGAGCATATTTACATAACTCTAAAATTCCGATTACTAAAAAAAATTACATCTATTCACCGTTAATTTTCACTGTATATGTAAAATATGCTGTACATTTTTTTATATTCCGCGGGTTCCGAAGATTGGATAAAATATTATGTTAACATTATCTACAAATTGTCTATACATGCATTTAATCCTAACGTCTATAGGCGACATGTAACGCCGAGCGGAGCGAGGAGGAGTTTTGGAGGTATTTGTTGGAGAATCAGTTGTCATCTGAATTTGATTTGTTCGTATTTGAAATGGTAATTCACATCATTGAAGGTAATTAAATGTAAGAGAACGAAATGCAGGGGCATACATTACATATTTTTATTTACAATTAGTGTGCATCATAGCTGCCTCGTAACAGTTATGTTGCAACCTAGCATAAAGGTGGTTTTCCACCGGCGAGGCGAGGCGGGGTGTGAATTGAAATTAGTAAGTCCCATACTAATTTCAATTCTCGCCCATCCACGCCCCGCCTCGCCTCGCCGGTGGAAAACCACCGCAATCCCCTTGTTTCTCACAAATATTTAAATTATGGAACAACCCTATTTCCTGGGAGATGACCAACGAATCCCCCGTACCATTTCAGATTTCGAGAGGTATTATTATAACACATAGATAGTAGAAACGAAATAGAGAAATGTACATGTTGAGATTTGGTAATATATCTTCCCAAATAATGTTATAATTTACAAAATAGGAACACACAGATGGCAGCTGTAGTTTCCAATCTTAAAATGTAAAATTAAGTAATAGATTGCACTGAGATGACGATAGTGTCATCTCCCTCTCGCTCCGCTCGGCCATCGATACGCGCTCCAAGCACACGGCCACTGGCTCATAAAACATTGTAAAAAAAAATATAAATTCTTTTATTGCTTACGGATCAAACGGCAGTAGACTTAGATAGCGTAACCACAGTAGACGCATCACTAACACTGCTCCATATAAAGTAAGATCAGGTAGGTTAAGTGAAGTCATTGTTTGTGATGGTTCTGCTGCGGTTTCGTAGCTCTATGAATTTCGTATTGCAGTAGTCATTCGAAATAACATAGGGGGTTTCATTATTGATTGCAGTTGCACACTGGGTCATGTATGAACAGTATCTAACCTTATTTATCTTTTTTATGCGACCAACAGAGTGACACCGGTCGCGCAGAACGCTGCCTTTCTGCCCAGTATTCTGAGACATCTTTCACACAAGATGAAAGATGAGTGCGTGTCCTGTTTGTGCCTTGTAATAATAAATAATGTATATTTAGTTACTGTCAGTGTTGTTAAAGTAGCATTATTTCAGATAACTACTGGCGTACTTGTTAACTTCTCTCAAAGCACACTCAATACTGGCATTACATAATTTTCTTACAGTTAGTTAGTGTATCTAGATGTACTTAAACACCAGAACACACCTTAAACGGTGTAAAGCCTACTCGGAACCGTCCCCTCACTAATAAATATCAACGTCAAAACGTCAAAACATAGGTAACAGAGATTCCATCATCAGATAGTCGAGTACTTTCCAAATTTACAAAAAACACTTAATTAAATAAAAAGGAGCGTAAAAATAAAGTCTAAGACATAAATACATCAAAAGGGCAATCGTGAGTTGCAATAAAATCATATCACAAGAGTTGCGCGCAAGCGATTTCCTCACTTAAGCTTACACTGTCCAACCGAACGCGTTAAGGGTAACACATAAAAATGTTCATACTGAACGTATTAACAAACTGCTTTCAATTTAGATACCACAATTAAGTCAGGTCTCATGATTATATGCTTGAGTGTGGTATACATTTTGAGAGCTTTCTACGAATAGCAGTGGTGCAACGCGGGAAAGTAAAACCCAAAGCAACTAAGCGAGCCCGCTGCGTTTTACACGTCATATGAAACTGGCTTCTATTTTACAGGGTTGACTCTTTTATTTGTAGCTCAGTGTACCGTCAGCATCGTATAGTTAGTAGCAGCCAAATATATCGTAACACGTCCTTACTCTTCCAGTAATAAAGACGTGTACCGAAATATGTGGCTACCTAGAAAATCGTCATCGCACCACAACTATCGATCTACGCGCGGTTGAACGCGCGATTTGACTAATTCGTAACGCGTCTTCGAGTTGCATCGTCCCTGCACTGCTTCGGTCACGATTTCCGTTACACTGCACTGGTAGTTTCAGCAGGCCAGTTATTTAGTTACTATTTTACCTTTAGGATAGTTCTTTGATAAATAAGGACGATGTCCGTTTGGAAGCCACTATGGGATATAATGTAGCAGGCGCGTTACCCCTGACAAAATTGACTACAATAATACTAGTGCATCGTGAGTAGTGCGATCAGGGAAGTAGTCCTAGCGGGCGTAACGCTGGAGAACGCTCTCTACTCAGTGTACCTTGGTCATTTACGACGGGTTTAGGGTCTGGATCGCTTCGGGATACAACAGGGATATTGTCACTAGGCTGTCATATCTACTGGCCGACCGCGTCATTAGATAGTTGTACCGCTAGAAACTCGCGGGGTGCCAGAAAACCCATTGCAAACATTGCCGTTGTTATGCAATAAGTGCGTTCAAGCTGCCGAGCCAGTTATCGCATTAGCAGAATAGATGAAGGTATATGAGGAGCAGATATTCGTGTAACGACAGCCCGCCCCGCCCGGTGCGGCCTCGTCTTAGCTGGGGCCGGCGTGGCGCGGGCACAGCGCGCGGAAGTCCGCCTCCAGCAGGCTCCAGCCCGCGGCGCGCGCGCACGGCACGTGCCCGCGCGCCCGGCACGCGCGCCGCGCGCACGCCAGCCCGGCGCCGCCGCGCGCGCACTCCGCGCAGCGCGTGCCGGCGCACGCCCACACCGCACCTGCACACACACGTACACATACACATACACATACACACACACATACCAACGTACACCATCACCACCACCTACACAATCAATTCACTGAAACGGTCCCGCACCACCCGCATCCAGCGGACTCCAGCAACCTTTACCAGGTCATCAGTCCACCTTGTGGGGGGCCTACCCACGCCGCGCCTTCCGGTACGTGGTCGCCACTCGAGAACCGCGCCGCCCCAACGGCCATCGGTTCTACGTGCTATGTGCCCCGCCCACTGCCACTTAAGTTTAGCGATTCGGAAGGCTATATCGGCTACCTTGGTTCTGCTGCGGATAGCCTCATTTCTGATGTGATCACGCAGAGAAACTCCCAATATAGCCCTCTCCATAGCCCTTTGGGTGACTTTGAACCTTCTTATGAGGCCCATAGTAAACGACCACGTTTCAGTGCCATATGTCATCACTGGCAACACACACTGGTCAAAGACTCTCGTCTTGAGACACTGCGGAATATTGGACGAAAAGATGTGCCGTAGCTTCCCGAACGCTGCCCAGCCGAGTCGGATTCGACGATTGACCTCTTTCTCGAAGTTGGACCTACCTAACTGGATAGTCTGTCCTAGGTATACATAATCGTCTACAAATTCGAGCGTAAAGTGTCCGATTGTAATGGGAATTGATACTACATGGGCATTTGACATGATCTTCGTCTTATCCATGTTCATTCTTAGACCAACTCGCTCGGAAGCTGTACTGAGGTCATCGTGCATCGTACTTAAGTCCTCCATGGTCTCAGCCAAGACTACTATATCATCAGCAAACCGAAGGTGAGTGATGTACTCGCCGTTGATGTTGATGCCTAGCCTTCTCCAGTCCAGAGTTTTGAAAACCTCCTCCAGTGCAGCGTTGAACAGTTTTGGAGAAATAACATCTCTTTGCCTGACTCCCCGCTGCAGCGGAATAGGTTTCGAGTTCTGGTCCTGGAGTCGAACTGACATAGTGGCGTTCTCGTACAAACACTTCAGCACTTCGATATAGTCGATAGTCAACTACAACAACAGGTTTCAATCGAATCGAAGGCTTTCTCGTAGTCCACGAACGCTAGGCAGAGGGGCAGATTATACTCCTCGGTCTTCTGTATAACCTGACGCAGCGTGTGGATGTGGTCTACGGTACTAAAGCCTCTTCGGAAACCGGCTTGTTCGGGTGGCTGGAAGTCATCTAGCCTGCGTACGAGACGATTTGTAATGACCCTCGAAAACAGCTTATAGACATGGCAGAAGTGAGATGGGTCTGTAGTTCTTCAGCAGGTTGTTGTCACCCTGCTCAAGAACAGCACCACCACCCCTCCGTTCCATGCCTTGGAGTTCTCCCTTCCAGTAAGACGGAATCGAACAACTTCTGAAGGGCCGTAAGGACCGGTTTTCCACCCGCTTTCAGGAGTTCGGCTGTTATTCCGTCTTCACCGGGTGCCTTGTTGTTCTTGAGCTGTTTAAGAGTCATTACAATCTCGTACAGGCTGATGTCCGGGATGTCGTCGGTATAGTGCCGGGTTAGTCTAGCTCTAGGGTCTTCCGCCCGGCCAACTTCGGGTCTGCGTGTTGACGTGTATAACTGTCCGTAAAAGCGCTCTATCTCGCCCAGAATTTCGGTTTTAGAGGAAACGATTCTCCCATCTTTAGTTTTTAACTCAATTCTCCGAGGTGAAAACTGTCAAACTCCCCATAAAAACAGACAAAACATTACAGGCCGTTTGAAACAACTGAGTCCGAGTAGTAAATCCCATTGCAACGTGATACAGGTAAGATAGTATAATATATATAGTATAAAGTTACTGGCGAGTCCCCAGAGGCGCGCGCCGGCGGCCAGCAGGCCGGGCGCCCACACGGCGCAGGCCTCGTGCACCCACGCCGCGCCCGCCGCCTCGTGCTTCTGCCGCGTCGCCGCGTCCAGCGCACTGCAAACAATCATTACATATCACCGTGCTCGTCACCGACAACCGACAACCGACAACCGACAACCGACCACCGACCACCGACCACCGACCACCGACAGCCCATGCTCGGGTTTACCAAGTGGTACAAGAGGAGTTATCCCTTGAATTTGTTTAAAACCTCAATCATATACGGCATCATTCCATTTCCGATTTAAGCTACATATAACATATATTCTGCCCCTGTCTCCAGATCAGTCACTGGTGTAAACGATGAAGGCACATACGTTTAGTAAGTAAGTAAGTAAGTAAAATCTTTATTTGCACGATTTTAGGTAAAGACAGATCACAAACAGGTACAATAGAGGTATCACTAAAATCTACCTTAAAGGCATGCAAATTATAAAATCATCTTAAATCTAGCTACCTACTGATATTCTAGGAACTCTTGAATACTGTAGAAACATTTTTCTATCAACCATTTTTTGAAAGCCTTCTTAAATTGTATAAAAGGCAGGTCTTTCATTAAATCTGGAACTTTATTATAATTTTTTATACACATTAAATATGCGTTTTTTGAAACTAATGAAAGATTAGTCGCTGGAACATATAGCTTATTGCGGTATTGTGAACGTATGGGATTACGATATATTTCTTTAACATTCTGAAATAGATGGCCATGTTGATATACAAACAAGGATGCACCGAAGATATAAATACAGGGAAGTGATAAAATATAGTGATCCCTAAAGTAAGGCCTGCAGGAATCCAACACTTTGAGAACAAAGATAGCTCTAATACATTTCTTCTGCATAACAAAAACATTATCTATGTCTGTAGATCGACCCCATACTGTTATCCCATACTGCAATATTGAGTTTATGTAGCCACAGTAAGAAGTGAGAGCAGCTTCTTTTGAAACTACCTGAGTTATTCTTCTTAGAGCATAGACAAAACGATTTATTCTTGAACACAGGTCCTTAATATGTTCATTCCAACTACAAAACCGGTCTAGTGTAACACCTAAAAATTTTATACTGGTAACTTCTTCAATTTTATGAGTAATGTTAAGGTTAAGCGGCTCCCTTTTTTGGTATGAAATTGCATTAACTTAGTTTTGTCAAGATTTGCCTTAAGATTATTTAATTTTAACCAGCTGATAGTTTTTGCAACGATTCATTAATTTGTGATTCAAATTAATTTGTGACTGATGTTTACTTTAAGTGCAGATTGTCTGCGAATGGACACGTCAGCTACTGAAAAACAAATGATGATTTTTACACAAGTAGCTCTCTAGTTCACACTCCCGTGCAGAAATGAACTGCGAGCTGCTGGCAATTTTTGTTTCAGTCGTTCGCACCGTCGACCCTGTACAAGCGCAGATGCCTCTATTCGTACTCGCCCAGTGAAAAGGATGTGAAGTAGTGTGTATAAACTGATATCCTATACATGTCATCCTCGATTTTCAGTAGTCGTACATAGTGTATAGTGTAGAGCAGTGTTTTCAAACTGTAGGTCGCTTTTAAAAGGGGTCGCGGCTACTCAAAGTGCTGTAAGTGTTTTGAACAGTTGCGAAATATTTTATTCTGTACTAAGGGGGTCGCGGTATGGAAAAATAGTGGTATAGAGTACGGGTGTCGGGTGTACCCGTAACCTGTAACCAGTAACCTGTAACCCGTACCTGTACTCGGGGCAGTCCGTCTGCAGCGGGTAGGGCCCGAACAGGTCCCCGAGGCCGGCGGCGTGCGGCCCGCGCGCGCAGAACGCGCACAGCCACGAGGCGTCCGGCGTCGTCGCGTCGTACCTGCGCACATACATGAAAGACAAGCCTTTTACTGCACGACTAACGGCTATTGGATTCGCGGCGTACGAACCGCGGTTTCGGTGGAAGATTTTTTTTGGGCTGAGCGACACCTCTGTATCGCGGTGTGCACTGCTTCCAAAGCGCTTCCGCAAACAAAGTTGTACGTTTCGCGTTGACTGCATGTGAGAACTATTACTTTAATGAACCCTATAGGTTTTTGTTGCGTTTTTGGCTACTTGGAATAGAATCTGAGCGTCACCTGTTTAATGTTAGATTCGAATCTGAGCTAGCGTCCAGTGCGCCATTTAAAACGACTCGACACTGCTATCATGCGTCAACAGTTGATATGATATGAAAACTAGAGGACGCTCCATGTGATGTACGGCCTAATCATCTGCGTCCACTATATATCTCCTTTTAATCTGCATAAAGAGAGAAAGAAAGAATGCATGGACGTGAATGATTAGGCTATACAATATATGGAGCCGATAAGTAGTTCGTGTATGTGACATTATGATATGATAAAACAGTACCTCAACCCTAGCGTGCTACAGTGCAGGCCGCGCGCGCGCAGGCCGTTCCGGAAGTGGCCGCGCCGCGCGCCCGCCTCCGCCTCCTCCTCGCCGCAGCCCGCGTTCATCACCGCCACCGACAGCGGCGAGTCGCGCGGCCCGAGGATCTGACACCACACGGACCAATCATGCCGGCTGCACACAGGCACACGAGCCCAGACACCCCGACACAGACCGAGTCTCGTCCGCTTGGGTCTCGCCTCGGTACGCGTCGGTCGCGTCTCGGTTTTTGCGGCCGAGTCAAAGGGTTGTTTTTTTTTTCTTTGGTGTCTTTCTTATTTATTTATTTATGTATTTATTTGTCACAATTATACAATACTTTTTTAAAAACAATTTAAGGCACCGCCAAACTGCATAACAGTTTGTTGGGTTCCGTTGTTCAAATGACGCAACGAGCGTGTACATGGTGTGTCGCCCGAGACTCGGCGAGAAGCTCTCGACGAGTGTGTACAGCCAGCATAGCACTATATGGTTGACCAAATATAATTTGCACTGATTCGCCATAGAAGTTGTTCCATGCATCGGCGAAAATTATATTATTTTACACAGTTATACACGTACAGTCGATGTCAAAGATATGTTTGCACTGTTGCAACTTATCGCATTATAATAATGCAAATATGTATACATATCTTTGACGTATAATGTACAAAGAAAATAGAATCCTACTGTTTGGTGACAATAAAGAGGGGTTACTTTTCTTTGTAGACTATACTTATTGAGCTTCCGCAATCCAGGAGCCCTGGAATGCGGGATACAAAACAAACTTCTGACCAACTCGTATTGCTGCAAGAGTAATTAGTTGGTAAAGTTGAAGAAGCATAATTTGCATTGATTCTTTGAACAAACTTGATGGCGAATCGAGACAAATTATATATCGTCAACCATACATGCTTTTTATACTAGTACAGAATGATGATTACCACGATTAAACGATAAAAAAAACTTCAAACATACCCCAGAACCAACTTGACAGACAATACTTCAGATATGAAAAAAAAAACATTGAAACTCGACAGAAAAATAAAAAAAATATTAGGGGATAATCTTACACAAATCAACCTAGTCCCAACTAAGCTAAGCTTGTACTTTGGGTACTAGACGACGATAAACATACTTATATATAGAGAAATAAATACTTAAATATATAGAAAACATCCATGACTCGTGAACAAATATTCGTGCTCACCACACAAATAAATACCCTTACCGGGATTCTAACCCGGGACCTCTTGCTTCGTAGGCAGGGTCGCTACCAACTAGGCTAACGACCACTGGGTCGTCACATGATTATTTCTCTTATGTGATGCAAAAAGTAACCTGTATATAGGGCCCCCTGGACCGGCCGGAGCTCGCATTGCTGCCCGAGTCGTAGGCGTCCCTGGGCGCGTCCCGGGCGCGCTTGGGCCGGCCCGGGGCCTGGCCCTTGCGCTTGCCCTTGGCCCTGCCCTTGTCGTCGGTGGTGGCGGCGCGGGCGCGGCGCGCGGCTTTGCGCTCGCCCTTGCCGGGCGCGGATTTCCGCCGCTTCCGTGCTTTCGACGTCTGAGGTTTCTCTTTTTCCGCCAGCTGTTCGCCTGGAAAATTGTACATGGAAACAAGTTGGAAGTGCGTTATTGCAAATTACACAGCAACAGGAATTACTGATTGAAATAAATCATTGTAAGAGGCCTTTCAGACTATTACATACTATAATAACTACAACTTAGAAAAGTTGAGAAACCCCCTACATTTTCATTTCAAAGTCCAATATCTCAATAACTGATGAACAGCTTTTCATGAAGCATGGCTAAGAACACTCGGGATAAAATTATTTATGACACAATAAAACTAAACGAAAATCGGTTCATCCGTTTGGGAGCTACGACACCACAGACAGACACGTTAAACTTATAACATCCTTCTCTTTGCGTCGGGGTTTAGAAACAGTGTTAAGGGGAAAGACAATGTCTCTTATGGCTGTACAAGCTGATACGGGAGCGACACTACGCAAGTCATGCAAGTGGAACTTGCTCGCGGGGAACAGGGGCTATGCTGCGGCCTCTTGGCTCGCTAACCAGACTCCGTCATAAGTTGTACGGCCTTCCAACTTCAAGATACCATTACTTTTACGATAATAGGATAATTGAATTGATTGATTAGAGCCTCCTTAGTTGATCGGATCATGATCGTCATCATCAGCCGAAAGACGTCCACTGTTGGACATGGGCCTCCCCCAAAGAGTGCCACAACGACTGGTACTGCACAGCCCGCATCCAGCGAACTCCCGTGACCAGGTCATCAGTCCACCTTGTGGGGTTCATCGGATATCTTCTCCAATTGGTTCTGCATGTCCACGAAGCTCGCCGCACTAGGTTCAGCGCTCAGCTGGCTTCAGAAGAGTTTCTTTGTTGATGTAACTCTCGGCTCGGCAGATTGCATACCTTCCTGGTTGAGGGGCGCCTCCTCGATCCCGGCGAACATCTTCTCCAGCTGGTTCTCGACCTCCACAAAGCTGGCGGCGCTGGGCTGCGCGCTGCAGGGCGCCGGGTCGGCGGGCTCGGGCTCGGCGGGCTCGGGCTCGGCGGGCTCGGGCTCGGCGGGCTCGGGCTCGGCGGGCTTGGCCTCGGAGGGCGACTCGACGGGCGCGTCGGCGGACACGGGGTTGGGCGCGCGCGCGGCCCGCCGGCGGGGCGCGGCCGCCGCCTCCACGACGGGCTCTGGCGCTGCCACCGGCTCCGGCTTGTCTCCGGCCTGGAACTGATGCCACTCATATTCTAATCTGTTTATTTCTAACGAATATGAAACTAACTTGGAGAAAAAATTGTTTCCTCGGTTTTATCACATCTGTTTGTGCACAGATTGTGCCAGCCGTGTATAAACTATTTCTTTATATGTGTCATCCTCAAGCAAAAGGTCCCGCTATGCCGGTGTCAATAAGGCGCTATTTCCATAACGACGCAATAAGAAGTCGTCGCTTTATTTTGAGAACGACACATATTTACTTCGGAATATAGCCGACCCGAATATGGCTTACTTTTTCTCATGACATGTAGGATAATTATCAGCCGAAGGTTAAACTAGTGGGTTGTGTGCAATCCTAGGAACTACATAAACTTCTCATTGAAACTTTGGATGCATTTTTTGACCAAAAAACACTCGTCATTGTATGCAAGTTTGACTAAATGCATTTTTTGTCTTTAGAATATAGTTACAAAATGCAAGTTAAAACACACTTAGAAAATTATAGTGTACAGAACTCTTAAAACTGTGACAACTGATGGTAATAATTAGTGTGCAAGGTTATACCGGTGGTGAGGGAGACTTGGGAACTTGCTCCTGGGCGGTGGCGGGCTCGGGGTCGCTCGCGAGCACGCTCTTCAGCTTGTCGATGGTGACGGGCGGTTCCGTCGACTTTTCCGCCTCCTTAAGCGCAGGTTCTTCCACCTTAAATTAAAGTTCACATTGTTTTAGAAAAAAGATCTGTTTTGTTCCTGTTAAATACGGGTCCAAAAGGTATCAGTATTAGATTTCGTATAGCCATACGAAACGTTGAATATTTACTTTTAATAATATAATTAGAACATAAATAGGCAATGAAGAATCTGAATGAGGGAATAAAGTATCGAGGGGGGCAACGATGCGCCGGGATGTATTCCAAAATAGTCTCACCTTTTGTTCGGTGCTGGCGATCATAGCGGCGATATCGTCGATGGTCTCGGCCGAGCCGGACCTGGTTTTTCTCCGCACCGGCGGCTCCGGCAGCGGCTCCGGGGCCCGCGCCTCCGCGCCGCGCCGCGTCGCCGGCGAGGCGCCGTTCTCGACGGGCGAGCGCGGCGGCGAGCGCGGTGGCGAGCGCGGCGGCGAGCGCGGCGGCGAGCGCGGCGGCGCGGGCAGCGGCAGCGAGGGCACGCGGATGGTGCGGTCCGGTTTCCGCTTCCGCTTGGGCGCGCCCGTGGAGTCCGCCGAGTCCTCGTTGGACGAGGGCGGGGAGGGGGTGGGTGCGGCGCGCGGGGTGACGATGACGGACGGCGGGACGGGCGGGACGGGCGGGACGGGCGGGACGGGCGCGGCGGGCGCGAGGCGCTCGAGCAGCTCGTCCACGCGGTGGTGGCGCGGCGCGCGCGCGATCAGCGAGTTGATGGTGGGCGCGTCGCGCACGGACAGCGCCGCGCCGTTGGCCGCGCGCGACACGGACAGGTCCACGCCGCGCCCGTACACCAGCTCCGCGTTTCGGTTTAGCTTCTCTGTAAATTCCGTACACCGTTTAGAGCACTGTTTGCGCAATATAATACGACAGTAAAATAGTAAATAATGCCTAGTCACTTTGATTTTTCCTCCACCAGAAGTACAGACTGCGCGAACAGTGTCTTCCTTACTTAGTCTAAAATTTAACGATCACCCAGATAGTTCATAATTGACTAGCAAGAAACCACGCAGCTGGTGCAAGAAACCAGTAAAGGCACTCACATTCATTATAAATTCCTTGTCATCGAGGCACAAGATTCGGGGGCCAAGACCCTTTCCAGATCACTGAGCCAAAATAGTTAGTGCCTTTTCTCATCTCGTGCCGCCTCGTGATCGCCATGATATTAAAAAGCAAGATAGTAACATTTTTTTAAAGTATATTTGAATACCATACCTCTGCCTGGTCCCAGGTGGGCGTATAAGTCGACCGGCGGCAATACGCCGCCAGCCTTCACGTCTCCCGGCGACGGGGTATGTCTGTGGAGATCGCAAAACAAACAAAAGTTATACTACGTGTTTTTGAAATATTTTTTTAAGTTAATTTCTCAAAGAGTATAGTATCTTAACTATTACTGTTATCAAGATATTCAATATTTTAATTTATTCAGTTTTGCAGATTTAACCAGTGTAAATGGCTCTTAACTGTGACTATTAGAACAGCTTTTTAATTTTTTTAAGGTTCCTATAGTACAAGAAGGTTTACAAAGCGAGTTCGTTCGTTCGTTCTGGCACGAACTGACACTGAGGTGCATATTTTTTATTTCATGTGTTTCAAGACACTTGTACAATAAGACAATAACCGTTAATGCTACATTAAATTATTATTTTCAAGAAATAATTCTGGTAATTTGTTTGTGCTAAAAGTGCGACCACCTGGCAACCATACTGTCTTTTCGAAGATCTCACGGTTCTAAATACATTGATTTGCCATACGATAAATAAATTATTAGAAAACTTTGACTCTGAGGTACAGTCAAGGGCACCAATATGTATTCACTCCAAGTTTCATAAGTATGTATACTTTGTTGCATTGTTGCAGAACAAAGGTTTGCCTACATATTTTTGAGACTTTGTGATATGTGTCTTTGTGGTGAAATGGCTTGGATTTTTCACCTGCTGAACAGCACTAATTTGACTTTCTTGTGGTAGATTCCGAAGTTGCGCTGAATTACAGTCACTCTTATCAGATTGCGTCGAATATTTCTTATTTTGCTTCAGTTTATTTTTTACTTTGATGACAGCTTTTTTACGTAGTGATGTTTTACAGCTAGAAAACGCCGAATCATGCTATTCCGCTCTACTGTGTAATATGGTGATTGACCGATTTAGGCTTCAGCCCCCTTATTCATAAAACTTTAAATGCCTCTTCTAAATAAAATGTGCTTTGTCCCTTTCTTACGAACACAAATGTCAAAGTGACAGATAAGGACAAACGAATTTTAACGGCATTTTAGTTAAAATAGGCGTGTAAAATGTTTATGAATACGGCCGTAACAGTATTTACTACAAAATATACGCATATTGCTTGTATCAGCGCACCCTATCGGGTGTAGACACTAAATATGATGTATTTTCTTTAAAAAGATTAAGAATGTAGTCAAATGGAGAAAAAAAAAAACGCAAGAGTAGAGAAAGTTTTAAGAGGGGGTATGTTCTTTCCCTTTACCGCAAAACGCACCTTCATATGAAACAATTGTCATTTACTGAGCGTCATAGTGAATGATGAGTATCGTGACGTCACGGTCTGCTAGCGTTTTCTCTCTCTTAACAAGCAATATGAAAACGGTTGCAGCTTTGTACATTTTTGAGATATTTGAATGGGATCTTCGTCATTAGGCGGCACTAATAAATTTTGAGTCTACACCCCTAATAGATAGGTTGAATAAAATAAAGGATTCTTTAAGACAGACTTCACCCAGCTGGTTATTGGCCACGTGCCATACCTTCCCCATATTTATAGCACGTGCTCTGTCCTTTAGTAGTTAAGGTAATTTGTGTGACAACACCGTCACTTAGTAATGTGTACTTACTATGAGTCACAAAACCCCCAGTGGTTATTGAGAGCCGTTAGCCTAAGTGGCCAGAGGAACAGCCTGATAGGTCGAAATGCTTACCTGTGTAGATGCTTGTCCGGAGGTGTGGGCGTGTGTCGGTAGAGCTCCGGCGGTGTAGCGGTGTGCCGGAACACCGAATTACCCGCTCCCTTCATGGCCTGAAACATCAGCGCCTTTTAACAGTTAGATATTGCGAGAAAGCTGGATTCTGTTGTCCATGTGTTGAGGTAGGGTGAAATGGTTTCTCAGACATATTTGGAGCTCGACAGTGGAAAGTACCTAAGTGAATCAAGTTTTGTCTGTAACTAATCGCCACGGTTACATCTCCAGGACATTTTAACAGGTTTAAGAACACCTAATATGAGGTTTTCTTGACATGTTCAAGCGTTTTTTTAAGGAGCATCTTCTAAGCATGTTAGAAGTTCATATGGTAACAATATTTCTAAGAAACTCTGTCATTTTGTCTCCTGCCTAACGGGATAGAATAACAACAAGAAATAGTTGATTGACCCATTTCCAGCTTACAGAAGACCACAGGCCACTAATTTACAATCTTCTTAAGTTATTTTTACCTAGTTCCGCCCGCGACTTCGTCTGCGTGTCCCGGGCTACTACCCTACATTTTAAACCAGGCTATAAACTATCTTGGTTCAAAATTTCATCCAAATCGGTTGAGCCGTTTCAGCGTTATTGAGTAACAAACATCCAAACATCTAAACATCCAAACTTTCGCATTTATAATATTAGTAGGATATAGTTAGTTTTTGGTGGCACAAGAGTACCCCAAGTAAAAATGGGATCAGCATGTGGATTGTGGGCCATAACATAAGTGGTATAAAAAAAAAACAATGTGTTCACATGTCCGCTGGCACGCACCTAAACATGTGAAGTGACATCTGAAATTTGAATCTGGAAATAACAAGGGGATATACAACAAAGAGTATTATTTATTTTAGAACGTATTGTTACCTTTATTAAATGGAATACGCGTTTATTTGTGCAAGTGTCATTGCCACCTTGACATAGATAAACATTTACTTGCGCTTGCCTGGTAACATACCTAGACTTTTAGGGTACAGACAAGATTTTGATTAACTTCATCTTCATATCTAATCCCCACACCTGACGGTCAAATTTTTCACATTTTCAGTCCATTTACTAATTTTGTCACAATGCTTACTTTTGACATCTTATTCACTACTTACTTATGTTAATTTTTGTTTTTGGTTTTTTGAGGTAATATAATTTCTCCAAGTGTCAACAAATCAATCGCTCGCATATTGAGCTGCGTCCTCGCTGTGCCGGAATTAAGGCGGGTTCACACTTACGATCAGATCCGACCGAGCGGCCGATCACCGTTAAATAGGCGCCGGCAGAAAGTTGCCACTTTCTGTACATTAAGCCAGGTTTAGAAGAAGCCAGTGCTGGCTTGTTATTGTATGTAAAGCAACAGTTCAACAGTGGCAAGTGATGATGATGTTGGGTTGCCGCCGTGTGGCCAGCGGGCGAGTGAGACGTGTTAACCATTAGGTAGCAACCACTGAATAACGTTCAGAGGATTGAGAGTCTCCCGACGGAACTAGTAGCATGTGCTTTGACAGGGTAGGTGTGTGTACCTGCAGCGGGTCAGGAGGCGACGGCTGCGGCACGTGGTACAGGTGCGGCGGCGGCGTCGGCGTGTGCCAGGTCACGCCGCGCTCGGACGCCATGTGGGCCTGCGGCGCGCGCGCCAGCAGGTTCGCCATCTGCAACTGAACCCGCTGCTCTTAACCGGTGTACAAACAGATGATTGAGGAATGTAAACCTTATTATAATGAGTTAAAGTCCATTAGAATCATAGTATGCATGAACTTTAGCAAGAATGAATGTATGAATTAAATTAATGAATATTATGTAGAGCCTGATGTGTCCCACAGCTCGGCAAAGGCCCCCCCCCCTCATGATACCATATATATATTGGTAAAACTGCTATGGTATGTACATTTTGTGGTGTGTAACACTTTTGTTTAACATAATTTGCATGATTTCCATTCCACTGTTGGAATGGCAAACCAAGCCTGTCCTACATGGACAAAATAAATCAATCATACATCAATTCTAAATTACAGTTTAACAGTTGAAACTTGGAAGACAGAAGTAGTGATAGACAATTAGTAATATTTAATTTCAAATACATTATACAGTAGAAAGCAAACACAACTAAAGCAGACTTCTTGTCCTTATCCCTATAATTTGTTTGTAATTAGTGAACTGTGGAGTGAGATTTGTAGCAGTATTCTACAATTTCACATGTTTTTACTAATCCTGGCACCTCTTTTCAGTAAATAAATTAATGTAAAAAAAACATGATTTAGTGACATTTAGTAAAAAATCATATCTGGAAAATTGTGAGAGTTTAAATCCATATATGTCACTAAACATTGACAAGGTCAATTTAATAAGGTTATCCTGACTAGATTATCTAGTTTAGCTAAAAAATATATTATAATAAAATTGTGAAATCTAATGTGCAGAAAAGCACAATGACAGACAAAAGCAAAAACCCAAAAATAATTTAAAGAACTTGCTCAGTATGTGTTCAGACAAAAGGAACCAAAAAGAAGCACATAATGGTTTTCAATGGGAATTAGCAATGGAGTGTGTGGCATCACCAGCAGGGGTTATTTTTCCAGAGGCCACTTGGGGAAGTGCCCGTAGCACTACCATACTACCTGAGGCTGAGGCCCTCTGGCCCCGAGACCTGTCATTTGTCCATTGATCCCAGATACACAGTAATACTTTGAGTATGCCGGCACTCTTATGGGACGGCTGTCAAAGTATGCCATGTGTTGAAAAGTAACAACATAAAGATTTAATATTATATACATGTAGGTTGCTTTGTTTGTGTAGTAAATAGAACTTGGAGAGGGATTTCCCCTTTTTATGTATATGTTTAAAACGAATTATTGATAATTAATTTAACCACACCGGAAATTTCAATTCCAAGAAGGCTTTGTTCTCATTGATAATAATTATTTGATAATACATACATAAAACCAGCACCAGTATTTCCAAAAGGGGTAGCCAGAGGACATGAAATTTATGTTTCAGTCAGAAATCTAGAAATTGTAGGTATAAAGATAAAGAAAATGTATGTATGTCAGTGTAAGTGTAAATTGTAATTCAGAAATTCTATGATAAAAATAATGACAATATGACCTTAGGATGTTGACACACATTTGCGACTCAATCAGCTGACATACACATGTGCACTGATAACAAAAGGAAGATACCAAGTATTTAATTCATTCAACATTATTTTGTATATGTAGATGTGAAACATATGGATATGAATAATAGTTTATTCAATAAAGACATCATTTTAGATCAATTGTATGTCAAAAAAAAGCTCATGCTGCCTGAAGGGCAATGTTAGATGTATAAAAAAATGCTGCTTGAATTAAAGTAGGTGGCACTTGTGGCAGATAAGCTTCATCAATCAATGGTAAGTGAATAAATATCCTTTCTCCAAAGCACAGTAGTTTTGAATGTATGTTCTAACTAGATCAGACCAATAGGTTAAGAATGTCTTTGGGACAACAAAACAAGAATATAAAGTACCACCTGCAGGGGGCTCCAGCTAGAGCCCAGTTGCGCCGGCCGCCCGTTGGGGTTGTGCTGCGAGCCGGACATGGCGGTTCTCGACGCGAGTCCAGCTGAGTCCCACAACAAACACCTCTCAGTCCACCATAACGATGCCGGCAACTTTCAAGCCCTCGCCCGCGTAACTCTGCTCCCTTACGACGTGTGGAGATACTTCTGAAACGTTCCCATGCGAACACATTAATTTTTCACCTACACCGCACAGCCCATGATCACCCCGAAACACTGATAGCACTCTCACAGGCGTAAAAAACACTTGTATGAAAGAAAACCAGACTTATTTCGCGTGTGGAATGGTGTTCACGGATCTGATGCTCACTTCGCGTGACATTTTGAACGCATTTACATTTCGATATTAGGCACTTACGCGGCTATTTAGGGCTTGAAACACGTGTATGGAATGTTGGCTTATGCGTCTTAGTGAGTTTAACTTTGTATTTTGACGACAACTACCACAAATAATACGGATTTCGTCAAAATGCTGTAAAATCACTTCCAACAATGGTGGCGATTGGCGATTTTTGAAAGAAACACCATCTAGTGGCAAAATTCCAAGCCGTGTCGGTAAAGCAGTTTAACGGAAGCATGTTTTCGTATTGTCTCTGGTTATAGAAAAAACCGTAACTTTGTATAATATTGATTAATTTGTTTAATTACAATAATTCGATCGTGACGAAAGAAGATTATATTTTCAATGACCAATAACCAAAACGAACTATTTTAAAGTATATTTCGCATTAGATACGAATTTTACGGTTTTTTACCGATAACACGTTTTGTCACTGGCAACATTTGTTGCTATAGCGACGTTTGTTTTGGCTTCGTTTTGCTGTCAATAGAGTAACTGGGATGTCGCGGAAATCTTTTGAATTTAAATAATTTTGTGTTTTTCTATGAAGGAAATAGAAATAACGAAGTTTCTCGTGTCATTCACGGGTCAAATTGAGCATGTCGTGTTCCCCGCGGGTGTATTCGACGAGTTGTTGTACATACAATATGAGACTGTGTGGGGCCCAGACTGGGGCCCCGTGTCGGGGCTGATGTCAGGTAGCAGTCAGATGGCTCGTTCGGGAGCAAATCCCGAGAGGGTAGTCTTCAATATGCCATTGGAAATGGTTTTCAGTAGCACAAATGTGTCAGGATGTAAGTCACAGTCTACCTTATCTTCGTGCGGGCTGAGGTTCTAATGGAGTATTTTTATAGGGAACGGGATGGGGAAATGTGAGAAGCTTGAAGGAAAAAACAGATACATTATACTTGTTACACCTACTTATATTGACATTTTGTTTCCCCAAAAGGGCCCCAACTCGTCATCACTGTCCGAGCACAGAACACAATAAGCGGGGACACACTGCGCGGTTACGCATTAGTTCCCCTCCCGGCCACGGCAGGCGCACGAACGAGTGCGGCGCCACTGTTGCGCCCGCTTGCCGCTACACTGCTGGGCGAGTGGCTCGCCTGGCTTACTGGCAGGCATCCGGAGCTCGCCGAGCCGCGGATGCTGGCTAGCGGGAAAGAAAACTACTGTGAGTATGAAGTATTTTTACTGGTTATTGCAAAGAGGCAACTCTATGTGTCTAACTCGAGCACGTAACACGAGAGGCGGGGACACACTGCTGGTTACGCGTTAGTTCCCCTCCCTACTACGGCGGGCGCACGTACGAGTCGCTACATTGCTGGGCGAATGAGTAGCTCGCCCGGCGTACTGGCAGGTATCCGGGGCTCGCCGATCTTCGCCGGTAAAGATAATTACTGTGAGTACGAAGTCTTTTCACTGCCCATCGTAAAGAGGCAACCATATGTAATCCGAACACGTAATACGATACGAGAAGCGGGGAGACACTGCGTGGTTACGTATTAGTTCCGCTCCCGGCCAGAGGGGCTACCGCGAAACGAAAACGAAGTTCGTTCGTTTATCTCCGTCTCTGTTGCTCGAATATGCAAGTGCGACAGAGAGGGAGACACACGAACGAAGTTCGTTTTCGTTTCGCGGTAGGCCCTCAGGGCAGGCTTACTAGCTTTTTTACTAGTCAGAGCCACCCACTCTTTGCCCGCGTATTACAAATAACGCAAGCGGAAACGCATAGCTTATGTCAACTTTATTGCACATAAAAACATTTCGAAAAGAAACAAAACAACAAATATATAAATGTACAAAGGACGCCCCCAGTGAGGATCCCTGAGGGATTTCTTCCAGCAAATTTAAGAGGAAAGAATAAAAAATACCTATACCTACTGTGGTGTGAACGAGTTTTAGAGATCTAATTAATAGTTCGATTATCTCCTACAAACAAACTTATAAAACAACAAGCTATAAGACACTATCTAATACATTTTCCTGCAAAACTGTATTGACAGTTTCCCTGCAGGTGCGAGACGAGTCTCAATAGAAACTATCATACTTACCTAGGTACTATTAGGTATAACATTGCATAAGTGCACAGTGTGCTAAAATCTACTTAAATGAGTTTGACATTGTCATTTTTCGTTAACGAGAATCGAGTTTTCTATCTGTGCATCTCTATTGTACTTTGACAGTACGAGCGAGATGCTCAGATAGAAAACTCGATACTCGTTAGCGTAAGCCGTCATTGTCACGACGGCCGCGACATACTCTCGATTTTTATCGCACTACACCTCTTCTTCTAAGTGGTCTAATAAGAAAGAGACGGATAGTGCGAGAAAAATCGAGAGAGAGCTCGCGCGCCGTTGCGTGCTAGCCGTGCTGACCACAAAACCAGTCTCGTGAGATTTCGAGATTTACGTGATCTCGCGCGTTTGGGCGTTTTTCACTGAAAAGATATGGAAACGCTAGAAATTCCATTTGATGATTGTCAAGATGTGAAATAAAAAGAAAATCTGCATGTACTGCTTTATATAAAATCAAATGTATTTTTTTTATTAATCACCTATTTATTTATACGTAATTTAAAAGTAATAAAATTTTAATCGAATAAAAGTAAGTTTTAATTTGTCAGTCAGATTAAACTTTTGTTATGTACTGTTTTATATGGAAAGTTCAATCATCGCAATCTCGCGAGATCTCATCTCTTACGAAAATTTTAGGTACGAGACTCAGGGCCTGTTTCACAATCGCCGGATAAAGTTATCTGCCAGTTAAAATTATTGCTATCCTTTTCTCCCGTCATATAAAAGAAAAGTGACAGCAAACATTTATCTGACGGATATGTTTTAACTGGAGATTGTGAAACAGGCCCTCATTCTTGTATAATATGGATCGAGATTGCAGTCCCTAGGAGCAGCCCATCCGGGGAAGGACCTATATCTACAGAAGACCGCAGCTGTAATAAATAACACGTTTACTCTGTGTACTGTAACTATATGTGGTGTTGTGTTCCTGATGTTAGTAAGGCCGCCAAAGCTCCCGAGGATGTTGGTGAGAGTGAGGGCATTTTGTATCGTACTGTTCAAGCACAGCGATCCTCAAACAATAAAGGATGCGTACCGCACTTTTGAGTCCTCTGGGCTCGTATACGGTATCCGTTTTCCAATAGGTAGACAGCCTTTGGAAACTCATAGAATGTTAAAATGTACGGGATAGTTCACGCATCTTAGCCAACCTAACAAAACACAGAACTTTTGCACCTTATTACAAGGCAATAAAGTGCACTCATTTTTTCTTTACGTTGGTAGTAGACATAAGAGAATCCTAAAACAATGTATGAAGTTCCGCCTCTTAAAACGTAGTGGTTATATTCTCTTTGTAGGTAGATCGTATGCTTGATTGTTTGCCACCGTCGTGGTGCATCCTATGAAAGAATTTACGTTATATGGTGGCTACGATGTGTCATCACATTAGCCTTACCATGGTTGTACTACTATCAGACCATCACAGTAGTTGTTTATAGTATCGGGAATTTCTGTAGAGTATGCCCTGTAACACGTTCGCGGTCGCGAACTCTATAACATTCGAGTCATCTTTTGTTTTGTTTGGTCTAAGGGTGCTATTCCACTTGTCCAATATATTTGTCCAATGTGTATTTGCGTCTCACCTTTTGCTTAAAGAGTGAGTGAGACGCAATGCACATCTGTCTGCGAAGGCGCTACTGTGAAAATGTTGACTAGGTACCTATGCTGCTTATTGTTTCAGTGTTGAGGACTGAGTCATACGGAACAGTCGTGGCGCGACTGTCTTTGGTCTCCAAGGACTTCAGACGCTTGGGGTACGACAACCAGCCGCCTTGCAACGAGATATATGATTCCTGACATTTAGATAATAAAAGTATAAATATAAGGGTATGAATACAATATATTAAACAATTTTTTGAATACCATAGTTTTTAGGCAAAATAATGCAAGCTCGCGTAGCATTAAGACACATGAATAGCTACCTAAGTATAATAATTAGTTGCTATCTACAGACATCCGACAGGTATAATCATAGTTAGTGCTGCATTACCATAGGGCGAGAGTACACCTGGCTTTCCTTGCACTTGTTACCTAAGGCCACCGAACAGTATAATAGTAGGTATTCTATGGTACCCACAAATTTAATGTTTGTCCGTACGAAATAGTTTTTTTTTCTGGTGAAACGCATTACCTATTTACGTCTCTCAGTCATACGGGCATCATTTGTTGCCTCTTCAAACTTAAATATTGTATCAACCTAGGTATGTACCAGCGTATTATTTGCGACAGCAAAGGGCGCATAAATATCTGACACGAGTCTATTTCTAGACCCGTTAGGATGTGAAGTGCCAGATATATTGTATCTGCTTTTTTAGCAGTAGGTAATAACTTAATAATCTTTTGGGAATGAAGGCGTGAATGTATCTATGTTACATTGATAATTAATGCCTCTTATGCCCCCGACTGTATGTGAAGTTTAACTCACACAGCGTCCCGTAAAATGAATAGGTAATCATTGGGAAAACATTCATCATGGGGACAGCTGTTACTCGCGTCCGCAGGAGCTACCTACCTACAACCCTGCACCTGTCCCCTGGGTGGTTTATTTAATCGTATGGCGATCTGTAGAATAGGCGAATATCCATGTGATATTTTTATAGGTCCGGCTATTTCGCCGAAAGTGTTGTCGCCCATTTAGCACCACCTAGGTGACACGTGCAGGGTGGTGCTAAAGAGTGACAAACTTTAAAGGCGATAAATAATGTATGCCATACGATTAAATAAACAATCATTTAGGATTGGAACCAAAAATAGGCCCACAGGACGTAATACTGACTACAATACTTACTACAAACACTATTCTTGACGTAATCGACAAAATGATTGACGTAGACCCGCATAAATTACCAACTACATAATTACTCACTAAGAAAAGGTTTATTGCCAAGCAGTAGCCTTGTTAGCACCTACTTATTTAAAGCGTCCATTTCTTCGGCCTTTTATTAACACGCGTGGTGTTGCGAGGCTTGTCGATCTTTGAGAAAACCCGCAGGCGTGTTCATGGTTACACTCATAACATATAGGTATATACATCGCCTTATATCTGAACTAGCTTTAGTTCCAGAATTTGTCCGTGTGAACTCTCTTTTTTTCCGGTTGCAGCTGTAACCTATTCCTATACCAAGGGATTGAATTCCGTGTTGAAAGGTAAGTACGATTAGGTACAATCCAAGTTATAAAGTCAAAAGAGATGGTTAATTGGACATGCCTTTAAGAATGATTTTTATAACAATAGTACATTATTATTATTATTAATGTTGCCAAGATAGCATACTTTTTATGGTTCCGTAGTCAACTAGGAACCCTTGTAGTTTCGTCATGTCCGTCTGTCCGTCTGCAGCTTAGTTCAGTAACCCTTATTACTAGAAAGCTGTTTTTCGTCACGGGTATTAGTGGGAATGTAATTTTTTTTCGCTTTAAGCCCATGGTATTGTTGGATAGATTTTTAAAAAATATTATGGGCTTTTCGAAACCATTTTACAACTCGGTGATTCGTTTGCGTGATATTGGGCTTTAAAACTCTGATCGAGGCAACTATAGAACCCCACACTGCGCGTGGCCCGACATGCACTTGTCCGGTTTGTTCAAAGTCAACTTTGAAGAAAACGAATACCAATTTAATCCTATAAATTTGTACATACCTCATTTTCACATTTTACTATAATATACCTAGATTTCTTAGGTAATCATAACTTAGTTATAAAGCATTTCTTTTTAATACTAAATAAAAAAAGTGAAATGAAGTGTTTTTCTACGTATTTTTCAAACTAGTTTAAACATCTGTGATGATGGCATAAATCAAGAATTTTGTATTTACTTGAACATTTAAATAGTGCCTCAGCATTCTAACACGAATTAGGCGAAATAACAGAGGTTCTTTAAAACTTAGCGTGTAAACGGTCTTCCCGTGTAGTTGAAGGCAAGTCCGTCCAAGGATGCTTATTTATACCTACCTTAAAAATTTGCAGTACAATAGTAGAATAAAATTGAGTCCGGGAAAACAGTTGGTAACATATGCCTGAACTGCTAAACTGCTTTGGCGCATAGTAGACGCGCCGACTATCCAGCTAACAAAATTTTAAAGCTGAAATGGCCCAACGCATAACTACAAAGCTCAGGTGTTTTTTGTTTGTTTATAAATATAATTGAAATAGCGCACTCTTTAATTATCTGCAGTTTCATTCTGGTTGCAAACTGCTTCAATATATATTTTTATTAAAATAAATCGCAGGAACGTTGCATTTTAATTTTTCGAGTTAATTAAAAAGAGAATCATCTTGTCAGGTGAATTGTTCTGTCTGAATTTAGCCGTCACAGAAAAACCCTTTTTTATACTCGTCGGCCTTAATGTTTGAATTGAGACTTCGTACACCAAACTTAAATCACATACTTTTTACTATGGAGCTTCCAACTCAACATTTCATAACTGTTGACACAACTAAAATCAAATTGACCAATCACGTGGCGCCTTTACTGAACTATAATGTATTGGACCAATAGGACGCCGTCATGAGAAAGTCAAAAGGTAAATAGACATCAACGCACAAAAAAGAAAAAGCCGTTGGTTGCACTTCGTTTTCATTAGATACCAAGTTTGTTTAATTAGTTCAGTTGACTCGTAGAAAAAGTATTGTATACAATAGTTATATAATTAGCTTTTTAAGTCTCGTACCTTAATTAGGCCACTCAGCAACCTTTGTGGCCTAAACGTGGTACTCTACTGAAAAATCATGCATTATATAACGATTGCATAAAATACTATTTTAGTGCGTTGTAACTAGAATGAAAACCTGCTTTATCGGTTGGAAATTAAAGCGACATACGTATTCAAATTCAAAAGTTACAACGTGTAGACGTACTTTCCTTGTAGATTGTAGACGTACTTCCCAACAGCACCTCAATAATTTAATGATATTATGTATAAATATTAATAGAATTGCCATAATAATAATATGCTATTGTCATTAAGTATAATATGATTAATATTGTGGCATCTGATATTTTTTTACCTAAAAATATATTATGATATGAGTGAGTAGTACACACATCTGTGTCAAACTGTCTGTGTTCTAATTTTAAATTTTTGATTCGTATCCGAGTACGGATCCTACATTTAGGTTTTCATCTTTCCTGTATCTATCCAAAGTTAAGGACTATAGGTATGCCGCCAGTGTGGAGCTCGCGAGTAGACTGTACACCATTGTGCACCTGTATTTTACTGCCCTCTAACCAAATATACCACGGGCAAGTGGAGACGCCGTTAGCGTACCTACTTGAAAACTGTAAAGCGTGATACACACTACGCAGATACGGTAAAAGATATCTGTATCTGAGGCGGATATCTTTCAATATGGCTTCCTATATAATTAATGAACTAACACAGCGCAGATAACGATAAAATATAAATTATCTGCGCTGTGTGTTCATTGAATTATAAGTATATGGAATACGGAAACCATATTGAAAGATGCGCCTCAGATACAGATATCTTACCGTATCTGCGTAGTGTGTAGCACGCTTAAATATTTGAAGTAGAGAAATATAATCAGCCATACGATAAATAAGTAAAGCCAAATTTTAGCGAACGATTAAATCTATCTTATACGTACAAAAGCTGTTAACTATAGACCACCAAAGACGAAATTTGTTTTTTTAACCCCCGACGCAAAGAGAGGGGTGTTATAAGTTTAACGTGTCTGTGTGGGAGGATGGACCGATTTGAATGCGGTTTTTTTGTCATGTTTTTTTGTGGTCATGGTCATGTTTCATGAAAATCTGTTAAGTCGCTTTTGAGATATTGGACTTGGAAATGAAAGTGTCGGGGGCTTTTCAACTTTTCCAAGTTGTAGTTATTAAATCTGTATGACCCTTACACGCTTCTAGAACAAGGTACAAACCAGTAAACACACTTTCACTTTTATAATATCACGTACCTACCTACTTATTTAGTAGAATTAAGCGCGGTGTCACTTATATATAATATACGGAAACGTTGCTTAACTTTTGATAATACTTATACCAGCTCAATAGGTTACATTAATTTGGTATGCAACTTGTTATTTGGTTTATATGTAGGTTAATATCAGTATTTAAATTTTATTCAATACTACAGGAAAACATAAGCACATTACATTCGCAAATGACGTCAACATTTAATGAATGTTAGTTTAGTACACAGCGATTTTCCTGCTTTTTGCGTACTTCACTGTTTTATATACAATTTTACTTTATTAAAATTCACGGCAGATTTTAATAATAAAGAAAACTCAGTCTTTCTCTGTATTTTTTAGTTGTTGACGTAGCACCAAGTGCTATTAAAATACTAACTATGAACCAAAGGTCGTGGGAAATAAGATCCTCGAGGAATCGACGAGTTCCGTCGCAAATGGACCCGATTCTACAGTGGCCTCTAAACTTCCTAATTTTATTTAGGTGTCGCTAAAACACTTTATGAGCAGCTGTCATAATCAAATGACAGCGTTAATTTGAATCTGACGTTTCTTATTTTAGGCGGTCTATACAACTTACTTAGCTGCCTAAATGCTATTCTAAATATGTCATTTTTAATCTGCCGCCTACATTATGTCTAAAAATTAGACTATTAGGGTAAGGCCGTTATTTCTTGTTCCTGATTAAGCATTTTAACTCGTCCACATTTTAACAGATTCCAGTGTGTTACGCCAATTAGCTATATAAATGCATTACTAATATTCGTAACACACTGGAATTGATTAAAATGTGGACGAATTAAACTGCTTAATCAGGATCAAGAAATAACGGCCTTACCCATTTAGTTTTAGGCTAGTTAAGCCATATGCACGTAGAATCAGGTCCATAATTAGGGTAACTGGCCACCGTTCAATAACTAGCCACCTAGCTCATACTAAAAATCCACTCTATTCACCTATAATAGAATTCGATTTTAGTATAAGGCATTAAGAGGAAACACAACGGCCATTTTTCCATAGAAACGTAGTCCCCTGTTTTCTCCCTGGATAATAGCAGTAGAGCAATATTTTTTTTCATAAATCTATTTCTACTATTGACATGTTCCTATGTTTTCCTTTTTTTCATAAATTTATTCTTAAAAGAGATATTAACCTCCAAAAACCTAAAAAAATTGCAGATTTTCCGCTGTGTTTAAACATCCAGAAAACAATTTTGACTAGATTATTAAAAAAAAGGAAAACATAGGAACACGGCCAAAGCCTTTCTTTGATTTTTAATAAAAAAAATTGTTAAATAGGTCAAGTTTTGGAGAAGAAATCAGGGGACTACGAAACGTTGATTTTATGTCATTTTAATAGGTATTTTCGGTCCGAGCTGCAGTTGTCTCTATCGCGCTCTGCAGCGGGAGGCTTGTGGTTGACAACATACATATTTGATTTAGATATTATCTGTTTAAAGTGGAATAGACTTGAATTATTTCTATTCACACCGGCTAAAGTTTCCGCGGATGTGTTAAGATTAATAAGATAATTAGTCACAGCCGACAACTCTCAAGAGACTCGCTCGATGGCTGGATCGAGGGTATCATATTTGTAATATAAGACCTTGCTTGTTGTCAAATCTGGATGGATGATTTTTGGCATAAAAGTATCCTTTGTTGACGACCGGCTAGCCTAGTGGGTAGTGACGCTGCCTACGAAGCTGAAGGCCCTGGGTTCGAATCCCGGTAAGGGCAAATATTTGTGTGATGAGCATGAATATTTGTTTCTGAGTCTTGGATGTTTTCTATGTATTTAAGTATTTATATCTATTAAATATATCGTCATCTAGTACCCGTAACACAAGCCTTATTGAGCTTACTATGGGGCTAGCTCGATTTGTGTAAGATTGTCCCCTAATATTTATTTATTTATTATTTATTATTTATTTTATTTGTCACAGAATAAGTAGTAGTAGTAGTAGTTTGTTAACAGAGAACCTTCTGTACGTAGGTACAGAAGGTTCTCTGTTAACAAATTCCCTGTTTAGGTACGCCTAACGTGCCTAAATATGGCCATCTCTTTCTATCGCATGCAACGCGGTGTTTCGGACGCGGAGCCTTAGAGTTAGGGTTGCCGCCAGCTCGACCTATTAAATTATACGCATGGCTATAGATACTATAATTTATTCTGGGCTAATACCTCCCTATGCAATGTTTAGCAGATCTGGCTCTTCATTTATTGTCAAAATTTTAGATTGAGCGTGAACAATGTGTTATGTTTTAATTCAAACAACATTGATAAGTACCTATGCAAAAATGGACTTCAATGTTCATTTGAAATCTTTATACCCAACTATTTGTTTGCTTAACGATTAATTTGTTAGGTTACGTAAATGAGTACTTATATAAAATAATAATAAATTGAGATACATAGTTAAAATTTTTGTAAGTTTGTTAAGAATATAAAAACGTTGCGCCCTTCATCTTGTAATTTACCTAGCTAACTTGGGTATATAAGATATATAGGTATCGAGTAGGCACCTGCAATGCCAACAGTACCTTTCGGTACCCTTCAACCGTCCCGACGGCAGCGAGAAAAACGAATGTAACGATTTTTTGTCTTTATTCTTACAACCCGCTGCGATATAGTTCGTTTTAGGTTTTTGTGGTTTAGGCATATTTATGAGGCGAATGACGATGCAAAGCGCGAACACGTGCGCTCCGTAGGAGCACGCGGCAACCACTAATAGACCGTTTAAAGACGGCCGGCCGGCATGTACTTCTAGCGGCGCGACGAAATCACAGAGTGAACCACCCCTGCCTATGTTTCGTAACGCTACGCTCGTAGCCGATAACATGGGAAATGCCCTATGTAGAGGACAGCTAGCGCCTACGAGCGGCGAGCAGAGCGCTCTCGTATTTGGCCTATATCGTTGGCTTTGGTTCCTGCGGGCGTAGCCCGGTTGCCATTTTATCACTTATCGTTGTGGATAAGGCATCCGTCACTCTCGCACTCGCATATTTGTCAGAGCGTGATGGGCGTCTTTACCACAACGATAAGTGATAAAATGGCAACCATGCTACGCCCACTGGTTCTGAAAGTGTTAATCTAGACTACTACAAATTATTTTTACCCGAAAGAGTAGGGTCGACGTCAAAGAGCTCTCTGTACTTATACATTGGTGCAAATGTGTAAACTTATCTTTGGCGTGGACTGTAACTATACCAAACTCTTCTTGATCAATTCAACTGCTAATTCCTCTCCCAGAAGCCAGCAGTGCGATGCAGGCCTTATGCAGGATTGATTAACGTTTGTTTTATAATATTAGTACGACAATAAAAATTTTGCCAATAAGCAGCTCGGTAAGCAGTCGGGGAATCCTGCGGGGAAGTCGTGTGACGTCGTCGTCGGTAGATGTCGGTAGGTAAGTTGGTGGGGCGTGCGGTCTAGCTCGCGGCAGGTCACGTAGCCGAGCCCCCACTACGTCACTCGAGGATAATCGGATATCCTCTCTAGCCTATAAGTAGTATTAAACGAGCAACATTTATTTTGTTTAAATGGTTGCTTGAAAATGGCACTAGCGATCTCGATGATGGATCAATCAAGCTAGGTCTAAGGTCCGCGAAAATTCGTGTTCTCCAGTAAAACACGCCGAGCAAAGTTTGGTTTCCCTGCAAAAAAAATAAGTTTATGAAATGAAATTGATGTACGAGTCAGGGTTCCCTTGAATATACTCTCCAGAAGAATCAGATATTATTGCCAGATTACCTAGCTCAAAACAATGTTTTTGTCAAAAGTCCTGGTTATATTTAGTTAGATCAAGTGCACGTTGTGTGTGGTTCATGAACAAATAACTAGTCTGGCCAGGGAAAGATAAGCCTAGAAAAGAGCGGCAAATTTAAATAAAACAGCGGGTTGCAACTCTGTATAACGCGATAATTAAGATAATAATGATACTTGAACAATTTTTTTTTAATTCACACAATTTCTGCAACTGATCAAGCAGGAGGAAGTAAAGTTATATGAAATAAAACTCTTTACCTTCATTCAAATTTTGATTTAAGAAGAATTAATAAAACCACTTACCAAAATTTCCATTTAATGATACATCGTAATTGACCGATTCAGTCTACTTTTTAACCGACTTCAAAAAAAAGGAGGAGGTTCTCAATTCGGTTGTATTTTTTTTTTTTTCAATGTTTGTTACCTCAGAACTCCGTCATTGATGAGCCGATTCATAAATTTTTTTTTTGTTGGTAAGTATATGTTTCCAGGTGGGTCCTATTTTTTTGAAAATTCAATTGGATGATGGGATCCATGAGGAATTGAGGGAACTCCTCAATTATATTAGGCACGCGTGTAGTGATTTTGGTATTTTCTATTATAACTCGTGTATTTACATCCGGAAATCATAAATTGGTGGAGTGGAATTGATGATGAAGACCACAGATGACTTATGGAATTCCTCAATTATGTACTTAAAAGTACAAAAGTATATCACAGATTCTGATAAGATTCCGTTGAAATAGCAACTAATGAAGTGCCAAGGGTGATCCTTGTGGAATTGACGGAAGTCCTCAAATTGAAGTCGGTTAAAACTTTGTTTTTAAAGTAAATTATTTAATTTATACTCCCAATGACCCACGAGGGACCTACGAAAAAAAAATCCAAGAACTAATTATTCACGGGTAGGGTCGGTTTTTTGGATATAATGACTGGGCATAATAGCAAAATTCAGCTCGCCGGTAATATCACCACGTCACAAATTCGCATGACATTTTATAGTAGCCATATTATTAAGTGGTCATTAAAATGTAAAGAGTACCTAGGTCAAGGCTTTGTTATGCGGTCCACAACCTGTCACGACTCACCTCATCAGTTTATTAGTGTATGCAACCGCGATGACTTTGGGATTGGAATAGGCAGGCGGGATAGGCAGAGAAATTGACTGTTAATTTGGCGCGAAACGACGTTTGTCTGTGGTAACCTGTGGAGGTCTAACAAGGGCTGCACGTCTATCATGAGACGGCCGCGACGTACTACATTTGTCTCGCACCTCTTGTTCTAAGTGTTCTAAAGGATTACCCTTGTTTGGCCTAACAACGTTTTGCCTAATTTCGGTTTGTCTAATTTTATTTAGACTAATCTTGTTTCGCATAATAGCTCGTTTTGCCTAATTTTCATTTGTGCGAAAATCATTTTTCTTAATACTCCGTTCACCTAATTTTATTTTGCCTAATTCCATTTTGCCTAATTTTTGTTTGTATAATCTTATTTTGTATACTGTTTGACTGACATAATTACATTTTGTCTAACATACATTTCGCATATTTTCATTTTGTCTTATTACTCCCCGCCCTCCGTCGTCTCCGCTGTCGCCAGAAACTAATAATGAAAGTTTTGAATAAAAGCTTTCGCTAAGTAAATTCTTTAAAAAAAATCGTTTCTGGTATCCGTAAAGTCGGTTCTGGCGACCCTACGCTCGCAATGCACCTAACACTCCTCCTCGCTTCGCTCGTCGTCGTACCTACACTGACCTGCCTTAAGAAAAGTTTAAGAAATAGGTAGGTAGGTAGGTGTTTCGCTCACCGCAGCTGGCCCGATTAGGCAAAAAGTTAGTAAGTATAACAACATAAACAATGCATAACCGTCTTTCGTACAATTAGTACTTTAGACAAGTAAATATTATAATGATTCAGTATTAGACAAAAATCTAAGTAAAAACTTTATTCGGCAATGTGATGATTAGTTAAAATAAGAATCGACAAATTGATTTTTATATAAAATAATATTCGGCAAAACAAGAGTTATGAAAATCGTCATTTAGGGTAAACGTATTTCGAACAAACAATTATTATGAAAAATGAAATTATACAAATTGACTAGACAAACAATGCATTATACTAAAACTTGTTAGAAAAACTGAAATTAGACATAACGTTATTAGGCCAAACAAGGGAATCCCTGTTCTAAATAAGAGAGAGACGGATAGTGCGAGAAAAATCGAGAGAGCTCGCGCGCCGTTGCGTGATAGCCGTGCTGATGTACAGTACAGTGTACAGTGCATATCGCACACAATGACGTTTCATATATATACGTTCCGTTTTATGTAGTATAGTTGAGATTTTCTGAACTGGACTGATCTTCTTATCTTCAGATTTCAGAACAATAGCATTCAAGTCTAACAATACGACTATGTGGTCGGACGCGTGCCATTTTTTGCAAGAAAAATGTTAGCGCCACATAAAATGTTCATTGTATAATGAACTCTATCGTCTTATTCAATAGATTCAAAATTGACTAAAAGATAAAACAACCCGCTCCCAGCGAGCCAGGTACAAGACGCTGTGTGTGGTATTTTATCTCGTAGCAAATTTGGAATCTATTAATAAGAAGAGAGTTCTATTATTCATTGAACATTTTACGTGGCGGTAACATTTTTTTAACAAAGGAAAAACAAAGGCTATTCATGAGCTCAGTACAATGGCCATTCATGAGCTCAATTCAAATAACAGCATAATTTCATTGATCTCACACCGTTATACGAATTTCAATTTTACTACATCTTGCTAACAAATGACGAAAAAGTAATCTCGTTTCATTACAAAATATGAACTGTTTTTTTTTAAACAACCTGTATTCAAGTATTTTTTTACTCAATCCTGACTTTCCGGCTATTCTATGATTTCATTATCATATTATATTATTAATTCAAAAAAATGTCGATCATTTCGATATCAAACATAGGATAGGAACTAAAATAGTTATCATTTTGGATGTTCTGTTATATGGCCTATCTCACGCTACGATTGTCTATTCCAAAAAAAATGACAGCTAATGTCATCACTTAGACAGTGGACCTTCTGTACAGTCAGCGTCAAATAGTTAGTAGCAGCCAAAGGTAGCCAAATATTTCGGTACCTACACGTCTTTATTATTGTAAGAATAGTTGTGTTACGAAATATTTGGCTACTCCGGCTGCTACTAACAATATGACGCTACCTTTAGGCACTAATTATTCTCTGATAGCTATCCGTTCATATTAAACGTTGACGTATTTCATATTTATATGGCAAATCTGGTTATCACCACCACCATTCTAATCGCAGTTTGATAATACAATACGCACTCGATCTACCATATCAATTTCCTTCTGACATTTGTCATAGTTTTTTAGTGTTTCATGTTAATTGACATAATTATGACAGTCAGTTAGTAAAGCATCACAGTCGTGAATGCGTTTTTAATCCTTAAACCACAACTTCGAAGGTCACTTCCCACTTACTTACTTCTTTGACTAAAAATATTATAACCTGTTATTGTGTTGGATGATATCATTTAAGAACAATAAGAACTAATGGTCACTTAGTGGGTGTGTCAAGCAAGAAATAGGGAAATGTCGTTAGAAAATTACTGAGGTGCTGGCTATATTGCTTTCAAAGAGTTTTCTTACTAATGTTTGTTTGTGCAGTCTGGCTGGCTGATGTTGTGACGTCGTCACGTTGGGGATTCGGGGACTCTGCTCTGCTAGCCTAGGGCTTGTCCATATATTAAGTCATCGTTTTTTGTCGATATTTGACCCCTCCCCCTATAATCATCCTTTTAATTCCCTCCCTGCCTAATAAATTGACGACCGTCACCTAATGGTCAGACCCCCCTAATTTTGAAATGACGTAATATATGGACAGCCCCCTAGCTGTAGTGTAACGAAAAGAACGAATCGATTGAACATTCGAAATGACCACTTTAGCTGCCAATCCCTAGAAAACGGTAAAACTACCCAATTCCTTATGAAATTTTCATTGGGATACGACCAATATATTGGTAAAAAAACTTAAGTAAAGCCCTACTTGTGGTCACATGTTGGAATAGGCATTTGTTTTATTACAATTATTAAATAAGTACCGAAGTAATGTAATGTCTATTTGAGCAGAGGGGTGAACACGTAATTTTTCGAACGCACGTTAGGACAACTCAACTCTAATTTTCCTATGCAAAACCTGACATTTAGATTTAAGTACCTTACGCGCGTACAATGCGTTACATGATTGACCAGCAGGTCACAACTGCATACAGGAAGGGCTTAAATTAAGTTGTATCCCGATACAGATGGTTTAAAACTCGTCAAAAGTGTCGTATCAAAGGGTTATAGTCCAATTTGGCTACCAGATACAGTAGCAGTAGCAGTAGTCGTCGTAGCAGTACTGTTATCCACCGACGAGGCGAAACGAAAATTGAAATGAAATTGCATACAAATATTGTCTCGTTTTCATGTCACCTCGGTAGAGGAAAACCACAAAAAAATCTGCGGATTTTTGAATATAGGACTGGCTGCGCCTATCTATCTGAGCATGTGCCATTGCGCACTATAGAACAGAACCTGCGCAAATACGCCCATCTTGGTTTTAGTTTGGTGCCAGGGACTACATATAATGAGTAGAGATAGAGACCTCTATGATATCTGCCCCCCTCCTCTGTAACTTGTTTTAAGCTCACCTCAACGCCCACCCACAAATATATTTCGACACCGCGATGCGTAGGTAGTAACTAAGCATCGGTAGAGGTCTAGTTTCATGACGGGTGACCGGCGGGGTGAGCCGTATGAGCGCTTAGCGAATAACAGTCCAGGGGGCCTGACACGGTTACAATCGACAAGCGCTAACGCCAATAGAAAACTAATAAAATGTATGGGAATGACAGATGTTAACGAAAAGTGTTTCGTCGGCATCTGTCATTCCCCTACATTTTATTATTTTCCTTGGCGTTAGCGCTTGTCGATTGTAACCTTGTCTACGGCCCCTGGTCTGGACCAGATATCAAATTTAATTTCATATTGAAGAAATGATAAAATAATTTCTTATTTTACCTACCCTACGGTGCGATCAAAAGACTTAACCATTGCCTAGTGGCATTTCGAGTATCCACTTAAAACAAGAGAGCTGACTCAATTTCTCCGACTTCAGTAATTTTCCTACATGAGTATCTGGCGTGTATTCTAATCAATGAAAAACAATGTCAAGTCTAATCTAATTAGATTAGGCGGTGAACGGTGGAATGGCTAGGTATACAAGAATAAAGCAGCAGTCCAACGTTCGGTGGGACGATCTTGTCACCTAAAACTACAATATCGGCGGACAGTTGTGCGGCATCGCGGGACAATGCCGCCATCAAATACCTATTAGGCATTTCCCTAGTGTCAGGTAACAGTGACATCAGCATACTAGGTTAATTAACCTACGACACTAGGGAAGTGCCTAATAGGTGTTTGATGGCGGCATTGTCCCGCGATGCCGCACAACTGTCCGCCGATATTGTAGTTTTAGGTGACAAGATCGTCCCACCGAACGTTGGACTGCTGCTTTATTCTTGTATACCTAGCCATTCCACCGTTCACCACCTAAACCCCAGGCGTAGCCTACATGCTACAACTCAGCTCTGCCTATTACTATTATTAACCCCATAGCATCCCTACTAATTTTATAAATGCTAAAGGGTGGCTGTCTGTCTGTTACCTCTTCACGCTTAACCAATTGAGATGAAATTTTGTATTGACTATGGAGGTAGTTTGGATTCTGGAGAAGGATATATTAGGATAGGTTTTAACCCGGAAATCATCCCTTGAGGTGGTCAAATGGGGGTGAAAGTATGGACCTACGATATAAGCGAGTTCCACGCAGAAGCTAGTTATTTAAGTTTTTCAAAGTAGCAAAGGCTTTATTGTATGCTGGCTACTTCATCCCTCAGTAGTTTGTGCGAAGCACGTGTGATACGTGGTGGTTTATTTTATACACCTATGTGTGAACGGTTGAGATTTAGTTGCACATATGTTTTCGTTATTCTAACTATCTTGACACGTCAGTCGGTCGCTGTCAAGTTGTTTTTAATAGAGCTGGGTCGTTTCGACTTTTCCGTGAAACGAAACGTAACCGCTTTTTATCATCACAAAACGGTTTTGAGAAACAGTTTCAAAAATAACTAGTTTTTCCGTGCGTTGCCGCCGTCGCCTGTCGCCAAACGAAGTGAAACGAAACTGTTCGAGTTGCGTTTTCACGTTTTGCATTGCAACCGTTGCGTGCGACTGTCGCATTCTACTCGTAGCTCCTTGTCATCGTTTTTATAAAAACTGTTTGTGGTTCTAGCCACAAACTGTTTTTCCGTTACTGTACGAGAAACTGTTTTTGAAAACGCTTATGGGAAAAAACGCCCAGCTCTAGTTTTTAAGACATTGAAACTATTAGTTGATTTCAGAGGGCCTACCGCGAAACGAAAACGAACTTTGTTTGTGTATCTCCGTCTGTCGCACTTGCCAGTTCGAGTGACAGAGAGGGAGATACACGAACGAAGTTCGTTTTCATTTCGCGGTAGCCCTTCAGACAAATGTAATTTAAGTAATGAGTGTTGCTTTTAACAGACGCATTATTATAATTATATGTACATCACTTAAAAGACCTTGGCATCGTACCTACATATCATTTATTTCATAGATGTTTGTCTCTGTATACAACTGCTAGTGCTCATCATTTCTGAATAGGCCACATATTTATACTTAATGAGGTGGCGTTTAGGTGTTTGTTAGGGAAGTTCCCTGGTTAAGCAGTAGACGCAGCAATTTATTTTTAACCGACTTCAAAAAAAGGAGGTTCTCAATTCGGTTGTATTTTTTCTTTTTTTTTCACCATGTTTCTATTGTTACATCAGAACTCCGTCATTGATGAGCCGATTCGTAATTTTTTTTTGTTTGTAAGTAGGTATATGCTTCCAGGATGGTCCCATTTTTTTCAAAACTGCAGTTGGATGATGGGATCCATGAGGAATTGGAAGTGCCAAAAATGATCATTGTGGAATCGACGGAAGTCCTCAAATATTATCGGCCCACATAAGTACAGCGATTGGGTTTTTTTCTCTAATAATCAACGCATTTGCTTTCGGAAATCAGTTCATGTGGTAAATTGGAAAAGAAATGTGGAAATGTTCTCGTGGCTAGGCGGAGTACTAAATTGAAGTCGGTTAAAACTTTGTTTTTAAAGTAAATTATATATTAAATGTTTGCATGCTGCATGTGGTAAAACATTGGATCGAATATTGTATAGTGTTATCTTATTATACACAAACTATTCTCTCCAAAAAAGTACTTTGACTTTAACGAAGGTAAACTTAGTAAAAAAACTAACTCAACATGGATTACTTTGAATATTCTAATACTTACATATAACTGGTAAATACACATACACACATACATTTGCACAGTTTTAGGTTTACAACACTATGCCCGTGATACTCCTACCTAATTCATCTAAGTATGTACTCGTAGTCCAGTCAATGAACTGACAATGTGTATGGAAAAAAGTCAATTTTGGAAATCATTTATAATACTTAGTTTATTTTTTGTGTAACGGATATATTATCAATTAAATAGTTACCCAGCCACAGAATCCGACAAAATTGCGGACATGAAAAAAATTATAAACTAACTAGCTTCTGAAAAGTCAGTAAAAATATTAATAAATATAAAAGCACTCTACCGGCAATAGAGGGATCGCAGGTTCGAGTCCTGTCGGGGGCTACAGACGAAGATGGTTTATTTTTCAATTATATTCTTTCTCTCTGTATCATATAGTTTAATAAATATTTTTGTTTTTATTTTGGTTAATGTACATTTGCTCTATAATATTCAAGATAAATCATACAAAAAAAAGACAATGCATGCTTCATATAGCATATGTAATTACTTCTGGGTGGAAAGTTTGTTGGATTCTTGAATAAAGCATCTTAGAATAACATTTTCAATTAAATCAACCAAAAAAACGCTATTATAAATTAATTTTTCAAAACCGTATTTTTCCTGGAGTAATGTTTCTGTTTTTATTTTAAGCTATAAATAAGTACTTGCATTAAATAAACATCAACTGTTTTTTTATGAAGGAGCGGGCCTTCCTGACACAGGTATTGTTTACCTACTAGGAAGACCCAACCCTGTTGTCATTTTGAACTCGCAATTTATGAAATAAATCATTTTTCTTTTGTTTTTCCACATACAAAATACTGACTAATTATTACTATAATATAAGGCATGCTAAATTAACTAATATTAGATCCAGTTATAATATCTGTGGATGATTGTGTATTGTTCACTAAATGGAGAGGCGACGTTCTCATGTTTTGTGGTTTTAATGGGGATGATAACTAAGATTTTTTTATGATGTCATTAGAACCAGTTTTTGGAGAGGAACAAATGTTGGAGCAACTACAATTAAAGAACATAAATACCCAATATTTTGAGACAAAGATTGACCTCGCTGGCGGCAGCGCAAAACGCTTCATACTGGTAGACACACAGGTATGACGTCACAACTGACATTTGTACTAATCGTTGTATGGAAAATCAGGTAAATTGTTGTTTCGGTCGCGAAATACTGCGTTTAAGTACATAGTTGTCATACAATTTTGTTTCTATAAGCGTAAGGATTCTATTGGTAGCTTTAAATTTACACTTGGTCAATTAATAAAAAAAAGCATATTTTTTCTAAACTTTCAAGGTTCATATCTTTTTATGATTTTTATTTTTTTTATTTTATTTATACTTTATTACGATAATTTGATGGTTTACTGTCCATTTAGCATCACTACTTTATCAATTGGAACATGAAGCATCATGTCTATTATAGTAAACGATGTTTTGAAGATTCATGGACTAAGGACGAGGCAGGATGTAGGTAATAGTAGGTACCACGCAAGGCGACCGGCTGGCGCAGGTGCCGGAGGGGAGGAAAGCGGAACTGTGGTCATCTGCAACAGGCTGGCCGGTCCTCTTCCGAATCCTGCTGATGATCCGGGCGCTGTTGATAGCGTGTCCGCACCCCAGAGCGCGGATGCGTGGTCCGGTGGAGGAGCCGTCAATAGCAGGAGGCAGAAGAGGCGAGACAACGGGGCACCTCCCAGGATGCACCCACTTCGGGGCCAGGGACGGTGCAAAAGAAGAGGCAACTGGGAGCCAGTGGCGACTCTTCTCTGCTTGTCAGCGACTCCAAGCGAGTGAAAGTCGCAGCTTCGTTCGCTGAAGTGGCTGCAAGCGAGAGGATAGCCATCGTCCCGGAGGCCTTTCCGGCCGAGAAGATCGGGTTGGGGCATCTGGGCGCCATCCAGGGGCTCATTCTGGAGCTTTTGGTTGACGCTCCGGATCCCCTACCCCGAGTCACTCTCGGCAACGTAGTGGCGGGCGCTCTCCACGTCAATTGCCAAGGGAGAGGGTCCGTCACATGGCTCAGGTCAGCAATCGGAAGCGAGGAGATTGCTGGCCTGCGCCTGAGGGTCATGGACGCCAAGGATCTTCCCAAACCTGTCAAAATGGCATGGAAAACGAAGATAGTTGGCGGCCATGACGTTAAGTTGCTTCTCCGTGTGTTGCAGAGGTACAATCCTGCGCTACACACGGAGGAGTGGAAGGTGGTAGACCTTGACGTCGGACGCGAACACCAGGCGCATCATACTGATGGACCGGGTGTCGGCCACCTACACACGGGTGTCGACCTGAGCTCCTTCAAGCTCCTAGAGGACGCGGAGGAGAGGGCGCTTGAGGGGGCTGGGGAAGGCACTTGTGCGGGGATGGGCGCGGGGGGTCCGACGCCGGGGGAGGGCGCGGGGGGCCCGACGCCGGGGGAGGGCGCGGGGGGCCCGACGCCGGGGGGGGGCGCGGGGGTTCCGCTGTCTGGGGAGGCCGAGGAGGGCACACCTCCGGAAGGCAATGTGCCTGGCATCTACAAGGAGGCTGAGGGGCTGAGGTAGCCAAGGGGGAGGGGCAGTCAGAGGTGGAGGACGGGAACAGGGCGGGCTCCGGGTACGGACTTGCTGAATCCCGCAGGGCCCGAGAGTCATCACCGTTATCGGTGATCGGCTCAGAGGACCTGCGGGGATTGGCGGAGCTGTACCTGGGGGCCTCCATGTCTCCCATGTCCTGTGACGAGGCTGTCCAGGAGGAAGCTGCCGACCTCAGCAAGCCTAAATTATAAAAGCGCCAATGGCGGGTCTAAGGTGTGTACAAATTAATTTACAACACAACAAGGCGGCCACTGCCCTTCTGGCAAGGCAGCTAAAATGCGACAAATTCGATATTGCTCTTATTCAAGAACCATATATATATAAAAGTGAAATAAGAGGTTTAGGTGGAACGGGGGGAACAATTGTTCACCTGTGTCCAGATAATAACAATAATATGAGGACATGTATATATGTCAAAAATGGCATCAACGCTATGCCTTTACATGATTTCTGTTGCAGGGATCTCACCACGGTGATGATCCTAAACAAGGGGGAGGATAAGGAGCTCATAGTATCATCAGCCTACCTCCCCTACGAGGCAACGGATCCCATCACACAACAACTGCGGGATCTTGTTGCATACGGCAGCCGGGCGAACACCAACCTGATCATCGGCTGCGACGCGAACGCTCACCATGTCATCTGGGGTAGCTCAGATGTCAACAGGAGAGGAGAGAAGGTACTGGATTTCCTGGTAAGCTCTTCTCTACAAATACTGAGCAAAGGCAATGAACCTACCTTCGTCAACTCTAGGCGGGGGGAGGTTATTGATTTAACGTTGGCTACTAACAACACTAGCAACAAAATCAACTCATGGCACGTATCTGATGACATATCCCTTTCGGACCACAGATACATTTGCTTTAGGTACCAAACTAAAATAAAAACAAATACGGTACGTAAACGGAATCCTAGGAACACGGACTGGTCGGCCTTTAGAAATGATCTAAAAGTGGACCTAGGAGACCCAAAAGGTAAGCTAAACTCTATTATTGTCATAGAATTCGAAGCGGACAAAATAGTACAAGCCGTATACACGGCCTTCACTAATAACTGCCCGGAAAAGAAAACCCTGGCTAAAAAGTTACCATGGTGGACCCCAGAGATAGTCAAGCTCAGGAGGGAAACCAGGGCAATATTTAATGACGCAAAGTCATCCAATGACTTCGGGTACTATGCACAAAAACTCACAGAACTTAGCAAGGCTGTGAGGAAAGCCAAAAGGAGAGCGTGGAGGAATCACTGCGATCAGATTGAGTCAATACCGGAAGGAATGAGACTAACAAAGCCATTAGCAACCACAAAGTCGGTACCGCTCACATCCATCAGGGACAATGACGGTAGAATGACGAAAACGGAGCTGGAGACCCTTAAGATAATGTGTAACACACACTTCTCAGGCTCAGTAATACACGACAGCGTAACAGACGACGGTGCAATTAGTGCGTTGGAACAAACCACAAGTACAACGAGACACAATTGGGACACGTCTAAAAAGGTAGTAGATCATAAAAAGATAAAGTGGGCACTTTCAACATTTCAACCCTTCAAAGCCCCGGGGCCAGATGGAATCTACCCCATTCTACTACAAGAAGGCGCTAATGTACTAATCCCGCACCTTAGCAGATTGTACAGGGCGCGCTTGGCCTTCGCACACGTACCGCGTGTGTGGAGGATGGTAAAAGTAACCTATCTACCCAAACCAGGTAAGGCGGATTACAGTGAAGCCAAATCGTATAGGCCGATAACTTTATCGTCGTTTTTCCTCAAAACACTGGAGAAATTGGTAGATAGACACATAAGGGATGGCCCACTAAGGAGACATCCGCTGCACTAACTGCAATGTGCATACCACAGTGGGGTACTCTCACCAACTCTCTGGAGTTTGGTGGTGAACTCACTCCTGGTTGAACTCAATAAAGGTCCCACCCACACGGTAGGATATGCTGATGATTTAGTAATACTGGTGAGTGGGAAGTTCCCAGGCACGGTATCAGAAATCATGAACAAGGCACTGCAGACAGTGGAGAGATGGTGCGACCGGCACCAATTATCCATTAATCCAGGCAAAACTGTAGTAATACCATTTACTAGGAAAAGGACCCTTCGCGGCGTACAGCAGTTAAAACTGTACGGGAGGGTACTAGAACTGTCCACTGATGTGAAATATCTAGGTGTCACTCTGGATAAGGAACTGAATTGGAAGAAGCATACAGATCTCACATTACAAAGGCACTCAGGGTATTTGGAATGTGTAGATCAGCGTATGGCAAAACATGGGGACTGAACCCAAAGGTACTGAAGTGGATCTACACCATGATGGTGAGGCCCATATTATTGTACGGTAGCCTGGTGTGGTGGCCAAGGACTTTAATGAGCACATGCAGAGATGCCCTGACGAAGGTACAGAGATCGGCATGCATGGCTATAACAGGGGCGTTTCGAACCACGCCTACATCAGCGCTAGAAGTCCTACTGGACCTACCGCCACTTCACATGGTGATTCAGTCAGAGGCGCGCAAATCGCTCTACAGACTAAGAACTCTTGGACTGTGGAGCGACAGCAAGCCAAAGACTAAGCACACAAACATGGAGACTGACAGTCTCTTAGACAGAATAACAAACATGGGATGTGACAAAATGCTACCCAAGTATGTATTCCATAGGAACTACACAACAAAAGTTCCATCCAGGGCCGAATGGGCCGAAGGTCTAGAACCACCGAGGTCTGGTGTCGAAGACAGTATATGGTACACGGACGGATCTAAAATGGGATCCGGTACGGGAGCAGGCATTTATGCGATTGACTACAGTAGTAGTGTAAGCATGAGTAGTTTGGCAACCGTCTTCCAGGCGGAGACATACGCCATAATTGCCTGTGCACAGGAGAATATAGACAGGCAAACCAGAGGGCAGATCAGATAGGCCATCTATATCCTCAGCGACAGTCAAGCGGCCCTTAAAGCGCTTACGGCGCCGAAAGTGGATTCTAGACTAGTCTATAATGGCGTCCAGGCACTGAACAAGCTTGGGAAGCACAATAAGGTGCAACTAGTTTGGATATCGGGGCACGAGGGCTACATCGGCAACGAAAGAGCGGATGAGCTTGCAAGAGGGGGGTCTACAAATCACTTTGTAGGTCCAGAACCATTTGTGTGACTCTCGTAGAGAACCATAACTTCGGCCTTTAAAGCCTACGCCAAAACCAAACACCAACAAGAGTGGAGGAATGAGGCGGGCTTAAGGCACTCTAAGCTCTTCATAGAAGGAGTGGACTCGGGCTGGACTAACAAGCTCTGGAAATCCAGTAGGAATCAACTCAGAATCATATCTGGGGTGTTCACAGGTCACTTCGGGGTCAAGGATCTCTTGGCCAAGATGGGACTGTCGGGCAGTTTAGACTGTAGAATGTGTGGCGAGGAGGATGAGACCATGGAACACTTACTGTGTGAATGTCATGCCCTTGCCAGACAAAGAGTGAATTACTTTGGTAGCGACTATCCGCAACCAAGGGAGTTCAAGGTGCTCCCGCTGAGCTGCATCATCCGCTTTGTGGAAACGATGGAGCGAGCTTGGGAGTAGGCATAAAGGAGAGGGCAAATGCACAAAAGATCCCGCTGGGTCGAAGTGCATCCGAAAGGGCCCTCATCTAGATAAGATAAGACCATCGCCAACACAGTTAACTGACCATCCGTGCACTTTATATGCATTGTAATAAGGTTCAATATAAATACAGGATGGTCAGTTAACTGTGTTGGTGTTTGTGTATGGCTATATTAGAAACGTCATCTCGTTCGAAATTGGAGGAGCGCTACTAAGAAAGAACCTCAGCTTTATAATAGATCGTAGGTAAACGTATTCGGCAGGACCATTGTGACGGTTAAGTTAAGGTGCGACCACACCGCTGCTCAAAATACGCTAACGCACCGTAAAACGCAGCAAAATGAATTAAGAATATACATATACGTGACGCATACGACACGTCAACGCGTATACGCAGCGTTAAGCAATCCGGCGGTGTGGTCGCTCCCTTATTCTGTATTAATTAACGTAGGACCAGGTTTCTTTTACAAAGATTATAAAAAAATGAGAGACCCTAAACGCTAAGAGCTTAAGTATACTTAAGCATTTTTTTGGTAGTTATAGTAGGAATCTACAAAAAGTAAACTTAGTAAATATTTTTTTCAGTAAAGTCAGTGTTTATCAACCTTTTTCATGGCACAACCCGCCTAGTATGAAAAAACCGGCCAAGTGCGAGTCGGACTCGCGCACGAAGGGTTCCGTACCATTATCTATAAAAACGGCAAAAAAATCATGTCTGTTGTATGGGAGCCCCACTCCGACTCGCACTTGTCCGGTTTTTTAGTATTTGTTGTTATAGTGGCAACAGAAATACATCATCTGTGAAAATTTCAACTGTCTTACTATCACGGTTCATGAGATACAGCCTGGTGACAGACGGACATACAGACAGACAGCGGAGCCTTAATAATAGGGTCCCGTTTTTAACCTTTGGGTATGGAACCCTAGAAATACATCGAGAACTAAACTTGTAAGTATTTATTTATTTTACAAATCTAAATCATACAAATATCCGTGACTCCAACAACACGAGGACACGCGAACCCCTATAGGGGGTCGCCATCGCCACCCACGGGTTGAACTGATCTAAGTAAGTGGACCCCGCTAAAACAGGTGGTTGCTAACTGGCGCAAGGGCCGTATGTAAGGTGTTCCGTTCCTGGTGGTGACTAAGATCGCCAGAGCTTTTCCGCATGCTCAGTGTTGACCACGAGGGGTTTGTATATGTCTCCGAAGCTGTCAACACAGTGAACCTTCTTTATGTGAATGAGTCAGTCGCTCACCAGTGTGCGTTTGACATTTGGCTATTCTCAAATTTTGTGTCTGCGGTTGCGTCTAATTACCACGACCATTTAAGAACATTTTATATAGATTCGTGGTAATTAGATGCAGACACAAAATTGAGAATAGCCGAGATAATGGTTTTGTAGTCTATCAAGCTCAATGTACGCCTTTTAACTTATACATATACCAATGTTGATGCTTCTTGGTCTGAGTGTTGATGTTGATGTTCTGAAGGGACGCCCGGCCGGTAACAGGCGGGCGGTCGATCGCTTGTCGCGTTCATTCAGCCCCATTACCTAAGTTTGGAGCCTCAGGGCTGTTATTCGCTAAGCGTTAAAGCGGCTCACCCCGCCGGTCGTCCCGCACGTCACGAAACTAGACCTCTACCTACGCTTGGTTACTACGCATCGCGGTGTCAAGATATATTTGTGGGTGAGCGTTGAGGTGAGCTTAAAACAAGTTACAGAATAGGGGGGCTGTCCCGGCGACGTTCCCACATCAAACTCTTCCATTCTTCTCGTTTTCCTGCAGAACAGAAGGACATCTTTAAGGCTGACATCCCTCAATTCCCTCTCCTCTAACACATTTTTACCGAATGTATACCAAAGAGGATATAATTCAGTTTTTCTGATTTGGATTATATATGCTTTTCCAACTCCATTGTGGGCTGTTATTCGGAGCGCGCTGATGCGCTTCACCTCACCACGCCTGACGAAACTAGACCTCTACCTACGGTTGGTTACAACGAATCGCGGCGTCAAGATATATTTCTTGGAGAACTGTGAGTAGGTAAGTACCTCCGTTAAAACAAGTTGCAGAAAAGCGGAGTTGGTATGGACACCATCACTGGCTTCCAAGTGGTTAGAAGCAGAACGATGCCACGCCATGCTTCCCATAGATGACACATTCTGTTATCTTATGAATAAACAAAGGATTATTCGGCCTAATGTACAGAATTGAAATTGCATTTGTATTTCGCGCTCGTTCCCACACGCGCTAAACCTCACATGCCTGCAGAACAAGTGACGATAAAACCCCGATTTCAATTCAATTCGAGTTTCGAATAGGCCCCTAGTTTTTCCTCTACGCTACGGAACCGTCGAGGCCGCACGTACTCCGCGCACTCATTGTAAGTAACTCGCTCACTGACAGTAAGTGCGAAGACATGCTTCCGGCAATATTTGTAAGAAATCGACTTCCTTGTCATTGGTATTCAAAAGGGCTTTGCTCCGTCCACTATCGAGTTTTCCTAACAGGCCCTCGCTTGGTTAGCTGAGAGGGACGCACAAGCATATATCTATCATATAATGTTAGGTAGCAGCTGCCCGCGCGGCTTTGCCCGCGTATTGCAATGAACGCAGACACACCCGCGGGATAAAGTATAGGCTATAACCATCTAAAAAGTCCATTCTACAGGCAGGTGAAAGGATTTTTGAAATCGGATAAGCGGTTCCGGATATTACCCATTACATACAAACTAACATTTAACGAAGCTACAATCTCAATAAGTAAATCATCTAAATAAATTGATTGATAATCTCACACTTTTCCTCTTTATAATATTAGTTTCAATAGATAGTGGTAAACAAAAGCATGCAAAGTAGGTACTTACCTACTCTCATTAATTTGATTTCGTTCTTTTGATCGGCATGTCTTGACATCCGACTTCTGTTTTCTTTTAATAATAACGGTATAAAACCCGTAAACGTACGACAGGGCATTCATGTTTGTTTAAGTATTAAGTTTGTTTAAGACGTAAGTCAAGTGGGAATTGAGTTTCTTCCTGTTTTGGAAAATAGACAGTTTTTAATAACGCGTCTTCGAAACTGTGAAAGATAATTAAAATAATTACGTCAAAATGCAAATGGTTTTTTTTTAAAGAAAATAACAATCATATATCATGGATAGCGTAAAGGATTGTTACATTTTCAAATGCTATTAGTATTATTAACTTTCAGCTGGTCAATATAAATAAATTCAGGATTTAGCTCGGCCGAATTTCACCTTCCCATACAAACGTAGTTACGCTCGCATTTTAAAACTACGTGTTGGATTGTGGCGAAACTTTGCATATACATTGACATGAGGTATATCTATGTCCGTAATTAGTTTATATGGTTCCAGTGTATAAAACAAACAAAATACAGCAAAACAAGTTTTGTATGAACAACTTAAATTCGCTGTATTTTTTAACTATGTATAGTATCTGAAGCTACATATACTAATTACAGACACAGATATACCTCATGTCATTATATATGCAAAGTTTCGTTACAATCCAACAAGTAGTTTTAAAATGAGAGCGTAACTACGTTTGTATGGAGAATCGAGCTTACTGCGGACTCTAAAATTAAATCTTTCATCATGTATATGGAAAATCTCTTCACATTGTTTCAATTACTGTGTCGACATTGTGACGACTTGTTTGGAATTTTAAAATGGAGGCGATGTTCTAGACACGAGGTAGCGTGTCAAGCCAAGTTCAAGTGTGTGTGTAATATTATTCATACCATTTGGAGCCATTTTTGGCCCCCTCCCCCCCAAAAACTATTTCACATAGACATGTCAAATTTGGCTCATATAATGACACTTGCGAGATACATGTGTGCTTCAAATTTCATGAACACACCTCAAACGGTTATTTAGATATTAAAGTCCAAAATCGGCAAAAAGTAATGATATCCCATCAAAAGCAAAAATGTGAAATGAGAGCCAAGTTCAATATCATGATACAATATATGCCTCGGTTGTTGACTTTAACGACAAAAGAAGTGAGATCTAAATGGGTGCCAAATTTAATAGACAGTCCTGAAATTGATTAATAAGACCGCCTGTTGTCTACCTCTACCTACATGTTATTGTATTGTTTTTCTTTTTAACTGCTTTGTTTGTGTGAGGTGTGCAATAAAGAGTATTTGTATTGTATTGTATTGTATTGTATTGATTTATAACAACATAAAATATTTTATAACAACTTTAAATATCATTCCTTCTGTTGTTATAAATAAATTTCAGGACTGACAGTGGTGGATGGATGGAACTTGGCACCCATTTAGATGCCTTGGTTGTTGAAGTCTTGGCTCTCATTTCACATTTTTTGTTTTTGATGGGATCTATTTACTGACATGGATTCTCAAACTTTTTATTTTTAATTATTAATCTCAGCATTTTCATTGGTACTGGAAATTTCTGAGTTAAGTAATATCGTGGTGATCACTGCTGTACGATGGACACACATGGGCACTATTAATTACTTAAAAATCATTTATATGGATTAGTATGTTATCATTTGTATGTAAATCATTCTTGAGTTGTTTTTAGTAGTTTTCGAGATTTTCGATAAAATATTGAAGAATAGCAAAAGGGCTTTGTTTTCCGAATATTTTTTTACTAATACAATTAACTAAGTCTGAAACATACCGCACCATACTTTGAGAACCAGAGACACAATTATGAAATTATGTTTCATTTGATCCCACTTTGCCGTTTCTATAAAAGCTACTTCCTCCGGAGGAAGTACTTTTCATAGAAACTGCACTAAGTATTGCTTATTAATAAGACTTCTCCTCTCTTATTGATCTAATTTCTTATTGATATTACTACTTATAAATGTATTATTTTAAGGTCAGTCACGTAGTTTCATATACGCATAAGTACGTAAAATACACTGAACGGCAGAAAATTTGGCCCAAAAACTTTTCGTGATTTCAAACTATAAATTGAATAGATTAAATAATGTTTTAAATAATTAAATGCATTTTTCTAATTTGGGCTAAATTTATTGCCGGCGAGTATATATACATATCTATAAGTAGGTACCTAATGGGTTGTACACTCTTTCACAAACTACGTTTTTGTAGAAATTTGTTTCACATAAAATGATTTGCGGATTATCATTTCGCAGAATACTTAGATTATAGACATTTAAATCATTGATTGCTGTTACAAGAGCTACGGTAGCCTAGTGGTTCAGGCATGCGGCTGTCAAGCGGCGGTCGTGGGTTCGAATCCCGGCTCGTACCAATGAGTTTTTCGGAACTTATGGTCGGAATATTTACCGTTAGCTTTTCGGTGAAGGAAAACATCGTGAGGAAACCGGTCTAATCCCAATAAGGTCTAGTTTTCCTTCTGGGTTGGAAGGTCAGATGGCAGTCGCTTTCGTAAAACTAGTGCCTATGCCAAATCTTGGGATTAGGTGTCAAAGCGGACCCCGGGCTCCTTTAGGGGCACAACCGGGAATAACGCTAGGAGTATGATGATTGTCGTTACAAGTAAAACTTAATCATTCGATATGACTTGTCATAGAATGTAAAGCAAATGTAAAGTCATAAATTCTGCATCCTCATATTATTTAGTTTATGTACATTTTATTACCAATACAACAGTTTTATAGAATTTGGTTACAAACTATCATTTTATTCAATTATCAATACTGTAGAAAGTTTAATCATAGATTATTGTTGTTGCAATGGGTTTCCTAGCTCAGGACACAGGGTCGTCATAAGCATATATTTTTTTATTATTTCTTTTTTGTCTAATAAACTTTTTTTTAAAGATAATTCATTAATAATCATTTATTACCAAGAAAAACATTGTATCGAGTGGCAGTTTCTAAACGTTTATTCATACATTTTTACAAAATGAGGTATGCATTCACCCTCCTATGAAATTGCAACTGGATGATCATAATAACTGGGTTTGCTCGTATAATCATTTTAACCTAACCTAAAACTTACCTATTTCCGCTCTAAAGGACACAAGTTGACCTTATAACCTAACCTATCAATAATACAAGCGTTATTACCATTGTTTGTTTTTTTTTACTGCGGGGGCTTCGGGGGCCGCCGTTTTCTAGTCGCCCTATATTAATGAAACGCTAATTAAAATATGTTATCTTAAAATATGAAATTATTAAAAAAGCACCGATCAAAAAATCTCTTACTGGTAAATTGGAAAAGAAATTTGGAAATATTCTAGTGGCTTGGCGGAGTACCTACTAAATTGAAGTCGGTTAAAACTTTTTTTATAAAGTAAATTATTATTTTTATTTTATTACTTATAATGTACTACTTTATTTTTGCGTTAGCGTAGCATTGCCGACTCTACTTCGATTTGAGGATTCTATGTGTGAATAGTCAGTGGGCCGGCGAACAGGCAAACGCGGCGTAGGTTGTAATATTTTTATGTAATTATGTAGTCCCGGTACTTTTTAAATTTGAAATTGTGAATTTAGAATCTGAAATTCTAGAATGTGGACCCTCAGGGGTATATAAGCCGTACAACGGACGGAACCACCAGTTCTGCGTCGACTTCCAAACTAGGAGTTTACCAAATTGCTCAGTTGCGGGGTCACAGCTGGCCCCGCAACTCAAGAGGGATCCCTACGTCAGTTTGGCTCTTATCCTGTGCGCCCTATTGCACCGCCACCGCGTGCCCTTGAGCACCACCGCGTGCCCTTGAGCGCCTCTGCGTGCCTCTGCGCGCCACTGCGTGCTTTTGAGCACTACCGCGTGCCCTTGAGCGCCTCTGCGTGCCTCTGCGCGCCACTGCGTGCTTTTGAGCGCTACCGCGTGCCCTTGAGCGCCTGTGCGTGCCTTTGCGCGCCTCTGCGTGCCACTGCGCGCTATTACTGCGCGCCACTGCGTGCCTTTACTGCGCCTCATCCGCGAGCCACCGCGTGCCTCTGCTGCTCGTCGCCTCGAGTCCTGAGCTGCGCGCCCTCTACAGCGCGCCCCTGAACTACACGACGTCGCCCTATCGTTCGATTCCCTGAGGGATTCCTTACCTACCTATTACTCTAGCCATTTCTGTTATTACCGTCTCTCATCATCATCAAAAATAGGAAGAATAAGAATAAAGACCCTGACCCATACTTATTCTTCTCCTTTAATTTAGAACAACCTTTTTTTCTGTTCCGTGGGCTTCCAAAACTCTGGAAGTCCACGTAACGTGACAACCGACTCACTTACTCCTCTGGCGCAACGTCCCGAAGTGTGTCTTGGCCTCCAATATGAATGCACGCCACTGATCCCGATCTTGTGTGGTTTCTCGCCAGTCGCCAGCTTGGAGCTCGCGAAGATCCGCATCCACCAATCAACCCGCCGATATCTGGGGCGACCAACCGGAAGTATTCGTGTAGGCCGTCATAGGCTCTTTAACCGCGCGATCGTCTCCCATTCGCTCTAGTATACCGAGCCACCAAAGTCTAAGCGACTGGTTACTAATATTACATGTTCACATTGTCGGATGTGAAAATATATTTTATCGCCAATGTACCTATAAAACTTCCCGCTCCATCTCGTGTACCAGGGTACCACGTGGTACTTAGGGTATATATTTGAACACATACCTAACTTTATCCTTATCTGACGTCACACTGATTTACGACCGGTTCCAATAATCAATCCACCGATAGTTTTCCTTACCAACAGTTACACTTTGACACATTTTCTACGGGTAATCTGTCAAAATGTAACTGCCGGTATGGGAAACTATCCACCGCGATAGTTTCCCATACATACATAAAAAGATAATTGATTGTTGGAACTGGCCATTAGGCACGTAAGTACAGTGATGGCAGTTGGGCACTCAGGTAAATGACACTTGACTCTCTAAATTCCCCAGCCACCAGCATAGTACCTAACCCAGTAAACTGGGGTTAACCTAAAGTGTCTGGGAATGCGTACTTTATGGCGACGTACACATAAGAATGAGTATGACAACATATTGTTTTTCAGGGACGGTAAGAATGATTTTACTAACGAGAATCTATTAGATTCCCGACGCCGAGTCTGGAGCTTTCTTTATGACCGGCTGTGGTTGGTGCACAATTATATGTCTCTCCCTGGCCAGGAACTGGGATATTAAATGCACGTTTAGCGGTCTGTAATTACCGCTTTATGGCCAGTTGTGATGCAAAATCCATACTAGTATTATAAATGCGAAAGTGGACACACTTTGTCTGTCTGTCTGTCTGTTACCTCTTCACGCTTAAACCGCTGAACCGATTTATATATGTAGTATATGTATATAAATAGATGGTATGCAATGTATATACTTTGAAATGAGTGACAGTCTTTTATAAAAAATACTTGATACCGATACGGGCTCACTTGACATATTAATGAGGATTTCAATTAGATTAGATAGTGCTGAATAAGTGACCTTTGCGAGCCCTCATCGGAGTCAAGGTTGCACATTTATAAGTTTTATCATTTGCTGAAACTCAAGATAAAGTATTTATGGGCAATAAGTCCGTAAGTCGATGTACTGGTATAGTGTTTTCACAGCCTTTTGCAAGGGCCTTGAGAAATTCAATGTCAATGTCATGAAGACCTTGTCAGAGAACGACTTTGCTCAGCACGTCTAGCATGCGACGGCCGCGACATACTCTCGATTTTTATCGCACTATATCTCTTGTTCTAAGTGTTCTAATAAGAAAGAGACGGATAGTGCGAGAAAAATAGAGAGAGCTCGCGCGCCGTCGCATGCTAGCCGTGCAGGTTATCTGTAAGTATCACGTAGGTACAAGTTTATAGTACTAGAGCGGAGTAGATGAAAAACCAGGGATATTATTCGGAACGCGCTTATGCGCCTCACTCCGCCCGTCAAGCCGAACGAAACTATACCTCTACCTTCGCTTACGGGTTGTTTTTACACTTTGATTAAGTAGTGATAAGTGCGAGTTCATACATTTGCGGCAAGTGCGAGTAGCTTTTGTATGGACTCGCACTAATTACTAATCAATATGTAAACAGGGCCTTAGTTACTACGAATCGCGGCGTCTAGATATATTTGTGGGTAAACGGTGAGGTGAACTTTAAGGCGGTGCATTGGAAATTATAGCGTGCTTTGAAGCGCCGTTCTGACTAGATTAAGAAACAATAAGGTCTAATTTTCAGACATATAAATATTTTTTATCATTTTCAATGTTTGTTACCTCAGAACTCCGTCATTGATAAGCCGATTCGTAATTTTTTTTGTTTGTAAGTATATGCTTCCAGGTGGGTCCCATTTTTTTCAAAAATTCAATTGGATGATGGGATCCATGAGGAATTGAGGGAACTCTTAAATTATATTAGGCACGCGTGTAGTGATTTTGGTATTTTCTATTTTAACTAGTGTATTTACACCCGGAAATCATAAATTTGGTGGATTGGAATTAATGATGAAGACCACAGATGACTTATGGAATTCCACAATTATGTACTTAAAAGTACAAATGTACGTCACAGATTCTAATAAGATTCCGTTGAAATAGCAACTATAATGAAGTGCCAAAGGTGATCCTTGTGGAATCGACGGAAGTCTTCAAATATTATCGGGTCAAACACAGCGATTGGGTTTTGTTCTCTAATAATCAACCCATTTGCCCTCGGAAATCAGTTCATGTAGTAAATTGGAAAAGAATAATGAATAATGTGGAAATGTTCTCGTGGCTTGGCGGAGTACTAAATTGAAGCCGGTTAAAACTTTGTTTTTAAAGTAAATTATTAACCGACTTCAAAAAAGGAGGAGGTTCTCAATTCGGTTGTATTATTTTTGTATTAGTTTTCTATTGGCGTTAACGCTTTTTGTAAGCGATTGTAACCTTGTCTAGGCCCCCTGGTATGATTATTATATTATTAACGATGATGATGTGTGTCAAGAGCGATAATGCGGCATCGATTTACCCGACAGATAGGCGTGGACTTTTCGTGGACGCATACATCGATGCTGCGACGATGAATCACGACGTGAGCTGATGATTCGTAGTGGCAACGCAAGCCGAATATAATACATTAGTACCCGGTATAGGCTCGGTCAAGAATAGGTCTATGGCCCTCTGACGAGAATGTCGACTAAACGGAGTCATCGGGGTCGCCAGTGTCTGTCGTGGAGGTCACAGTACATGTCTAAGCTGCACTAAAGAGGTGGTGATGATGTCCCAGAACTTGCCCAAGGGTCAATGCGCAAGGAGTCAACTTACAATAAGCAGTGCGTTCAACTTGAGACTCTAGAGTCCTCACAATGACACATAAGCATAACCCAAGACTTTCTCCGGAAGCGAGATACCTGGGTCACAGTATATTTTCACAAAAAAATAGAACAATACCTGCATGACAATGTTGAAGCCAGGTCAGTCCCTGGGGACCTGTTTGAGCTTGATGCTGGGGCCCGGCCTGTGAGTTTTGAGGAATCTCGACGGGTCTGGTGCCTACTAAACCGGATCAGGACAGGGGTCGGAATGGTCGCGCATCTCTTTTGTGCAGATAAGGATGGTGCGAGTCAGCGGAATGCCAGTGTGGCTGTCCAGATCAGACGGTACATCATACCATCTTTGAGTGTCCCATCACCAATCGCGGGAATTCGGCTGATTTCAAGACTCTCTCGACGGAAGCAGTTGAATAATAATATCATAAACATTTAAATAACATACGACAAATAAATAAAATGTTCATAAAAAACTTAGCTGACTTCACGAATACGTAGGTGCGTCTTTCGAAATGTTGTTTCATTCAAACTGGTCTGAATATAATTTTGATAGCATTATCACTTTACTTTCTGTTCCAAGGCTGAACAATGGCAGATCTAGACGTACTCTATCACGCTACCAAACTGTATATTTTGCCAAATACCTGTATTCGATATCAGTGAGCTAAAATGGTAATGTTCTATCTGGCATAGATACCTAATTATGCGCGCGTTACAGATGTCCTAATTCCAAAAGAAACCGATAAACTGTTACCAGTACGAGTAAAGTGCTAAGAGAGGTTACACACGGCGACTTTTGGCATGCTTTTGGCGCCGCTAAAACGCAATACAAACGCGGTACAGACAGTATCGATCCATGTGATTTTGGCAGGTGATATATACGGCAATACGGATTTCGTGCGACAGTCGCGCGTTTGTCAAACATGCGTTTTTATCGCTGCAAAAAGTAGCAGTGTGTAACCGCTCTAAGGCCGCGTTTAGGCATTGCTATAGGCTATAGGCGTCATGTTGCGCAAGCTACCAGGCGAGGCGTCGGAAGCGGGATACACCATACACGCCTGACATGGTCGCACCTCGTGTCGCACCACATTACGTAGTCCTAGGCCACGCACAGGCGTGGCCTGGGACTACTTTAGGAAACACTACTTACACTTGTTTGGTAGTTATTTGATGAGATTTTTTGATGATTGCGATACAGAAACGTAAATATTATGTGATGAAGCTGATGAACTGAAGTTTGTTCCGGAGACTTGGATGTTTTTTTTATTTATCTATAGGTAGGTATATGTACTGGTTGTGTATTGTACTGTTATTTTGGTTTTTTGTAATAAAGTTTAAATAAAGAAATAAATATTATATCGAGTCGATTAACAAAATTGTTTCAATATTTAAAATGAAAGCTACCCCAACCCGCTGTAAGCGCACTAAATAAAACTTAGTCCGCTTGAGTTGACTTGTAAGATAAACGTCCTACTTGGTCCTCGGCGTTATGTCGGCGTTGCACTAGTTTATGACATGGGCACATTATGCCAAAGTGACATGGCTTTTTGAATGAAGCAAAATCCTCTCAGTTCGATTTTAACCATATATGGCTTTAACATAAAACTTCCATATTGCTAGGACTTTTAACTTCATGTAACGCAATATTGCCTACGAATGAAGGGATCTAATTAGGTATATATTTACTTACGAACACAAGCGGTCCATGGGAAGGTGGACTTGAAAATTCCGTCATGCCTACCTTGTGATAACCATGCTGAGCGGGGCAATGGGGTTGGCAACTGTCAAATGTTTGACTAGATGGCGCCATCATATATCTGTCCTGTCACTAGCTTTTTTCTATGGGATTTGGCTTAAACGGCTTGATTCTAAACAAGATAATTCCGAAAAAAAACAAGAATTTGACAGTTTTGGTAGGACTGACAGGTTCATCCTATGCTGGCGCCATCTGCAAATACCTTCGCTCGGCCAACCCCATTCCCGTACCTTCGTCAAAAAAGGCGGTCTAATTATACGCATGACTTAGGACAAGGGTCACCAGGGTCCCCAGTGTCCTTAGAGGGAGGTGCTGCAGCACATGGTTAACCACCCCAGAGATAGTGGCGTTGAAAGCCCAGAATGAGGTAGTTGCAAGGTAAGAGTTGCGCGTTGAGGAAATAAAGGACAGGCTAACATTGTAGGACCTAAAATGTTGCGCAAGCGCAACGTAAATTTGTAGATTTACTGTCATTCGGCAGGAATGGAAAATCGACAACGCGAAATTAACATGTTGAAATTGGACTAAAAGTGAATTTGGTGAAAATGTTATTGTGTCCACAACCTAGTATAGGTTGTGGACACAATAGTGGTTTTAGGGTTCCGGAGTCAACAAGGAACCCTTATAGTTTCGCCAAGTCCTCTGTCTGTCCGTCTGTCTGTCTGTCCGTCTTCGGCTTAGCTCAGTAACCATTACTACTAGAAAACTGTAATTCGGTATGGGTATAGTCGTATAAATCAATCATGCCAACAAAACAGAAGAATAAAATCTTGAAAAATATTTTTTTTTTGGAGTAGGTCCCTAGACCTAACGTAAAGCGGGGATGTAATTCTTTTTCTCGTTAACCCCTTGTGGGGTATCCTTGTGGGGGTTGGCTATAGCTCGTTCAAAAATATTATGGGTTTCCTAAAGCATTTTTCAAATCAGTGATTCGTTTGCGAGATACCTATTGGGCTAGCCCTCATTTTCGTTCGAGTCATGTTCCCCCCCACCTCTCCCCTGCCGACTATCACGGACAAGTAGGCATAAGTAGTTACCGAGTAATAGTCGACCAACTTAATGGGTACTTGGAAAGGCCTATTTTCGTACAAATTCGGCCGACGCAACCGCACCGATCGACCGTCAATGTAACTGAGACAGACAGGCAACTATAGAAATAGAAATAGAAATATTTATTTGCTATTAAATGTGGTATACATAAGGTGTTACAATGATACATTATAGAGCCGTACACATTTAGACTTAAAAAAGCCATGCAAATTTCAATTATATTAAAATGAAGATTAAGAACATTATTAATATAAAAATTAACATTAGTTAATAAATATTGTTACAGTCGTTTTAATTATGAAAAAGTCAATTATTAATTATTACATAAAAAGTCATTCAATGGGTAGTAACACTTTTCAACAAGAGAATAGTTTTTTTAACCGACTTCAAAAAAAGGAGGAGGTTCTCAATTCATAACCGACTTCAAAAAAAAGGAGGAGGTTCTCAATTCGCTTGTATTTTTTTTTATGTTTGTTACCTTAGAACTCCGTTATTGATGAGCCGATTCGTAAATTTTTTTTTTGGTTTGTAAGTAGGTAGTTCCAGGAGGGTCCCATTTTTTTCAAAAATTCAATTGTATGATGGGATCCATGAGTATTTTCTGTTTTAACTCGTGTATTTACACCCGGTAATCATTTTGGTAGAGTGGAATTGATGATGAAGACCACAGATGACATGGAATTCCTCAATTATGTACTTAAAAGTACAAATGTACGTCACATATTTTGATAAGATTCCGTTGAAATAGCAACTAATGAAGTGCCAAAAGTGATCCTTGTGGAATCGACGGAAGTCCTCAAATATTATCGGGCCACATACAGCGATTGGGTATTTTTCCCTAATAATCTACGCATTTGCTCTAGGAAATCAGTTCATGTGGTAAATTGGAAATTAAATGTGGAAATATTCTCGTGGCTTGGCGGAGTACTAAATTGAAGTCGGTTAAAACTTTGTTTTTAAAGTAAATTATTTAATGTCGTGATTGGTAGTTTTTTAAGCTCATCAGGCAGTCGGTTAAATATTTTAATGCACATTGCGTAACAACTTTTACTTCTTGACTGTATGCATATTAGGGAGTACCTACTCGCCTGTCAGGATATCTAGTATTAAAACACGTTATATCTCTTTTCGCGATGAACATATCGGGGTGCTGTTTAACAAATACACAAACCTCGTAAATATAAATTGAGTGCACCGTTAATAACTTCAATAACAACGGAACTACGGAACCCTATAATGAGCGTGGCCCGACACGCACTTGTTCTTGTTCAAAATGAATCTAGCCTAAATTGAATATTGTCCATTATGAAATAGGTTCATATTTAAATACCTGCAGTCAATGTTGTCTAATTTCAATTTACCTATATCAAAATTGCATATGCAAATCAACTATTTTGTAAAAAAACAAACATGAACGAACGTAACTAGTTCCGTTTGGTCATAATTTTTAGTTACGTAATTCCATATGGACGTATTTCTTTCGACCTACATAATTTTACTTTAAAATTTGCATTATCAGGCTGGACAAGACGTGTCGAAGATTTTCAAATTGATATTCCGATTGGACCAATAATTTTGATTTGACAATTTTCCATTTGTGCTGAATGACAGTAAATCAGTTTGTGCCGTTTTGACTTTGAGTAACTATTTCCTTCTCTTCTGCATGCATCCTGCCTCAGAGCATAAAGTAAATATAGCATAGAGTAACTATCCCATACTGCGGTCGAATATTTCTGAAGAACGTTAAGAGATGTCGCTTGGAGCACCACTGACGGATATTAATATTTTACGTTATACGAAATCTCAAATATTATCATTAATAGATATTCATTTTCACTTATCAACTTAAAAAAAAAAAACAACCAGACACAGGCCTTAATAGATCGTAAATCGATTCAAAATAATTTATAACATCCTTTATTTGTGCGCCATCTAGTGAACGGCTTGACCTTTATTATTAGCTTAGCTTGTAAGTGGACAAAGTATACATGCGCAGGATTCTAGCAGGATAAGTGTCCATAGATGGTGCTTTATTAAACCTGATATATTTACTAAACCATTATTATTTTTACTCACAGGCAGTAAATAGAAGAATGTCTCGGATCGCATGTAATGCACGCAAGGGCAAACAAAATGCGATCGGAGGCTTTTTTACTACTGCCTTGCCGGTGGTGTTCGCACCTTTTTTTATAACTGAAGCTTTCAACCTCAATAGTTTTTAAATTTTGTATATTAAGGTACCTTCCTATTGTTCCTTAAGTTTGTTCTATAATCGTCCTCCTACAGTTGTTCCTGGTAATAATAATCTTGAAAAATCCAGGGGAGTCAAAAGCGCGATTCCGATCCTTTACTGAATTGAGTATTCAATGTGCTGTGGTTTTATCGATCGAGGGAGCGAAGCGAACGAAGTTCTACGCTTCAGCTTGGGCCGAAAATCGTTCGTATGTCCGGTGTCTGTCCAGCTGTCCGGCTGTTCTCCTCTACAGGTCGCATTCTTAACCGATTCTCGTGAAATTTTGTGAGCAGGTTCGGTTTAGTATATAGTTTTTTCTGTTACTTTTTAGAAATTAAAAAAAAGACAGGTTCGCTAGTTTCTACAGCACATAGAGCCACTAGCACAATAAATCGCATGGCAGCAAATAGACGAATCAAGGTACAGCTTTGAGATTGATAGTACAAATGCACATCATCAAACAAGATGAGTTTTGTTGATAGTGGGGATCCACATAACTCCCCCCTCGGGAGCCCTGGCAAGCTTACCCCCAAGAACACACCACATACCTAAGTAGCAAGTAGTGGAACTTTGGCTGCGGTCTTATGTAAGGTTGCTTATATAGGTACTTTATTTATGGTACATGATGGTACGGTGGAGGTTCTAAGAAAAGGTACAAAAATTGAGCATTTTATTAACTGGTCGCGTGTGCTCTAACAAAACAGAAAAAAATACTATTATTTTACTTTGTGTAAACCTATCTTGCAAAGTGACATCTATTGACCGCGTAAAACAGATTTTTTACAACATCACCTGTTGTAGGTACAGATGCCGTTAGTGTATTTAATAATCCGTAAAAGGCAATATTGATATAAACGACATCTTTTGCTGAGAGCAAATGTACATACCAGTTCACTAACGCCCCCTGGTGCTCACAGCAAATAAGGCGGATTCATTTTAATGTATGGCGTGGATATATCTTCTTATACTTTATTTATGCTCAGAGAGAGTCACCTCCGCGCGACACGATGCAAAAGGCGCCTAAGTGGAGTTTTTAGTGGGTGCAAAATTCTAGGCTTGCCAGTTAAAAATAAAATAGTCACATAAACAGAACAAAAAATTATGCCAGTTTGCGAACGCGAGACAGGTATTAGTAATTATTCAGTGCATAATGATTTTATCTCCTCGTAACCGTCTATCGACTATACGAATTATATATAGAAAAAAGACTAAGTATGATAATTATTAAAAAAAAACTTATACTTAGCAAAAACTGGACAGGTATATTTACGATCGTAGCCTAGCGTCTATTTTGGCATTCAATAAAATCAAGCCATGTTTACAAAGAAAAAAAGGTTGGTAAAATACTCAGATCTAGTGATGAATGATGCATTAGGATTGCGGACCAATCAAGCATGTTGGAGGCATAGGTAATATGGGGTTGATGTTTAAATAGCTCAATCAGTAAAGACAGCTATTTATGTCCTCTCTTGCCCCTTGCCACCATGCAAAAATGGTCGCAGGGGACTTGTCCGAACTTTGGAGTTAACCTCCGATAATTAAATCATTTGTTTTTCATTCATCCTTCAAAAAAGGGGAGATGTGTGTGTACCTAATGTTTAAATTTTTATAAATATTATGTTTTCCCAGAATCTCCATATTTTTGAAAAGTATTTAGAAGTCATTGAAAAGCATAGATTTACACACGTGTTTGATAACAGTCTCGAAATCAATTTTGTAGCATATGTTGTAATTTTAATATTATAATTTCAGTAAAAAAACATAAAATATAGGATTTCTGGTCATCACTACAACAAGTTCAAAGGGTCGGCAACGCACATGTGACGCCCCTGGAGTTGCAAGCGTCCCATGGCTACGGTGATGGCTTAGCGTTAACCGGCATGGTAGATATAATACAATAAAAAAAAATCGTTTATTTGGATATCTTAAATTAGTTTTACAATAGTGGTTGAGGGTAGGTTTTCATTTACCTGTATCAGGAGGTCTCGCCCTTCTCGTTAAATAATACATTTTGGGAGTGTCTTGGGCTATTTTAAGTAATTATAAACGATTTTGTAAATTACAATCATAATTATAGTTTAAGTTAATAGTTTAAAGTTTAATTTTGAATCTAAAACTAGTGCTAGTTACTTTAAAAACATTTAGTATACTTAATCTATCGTGCAGCGCGTGACTGCATGTGTGTGTGTGTGTGTGTGTGTGTGTGTGTGTGTGTGTGTGTGTGTGTGTGTGTGTGTGTGTGTGTGTGTGTGTGTGTGTGTGTGTGTGTGTGTGTGTGTGTGTGTGTGTGTGTGTGTGTGTGTGTGTTTAGATTTCTTAATTTTATTAGTTGATACTGTTTCTATTTGTTTACACCTATTTACCTATTAATATTCTATTTTAGTAGTTCTTCAGTTTCATAATAACTAAGACCTGTCAGCCACTTTTTTATTGTTTCTTTGCACTTGTAGGAAGTAAGAGGGTAAATGTTTAATACGTTGTTAATTTTATTGTACAGATGTGCAGATTGAACATTGAACTGTCTTTTGCATAGACAGATTTATAACAGGGTACAGCTACTACTACTTTTGCTCTTCTTCGATTTGAAAGGGGGGGTTTATAGGTAAGGTCTTTATGTACTCTTAGAACTACCGATAAGACATATAATTTACGCATGCTTAGAAGCTTACACTCATTATAAAGTTCAGATGTGGGGTGTCTATAGGGTTTAAAAAGGATGGTTTTTAATAGGCATCTCTGCCCTCTCTCCACTTCCAGGTACTTGGTTTTCGTGGCTCCTCCCCAAACTGAAATACAGTAAGTCATAACTGTTTGTGCAAGTGCAGTGTAAACTTGGTAGCGTACTTTGATATTGGTAATGTGTCTGAGTATTTTGAAAATCCAAGTGAGATTACGAATCCTGTTATTTAAGTATTCGATATGAGGGAGGGGAGATATAATAATAATAAAAAGCAAATAAATATAGAAAAGTAAATTAAATTGATTCACCTAATGGGTAAGGCCGTTGAAATTATCATTATCATCTATGACACAAAAATAACACAATCACTTTTGTGATACCGTAACACAAATGTAACACAAAAGTAACACTTTTTTATGTAAAGGTTGTTTCATAACAGTATTAAAATAGAGGGTAAGGAAAAAATCTTTTTTTTACGTATTTTAATATATTTATAATGAGAACATTTTAGATACGTGATCGACCGGTATTTGACTAAATCAGTATTTTTTATGATACTCTGTTTTTTATACAGAATACCTTTTCTGTATAAAAAACAGATCATCATAACAAATTGAGCATAGTCCTAGGAAACAAATACGTTTTAAGAATTCTTGCAAACATGAAAAATATAAAAAAATAAAGTAGAAACAAAATGATTAATAAGTTCAAGTTTGATCGAATGCGGCATCGCTGGTGTACATCGTTCGGTGATAATCTAAACTTTTTAATTACACGTAATAATAAAACCTACATGAAAACTCGACCTTATTAATACGTTAGCACAGATGATTTTTTTTTTGCAAATGCACTAAATAGTGAGTTTTGGTTGTCACCCAACGACCATACTGCACGTTTAGACTGTAAGTACTATTCAAAATAACAATTCGAAAAAATCTGGCGATAATACCTATAATATTTTTATTTTCTCAAACATGCTCGGAAATGTATGCGTTAATATCTCGAAATGAAGACATGAAGTTTCTTGTTTAAGGCTCCCTACATTTCTTGTCAATGTATGAAAACCCTAAGTAAAATCATTATTGTCCGCTACTCTAACTTTTTAAATTTGCTTACTAATATTAAACTGACAAAGGAAAAATTACATACTGCCAACCACCACTAGACTCTGTAAGCATACTTGCGACATAAAAAAAAAATCTATGGTAGGTACTTACGTGCGGTTAAACATGGTGCTCGAACGGCTTCTTCAAATGGCACGTTTAAAAAATAAAAAAGGCGGCAAATTACTCAATATTGTTTTCTGATATTTCGTTCCGATTGTAATTATTTTTATTTTAATATTTCCTCACATCGTTTGAGAAAAGCACTATACAATCCTCGGCCGGAACCGGGATTGCTGGACTCGTTGTATCCGGCCTCGTCTACGACTCGGCCGTCTACCCCAATCTCGTCCAGCAATCCCTTACTTCACGGCCTCTGCAGTAATGTACTATTCTTTACTATGACAGTATTCTCAATCTGCGTGAAGGTACTGGTACAGATGCTGTTTAGTAGCATGCTTGTTTGAGCATGCTCAATTATTATACAGGGTGTCCCAAGAAGTAGTGATATACTGAAGCTGGGAGGTAGAGGACCTAGAGGGCTATCTGAATCATCCCCATGTATGTTCCGCGATTTTTCGTATTTTCGGAGTTATGACTTTTTTTTTAATTTTTGACCTATCGTCGAGTGCGATGAGATTTTTATTTATGGTGACGTGAATTATTGCGGTAGATGCTTGATTTTTTTGTGTGCTAAGCTGACAGATATGCCAATTTAGTATGTTTTCTTTTTTTTTAATTCACCTTAAAACCAAAAACCAAACCAACTTTACATTTACATATGCTATTTGCTCGAAACTAGCATGCTTTCGTGCTACTAAAGAGCATGCGTAACAGTACCTTGACTCTTTACACTTGTTTTGTGTTACTGAACACAAAACAGTTTTTTACAAACGTTTTGGGTTATAAATCCAAATTAAGTTACACTAGATGCAAATGTACATGTTTCATGTAAGCTTTAAACATAAACGAAAACGACTATAGTAAAGTGAACTTACTTGTACTTACTTGAGATATGCATAAACACAAATTATGACGAAAATATGCCACTTACTATATATATACGTTTCTCATAGACAAACTAAAAATGGCAGTTTCTTTTTTTATATTGATTGACACCTTACGGTTTTGCTGTCCCAAATACGTTTTTCCCCAGTTTTCTGTTAATATTTAGGGGTAATTTAGTATGCATAACACAAAAAATTGTGTCACGAAAGCCAAAACTCTGCCCACAAATCTAAAGATCTATAAAATACGCAAAACAAAGTATTTAAACACTGTTCTTGTACTAACAGAAAGTAACGTGTCTAATCTTTCAAACTTATTTAAACGTTTTTTTGTAAATATTGAAATATGAAAATAATTAATAGTTAAAAAGTACTCGGAAAAATGAGGGGGTTTGATGAAAAATGCAAGTATTCTATAGAAATAACAGCTTTTATTCAGTTTGCGAAATGGGGAAACAAGCTCAATAATTGCTTTATAGAATCAAGTAACAACAACGGCAGTAGTGCTTACATATTTGGAGAAAAGAAACTGGAAAATTTTGTTACACTAAATAATATTTAAGTATAACAAATACTAACTCAAGAATAAGTGCAATTGAGTTAGGTAGTAGGTAGGTTCTTGAACCTAGATATACCTACGTAAAGCTGGATTTTCAGGCTGAAGTATTTAAACGTCAGCTTTTCTTATCACTGCGTCGCGTATAAAAGGATGCGCAAGAGTCGGTACAGCGCATGTGCGCAGGCAAGTCAGTTGCGGAGAACATTACGACGCGAGCGGACGACTTGCGGTTCAAATATCGAATGATAACGATTTTACGATCGATAAGATAGTGTTTGTGGATTCAGTATAGTGCGGATTTTGTACAAGGTGAGTTCTTTTGTTTTTTTATTCGGATTAGAAGTCGAGTTTTTATTTTGGTGAGCCTTAATTAGGGGATTTATGGTAAGTATAATCTTTTATGATTATAACATTTATAACTAATACTTATAAATGCTGGTTACTTCCATTTGATAAAATTAATAGGAAAAAAGACGGATTGACTGAGAATGCATATAATAGGTTTATTTATAAATAAAATATTAAATATATTTCCCATGTGCATTCGGGTCTCCTAGTAATTAAATAAGATAAGAATCTTGTTTTTGAATACTTTTAGAGTATAAAGAAGTCCTATTGTGAATAAGTAAGTTTATATTTCTGAAAATAAACGAAAGAGCGAGCGAAGCGAACGAAGTTCTATGCTTTAGCTTGGGCTGAAAATCGTTCGTCGGGCTCGTTTTTCCCAAGAAATATTTCCAAAAAAAAACAGGCTCGCGAGTTCTAGAGCTCACAGAGCCACTAGTAATATGATTTAATCAATTATTTTTTGAATTATTTTGTTCCAAAGTGATCCAAAACCTTTAAGGCGGGCATAGAGTATATTGGGATATATCTCGTTAAAATCATGAATTTTATCTAAAGACTGCAGATTAAACTAATTTATTATATTGTATTTACTAGCTACGGTAGCCTAGCGGTTCAGGCATGCGGCTGTCAAACGGCGGTCGTGGGTTCGAATCCCGGCTCGTATCAATGAGTTTTCGGAACTTATATGTACGGAATATCATTTGATATTTACCGTCAGCTTTTCGGTGAAGGAATAACATTGCGAGGAAACCTGCATACCTCCATGAAGAAATTCAAAGGTGTATAGTGACGTCACCAACCCGTACTGGCCCAGCGTGGGGGCTACTGCCCGTTCCCTCTCATCCATAAGAGGAGGCCTCTTCTAATATTATTATTATTACTATTTTTAGATAAAGTGTAAGTGGACGACGTCTTTATTGATATTTATTAATTATTAGTGAATCTGTGAGCTGTAAAACTCGCGGGCCTGTCTTTAAAACATTTTATTTTTATTTTAAAAACTGAATCGTTGAACCTGCTTCCAAAATTTGCCGAGAATCGGTTGAGAAATGCGACGAGAGGAGAAGAGCCCGGACATCCGGACATACGATAGAATTTTGGCCCAAGCTGAACAAGACAACTTCACTCGTTGAGTATCATCAAATGAACTTACATTACAACACCACTTTCCTTGCGGCGTTTCTTAGCTACTCTACATCTGTTGGGTACATAATATTTTCATTTTTAGGGTTCCGTAGCTCAAAAGGAAAAAACGGAACCCTTATAGGATGACTTTGTTGTCCGTCCGTCCGTCTGTCAAGACCCTTTTTCTCAGGAACGCGTGGAGGTATCAATCAAGCTAAAATGTATACCAAATATTCAGGTCTACTGTCCCTTGGAGCTGTGAAAAAATCAAACTTCTAAGCCAACGCAATCAAAATATACAGCCGTTTATGTCGCAAATTTCCGCAAATTTTCGAAACTTGCAAGGGAATCAAAACCTACAGGGTACTTCCCGTAAACTCAGAATCTTGAAATTTGGTACGAAGCAACGTCTTATAGCACAGACAAAGGAAAAATTGTGAAAACTGTAAATTTTTAGTTACATCATATAATAAAAATATTTTTAATTATTTTAAAGTTATTATATATACCTACAGGTTCGTACGGAACCCTCGCGGTTCCGGTCCGGTCCGGTCCGGGCGGTCCGGCGGTCGCGGTGCGCGAGTTCAACTCGCACTTGGCCGGTTTTTTCAAATTCAAATTTCGCATTTTCGAAGCGTTGCAAATTTTAGACCATTCGCAGTCAAGTCTTACTCTACTGAATTAGTAGAGTTAGACTTGACTGTGTTTGGTCTATTTGCAGATAAAAAACTACACTGGAACATGGTACAAATATGAAGCCGAACGTAACCCTCAAAATGTAGTCTTAGCTCCTTACGCTATGGTTTTCGCCCGCGCACGAAAACTTGTGAAAATCGGTACAAAAATAGATCTTTATCGAAACCGAAAGTTAATTATTTCATAAAAGTAAACAATGATGATTATGCTGGCAACACGAAATGCATATCTGCGTAATAGGTCTGCATTATTTATATCTGACAGGTAATTTCATAGGACCCGTGTGGTGTCGGGTTAGAATTTCACCACCCCCTTTCTCCCTTTTCCACACTTTTACGACACCCGACACCCAGGTGTCGTAAAAGTGTGTTTTGGGCGATGGTCTAGCAACCTATCACTGCGATATCACATTTTGTCGATCTTTTATGCTAAAAGTGGTGATACACACATTTATGCTAAAAGTGGCACTGGAACATTAATTTCATGTACTCTGCCAACACCTGTTGGGAATAAAGTCGTGAATCTATGTATATACAAGGTGTAACAAAAATGGGGTATGAACCGCTCAAGGGCTTAAGAGTCCGCAGTAAGCTCGGCCGATTTTCATCTTCCCATACAAACGTAGTTACGCTCTCATTTTAAAACTACGTGTTGGTTTGTGACGAAACTTTGCATATACAATCACAGACCTGGATATAGCTCATGTCATTGGACATGAAAAGTTTCGTTACAATCCAACACTTAGTTTTAAAATGAGAGCGTAACTACGTTTGTATGGAGAATCGAGCTTACTGCAGACTCTGAACAGGTATCGTGTTCTGATAAGAAAAACAAAAAAAAATTTTTGACGCGACTTTTTTTACATTTCTATGGAGCTTGTCACCCCAGTCGGCCAACGCATGGAGCGTTGGCCGACTGGGGTGACCGACTAAAGTAAAAAAAAACGCGTAAAAAAAATTTTTTTCTGTTTTTTTTCTTATCAGTACACGATACGCCCTTGACCGGTTCATACCCCATTTTTGTTACACCTTGTATGTATGTATGTCATAGTTAAATTAATGCTTGTGACGCGTGTCGTCGGCCAATATTAATAGATATTTGTATGATACTACGTAGTAAGTACTAGTTTGACGACGCGGCATCACCACGGTTATACGCACAGACATTGTTAGTCGTGCGACAATCATGCGGTTGGATGTGCCGGATTCTCCAACTAATTACTTCGCTAGCTTAACGCTTTTTGCACCATTAAGCAGATGGACTTGCGGTCGCAATCAGTTTCGGTGAGACAATCTTACGCATACCGACATGTTGGTTTCTTCGATATAAATAACCTGGTTAACGCAGCTGTCATATCGAATGGACAGCGTGAGTTGGAAAATGACGCGTTCTTTAAAACGCACACGTTCTGACTAGAGTAGGAGGAGTAGGAGACAATAACTCGCGAGTGTAGAATGCGTCAAGCGAAGCTTTGGCCCTCCTTGTCACCGACATGGCTGGACAATCGTTGAGGGTTTAGTGGGTAGTCTAGTCTGGGCCTAATGTTCTGACCCCGTATCATGATCGGCCTTATCACGCGATAAGTGACAAGATATAGCGTCCGTCTCGTTCTATTGAACGGTGTCAGCCAGTGGCCGACGCTCTATCTTGTCACTTATCGTGTGATAAGGCCGTCCATGCTACGGGGTCAGGGGGCCTAGACAAGGTTACAATCGACAAGCGCTAACGCCAATAGAAAACTAATAAAATATATGGGAATGACAGATGTTAACGAAGTGTTTCGTCGGCATCTGTCATTCCCCTACATTTTATTATTTTCTATTGGCGTTAGCGCTTGTCGATTGTAACCTTGTCTACGGCACTAGGAGTCCCGCACACCCGTCCATTCTCCCTTGCGACAAAGATTTTCAGACGTATACGATTGTTTTGGTTATCTGATTATTCGATACATGATTGCTTAAAAAATCCTCGATAGAAACACATTCCAAAGTTGGGTGTTTGTTTTGTGCCTACTGAAACAATACATTTATACATTTAGTTCATCTTCACATACCTACATACATCATTCACGCCTTTATTCCCAAAAGGGATAGGCAGAGCACATGAAACTTATGTTCCAGCGCCACTTTTTAGCATAACTGTGGGTATAAAAGATCGACAAAATGTGATATTGCAATGATAGGTTGCTAGCCCATCGCCCACAACACACTCCAACCCCTTAGTCGACTTTTACGACACCCACGGGAAGGAAGGGGGTGGTGAAATTCTAACCCGACACCACGCGGGTCCACGGGGAAATTAATGACTGCTAATAAATATTTATGCAAAAGTTTGTGAGCATATTGGGATGTATCTGGGGGCACGGCAGTGCCCCCGCCAAGACGAGCCAAGCGAAGCGCAACGCAAGGGCACTACCTACCTTTTCTCGAAGCGGTTCGTCGTTTTTTTGAACCCTCGTAACTTGGGTTTGGATTATACCAGATAAACAAAATTCTCGGGATATGATGTCAATAGTGGACTTTCTAATCATATAAAGTTTCAGTAACATAGCTCTTATACTTAAGATTTTATTGATATCTAAAAAACGCCGATTTCGTCACTGACTCACTGACTCGCTGACTGATGTTGATCATCAAAACCTCTAGGGTACTTCCTGAAGTCCTAGAAAGCTGAAATTTGGTATGTAAGCTAGTATTAGTACACAATCAACAAAGTAATTCAAAAAATTTGAACTTCTACCCCCCAACCCCTTAAACTAGGGGACGGAACTTTGTATGAGACTTCCGCAAATTTTGATGCTAGGGGTCTGAAAATTAATATAGGGACTCCTTGTTATAAATAATAAAATACGTATTTCAGGATTTTTAGTAAATCACCCCCCACCCTTTAAAATAGGGGTTTTTTTTTTAATTTATTTCACAAGAGTCATAGTTACAAATACATGAATTATTTTCGCCAAACTGCAAAGCAGTTTGTTGGCGAAGACAGCACTCTTTTTATATTTTTTAAACTAACTATGCTATTACTAAGAAATAAATTTGTATATCTATACTTACGTTAAGCGTCCCCGTGCCTTTTACCGCACCTACAGATTGCACTACAATCTTAACTCCCAATAACAACATAAATGACAGACACTTTAGTGTCCACTATTAGGGCAATGCCAGGCACTGGGGATGGAAGTTTGTATGGGTTTTCCCATTCACTTCTTTAGAAATTACCTTACAAAAAGGAATGAGATCCCACCAAAAACATTACATGTAAAGTGATGCCAAGATTCCATAGCTCATACAGCTTTCAGCGTGAAAAATATATCAGATCGCAAATAGCGCCACGCTTCCTACTCCACGCGGCGTAACTCTACCACTACCAGCCACGCTCTACAAATTCTATACCTTGGCTAAAAAGTATAGACCCGTCACTTATTAATATCATCATAAATTCATTCGGCGTGAAAGTCTATGCGGCGACCGGGATGTGCCCAACAAAGCTATACTTTTTAGCCAAGATGTAGAATTTGTAGCGTGCCTGGTAGTGGTAGAGTTACGCCGTGTGGAGTAGGAAGCTTGGCGCTAATTGCGATCTGATATCTTTTTCACGCTGAAAGCTGTATGAGCTATGGAGTCTTGGCATCACTTTACATGTAATGTTTTTGGTGGGATTACCCTTTCACGAAAAACTGGGTACAATAGGAATTTATATTAAAAAAAAACATTATACGGGGCATAACGGGGCGTAAATATAAGAGATACTTACCAAAACCTTTAAACTGATATCAAATGTATGTAACTAAATGAGGGAAACCATTTTTTTTATTATATAAATAAACTAGAAATATCCATTTTTTTATATTATACTACGCTCCCGTCATTTAGTACGGTGTTCGCAGAGAAGTTTTAGTTTCCCGCCTACGGTAAGAGCATGATACATGAGCTACTTTAAGATAAGTTTACAAAATGATAAGTATCTACTGTATATATATATATATCGTACGAGGTAATCCCTACGTGGTGCAACTTCGACCCCCTATAGTATATAAGTCTATACTGCTATTTATGATAAAGTGAAAATGTAAACCCCGTGTGGTGTCGGGTAAGAATAGCACCACCCTCTTTCTTCCTGTGGGTGTCGTAAGAGTCGACTAAGGGTACAGGGTTGAAGTGTGTTGTGGGCGATGGGCTAGCAACCTGTCACTACGATATCACATTTTGTCGATCTTTTATGATGCTAAAAGTGGCACTGGAACACAAGTTTCATGTGCTCTGCCTACCCTTTTTAGGGATAAAGGCGTGAATGTATGTATGTATGAAAATGTAAAAACGGCAACAGTATTTTTCCATGGGAAACTTACATTTATCCATCCGACCATGTTTCCTGATAGTCTAGATATACTTCATTTGCTTCCCTAGCAAGAAACCTTAACTAGTTTCCATAAAAAAACTTCGCACAAACAATATTTTTATTAATTTTTGGTCCCTACCTCCATTACATAGACTTGTAGCAATTGTTTGACGTTGAAGGTGATCGCCATCTATTCAGAATCTTCACCTTCAATCACGAACAGCTGCTGCAAGTTTAAAAGCAAATTATGATAGCCAAAGAAAAAAAAAACTTATAGTTTTTTATCAGAATAGAATGTGACAAAGTTTGTTTACCTTTTTTAGGCAAATAATGGTCGTATTTATAAACGTTCAACAAACCTATTTTAGTTAAAATGCCGCTAAAATTCGTTTGCCTTAATCCGTAACTTCCTCTGAAACAAACAATTTTATTACATTTTAACACACACAAGGGGGGAGGGTATACTAAGTATTTAACTCCAAACATCCAATTATCGATAAATTTTTAAGTATAGTAATTATATGGATCTTTAT